>CM023194.1:4847010-5514612 GCA_013167095.2 Daphnia sinensis
TTTTTTACACAATATTTGACGTTTACAAAGACGATAACAGTGCAATGACAAATGTTCTTGTCGACGTATCGTGCAGGAAGGAAAAGGGGTACCAACCCCTTCCTATCCCGTTCGATTCGTTTTTCTCCTTCATTGTTAATTCTTTTTTTGTAATTCTTCTTTAGACTTTTCAATCCGCTATAATGGCGTATTGTGTGCCGTTTTTAGGACAGTACATCAGTGAAATTCATTTGCGACGAAAGTAAAAACATTCGAAATTCCATGCAGAATGTTATTTCGGAATATGGAATAAGACTTACTGTTGAATGCCTCTAGTTAAAATGGCACTGTACAAAATCAGCATCAATGCTGGTCCAGGATCTTCTTGAAACTGGTGAAATCAAAAAGGTTACCGTATGAAGGATCAATATTTAAAAAACAATTAATCAATTAAATCTAGGAATACTGACCACATGAATGTTACGCCGAACCGTCTGATGTAAATCTTCGATTCTGCTCATGGGACATAGTTGCAACTAACAAGAGAACATGACAGTGTCTGTTTTAAACTGTCGACATCGACTCTTTCAACAGATGGCAAGCGAAAATAAAACCAAAAAATTGTATGTTGTTGTATTTCATGCCTTTTCCGTGAGTCCATCTTCGTTGAACTGTGGCGATCCTACTACGTGAACGACGTTGGCTTGTGGCAGGCAAAGAATAGCTGATTGACCGTTTCCTGCTTTCCAGATTATATTGGCGATAGCGCAGGCCAGAGCCTCTTGTTGTATCGTAACAGTAGTTGGCATCAACGGATTGCTGGAGAGTTTGCAATTACGCTTATTAGTGAACGATTAGAAAATCAGGAAACGGTAGAGACCGAGTAACAGGCGAATAGATTTTAAAGGGGAAAACAATTTCGAACTACTTACCAAGTTTTTGGTAGTTTGAGGACGGCCGAATCGAAAAGAAGTGTTCGCAGGATTTGCGCTTGGATGGTCATAACGAGGGCACGCAGCATAGGGGTCGTCGAAGGATTCGTGATCGTAAGAGCGTAGGCAAGAGGGTGGCCGTGTTCACGAAAGACCAGTCCAGGTCCTAACGAATTGTGAAGGTATTGATGGCAGGAATAGTTCATGTTTTATTTCCCTTCGAACCACGGTGAAAGTCACAACTGAAACACTTTGTTGCATTGAGTACCTTGGGTGAAGAATTCGTTACGTACTACGGCTGGACATTGTCCGAGGACGATTTGCCGTAATGCCTGTATTTATTCATTAATTTTTTTGTGTGAATATGAAAGAAATAAAAGAATATAATCGACAAGCAGTAAGTTTACTCTTCTCTGTTACGAAATGCCATTCGTATCAGACTCGTTCCCAATTTCACTGAAACATATTTTCGTTCTCAGTGCCCCGTAAATGATTTGATAGCATGGCCCACTGCAGTACCTCTTTCTGCAGTCGGCAATTTAAAGAGAAATTCGGTCTCGATAATTACAGCAAGTTCCAGAAAAAGACGAAACAAAAAAACTAGACATGCCATTAAAAGCTATATCGACGGGGAGTCACGTAGTTCATATAGTCAGCGGCTTAAACGTCTAAGATGATTGCTTTGCTGAATTCCCCGCAAATGCACCAAAGCAATTATGAATCGATCATAATCGCCAAGATGCTTTCTTTGATGCTTCGTCGCTGAAAATGAAAATTCCAAAACGAACGAGCGGACATAAACGGCAATCAAAAAATAATAAGAAATTCTTGCATGCAGCTGATTACAATTGAGCACAGGGGAATGCCTCTTTTCTGTATGTTAAAGTATAGAAGCACGCTAAGAATTGTTAATGCAGCTTTTTAAACATCAAAAGGAGTCGTTTTGAAAAGAAAATTAGGTTTTCGTGTGGTGCAACGTTGAGGACGTGCCCAACAAAACAAATGCTTGATCTGGGCACTGAACATTCAAAATAATAACAGCAAAGTTGACTTACGACAGCAACATCTTCGGTGATGGGTTTGCCTTGATTGTTGGCCGGAAGTACCAGCGAGAGGCTACGAGTAGGTCTCTCGCGGGATTCGGTAGTCCCACGTCCTGCGAGTCCTAAAAGAGTAGACATGGAAAAGTATTTTACAGCGGCGTCCAGCCAAGAGTCAAACAGATCGAGCGAGGGATCACACTGGCGGACAGGCTGGGTGGGAAGCGTCCAGCTGGCAGGACTTCACCTGGCAGACTGAAGATCGGTGTTAGCTCGACCTTCCTTCTCACTTGCCTTGTTGAAGCTGTTTAAAACAGACCACAGGCTTCTTCCGATTGGCGTCGTTTTGTTTTCTCTCTCGGACCAATGTTTACTTAATCACGATTGCAACTCGGTGCGACCACAAATCCGCCCTAACACGCAAAAACACTATCACTATTACCGCAACGTGTATAGGTGCATGGACGGGAGAATATCCTATACGTGTCCTGTTCGCTGCCCTCACTGTCCTTGCAAAAACTTGCACGTTACGTTCTCGTTGTTTCGCCTGTCTGGCTTACCTTCTTGAATGGCCAAACAAAAAAAAATCGAAAGATAACACGGTACACGGAAGCCGGGGAATGTAAAAATATGGCATGAACGGCAACCCTGACTAAGGTATTGACCAACAAGAGAAAGTGTCTGCATTAAACCTGAAGAAGAAAAAGAAAAAGAAGACTTCGATGTAACGACCTAGTTCAAAGTTGGAACGGCCAAGGCGCAAGTTCAAGTTCATTTTCGCGGATCGCTGGTAACATTTATGTTTGTTGATTGTCACCGACTATATAAATAGCCTTACAATGTTTATGTGTTTTACTTCATTGAACGCTGAACGGGAATACACGTTCTTTTCTTTTGCCAATGTCCGATAATAAAAGCATGTCCGTTCTTAAAGTTAGCGCAGTTTTAGTGTTACAGGCACAAGAGATCCCCCATTCCAAGAAACATGAAAAGCTGGTATTTTTTTTTGTAGTTTTCTTTTATGGTTTTCCAAGTCGTTGTTTTTTCTTCTTCCTTTTTAGCAGTTTGGTGAACGTAAGAAACTCGGAACAACAGACAAGAGTTGTCCAGCAATTGTCAATCCGCCATACTAACTGCGCGAATAGAGTGACAGTTGGTACATGTACCATTGGTGTTCTTTTTTCTCCATGTAAAAAGGACAAAAGAGAAGGATTCCACCAGTGAAGAAGGGTCGATTGAAGTCAATTCAAACTAAGCCGAGAAACAATGTCCCACCTTTTGTACGTTTGAGTTCCGCTCTTTTTCGCAAGCTCACGTCATCGATACATTGAACGAAACAAGGCTTTTGTTTTTTTCTTTTTTTTAATTAGAAATAAGTGACATATCAGCGTGTATCGAAAGTCAGCAAAAAATCGATACTCCATTGCTTTACTGGACAAGAATAGCAGCAGTGCAGTAAACTCATCAATGTTTTCAACTTACGTGTAGCAGCGAAGGTGAAGACTCCCGCTGTCCCGGACCGGGTTGCAAATTCATATTCGTATCCCTATTTCGTGTCGTGTTGTACGCGGGTTGTACGAAAAAAAAAATCAATCAATCGAATCGGCTTTGGCACTCACGTGACAGTGTTTTTTACCTTGAAATTCATCACGTCAATTGAACTGAATCGCAAAATTTCCTCGATGAAGGTTTGAATAGTTGGCAGTCAATCAAACGGTGACGACATTGGCAGAGCGAATGAATTTTAATGCATCAACCGAATAAGAATAAAAGGCAAACCTACTCCACAGCTGACAATAATCTGGACGTTGTACTATGCCGACGATCAACTACGCACTTGAAGTAGCGCTTATGACGCACAGAGGCTTTTGTTTCCTTATTGGTCAAGCATTCCACGCGCATCGTCCCGGTCAATTGATTTCCTTCCTGTGAAGGTTTTGACATAAAGTGGAAGGCGCGTGTGTGTATCGTGAATCGTGATCGACCAAGGCTTCATACGTAGGCTATACAGCACAGATATTATTTCTGGGCGTGTACTGAGTTCAGCGTTGAAGCCTGTCCATCAACCCTATGATGGGAGTCGATAAACACGAGGTTTGTCATGTTGAGCTATTGTTGGTATATGGAGTATATGTTCCAGAATGTGTACACAGAACGAGCTACGCGAATTTGGAGGGGTCAAAGGAACCGGGGCCAGCGACAGCGCACATTTTAGGATGGATCGATGATTTCTTGACCATCGTTCGGGACCGGCCTCCATCGACCCTAAATGATTCTTTTCCTTTTTAAGAAGGCGTGGCTGGCTTCTTTAGGCGGTTACCTACATGCCGAAAGTTTCCGTGATAAAAGATTTATTTACAAGCAAAAATTGTACGCCATACGGTGATTTGATTATCTAGCCCAACTTCTAAAGGCAAGCAGTCCGCTATTGTGTCGCTGATCATGTACACGTGCCTTCTATATGAACCTTTCCATATCCAACCACAATAAGATGATTCGGCTCATTTTTTTTTTTTAATGGAGGTTCCCATGCGAGGAGTGGCTCTAACTATACTAGAAAGAAGAAGAAAAAAACTTGTTTGCCACCCTGTCGCGTAATCAACTTTCAGAGAGTACTTTAAACTTTATAAGCAAAAACTTTTCTAGACATGTTTCCTTGTGCGTTTTTTTTTTCTTCTTCCTGTCATAGTTGAGCGATTTATCGTCAGTGCATCCTGGTGCTCCGGAAGGATCCTTTTGCGACTTCTCATGCAATAATGCAACAAATTCGGCTCGTTTGTGCGATTTGTTTGAAGAATCAAAATGCAACCTGGGATTGGAGAATAATGGAACTAAAAATTGGTCTGCGCGTTCGCCATGTCACGATAGCGTTAACCTCCTTTCGTATTTCTCTAGTATATGTATGAAAGAAACTCATAACTCCCTGATGTTGATGTAGCTTTTTTTTTCTTCCAGGCGAGATTGCATGCCACGCTAACATGTTAATTGTCTTCCTACGAGGCTACTTCCCCGTTCTGAACTGTCGCTACAACTTCAGCTCACTTAATGGTAGTTCAGCAGTGTAGCGCTGTAGTATAGCAGCAATATGGTTCAATGTAAGTGGATGAACTATACCGAATAAAAAGTTTTTCTCCTCATATTTCAAAGGAAAAAAAAAAAAAAAACAGAGTATGATCCTAATCGTTGTACAAAAGTAGCAAAACAATAGTCGGATGTACATGAGAATTACTTATATATAACAATGATTGAACAAAAAGACATCACCGTGCTATAGTATAATCAGATTTTTTTTGTTTTACTTATTCGCATTCTTCAAACTTTCCTTAATGTTTTATGTGGATGATGGCTACTCGGCACGCCATTCTATATATTTGAGGTAGAATGCTTTTCGGATGAAATCTAATTCAATATGTTTTATCTTAGTATACATCGAGGAAGTAGGAGATAAAAAGAAAAAGACAAACACTTCTGGCAAAATTGTGCTGTCACTTTATTGCTGGGTACACAATGGGACATGGTTTTTTGAATCGACCAGCATCAAATCTAGACTACGTTATATAAACAAGGTTACAGGCCTGTCCGGTCGATATTGTCTCGTTTTCTTTTCGTACCATCGTCGGTGTGGTGTTTACATTAATACCACTGGAGCTATACTAGACAAATTTCCTAATTTACAAGTGACGTGCATGCGGGAAAGCTAGACACCATTCCCCGCCGTCTTTCGTTGATTGCCCCGTCGACGAGTCGTTGTGAAATCCCTTCATTGACGCCTGTTTTTTTGTTTTTTTATTCAGGTGAATTGGTTGCTGATCCTTCGTATAAAAAAGTGCGTGTTATGGTGTTTGTTTTGTGCACCGTTTTTTTTTTCAAGTTTTTTATGAGGAGGACTGAGAAAACAACAATATTTCTTTGAAAACAATTTCATAAGTATGGAACAATGCCGTTCCAGTTGATGCGCGCCCCGCTCCACCTGCAGTCGAAGGGGAAAGTCACGATCCGTCTTTGGTTATACATAGCGTGCAATATCGTTCAGAAGATGGCGAACGTGATCGCGGGATTTTCACATTTTAATCAAATACTTACTTGGTTCTGATGATCTTGTCCAACGTACTAAGAGGAATCTCAGGTTCGGTTTCATCAAATCCGCGAGTGCATACATTCAAAATAGTGTCACCGGTCTGAAAATGCGAACTGGTATAATAGTGAAGCTGGAAGCTGCGACAGAAAAGAGAAATGGTTATCAATTACTGTGGTGATGTTCTATCGTTATATAGCCTACTTGTATTCGTTCCGGTAGTCTCGCATTAGCGCTCGGTCTAAACAGAATAGAAGGCCAGATTGGTCACAGCAGATCACTAGCCAAATGGGGAAGATGGGGGTTTTTAATCTTGAGCCAAGATTAGTTGCTTGTGTCTTTTCTTCGTTGCCCATCCACAGGAGGAGGCCGAGCGGTGAACGAATCAATAATCCCGTTTCCGCTATGGACTGTTTGAAAGAAAATGTAGAACAATCTAGTAATAGTTATAGATGTATAGGAAATTGGGTTTCATATTTACCGCGTTATCTTCATCTCCTCGATATTGGATACCGTTATGTAAGAACTGAGTGGCTCTTCCGGTCATGAGCAAACACAGTACACTGTTTGAAATGCTTCCCTTGAAATTCACGAGGTGGCTCCTGTGTGTTAGTCCACTGAAATTTGCCGCTCGGCCCATCAAGTCTTCGTTCACTCTGTTTATCATAGGCGTTTTATTATAGCAAATTGTCATTTGGCTTTGATTAGTTGTACCTGTCCAAGCCCCTGGATAAGACGGCACTGTACAACAGAAGAAGAACGGCCGGACCAGGCTCTTCCTGGAACTGTGGGTAAAATTTCATCAGTTTAAATGCATGTTGTTTGCTTTCAAAAGGAAACGTACTATGTAAATATATCGACGCAACACCGTCACAAGTTCGTCCCACTTTGCGAAAGGTACCAACTGCAACTGTGGAATTGAAAATATTGTTGGTCAACATGGATGGCGCATGTATCTTTTAGTGGACAATACTTTTTCAGTTACTCCGTCGTGATTGAACTGCGGCGATTCGGGCACATGTATAAGGGATTTGCTTGGCAAACAGAGAATGCCTTGGCCACTTCCAGCCCGCCAGATGATTTCGGATACAGCTGCCACAAGAGCTTCTTTCTGTATCGTCATGGTTGGCTCTAAAGGGTCCCTTCTATGAATCGACAATTATAAACGGTGTTAAACTAAGCAAGTCTTTATCAAATAGAAGTGCGAAGAACACAGCAATGTAGTTTAATAAAATCAAAAGATGTCGATATCCGCGTATCTTTCAAGAGCTGTTGGACCCATCAGTGCCAATAGCATGGCCGATGAGAATTTTCTTTGAATGTGTGTCAAGGTGGATGTGAAAACGGGGGCAATAACAAGAAACGCACAGAATTGACTTTTGTCGAACGTCAAGCGTTTTTAATCGCATTTCGTTCAATAACTAGAAAACTATCAAAAGAATCCTGTCAGCACGCTAGTCTGTATCGATTCGATGGCAACTTCTGCTTTCCTTTGACCTTTTGAAGCGGCGTCACAGCACTATATCTAAATATCACGAAACTTGCGTGATCTGTATTGGGGCTCCCCGTAGCCCAGGATCATTTTATTGGATTAGTCAAACGTTATAATTAAAAACGCATTGGTGTCACGTGTGTCGCACAAGAATAGATAATAGAGAATTTTTTTTTACATTTCAAACATTGAACAAAGGTTAAATTAGTCTGACGTAAAGGTCGAGATTAATCATCAAATCATAGTTACCTTGATTTTAATATTCTTGCAGGATCCGTTTCGAAGAGGAGCGTTTTCAAAATCTGTGCTTGAACGATCATAAGGACGGATCGTGCCATTGGAGTCATATCACCGCCGATGAACGTTAATCCATAGGCGAGCTGTTGTTCTGCTTCCCGGAACACCATTCCCGGTCCACGTGAGAAGAATTCCGATCGTATCATGCTCGGACATTGTCCAAAGACAACTTGCCTCAATGCCTGTCATTCCACGATAGCGTATATACATGATACGTAAGACAGTGTTCAATTATCTGGTTTATAATAACAAGCGATATAAAATGATAAAACTTAGAAGCGTGCATTTTAACAAGAGTTGTAAACCGATTCGACACAAGCGCTTCTGTTCATTAGGTAGATGTGTAGCAAACAAAACCCCACCTTCTCTCGTTTTTGGAGCAAGGTAGCTACTTCTCGGAAGGCACCGGGGACCGGGGAGGTAGCGCATTCGTTAGAAACCATGTCTAGCTACTGGTTCACTATATCCAGCTACTTTAATCAAATCGCTCAATGTCATTTTTCAAGTTGTTTTTTTATGTTTAACCTGTCTAATTCATTGGATATAAAGCACTATCGGCGCTGAAGCCCGAAGAGTTATACGTTGGGGGCCTCTAGTTCTCATTCTTTGTCAAAACTGCCATGTGGAGGGTAATCAGTCTTGGTAGTCACATGCAATCTATGAAGGATTGCTGCCATCGGGGTTGTGCACCTTAGTCTCTTATCGATTCCTAGCAAAAACCTCTTCCCTCGTATACAAATGCAGTGATACTCGTGTTGAAGATGGTTCCTTCGTTTTTTTCTCTCTTTCCTGGATAATTTTTTTTTTTTCATTTGGCATGATTGCGTAAGCAATAATTTTAGTGCGCAGACACACGCAATCGGTGGTTTTTCTAAGCTGAAATTTCCTGGAATGCTCTCCGTCGTCTTATTTACCCGCATAAGCCCACAATAGGCATTTAATAGGCTACAGCGTAAAAATAATCCTTAGACATGAAATGCCCTACTGTTTAAATAAAAGAAACTACCGTATTTAAAAATAAATTCGATGAAAAAAAAAATCGCATGCGACAAAGACTTCAAATAGTTTTTTGTTTGCAAATGTCTTATCGTGATTTCTATGGTGAATGGCTCGCAATGGTTCAAGGGTTGTCATCCTCCCTCCTGTACAGAGTGATTCATTGTCTCGTGAGCAAAAACTTAGTCGTCAGTCAACCACTTTTCTCTGTCTGTCTGTTGTAAAGTTTTTTTCTGCATGCGAATGCGCATTTGTTTGGTTTGTATTCCTTCATGTATTTCTTTTCCCTTTAGTTCATTCGATTTTTTTTAGGGCGTTGCGAAGCGTAATCGATTGGGCGGAAGACGGAAACGGGCCTTGTTAGGGAAAAGGGGGATGTGTAAGAGGAAGAGTACATACAGGCAATCGGGAAACTAACGGAATCGATTAAATATAGGACAACATCGCAACGCGGTAGTCAAACAAATTTTGTGTCTTAAATAGCCGGTCAATCTCGGGCCGGATGAAAACTATAGAACAACGAAAAGCTGCATGTAAAAAAAGGATGCAAATCCATGGTTTGAAAAAAATATGAATGATAAGAAAAACAGACACGCTTACCACCGCCGTTGGCTCTGTGATAGGTGTCCCGAGACTAGCTGGCACTGGTAACACGTTAGGTAAAGGTGGCCTTTCACCAATTCCAGTACTTCGACCCGGATATCGAGTCATGGTTGAACGATGGCCACTCTGTTTGTGTGTGTGCGGGAATTTGAATATACAGTGCACCACCAATGGATATAAATGAACTAACTCGGTGGAATATACCAACACGACTGACAGAATATCTTAGCGATGCAGTCGTATACACAGTATGCAGGCCTATACTTGTTATCGACTTATCGAGAAAGCAAGTGAACACGAAGGAGCATTGCGCGGCCACTAGTCTCGCTACGCTCCACTCTTGTTTACCGAATGTATGTACGCAACCCCTTCGACGTATAGAGACTATACACAACAGACATAAGGACGTCAAAGTATATAAAGGCGGCACACCGTATACAGGGCCTTCCTTGTACAGCATTCGATTGGGACATTACTTGTAAGTAATGTTACAACTGTTTTTTTTTTTCTTTTGCTTATTGCGGGGATACTTTCGCAGTTCTATTGCTCTTGTGCGCAATCATGTAGCTAAACATTTCGGGGATGATCGTCTTTTATACTGTTGAAAATTGACGAACGATTACAAACAAAAAGTCCAACGTGTTACACCGGTGTGGTGGGCGCGGCATTTGACGGAGAAAATCAAAGCGGAGGGCACGTTAAAGAAACAGAGAAAGTAAACTGAAATGAAAAATCACGCCATCCGACAATTGGATAGCGAACGGCGGGTTGACAGTTATCGTGCAGTAGCTCAACAGCACTCAGACTCGAGGTGGTCACTTCTTGCTTTCTATATACGTCTCACCCCACATATTTCCATTTCTTATGTACGCATATAAGACAATCTTACGGTTGGTTATAATGCGGATTCAACCATTTGGTTTGCATATAAAATCAAAACGCGACATGAACATATAGCTAACGTTCGTTAAAAAAAAAGACACCAGGAATGGTACGAGGAAGGTACGAGCTCTGTGATGTGCTAATGACAAAGACATATTTGGTGAGACAAGTCTAGCATACATGTTAAATTCGGTACAGCTTTTTACATTGTAAGAAACGCGTTTACTCATCAGATATTATTTTTTAAACTTGACTATTTAGGCCCACTTATTCTAAGTGGATGCGTGTATGATACAGCAAGAACTATATATACGTTGATGTGAGTAGATAAATGAAATGAAAAAAATGATTGAATGATTACACAAGAGGAATGGCGAGCCATACAAGTTCTTTTTAGCCCGGAGATGCGATGACAGTAAGTGAGAGCAATTTGTCATACAATCAAGATTGCCGTCTTACTTCAATTATCTAGTCTAATCGTAATGCGCTTGAAGATTGCTAGAAAATTGGGTATGACAAGCCAAACGTTTCGGGAGAACCTCGATGAATCGGGCCTGACTTTGATAATGTTCTCCGTATATACGGGCTCATATGATGAGAAATTGATTGCTCCACGTTAAGGTATCCGGTTTCTAAAGGGAGAAGTTCTCTATGTTGCTTTCATTGTGTTACGTGTCATCCCCAAAACTTTTGATCTCACATTCGCTCGCGGTGAAACTCTTTTGCTAGTGGGCTTTGTGGACCAAGGTCAATCATCGATTACGTGTGCGTAATTTTAGTCATTGAAAATAGCCTTGCTGACACAGAAGGTTTGTCGCTAGACATTTTTCGTACTAGAGCAGCTTGGTCATGAAAGCACAAAAATCTGTAATTGCGTATAGTCCAATATGAATCACCAATAGATTTATTGATTTTAATTTCTCCTAGACGATGTATACCTAACGTGACAAACCGTCACGTTTCCTCACTATCTGGGTCAAAGAGACACGCGGAACCTGCCGTTCGTTGGTCTTCTAACACTATTGTAAGTTGGCCGCGCTACCGATTTGCTACCCTGGTCATCGAGAAAACATCTCTGCTGTATGATATACTGTACATGTTTGTAAAACAAAACTTTTGAATTCCAACAAGAATACGTAAACAAATTTCCGATATCCTAAAATCACTTTCCTTCGTGATAGCGTGGGGGAGGGTCCAAGCGATTCTCCCGCAACTTCCAAAACTTGAAACGCACGATAAAAAAAATGCCGCATTTTTAAAAAATGGCCCTATTCAAAAACAGAACTAAAATATGTCGCTTTTTTATAGCCTAGTTTATAACGTACAGCAGTCACGTGAAATGTATGGTCAATCGACTATACGCCATCCCTCTCAACGTTATCACCTAATATGCGTAGTTGACTCAATGTCATTCTAATACAAGATGGAGGTACGCAAAGCTCCACGTCGATAAAGTATAGCCTTTATAGAAACTTTATCATGGTTCAGTTCTGCAAGTGTCTAAATACGACGTCGCGGACGAGAAGTGACGCAAAGCCGATAGTGCGTGTCAGGCTGGCCCGAGCTGACTCCCCCTCATTTGTGGAAGCAATTTTCGTTGTATAAAGAGAGGAAGACTGAGAGTTTGTCGACATCCTCGCAAGCTTTTGGCCTAAGGACTATTCAGCCAGCTCTTAGTATACTCCAAAGAAACGTTCGTGTCGATGTTTCTTTTTTTCTTTTCTTTCGTTCCATTGTGAAAAGAACGCCCCCTGGTACTCGACTCTTTGTTGAGCATGCTTAACGTTGCTAAATTTAGACGAACTACGTCAACAACGGCGTGTGTGAGGTTTGCCATTCAATCATTCCCGTCCGCAATAGCGGACATTTTGTAAGAAAAGCCAACTAATAATACTAAAGAAAACGCAAATACCTGGTGCTGAGGGTTAATTACTAGTCAGTAAGCTTTCAAATTCTTGGCTTATTTTACAAGCGTGTAAGAAGAACATTCCTTTATTGCTGGAAGCAATTGGATGTTTCTTAAAATAAACGAAGAATAGCAGGTCTGTTGCTAATCCCACCTCAATGTCTACCAGCATTTGCTTTGGCAGACATCATCGTAAACTAGGAGTTCTCGTTTTCCATGCCATTGGAATAATAGTTGCCCGCACGGCAGAGGTTTCGTTTTGCTGGTTAATGAACAAGTCAAGGCCAGCAGTCCAGCAATTTGGTCTCAATCCAGCATGATATATAGAACGTCTTAAACATCGAGGTAAACGGCCGTGAACCAAAGCGTGCCGTTCAAACAACACACATAACGCCATGGCAAATTTTTGCGACGTGGAATAAAATCTTTTTGTATGTTTTTGCGGCTTGTCACGAGTCGGCAGCGATTACTAAACTACTATACTGCAGTATAATCGGAACTTTATCCATTTCGTTATAGGACGACGCCAATAGAGGACTCGGTAGTTGACGAATGAGATACGTCACAATAAATGTGAAAGACGTTCGATTATAATACTGCGGTCGAAATAGTGTGTATTTTCCTATGCGTCGGTATGCATATAATTATCTTTGATATGATATGACGTAGAAAAATTTAAGAAGAATATATAGACACATTTGTTACAAAAATGGGGTCAGGCCGTTCCAACTCACGCGTGCTCCGCTCCACCTGCAACAAAAATATGGGTATAGTTAAACACCTTTTGATTGTTCTATCATCATTAAGATGCCGAATACTTCGTTCTGATGATTTTATCTAACGTCGGGAGCGCCAGGTCTTCTTCGGATACCTCAAGTGCCAACTTTGTTCGGACTACCAACACGGCTGGTATCAATTGGTTATGCGAACTGGTGTAATAATGCAACTCGAATCTGATTGATAACACAACCGATCAAAACACAAAGGGAATTTACCTATAATGTTACCATTAAAACGTACCTTATTTCTGAGCGGTAATCTCGGAGGAGATCGCGATCGTCACTAAACAGCACTCCACTTTGCTCCGAGGCGATAATCAGCCAAATCGGGTAGACGGGTGTTTTTAATCGCGAGCCTAATTTGTACGCCGCTGTTTTCTCTTCCGTCCGCATCCAGAGCAGTAATCCGATAGGTGAACGAGCGTGAATGCCATGCTGGGCAATCATCTATTCATCATTAAAAAAATTATAAAAATCAGTTCAAGGATTATGGATGTCAATCAATTTTGGTCCACTCTTGTATCGTTAAACGATAATTGCAACATTTCACTCTGATGCGTTCATCGGAAAACACATGCGTGGCTTCGTGTTACACATTTCTGAGGGTAGCATTTCTGTTCTAGACGACATTTAAAACCAAAGGTACCAATTCGCATTGACCTGTCTGGTTTTGGGGGAATAAAAAATGAATTGGAAATAATAATTACGGTCTTATCCTTGTCTTCCTGAATATGAGTTCCATTATGTAGGTATGAAGCCGCTCTGCCCGAAAGAATCAAATTAAGCGCGCTGAAGCTGATGTCTCCGGAATAATTGATCAGGCTGGTCAGAAAGGAATTTGTGCCCGTTATCCATCGTGTCCCCATATCCTCTGCAATTCTATGCCACAAGCCGAGAAAAGCAAAATGATTTCATTCCTATAACTGAGCAATTGCGTTGACTTTTGAGGTGACACTTGCCGGTCAATTCCACGGGCTAAGACGGCACTATAAATTAGAAGTAGCAAGGCAGGGCCAGGGTCTTGCTGAAACTTTAAACAAAGAGATGAGTTTACCACAAGAGAAGGGAGGTATTATGGAATTATAAGTCTAAAACGGGATTACCAGAAAGAGATTGCGCCTCACAAAGTACTGGAGCTCCTCCCGATTGTGACATTCAAGGATGTTAAGCTACCAGACGTGGCACACAACAAAACAGGAGGGCACAAAAGAAAATTAATGAACGCTATAGTTTTTTGTAAATATATTTGCAATATACTACTTTTTCCGTTACACCTAGATGGAAGTAGAGAAAAAAGAATAAGAAACTATGTTTTTATTCTTACTAGAAGATCATGGAAAAACTACCTACCATCTGCATTGAAGTGGTCAGACTCCTCGACGTGAGTATGAACTGGATGTGGTAAACACAGAACGCCGTACTGACATCCACCTGCCGTCCAGATGATATCGGTGATGGCTGTGCACAACGCCTCTTGTTGCATTGAAAATGAAGGTTTCAACGGACTGTGATCCAAGCGAGAATCGCGTAATTACTCCATCAATCCAAAATATTGGCAAATGATTAGACTTATGAAACGTACTCCGGTTGGTATACCCTAGATGGTCTGACGTCAAACAGTAGAATACGCAAGATATGTGTCTGTAAGGCCATCATTAATGAGTTTGTAATCGGCAATCCAGCTGCGTGACTCACCATCAAAGCGTAACCAAGATCACGCTCTGCTTCACGAAAAACAAGACCTGTTCAATAATTCCCCATTATTCTTCCAGTTCTCTCTCTTTCTTGTACTTTTATGGGAAATTTTTTACCTGGACCTCGTGAAAAATATTCAGCCTTAATTGGTGCTGGACACTGGCCGAAAACGATTCGTCGCAACGCCTGAATATTATACAGAAGAATAATTTTTCTAAAATTAGATTTTTAGTTTGTTTTGACTCATTCGTTGGCGTTCGTTGGCGTTGAGGGGAATCGAACTCGCCCATAATCAATTCAGTGCCCTGTCCGTAGTTTTCGTTAGAGAGTAAACATAATGCACATACATAGGAAGAAGGAGAGAGCCCGTCACCCCAATTAGAGTCAACCAAAAAGAAAGTTGGATGAACCGGTCGACCACGTCAGCATTGTATACATGGACACGTTATACTTTAGACGTGGTGTTATACTGACAGCTGTCTCGCGTGTTCAAGTGCAATTCATCAACACTGTCATGTCTGAAAACAATCAACCCATTCAGAACTTTATCTTTCTGAGGTGCTCATCTCAATAAGACACCACGTCAATCTCACACTACGTCCGTAGAATTACTGTCCTTGTCAAGAAGAACGTTAGCATAGGGATCTGAAAACCCTGTCCCTTCATGCGAAAAGGGCGTGGGATGTTAAGAATCCTACAAACGTGCATCGATTTTTTTCCCCATATGGACGCAATCGAGTGTTTTATTTAAAGACGCCCCACTCGGTTGGTCTTAAAAGTCTGTTCGTCATAGATAATATTTGCTGACAGATCGATAAACTGTTTTGGGCTTTACGAACGGTGAAAGTATAAAGGTGTTTGCGGTTGTTTAATGGCCAAAAGCACTTCTATTTTTAAACCGCAAACGTGTACCGATTCAAGGCTTGTGCGATGCAGGTTGTGGTGCAAGACTTCCAAGGAGATTCCCATAATTTTATAGTCGCCTACGTAGATATTCTGACGTTATGGCAGATCATGGGTGTCACGTATCCGTTCACGTGCTATTGCAACGGTGCGAACGGCCTGCATGCAATATCGCCATTAAAAACAAGTGCAAAATATTCTATCTATATGTAAGATTTGTTTTTTTTTTTTCTATTTCTGGGGTTCTTCACCTACGTGGTTCTGTTATTTTATAGTAAAACGCACGGCACGCGTTCCATTCCTAATAAGTACAGGAAAATAGTAATAACAATAAGTTATAGTAGTTGGCCCGGCCCACTTTATTCCCAGCGTCACAAGAACGTAGATTTGTGCTATTTGTGCCATATCGAAGCATTCGCATGTTCAATCAACATTCGAGTTTATTTTTGGGTGTGTTAATGGCCGAAATAATTCTGTATTACTTAATACTGTATGTTTTTGGTATACACGTTTTTCTGCCAATTTAAAATTAATCATAACTATCGTGTTCGCTTCCTAGATAACTTCCCGCCCATTAAAAATTTATCACGAACAGAAAAGACTGTAAAGTGCTCAATTTGCCGACGCCAAAATTGTGCAATGCGATTTTAAATGTTACGTCTTACCCTGAGTAATCAACAAGTAGGCTATAATTCGTCCGTAAATATGCATTTCTATTTCTGGTGGCTAGAACAACGGCCGCGTGAACGTACGAAGTTATTGGCCCAACGCGGCACGTAATCATAAAAAAGAACGAGAACTTACCACTGCAATGGGTTCCGTTATGGGCTTGCTCCCGTTGACCGATGCCATGTTTTGAAGTTGGCGCGATGCTCTTTCACGCATCCCGAACACTCGACCTCAGACATAAAAGGGAATTCAATTGCGAATCAAGGCCAGCTGAGTAGACTATCATTTAAATTTTTTTATCAATCAAATGAGTGCCATATCAAGTCAAGGTGAGTTCAACATGAACGCTATTCCTGCCATTGTAGCGGATGTACCGAGACGTAGCCAATCAATTGAGGGGATTAAATGTCGTCAAGAAAGGAAAAGAGAGTACACCAATCAAGTACAAAAAAGACACGTGATCATCGGTGATCATCAATCCTCGGTGAGTCAATCGGCATCGTGCCGTCACGATCGAATACGATACAGGAGGTGAGGCCGAAGCGACGTGAAGGTTTGTGACAATATGGCACTTCACGCAGTACTATCATTTTGCGACCAGAATTTACATCGATTGTTGGCTATGTATTTGGACGAACGGCTAAAGCATCAGTTATGCTGATTGCTACCTTTATATTTATCAGCCATGGTCGCAACCACCGGAAGATTTTTACCGAATTTCTTGTGCCAAATCTTTTGCCATGTCGCGGTACATGAGAAGACGGCATGCGCATATCCATGCAATAGTTCGTATATCAACGGAGAATGACCGAAATTCGTGTTCTACCAAAGTGAATTATTATTGGCCCGTATTGGAGTTGAACGTTGCGGAGTGTTGTAATTGAATTGCGCCTCTTTCCGTCACCAAAATTCAATCACGCCAATCCGACTCGACTTCGGGCGGAACAGTATAAAACTATTCAGGTTGTTTTTTTTTTCATTTGTTTTTCTTTTTTGTGTGAGTATCTTTCGATAACTTCGTCCGCGGCTTGTCCCCAAGTTCTTTTTATTTTTATTTTTGTATATATCGTGGCAAACGGGAATCACGGAACCCAATGTCCATCCAAAAGGAGATGCCATTCCCGCATTTCGTGTTCGAAAGAACAGCTTTAAAAAGGGTTTTGTTTTCAGAAGAAAAAGCGGAGTACATACTGCGAAGTAGAGGCTCGCGACTTGTTTGATGGACATTGCGTAAAATGCTATACGGATTACGTTGACGACCTTCCACCAAAATTCCTATTCTATTTGAAAATCTGATCGATAAACTACAAGGAAGCATACTGCATCTTTTGCTTTCGTTTTACGCCATTGGAAGGTTTGGTACCAGCCATATTTTTACTTATACTCGTTTTTCCTAACTGATACAGACTTTACCGATCGTAATGTGATTTGTACAATTCTTACGCTGCCTTCATTTAGGGCGTGCGAGAAGTGCTGGAATACTGGTGATTTTAAGGTAAACACGTATAGTTAATATCACTTACTATGTAATGGTGACACGCTGCCCGTGATATTAGGTGCTCCATTTTCAATCCGGGATTCTTTCCTTTCACCTCGATTCACACTGACCACTGGCGGGACCTTCTCCAATATGTGACTCACGCCTTTTTCTGCACGAGATTCTCTCCTGTCGCATCTTCTCCCGCTAAGAACTGGAAGAAGGCCGGCCATTCCATTTTCTGTACGCGATTCTTTCCTTTCGCCTCTCGCGTTTTCGTTGGCATTTCCTGGAAAGATTGGCAACGGTTCCAACTAAAAATACCACATGAAAAATATTGTTATCCTTTCCGTTTGTCACTGCTCAACCCCTCGCACAATTAACGGACCTTGCACAATTAACGTACCTCAATGTTCATTTGTTGATTTGAATATTAGTACAAATGAAGGATTGCTGAATGATAGTAACAGATGTGATGTTATATGTCTTGCAGTCACTTCCGCATCGTACAACCCTGACAGTATTCTGGCGGAGTAACGTACAGACGCGGCCGCATAAGACGAAAGTTTCGCTTTCACTCGCTCGCAAGTTGACACGTCTGGCGGTCGGAGCTGACGACGTCGGTATGTGTGCTCTACAAGCATATAACGGCTGCGTACCAGCCTTTTTTTTCTTTCCAACCTGCTATATCGTGTACTTTATACGAATCCGTAAAGTAGGAGCCACGTCAATAAAAGAGCGACCCTGTCGGAAAATTCTACGCATTTGTAACCCCTCTGCTCGGCTTACTGCTATATTGTAATGGCTATTCACGTCATGTAGGCTACGGTATAAAACCCAAACATTCAGTTGTTACAGTTTTGTATATCTGAGATCTGAAGAAAAAATTAATACTTTCATTAAAAATGCGATAAAATAATGCTGGTACTAAAACAACTATGTGTAGCGTTGCACATTTTTGTCGGCCGAAAGCGAAATGCGAAACCGAGGTCAACACTGTATGGTATACGTGAAACGGTTTAAATGTATGCTGGAACAGGTTTTCAGTTTGCTTTTCCTTATTGCATCGTTTAGTAGACGTTTACGTCAAAACGAAATACGAGGATGCTTACACGCACGCCTTCGTTTATCTTATCCCGAAAAGCAATTCAGTTCTGTGCCTCACTTGCCTTTATTCTGATAAAACGCAAGTCTTTACGCACATGAGTTATCCAGTTGAACTCTAACAGAAAATAGGCCCAAGAAAAAAGCCGTTATCATTTCTTTTAAGTGGAAGTAAATGAGAGGCCTTTTATTCTTGATGTAATGAGACAGGCGGGAGTCGGGGGAACAGTAGTTTTTTCGTGACGTAAGTATGTTACTTGACGTCACGCCAGTTATTTTGTTTCGTTTTCTTTATCGTGTACAGGATATTTACAAAGTGTGTGTTTTTGTATTTGAATAAACATCGTGATTAGCCACAATCCATCAACGCCGTTAGTTTTCTCCGGTTTCCGTATCCGCCCTTCCCTATCGATAGGACGAGCAACAAACGAGGCTGATGCAGCCGAATCCACGTAGTCTACACCAGAAGCATATATGCCGTAGCTCTGAAGGTCGTCGAGAAAGCATTGGAACGTGACTTACTTCGTGTTAGTGTGCCCGAACACGAGATGGTGGGTTTCTCTGTTAGGTTATGTCATATTGATGCAATGTTTATTGCTGTTTGAATAAGAAAATGTGCGTCCACCCCATCCCCTCGCCCCTCCAAAAAAAAGAGAGAAACCAAACTTGGCGAAAGAATTATTATTCTTTGTGTTTCCCTCGTGCTATTTGTTAGACTGATTTCAAAACTTCAGAAGATTATCAATAACCCACCACCATGTCTTGACATTCTTTTTTCCATATCTATCTAGCCGAACGTAGTCACGTGCTTGAATAAGAAATGCGTACCACTACAACGTGAAACAGAATCGTTGTAGCGGATCACCAACATCATAAACTTGATTACTTTTATCGATTACAGGTAGCCTATATAAACTAACTTTCTCCTCGTATCCTTCGGCAATTTCTCGGATTTTCCATTAGACGAGAACTTGAAACGATTTACAAGGACATGTGATGACCATGAAATAGACCGAGCAATCAAACAAGGGGTCACTGAAAAATGCCATCCCATAAGCTTTGACAGCTTCATGACTTAAGAGAGTGAAATACGACAATTGTGTAACAGAAAATAGTAAAATCACTCACAGAGAGAAAGCTAAAGGGGCTGTATTGGCTTTTGACCTTGCTGAATAAATAAAGGTTTTGAAACCTTTTGGCAAACTTGATAACAATTTTTCGCATTTCGTTGTTCTTCTTTAAGAACAAATCTGAAAATGGCAAGAGAACACTGAGTACTGAGTTAACGGTGAAATACGGTCTATGCAAATAGCCCTTCGCTGATTTCGTCAGACCCAAAATTTACATACAGTTTTCCGTTGGAAACAGCGAATGTTTAACAAATCAGGGACTACAGGGACAGAGAAGATTGTGGCACCGATTTATCACCAAATTTATCGATGCCATTTTGCACGTTCTCAGCCAAGGTGAATTTTCTTGGGTTTTCCCCCTTTATTTCCGTCGCAACTTCCAGACGTAAATGGAACTGCGCATAGTTCAGGTGGCTGAATAGTGGGAAATTCCGTTTTTCCTTAATTTTTGTTATCCCCCCCCCTTACAGCAATCGGAGATTGGTGGTACCATCCACAAACAGTTGCCAAAAAAGGTGTGTTTTTGGCTCAACCTCAGAACAGTTTGAATATCACAGTAGAATGATTGTAGAGATTGACTTAAGGGTGGTGATTAATTGGCGAAATCGGTGCCTCAATTCAAGAATATAGTCGGTGCAGGAGTTCCCAACAGCCATTGTTATTAATCATAATTAGAGCAAGAGTAGTAGAGCCTGCCTTTTATACCTCGACATACCGACACTTTGATGTACATTTTAAATTCGTAGTCACGCAATTCACGTGATTTGGCAGATGTTTCAGCGTAAGCGGTGGGTTTGAATTTATGCCAAAGAGGGAATCAAGAAACTACGGCTGAAATAAAGGTAGATCATCAAAATAGATAAAATCATTTTCTCTAATTCTGGAAATTCTAACGATCAAAAAGAAAACCGCGGATCATGGTCTGTTCGTGTGTATAGCTTTCTACGCCCAGCCCCTCCATACAAAAATGATCACCTTTCCTCCTCACACACACCTGTGTGTCCTTGCAATTTCACCTGCACGTGCAACTTTAGAGTAAGGGACCGAAAAATTTCAAAAAAAGGTCATTAGCGTCGCTTCACCTTGGTGCAACAGTTTTCGTCTTTTTTTCTTATATTACGTAACATTTACATATTTTTCAATTTCGTTCTCCTCCCACAGCAGAGGAAGAGTGATCAAACATCCATGATGGCCGATTTGTTCTCTTCCACCCTAAAGCACATTTTGGCACTTGCAGTGACTCTGTACGTATGTAGGTTACGGCTACGGGACACCGGGGACAGTGAAAGCCCGGTTGTTGTGCTTAACTATTCATGATTTGTCGATCGATTTTTGCCTTACGCCCTTCTTCATCCCGTTTTTATTTCGAGTGCATTGTTAGCAGGTAACTAAAGAGGTGCAAACTGGAGAAGTAAACGCTGGCAATGCCTGTCGTGTTTGTTTAATGTAGTGCTGCGAATTTTCTTTCACTATGGGCACAAGCCTGGTAAAATTTGACTATCTGTCCGTCAAGTGTAAAACACTAAGACCTCGCCTGGTTCACCAAGTCATCGGTTCGCTTGGCTGGCTATGCAAGCTGCATAGTGAGAGAGAAAAGCACAGCATTTTATTGGTGAAGGATTGGAACAAAATCTCAGAAGAGGGAATGATGATTCGACAGTGATTAATGAGGTAAGTCTGTATTTTCAATTTCAGTGCATTACTTGGTAGCGAATTCGGAAAAATCTCAAGTTTTTCCGAAAACAGTAAGAGTGAATGATTTTTCTGCGCTTGCAGGCTTGTGTATGCTAAGCGTTATACGCAGTCTAAAATATTATTTGCTAACGGCGAGGTCAGCCGCTCTGAGCATCATTGTTAATGAATGATTGAGCTACGAAAGACGAGTAAACCACATTTTAAGAAATCGTTAAATAATTCTGGTTAAAACTTGAAAAATAATACTTACGTTGCATCATAATTGGTATGCGTAGCTCAAATTGTCTTGTAAGTCGCAAATTCTAAACACAGCCGTAGTTCGGTATACCTGTAGCTGCTCAGAATATTGACATTAAAAAACCAAAGTAAGGTCCAAAATATAAAATAATAATAATGCACCTCTCACGTACGTACGTTTGTTTGTTGTTGTCGACACCTGCTAGTGCACCTGTTTTTCGTGGATCAAGTCAACAGTTGTCACTTTAGGTTACGTCGCAAAACCATTCGCACGCAGTTTACTTTTTTTGAATTATTTGTGGCGACTTCATTTGAATTACTCTTGCTCTTCTCCTAGGTTTATCTGATAGGTTTACCTGCCACAACTTACTTTGGAGTCGTGCGCGATGCATCGAAAGGGAAAACCCGCGTGATTCTATCAATATTCTGCTTCACGGACGTGAGCAAACAAACCCCACAAAAAATACAGTGACAGAATATGAAAGAAAAACCTTGTGAAATTCTAAAGCACGCCGGATGACGCTGGATTGGTGAGTGTTATTCATTCTTTTCTTTAAAAAAAAATAGGAAAATGTAAGAAAGTGTAGCTGTAAAATCGAAGTGACGATTGTTTTCATTAAGCGCAAATACTTAAGAGTTTCCAACAGTTGAATGGGCTAGACGGATGTGTCGCCACCTAACCGTTGATGCCTTGTTATTTGGCCTTGCAAAATTTCTTTAACGTAGCTGATATTGGCGGTGAAACGATTGCTACTGACGTCAACTAGCCGTAATTTAATCTAGAAAGGTTGAGGTTTCGTAATATTTTACAATAGCGCTGAATTGTGAAGGCCAAAAGCTTCCAATTGATCCGGCGTCGTACGAGTGGCATCAACCTTTCTTTCTAGTTCACTGGGTTTGTTCTTCTAAGAAAGAGGGAAGCAATTAAAATAGAAAAAGAAACGTAAGCAAGAATGTGAAATTTTAAAACGAACCAATAGGAAAAATCGTCCTGAATTGCATTTATTACTCTATACGTAAACGACAGCGAAGCATTTCAAAGAAATAGATGGTCAACAGCGAACTTACGGAGTCATTGCGTACGAAAAGCGAGAGTTAGTATGCAAGTGAAAGTGACTGAACTAACAACTAATTATCATCTGAGAAGATAACTGTGTATTCGCGATTGAGTATACAGCGGTCTGTCAACTTACGTAACGACGGTTTTTAACGCAGCGTTCCATTGCCAACTTGCAACTTTCCATTGTTATTGCAATTGAGGATTATCTAGTACCTTTCATTTCTAGGAAAGAATTTTAAATCACCCTAAATGCATGTAACAGTAGCTCGATTTATTTGATAACACAACAAAAAAATAAGTCCTAGTTGAGGACGCATAGAGACAAGACAAGCAGTGGATAGCGGAAGGGGAGAAACAGGTCATCATTGCCCCACATTGCGGATTAGATAGTGTTTGGAACTTCTGGTTGCTAGTCGGATAGGGCGGCCTTGGTAATGATGACAATTAAAATTCCTTGTTATCTTTATTCTTTTGCAAACGAGAGTCAATAGCCAAGAGAACGAACAAATTTAACCAATTACAGGTAAATATTTTGTTACGTAACAAGGAACTCAAATGTTTGGCTGATGCCCTCTCATGTTGTCTCTATATAGTGACTCAGATTTCTGATTGTCTTACTTATATTTGCCAGCGATTCGTTTCATCAATGTCCAAAGAGAAAGTTTTTCGTTCCTCTTGCTGATTTCCCGTTAGCTTTCGTTTCGACTGACACGTCCAAATTCTCTTATTTGTCCCAAAGGCTAATTGAGGCAGACTATACAGTGGCTCTCCCGATCCTACCAAGAAATTCTTAAACAATGTATGTTCTCCTTCTGTATCGATACGGTCACTGGAGCCACACAAACTCGAACCATATTATTCCCAATCCTATGTGCACAATAGGCAAGGCGGAGTTTCTAACGAATTTAAGTGATCGAGGATGAGGAGGAAACTGAGAACCGGGAAGGGGCGGTGGGGTTGAAGGATGGGGAGTTTTGCAGTACACACACACACACGCAGTTATAGGAGAAAAGTCTCGAATGCCTTGTGAAACAATCAGGGAGGCCTTGTAGTCTCCGTCAGTTAGTCGACGCGACTGGAAGCTGATTGTTAAACGTCGAGCCACCACCTAAAATAGTATTTTTTTACATAACAGCCACGCGCACAGTTACGTAAAACAACTTTTTTCCACCTCCCGGCCTCCACAGCGGAACGTGCGTTTATTTTCGGATTCTTACAGTTGGGATTTTTATTTTCATTTCCTTCTTTCCGACGTCTACCTCCGCACGTTGGTTGACTGGCGTTCGTCAGACAGAATTCAACAGCAGGATCAACATGGCACGGTTTGGCTCGTGCGCGCTAATTCTTCTCGTTACTCTATTATTCATCGTCTCGACATCATCGGCGACAGGTAAGCATGGGCGCTTGTTCGTCATCGGCTAAATAATTTAAGCGCACAATGTCAAAATAGTTGAAATTGACATTTGCATTCCACCGTCAATTGTAACGTCGATTTCCTGTTAGCGATGTCAATCGTCGTAACCGGCGCCTATCATATTTCCAAAATCGTTGGATAATTTTCAGCATGCTTTTACTACCCTGTTATTGATTCCTATTGTTACTTCATTTCTTAATTGACAAAACCAAAAACAAAGTGGTCCAGCGCAAACTGAGGATACAGACAATAGCATCCGGTAGACTGATCGATTTCGAGTTGTCGGTTCCAATTGTTGAATTGATTCTTCCGCTGACGTGTACACCTGTTACAATTTCAGAACCGGCCCATGCTTGCCAACGGGTATGCGACGGTGGACCGGCCCGCCGCTGCGTCTACGATTTCCACGTGGAGTACTATTTCACGATGAGCAAAGCCTGCTTCGATTGCCCGCATAAACGCGAAGACTGCGATCGACACCATTGCATTCCCGCAGACGGCATTGAGCGTGGCGTCATTGCCATAAATCGTCAGCTTCCCGGCCCTTCAATTCAGGTAGCTTATCTTACACATTTTATTCTTATAATAACGTTGGAATTCTACTGAAAAAAAGAAACTGTTTAAATTGTTCGATAGGTGTGCGAAGGTGATAGAATCATTGTAAATGTAAAGAACCACTTGCCAGGAGAGAGTTGCACGATCCATTGGCACGGAATCCACCAGGTAATTTATTTTAACTGTCCGTATTCGAAAGCGAGAGTCCTAAGGTAAACGTCGTTTCACTCTTATTTTCTTTTTGAAGGTTGGTTCGCCGTACATGGATGGTGTTCCCTTGGTAACCCAATGCCCAATTTCACCTGCCTCGTCTTTTCGATACAATTTTATTGCCGAAAATCCAGGAACGCATTTCTACCATTCGCATTCCGGTGAGTTGTGATTTTGCTTGTAGACGGGCATGCGAGCTAATGAATAAAACAACAATCATTTCTGCCGCAAGGTTTCCAACGGGCTGACGGAGTTTTTGGTTCATTGGTCGTTCGCCAGAACAAGGAAAAAGATCCACATTCTTCTTTATACGATTACGACCTCCCGGAGCACGTCATGTTGGTATCTGACTGGTTGGGCGAGCTGGGCGTTGCAAAATTCGTTGCGCATCATCACGACGATGGAGATAATAAACCATCCAGTATGATAATCAATGGAAAAGGTCGAATTCCAAAACCAAGAAACGAGTTGACATCCAACGACACAATGCCTCTTTCCGTATTCAACGTCGAACAGGTTTTTGATTTTGTTTCGTGCCTGACTAAATATTTAGCATTTGTTTATATTTTTATTTGTGTTTTAAATCATGGAATTTTTTGGATCGAAATTAGGGTCGACGCTATCGCTTCCGTATAATCAGCAATGGATTCTTGAATTGCCCAATTCAATTGTCGGTAGACGATCATATGCTCACGGTGATAGCCAGCGATGGTGGAGCCATTCAACCCATTGAAGGTATTCCAGTTGCACTAGGCAGCTTTAAGTAAAACTTAGACTTAATGTTGAACCAGTAAAACAAAATGGAATTTTTTAAATTTCATTTTTGCTTCGATTTTTTTTTCTTCACTTCACAATAGTCGACTCGCTTGTAATTCATGCCGGAGAAAGATACGATTTCATCGTAAATGCGGACCAGCAAATATCGTCTTACTGGATCAGATTACATGGGCTGATGGATTGTCGTCCTAAAAGAGTTTTCCAGGCAGCTATTCTACGTTACCATGGCGCTCCAGAAACTGAGCCGGATGCCATTTTGACCTACGAAAATACCAAGCGTCCTGGCAAAGTGCGTTAAATTTCAATCTTTTGTTTTTACTAGCCGTCTGACTTTAAATTTTAAAATTTACTATTTTTGTAAAGGTCTTGAATCCGGTTAACATTGCTCCTGGCGACGACGAACACATTACAGTAGCCGAGGTGAAGGCAATGTCTCCGTCGAAGACAAATGACTGGAGCCGGGAACCTGATCGCAAATTTTTTCTCTCCTACGATTTCAACCCAATCAACAGCTGGCATTTCCACGATCCAGAACACTATCCCATATTTGGAGGTATATGAGAACCCTTTATTTCTGAAAAACTAAAAGATTAAACCTCTGCATTTTAAAATGTTAAAATTTTAAGCCGAGAAAAACCATCGACTCTACACTCCGCAAATTAATCACATCTCCCTGCGGATGCCACCGTCTCCACCTCTTTCTCAGCATGGCGATCTTCCGTTTGGAACCCTCTGTAATGAGTCGACCGTAGCAAACTGCCAACAGGAATTTTGTGATTGCACCTACACATTGCAAATCCCATTGGGGTCTCTGGTGGAGCTTATTCTCATCGACAAAGGTACATGCCACTGGTTGTTATTCACAGAGTAATCCTCATTCGTTTCGATGTGCAGGTGTCACTTTCGATGCCACTCATCCGTTTCACATCCACGGTTCTGCTTTCCACGTTGTTGCCATGGAGCGTGTCGCTAGCAATGTCACTGTTGATCAGATAAAATTAATGGATCAGAAAGGGCACATTAGGCGAAATCTCGTTGACGCACCGGTTAAGGACACGGTAGCTGTCCCCGATGGGGGTTACACCATTGTTCGCTTCATGGCTACAAACCCAGGTAATTGTTTTGGCATTGCACTCTAGGCGAAAGTTGCGATATTTACCTGTTTCCTATATTATCTCGTTGTGTTCCTTTCCTTCCCTTTTTTTCCACCTAAAGGCTACTGGCTGTTTCACTGCCACCTTTCATTCCACATTGAGGTTGGAATGGGGCTCATTTTCAAAGTTGGAGAACATCATGATTTTCCACAGGTTCCAGAGAATTTTCCCAAATGCGGTAGCTGGCTTCCGCCTGTTGATGAAGAGGAATTTGAATCTATCGTTATTCACAATTTGCCTTATAACGTCACTGATAAAATTGAGAAATCTGAAGATAGAACCTCTCTTCGACCTCCCAACTCTGGTGACTCAGACGAGTCGTCTGCCTTCAGTTCGGGAGAGTCGGAGTTGACAACTGAGGTGCCTTTTACGTTGTCCGATGAAGATAACTTTGTAATCCCGCAGCATTTAACTAATGGTACTCTCTCGCATTCTGAATCGCCAATCATCCATGCGACGTCGGGAACGAACAATTTTCAAATTTCTTCCATTTCGTTTGCCCTCTTGCCATTCGGCTACATTTACACAGTCTTCGTTAGGCGATAGCTTCTTCTCAATTTTTGTACATTTAAGCTCTTATATTTTATCATCCTTTGACGATTTCGTTTTGTGTCGAATTTTCTTTTGTTTCTGAGTGTATTTACCAAACAGGATCACAAAAATGGCCAATCATATACCGGTCAGAGTTTTTGTTACGTCGTAGATACAAAGCGCTTTTTTTGAATAACTGTGAATAAAACCACTGCTCCTTTTTCTAAAAAAAAATAATAAGAACAGTTTCCATGGTATCACGACATTTTTTTATGACTATTTTGCAAGAAAAAGTTGTTTTTTACGAAACATTTAAACTGCGATTTGCCTGTTATGTAACGCTTTTTAACCACTTTCATTCGATTAAAGTTCCGGTTTGGAATAACTCTTCAGCATAAAGAAAAAACCTCAATCACCGTCACGATTTATTCCCTGTGTGGAGCAATATGAATCCACAAGTGTGCCGCTTTCGCTTTCGCATCAATAAGAGCGCATGATTGCTTCGTCTACATCATCTGAGCCGCACAACTAAAAAGCGCCTCTTCACGTCGCCGGGGAATCAACCGTTCAAGTCGTTTGTCAGTGACATTCAAACAGCGATGTTTTCTAAAACTATTCAACGCGTGTTGCTTGTTATTTTTTGTTTGTTTTTTTCCCAACAGATTTGAACGCATTGTTGATTTTTTATTTTACATGCATTCCCCGTTGGCAATCGTAAAAGTAGGACGCGCGCTTGGACTTGAGCGAACGGAGAAAGTCACTTTCGTTTGACCACAAACTACAAGAAAGGTCGACGCACTATGTTGGTGAGTTAAATCTCCTTAGAATACTTTTGACAATAATAAGTGCTGATGGTCACGCTGAAAATGTATCGTTACAGGCTCTTCTTCTGATGTCGTTTGGAGCATAGTTGGTGAATTATTTACTTCCTGGTAAGCAAAACAAAGTCACATATAGTATTTTCCTGCTCTGACAACGCTATTGCAGCTGCCCTGCTCTGATGACGCTATTGCAGCTGCCCCCTGGCGACTCGTGTGCTCGGACCAAAACAGCGTAGAGGATTCTGCCTTTCTCCATAGATTAGAAAACAGTCGAACGGGCGAGATTTGAATCTATTCGTATTCTTATTCGCCAACCCAAGTAGAGAGATCGCAGTGAGCTGGATTTCGTTGACCGTTGCGCACGTCTTCCAAAACACTTTGCGTCTCTAGGAAGCGGGGTGATGCATACTACTGAATTGTTTTTTATCACAATATGTCTCTTTGGTTTCGTTTCTTTTTCTCTAGCGATTCCCCAAGGTAAATTTGAATTTCCTTTTGCTTTCAAATCAACTTTTGAAAATGTCGTTATTACAGTGCCGGCTCACGATTGCCAACGTGAATGCGATGATGGTCCAGCCCGGCGTTGCGATTATCACTTTCATATCGAGTATTATTACACGATGAGCAAAGCGTGCTATGACTGTCCGTACAAATTAGAGGACTGCGATCGACATCATTGCATCGCCGCTGACGGAGTTGAACGTGGTGTCGTCTCCATCAACCGTCAGATACCAGGCCCATCGATTCAGGTTAGTACACGACTGCATTGTTTATTGTTTTCTTATAAATGTTTAACTGTCTTGTTGAAATTAGGTTTGCCAAGGAGACGAAATTGTCGTTGACGTCACAAACCATTTACGTGGAGAAGGAAGCGCTATACACTGGCACGGTATGCACATGGTAAGCTTGGGTTTAAATTATTTTTAGCAGCCGTTTAGCGTCTAGCATCAATCAAGTTGAATCTGTCCTATTTCGCTTCTCGACGAAAATACCACGGAAGAGAACGCAGTAAGTATAATGCGTTTGAATTTGTATGCAGTCATAGATACAAAGGTTTCTGTTAAGTTTCCGTTTCTATTTCAAACAAAACCGAAAGCGTTTGATAATGTTTTCGTTGAAAAGCCATTAGACACACTGTTATTTGCTTGTAGGGATTCGTGTTTGTGTAAATTTCTCTTTTTTTAGTCTCGGCTCTATTGTGGGCTCTTAATTTTAGATAATGGTTCCTCGAATAGTGCTCCAGTGAAACATTCCGACTGCGTTATCTATTAACAAGTACATTGTCAAAATAATCACAATAAATTCTTCCCCACTTGTTGTTCGAATTGGTATTATAGAAGGGATTGCCTTACATGGATGGCGTTCCGCTCATTACTCAATGTCCAATTTCTCCGGCTTCAACTTTCCAGTACCGTTTTGTGGCTGACAATCCCGGAACGCATTACTACCACTCCCATTCTGGTAGGCTCAAAACTATTTTGAAATGAATTGGAATGAAACCAGATGCTGTTTTTTTCTTCTAGGTTTCCAACGATCAGATGGCGCTTTCGGTTCTCTGATCGTTCGCCAAAGCCGCTTGAAAGACCCGCTCTCATCTCTGTACGACTATGACCTTCCGGAGCATGTGATTCTTGTTTCTGACTGGCTCTCTGAGTTGGGACTGGCCAAATTTGTAGCCCACACACATGGTGGCAAAGATGATATTCCATCAAGTATTATTATCAATGGAAAAGGAAGAGTGTCCAAACCAAAGGATCAGCTTGAACTACAAGAGATGATGCCTCTTGCGGTTTTTAACGTCGAAAAGGTAATGTGCTCGTTTTCATGGAAGAAATTTTGAATTCGTGAAGTGTTCCAATATGATTAATAACGCCATTTTTTTGTTAGGGCATGCGTTATCGTTTTAGAATGATTAGTAACGGAATACTTGATTGCCCGGTTACAATGTCAATTGATAATCACACACTACTTATTATTGCCAGCGATGGAAATCCAATTCAACCTGTTGAAGGTATCATTCATTTTGGGATATTATTTTCAAATTATGAGCTCATTCCTATTCGATCGATGTAGTGGATTCGTTAGTAATGACTTCCGGTGAACGATTCGACTTTGTACTGAAAGCTGATCAAGTAGCATCGTCTTTCTGGATCCGATTCAGGGGCAACATGGACTGGAATTCGAAACACATTTTTCAGACGGCCATTCTTCGCTATGAAAATTCACCGGAAGTCGAACCGGATGGAATTGTTACATACGAAACCACCAACATAAATGGCACGGTAAAGAACTACCTATACAGATCACTTCCCCAAACAGGATTCATTTGTTCTTTTATTATTCAAGGTTTTGAATCCAATTAACTATGCACCTGGCGACGAGTGGCATCTTACTGTTGCCGAACTAACAGCGTTTACGCTAGAAAACGAAACCGACTGGACAAGGGAACCTGATCGCAAATTTTTCCTTGCATACGATTTCAACGCAGTCGATAACTGGCTCTATCACGATCCGGAACATTACCCCATATTCGGAGGTAGAAACCGCTCCTTATTTCGCTGTTAATGCGTCAAAGTCAAAATGATTTATAGGCAAAATTGAATTTAAAATGTTTAGTCGAAAATCGGCATAGGTTTTTCACGCCGCAGATCAATCACATTAGTTTGCGAATGCCCTCATCACCACCACTGAGTCAGTTGGATTCTCTGGCACCAGATTCTTTTTGCAACGAGTCTACCGTGATCAACTGCAAAGAAAAACACTGCGCTTGTTCTTACACACTGCATGTTCCTCTAGGTTCACTCGTTGAGGTGATTCTAATCGATGAAGGTACACAACATTTCTTGTTGTACTTTTAACACCTTAAATACTGCGTGGCTTTGCTATGGACTTAACATGTAACTTTAGGTGTGACTTTCGATGCTACTCATCCGTTTCATCTCCACGGCTCCTCGTTCCGGGTAGTGGCAATGAAACGTGTTGCCAGCCAAGTGTCAGTTAATGAGATACGAGCCATGGATGAAAACGGCTTTATCCAACGAAATTTGATCGACGCCCCGATCAAAGACACAGTTGCTGTTCCTGATGGCGGATACACAGTCATCCGTTTCATGGCAACTAATCCAGGTACAATCTCAAAAAATTTTACGCATCTTATTTATTTTCCTAAGGGTAACATGTGGGCAGGTTACTGGCTTTTACATTGCCACCTGGAATTTCACAGTGAAGTTGGAATGGGCGTGATTTTCAAAATCGGAAACGACAACCATCTTCCCCCGGTACCAGAAAATTTTCCAACATGTGGTAACTGGTTTCCATCTCAAAGTAGCACAGCCAACAAGAATTTCGATACAACGGTTTCTAAAGACCCTGATATAAGTACGGCGTTCGATATCACCGGCCCTCTCGTTGACGAGAACGAGCTCCTCGCGTTGGCCCTCGACGCCTCACCTCTTGTCCATCTCAATGAAGATCAAAATGAAAAGGATAATGTGCCACAGGTTTCATCATTGGCATTGAAAGCGTCTTCACGTCATTTTTCACTAGCACTGTACCCTATCATTACTTACTGTCTTTTTAACTTGTGCCTTCGCTTGTAAACACACAAGTGTCGGGGTGCGAACAGTTCCATTATTTAGGAAGGCTGAGTCGTTAGCCGACATGCAACGTCTATGTGAATTGATTTCACTAAAAAAAAAGTTATATTATTGCTTCGTAATATGCAATAAGGCGAATCCTGGTCAGGTGACGTACTAGTTTGAGTCCGGGAATGTAATCCCCGACCCAACTTTGCTGTGGAAATAAAATAAATTATTATGATTATGCCTGTCAATCAACATCATGTTCGAAGATTGTAACGTAAACAAACTGACTTTTTGTTTATCTTCTGTTTATTCAAGATTTCAACAACCTCTTTTTGTTTTATCGTTACAGGGTGATACTTTCACAATCAACAGCGTTATAAGCGTTTCCGTGTTCCAAACCTGCTCTCTCGTATTGCGTACGTGACACGACTTATTAGTTGTTCGGCAGACTTAGGTAATTCTTCCTTTGATATGATAACCTTCACCTTCAAACCTATACGTAATTTTTTCTCGTTTAATATGATTGTCTCTTCCTTGTCCTTTCTTAAAAGACGATGGCATTTTAAACTTAATTAATTGTTGGAAAGCGCTTCTGTTGTACAGATATTGCAGCGCAAAAAGGACCTTTGACTACGAATTAAGCTACTTCCGTTTTAATATGGCCCAATTCGGCGTTGCTATCTTCTTCGTTTTCTTATTTCACCTTGCGCTGGGCTCAGGCAATATAGATTTGATACGTAATTAAAAGTAAAAGGATTAATTGTTATTGGGATAAACACCCACAGAACAAGCCAACCCATGTCAACGTGAATGTATTGAGGGTGAGGTAGCTCAGCGATGCAGTTACATTTTTCACATTGAATACTATTACACGATGAGCAAAGCCTGTTATGACTGTCCACACATCCAAGCGGACTGCGATAGGGCTTACTGTATCGCTGCTGACGGCGTGGAACGAGGGGTCTTTGTAATCAACCGTCAAATGCCAGGCCCTTCCATTCAGGTAAAACAACCAAAACTATCAATTCAAATTTTTACCTAAACAAATAACTTTTAACCGTTCCCTCCAAATAGGTTTGCCAGGGCGATACAATTATAGTTGACGTCAAAAACCACCTGGCTAGTGAAACTTGTAGCATTCATTGGCATGGCATCCATCAGGTAAATTGTTTTAGAAATGATGGAATTTCTATGAATGAGCTTGAATCTTTAGCAGAAATTTGCCATAGAAATTCGGTGAATTCACACTGGCACACCGCGTTTCACGGATTGAAACCAAATACATTTCGTATTTCCTTCCGTTTAGGTGGGCACACCTTACATGGATGGAGTGCCTTTGGTAACTCAATGCCCCATATCTCCTGCTTCGTCGTTCCGATACACTTTCGTGGCTGGAAATCCGGGGACGCATTTTTACCATTCGCATTCCGGTGAGTACGATTCTCACATCTCCAGTTACAAATACTAGCTATCCACTAACATTCAACAATCACTTGTTTTGTAAGGTTTTCAACGAGCTGATGGAGTCTTCGGTTCGTTGATAGTTCGCCAGAGCAGACAAAAAGATCCTCATTCTTCTTTATACGACTATGACCTTCCGGAGCACGTCGTGTTAGTATCTGACTGGCTGGGTGAGTTGGGTGTGGCTAAATTCGTAGCGCATCATCACGACGATGGCGACAATAAACCATCCAGTATGATAATCAACGGAAAAGGTAGAATTCCCAAGCCAAGAAACGAGTTAACGTCCAACGAAACGATGCCACTTTCCGTATTCAACGTCAAACAGGTAATATGAACACACAGTGCTACGTGGTAATTTCTGATGGTTTTGTTTTTTACGAATTATGCATCTGCGCATCCAATTTAGGGAATACGCTATCGCTTCCGGCTGATCAGCAACGGGTTTCTGAACTGCCCAATACAATTTTCAGTTGACAATCATACGCTTTTAGTGATCGCTAGCGATGGAGGTTCCATTCAACCTATCGAAGGTAGTGCGATTTGATTTAAGCTGTTTTCACCTGAAGTGTTTGTGCCTTGCAGTTTCAACTTATGGACTGTATTCTTTTCATTTTCAAGTTGACTCGCTTATCATTGATGCGGGTGAGAGATACGATTTCATCGTGAATGCAGATCAAAAACTTTCGTCTTATTGGATTCGGTTACACGGGCTTATGGATTGTGGTCCCAAAAAAGTTTTCCAGTCAGCTATACTTCGTTACAATGGTGCGCCAGAAATAGAACCAGAAGAAGTGTTGACATACGAAAATACTGAACGATTTGGCAAAGTATTTTTAAGAGATTAACTTTTCCTTTACATTTTTGCTGCGTTTCAAACCTTCATTTATAAAAAGGTCTTGAATCCCGTTAATTTTGCACCTGGAGATGATCAGCACGTTACCGTAGCAGAATTGAGGGCGTTGGCGGATAATTTGACTGACTGGACAGGAGAGCCTGACATGAAATTCTATTTAGCATACGACTTCTATGCCGTCAACAACTGGCATTTTCACGATTCTCAGTACTACCCTATCTTTGGCGGTATTTAACATTGTCAATTTACATGTAAAACGCAATAACTAATGCCCTTTATGTTTAGTTGAAAAAAATCATCGGTTATACACCCCACAAGTAAATCACATAAGTCTACGGTTCCCTCCATCTCCACCGCTGTCTCAATTCAACAGTTTACTGCCAGACGTGTTTTGCAACGAAACGACAGTTTCCAATTGCACTGAAGGATTTTGCGAGTGCACTTACACGTTGGATATTGCTCTAGGATCTCTAGTGGAACTAGTAGTCATCGACGAAGGTGTGTATTTCAGCTTTACTCCATTTTAACTGCGCGATCAATAATTCTCACGACCGAGTTTTCAGGCGCGACGTTTGATGCTACACATCCTTTTCATCTTCATGGCTCGTCCTTCCGAGTAGTTGCGATGGAGCGTGTTGCCAGCAATGTCACTGTTGATCAGATTCGCGCTATGGATGAAAACGGTCAAATCCGTCGGAATTTGGTCGACGCTCCCATCAAAGACACGGTGGCTGTGCCCGATGGCGGCTATACTATTATTCGCTTCATGGCAACAAATCCTGGTAGTTTGAAACAGAGAATTTTCGTGAATTTCTTTCATTCTTCTTTTTTAAATCTAGGGTATTGGTTGTTTCATTGTCATTTGGAATTCCATATCGAAATTGGAATGGGATTGATTTTCAAAGTTGGCAATCACGATGAATTTCCAGCTACTCCTGAAAATTTCCCGACATGTGGGAATTGGATTTCATGAGCGAAAACGCAACCGCATATTAAATCAAAATAACTAAACTCTGATACTTTATAGACTGTACGATGGTATAACACCGTATAGTTTTCCCGCATCATCTTTGTGGTGCTATTGAGTTGAACAACAATTCATAACAATACCAGGTTGCTTTAGTGTTTTACCTTTTTCAAATTTGACACTGACTTGGTGTAGGTGAGACAAAAAAATGAGAGCGAACCATACAGAGATAGGTAAACTATAAAGGTCGCCATTCATCATTGGAAACTCAATGATGCAGGTAACTCTGATCGCCATCTCACGGGTGTCACGCACCAAATGACGTCACAAATAAAGAAAGGAAAGTGCGCGAACTACCCACCTATTATACAGTAGCCGACAGGTATCTAAGGGATCATCAGGGTTCACATCGTTGAGGGTATCCACCAGTCTGGGATCCCTTTGCCATCGGCAGTTGTGGCTACGCGACATTCTCGATCATTTCGTTGCCGCACGCTCGTCGACGTCAAGTTTTCTCTCTGCATCACGTCATCAATAGCTGATGGTGGCAGTTAATTGAAAACCATAGACTCTAACGAAGGTAAGTCTAGTTTCCCATTTTAAACTCTATCTGTGTATTGTGGTGGAATGGAAAAAAAATTCTATTTTTGAAAATGTGAAACGGTGTGCTTTATTTCGTGCTGCATTTTCTTTGCATGTCTCTTAAGTGCTCAACATGGTTGAACAAGGAAATCCATTCACTACCATGGTGTCATGCAAATGGTTGGTTGTCATCGGGTAAGTTATTTCCTTTCGTTTTCGGAACGTGTCAGATTCAGCTTTCTACTTTACTCTTTTTTTTCACCGTAACTGTTGATTTCAAAAATTTATGTTTCAATGTGTGTTTTAACAGCATTTTGACGATTGCCATTTCTTTGGTTGCCGGCATCATTTTGGGTGTCATCGCTGTCCACTGTAAGTTCACTTCTGTTTTGTATAAATTGTACAAAACTATCTCTTGATTATTGACGCTTTATCTTTCATTTTCTTTTCACTTTTTCATGTTTACAAACTGCAACATTCACGACGTGATTAGTCAGTAATGCTACGACAGCTAAAGATTCGTCTTCAACGACGGACGCGGGAGATATTATGGCTTCAGCCGGAGCTCAGCAAATGGATTCAAACACAACGATGCTCTCCTCCATGACCCCCACTTTTAACCCAATGTCATCAACCGAGAAGCATAATGAAAGAGACGTAACAGACGCATCGCCAGGAGCAATAACAGAGCCTAGTTCCAGTATTTCACCAACTGCTAGTACTCTTTTCCCGGAAACACCTAAAACCTCCACCACGAGTTCTACAATGTTGGTGACTACGACAATCGCTAAATCCTCTCCTCCGACTCTTGCATCAACTTCTGCTACGACTCCCGCTACGACTTCTACAGCTAGTCCCACAGTATCCACGGTAACTATAACTACTCTTAGAACGGTTACGTCAACTATTACAACAACGACCCTTGGGATGACCACCACGAAAAATGCTACCACTCCAAATCAGGGCTCTACGACTTCAGATGTTACGCTTACTAGTTCCACGGTAACACCAGTGAATGCTACAAAACCAGCTGAAAATGGCAGTGTTGACACTGTTGCTGAATTAAGGGATGGCCCAAAAAGAAATTCTACGTTGACACCAAGCATCAGCGCAGATGTCGCGAATACTACAGGAACTGAAATTTCAACGGCGCCACCGCTTTCTTTGCAAACTGTATCAAGTACGACTAAGGTCTCTCCAGTAGACAGCACCTCCGACCTCTTTCTTACACGGCCGGTATGGCTGCAAGGGAACACAACAATGCGTCCCGTTAGCAGTTCAGTTTTCCCTACAAGTGTGACGACATCATCACCACTGGCTAACGCGTCAAATTTTACAACTAACAGCAGTACTGTACATTTGCCAAGTAATTCTGGTTCCATTTTCAATTTGTCTGTGGAATCTCACATGATGGACAGCTCAATTCAAACTTCTCTTTCGACGTCCCCAGCGTTACATCAGGGCAATCAGTCTTCTATGGTCAACGTAACCGTTTTTATGACAACAGTTTCTTCCACAGCGATTAGCAATGCTGAACAGCCTGAATTGAAAGCTCCTGGAACAACGCTATCAACTCTGAGCAATATTGCAACGACAAATGGTTCTTCCTCTTCTATTGGAATGTCAGACTCATCAACAACGACAACAGCAGCAACAACAGCAGCAACAACAGCAACAACAACAACTATAGCGACAACAACCCCAACAACGGCAACAACAAGCGAAGCAACAACAAGTTCTTCTACAACTAGTTCGTTGCCACTTTTCACGACGATTGCGCATGCCACTGATAACACGACAACAATTACAGAAGAACATGAGAGCATAACTGTCAACACAATAGCAAGTTCTACTGATATCAATTCGACTAGCAAAGCACCAGAAATAGATGATAGTGATAAAAACAATGACGATGTGGACGAGTCTGAGGTAGTAGAGTTGGAAGTGCCGTCATATCCGTGCCCTGGATCTCCAAACACATTAATCTATCGCGAACAAATATGCGATGGTCTGGTGGACTGCCCGGATTCTACCGACGAGATAGGTTGTACGTGCCGACACCGAATGGATCCCAGTAAGATCTGCGATGGGGTTTTTGATTGCCCTTCTCTTGACGATGAGACAGGATGTCGCGGTAAGAATTCTAGCACCAAGAAAAAAACAACATGTTCCAGAATAACAATGACTACGTTAATCACTTCAGAATTTTTACAAACTTTAACGATCAGGTTGTAATGCGAGCCAGTTTAACTGCGACATCACAAGGCCAAGACCTCTGTGCATTCCACTGAGACAGCGATGTGATGGCTTGGAGCAATGTCCCGACGGAATGGATGAAATTGGTTGCAGCATTCTATCACCCAGTGAACATTCGCTCGAGGTATCATCGGTGCAATTACGTTCAAACTTCTGTTATGATTCGTTTTTTAATGTTATTAGGTATCCATAGCTAAGTACAGTTCCGGATTTGTGATGCATAACGTCAAGAGTAAATGGTATCCGCTGTGTGATTCATCCGGCAACGTGACCAGCTTAGTCTCTGGTATCTGCCAGTTGACTGTCGGTGACGGTCTTGGGTAATGTTACGTTATTATCACAATTTGTTTTAGTAAAAAATTGGAGCTAATTCTTAATTAGTCTTGTTTCGTATTCGTCTTGGTGGCAGAAGTTTCAAGATATCCAAAAGAAAAGCGAATTCAACGGTTTACAATGGCCAATACGCCATGATATTTAATGTTACAAAAAGAGTTAGGCTAGTTAAAAACTGCTCGGATCTCATTTTTGTTGAGTGTCCGTCACCTCGTTGTGGTAGGAAGGCTCCAACTCAGGCAGAAATCGGTCATAAAATGACAACTAAATCGAACAACGCAACGATAACCACAACCACTACGACAAAAAAGCCTTTTTTAAGCGATACATCGAAGACGTCTGGACAAACTTTGCAACAAGCGGTTGAAACCACTAGAAATTCGACAGGTAGATATTTTGGTACCATCCCTCTCCTACAACTAATAACGATCCTGCCCATGTACGTTATTTCGATTGCCATTTATTGAACAGATCAATCCCGTGGTCTTGGGCGCCGTCTTCGAAGAGCGGACTCCCACTGTCAATCGCCCGTGTGTAGTCGCCTCACTGGTCGTTTTACGGATTCAAAAGTTCAACGTAAGCCCTTCTCTCGTTGAAATTTTTGCTAGTTCCATTGGATTGATGTTGAATTTCACTTGAAATCTTTAGGACGCAAGAGACGAGGCACATTGAACAGAGTGGTTGGCGGACGCGAAAGCAATATGGGAGCTTGGCCATGGGCGGTGGCTATCATTCGTGATGGTGTGTTCAAGTGCGGTGGCTCTTTGCTAGACAGCAATTGGATCTTGTCAGCAGCCCATTGTTTTCACGCGTAAGCCACTTGCGTTTAAAATTAGCATTTAAAACTTGATAATCCTTGTTCGTTTATTAAAGGTTGGAGAAATCTCATTTTGAAGTTCAATTGGGCATGTTACGGCGATCCTCCTATTCCCCCTTGGAGCAAACTCGGGCCATTCTTTCCATCTATGTTCACCCAAATTATAATTCGCACACCCTGGAAAACGATGTTGCATTATTGCGAGTACAGAATCCTTTTCAACTGAATCAGTGGACTGCTCCCGCATGTCTGCCAAGTTTGGGCTATGTTCCACGCAACGACACACTTTGTACAGTCGTCGGATGGGGAAACTTACAAGAAAGCGGGCCAGAATGTATGAGGTGTCTAGTTTTTAATCGTTGGACCCTTTAATTGTTAACATTTCGACCTTACGTAGCGGATTCCCTTCTTGAGGTTGCGGTTCCTATTAAGCCTTGCAGCGCTAACCTGGCTGCCCGTGAGGACAAAATCCTGTGCGCAGGATATCCGGAAGGAAAAAAGGACTCGTGTCAGGGAGATTCAGGAGGACCCTTTATTTGCCCGTGAGTTCTTGTTTATTGCTATTTTCTGCAGTTTTCCTGATTTTCTTAGACTGAGTTTCTGATTTTTCTTACACACAACATTAGGGATCCGAACATTCGTGACCGTTGGCTGTTGGTTGGAATAGTTAGTTTTGGTTTGGGATGTGCTCGCCCCGGAGAATTGGGTGCTTATACTAATGTTGCCTACTACCTGAACTGGATTGCCAAAGTCATGGGCATGTTACAATTAATATCGGGTTTGATGAAGATTCTCTTAACACTGAATCTATTTCTAGATGAAAAGACTGTACAGTTAAAGAGGATTCCCAGACAAAGTTGCAGCGGGCTGATATGTCCACGCGGAACGGGAGCTTGTTTAACCCCAGATTTTATCTGTGACGGAGTCGTAGATTGCTTGAACGCAGAGGATGAACTGGGTTGCACCACAATACCTCCCCCAACAAGTCACGAGCCAATTGTTACGACAGTTTCTCAATATTTAACCACAACGCCACTGCCACGTCCAACTGTCTGCTCGGTTAATCAATTCACTTGCTCCAAGTAATTTCATGACAAGCGTTAATATCTTCATTAAGATTCACTATCGGTGATTTCTTCGACTCTAGGGTGTTCCAGTGCGTTGAGCTTTCTCAGAAGTGCAACAAGGTCATTGACTGCTCCGATGGAACAGATGAATCTTCCTGTTCTTGTGCTGATTATTTGAAGGGCACTGGAAATTCAGAATTACTCTGCGACAACCATATCGATTGTTCAGACTTTTCGGATGAAGCCGGATGTCGTAAGTTTTGATTTTTAACACACCTGATGCTGAAATAAAAATAACAATTGTTTTTTTCTTTCTCAGAGACCTGTCCATCGGGTGAATATTACTCACTCGCGTCCTCGCAATGCATTCCATACAAAGAAATGTGTGACAATCGCGAAAAACATGAACATGGCGATGATGAATCTCAATGCGGTAATATTGTTTTATTCACTTGTTTTTTCAACAACTATTGTTCTAATGCTCATGACACTTAAAAATTAGTGGCCCTGATCCCGCAATCCTTCTCTGTTGCACTCGATCGAACTGGAAAACCCAAACGTGAGCAATCAGGTTTAGTAGCCATGAACAAACTGGGGGTCTGGAATCCAATTTGCGTTCAAAATTGGTCGTCTTCGGTCAGCGACGAAATTTGCAGCTTCATTGGATATGGGTATTTTATTCTTTTTATTTGATTTAGTTTTGTTTGTGGATTACATTTTTCTTTTTTCTCTTAAAGGCCTGGACTTTCATACAGTTTACTTGCTGGTTCCAAGCTACTTCCATTAAAACCACTGGAACCACCTCAAGGATTCCTGTGGAATTCTTCAAAACCAAAACAATCGCCATCGGCTCTGTCTAAACGCGATCTTGGTTTATTCGGCGAAGAGTTCAACTTTCCAGCGTTACGCTCGATTATCAAACGACAATCTGTAGCCTCTACAACGAGCGATTGCAAATTCGTTAACGTAACATGCAGTAACCAATTGTGCGGAATTCGGCCGAACCTCGGCGGGTGGGACAACTTGCCTAACACTGAAGGACGTTTCCCATGGCATGCTACGCTTTTCCTCGAAGGCCAATATCTTTGCGGTGCCACATTGGTAGACCCTCAATGGCTACTAGTATCTTCCGTCTGTTTCCGCAACATTAAGTAAATTCCAATGATATGCTTTCATTCAGCAGAATGTGTTCTTCAATCGTTGATTTATAGCTTGACGAAAGACTACGTAGCTGCCTTGTTAGGTAGCAGGAGGCTGATACCGTTTACCTCACCGACGGAACAAATTCGACGTGTTGCTAACAGCGTGAAAATTTCTACAACCAGCAAGATGACCCTTCTGTTCCTGGAGCGGCCCGTCAAATTGACAGAACATGTGAATCACGTTTGTTTGGCTCCATCGTAAGTTGATCAACTGCCCAGCGAAGGCTAATATTACAGAAAATTGTTTTAACCGTTGGAACGATATGATTTTAAAGTAGGGAAGCTGTGCGTAACCTTATCAAAAACCAATGCATGGCAGTCGGAATGAATGGAACGCTACTTGCTAGCTCGGCTAGTTTTTCGCAAGTAAAACTGAATGTCGGTCGCACACTTTTGGCTAACTGGACCAACAACGAAACTATCTCTTGCCCTTCGGTATGAAAAATCAACAAATAACGTTTCTTAATAGCAAGTTAATTGGACACTTGGATTTTCAGGACAAGTGGTCTGGCAGCGTAGTTTGCTCCGATGGCTTTACCTGGTATGCCGTTGCCATCTTTGAGCGTGATTGCTCTAAAAGAGAACCGTACGTTAACACTCTCGAAGGAATTTGGCAACATATTGATGCCATTAAGGAAATTATAAGTAAAAGATTTAGCCTTTCTTTTTATTAACACATCATATATTAATTCGCCGTTCCCTTAGCGTACAACCAGACAAATTCAAAAGCTATCCAGAGGAAAAAACGACAGCTTCAAATTTCGTATACAAGTATGAACCTAACATCTAGAAAGTCCAATGAACTTGAATTGCAACGATTTCTTTTTCTGTTTTTTGTGCCAGTCATACCAGCACCCAGGTGTGACTCTTGGCGTTGCCCATTGGGTGCTTGCCTAGGTAAGAATGAAATTTGTGACGGCATCCCTAACTGTCGGGATCGAAGTGACGAAACAGAACCTTGCCGTCCATCTGAAAAGAATGATTTGACGGCATCCGTTAACTCACCAAAATGTCATGAAAGCGAGTACAAATGTCTTGATGGAAAATGTGTCCCTGGCGACGTACTTTGCGATGGTGTCATCGACTGCGCCGCTGGAGAAGATGAAAAAGCGCCTTATAGTGATCTAGAGTGCCCAACTGATTTCTTTCGCTGCCTGAGCCCAGGGTAATTATTGGTTATATGCATAATCAAGCAGAAAGTAAGGTTATGTTAATTTCTAGCCAAAATCGAAGTCAAGAAACAATCCCCATGTCAGCTGTCTGCGATAATGTGCGTCACTGTTCCAACGGCATGGATGAGTCGACGTGCGTGTCAATTAGTGCTGAATTCCCAGTCATAGTTGACAAGAACGGGTAAGTGAATTGAAATGGAATGTAGCAACCTTATTACATTTGTTTAAATAATTTCAGGACTCCACTGAAAATTTCACCGTCTGGATTTGTTGTTCTTCGTTTACAAGGCGTTTGGACGCTTTACTGTGCAAACTCGTGGAATGAGAAACTCACCATGGATACTTGTAGTGTTTTCGGTTTTGTTAAACGTGCGGCGTTTGAAGCTGTCCGTTCATCGGATTTTTCACCTATCAGTAAGGCCAGCCAAGAATGTTCACATGCCGTTTTTCTCACTTGCGCCTAGTATAAATACCTTGTTACCTAAAAAACTTCCAAAATGTTCTTGTTTTGTTTTAACCTGCGCGATTTTTAAGTTTGAAGCTTTTTGTTCTTCATCACCCTTCATCCAGCATCTGCTCACCATCCAAGTTTTACGGCACTGTTATCATGGCTTAACTACAATATACATATTGAACTTTATCGCAGTTAATAATGGGCAAATGCCTTAGACAACCTGTTCTGAACAAATAAAATACATTAAAAAAACATATGGATCTCATAGCAAAAAAAAAAATTACAGGGTTTTTTATACTCATTTCAAATGCTATTTCCTAATTTGCCTGTTTTCTTATTAGTTATTATTACTTAGTTGCTATGGTTATCCGCTGACTGAATATGCCTGAATAATCAGGCATCTTGTTTATTTTGCAAATCGGAAAGCAAACCGGGACTTATGGTTTCTCAATCAAATTGAGGAAAATGATTTGCGAAAGCTCTTTGCAGAAAAATGTCTGTTTGTTCACCACCTAAGTTTTTCTCCTTCTTGAGCAAAAATTCTAGTTGAACTTGGAATTATTAGGATTATAGGATATTAGCAAATAAGTCAATTGATACGGCTGACGCTGATTTGACCCTTATGGATCAACGAACGTTTTTCATCTTACGGTTTGGAAAACAAGGAGAGAAATGTACAGCGAGGAGGAAACAGAATCAAAAAAAAAAATTCAAAAATATAAATGAAAAAAAAAGAAAAAAAAAAAAAGAAACGTATCCCAAAAATAAATATCTGGCAATGTGGCCATCAGTTCGGTGTCGGCTGCAATCCCTTGAAGTGTAAAAAAATTAAAATGGCCACGAGAGCTGTTATGTTTACCATCGGCAAGTTTCGATGTTTTCCCATCCTAAAAAGTGGAGTTGCAAAGTTCACAACGTCAAGTAATCTACTGAGCACTGCGACATTCGATCCAGGTAATTTTATTGTTAAGGATTTGTATAAGTTCTTGTAAAACAATATTTTCTTTGCAGGGTACACTCGTGATCCAAGTGAAGTGTTTTTCAAAGAAAATGTCCAGGCCTTACTTGACAGACTCACTGGTCGGGATTATGAAAAAGTCTTTCAAAACCGTAAACTAGGGCAGAGGCTAGAGCCTCCTAAGTATGAGCTTTTAACACAAGCTGAAGTCGACCAAGTGATGGCAGAGATGGCAGCAAAGCTCAAAAGAAAACTCCAAATGCCCCCCCTTCTCAAAGAAAGGGAACCAGTCACTAAGATCTTGTCTGAAGATCCAGAGCTACAAGGTTTTGATAACTGCAAGTATGTTTTCATCAACATATCACAAGGAATCAATGATAGGGTTGGTAATATTAACTCTAAAATAACAATTATTATTTACTTAAGAGCAATAATTAATTGTAATCTACTTAAATTTTGTTTCATAGAAACGTGAAGTTGTTGTCAGGGATCCTAATGGTGTCTTGAGGGATGCATCATGGGAAGAAAGACAAAGAATGTGTCAAATTTATTTTCCCGTTCCAGGACGACAAATTTATATGCCAAAAATGTTTGAAGAAACTCATTTACAGGTAGTATGAAATAATACAGCTAAAGTACACCAAATGAATTATTATTCCTTCTTAGGACTGCCTTGAAAAAGGTCAATATGAATTCGTACTTGATCGTGCATGCGCACAGTTTGAGCCCGATGACCCAGACTACATACGTGTAACAAGAAAGACATATAACTGTGTCGATGAAAACAATAAATTTTCCACTCTGAGATCCACGCGCCATTTCGGTCCAATGGTGTTACACCTTGTTCTCTGCAAGCGAATGGACAATCTACTGTTCCACTTTATTACTTCAAAGGACGTTAAAGCTGCTGTCGATCTTGTTCGCCTTTTTCATCTGATCTGGAGTGATCCATCGTATAGCGAATTAGACGAATTCCAATTAATTGAGGTAGTCTGTAAATGTGTTTAATTTTGAGTCAACATTTAAATTCTAAAGCAACTTATTATGTGTTGTTTAGAACTACATTCAAGGACCGGCTGTAAAGAAACCAGCGTTAGAGTTGGCTTGGCAAACATTTTTGGAAATTGAAAAACAACGACTTGAAGCTCTCAGTCTCAGTCAACAAAACACAGCGTCGAATTGATCCTAAAATAGTCAACATGTAACTACTGCTGTAATGGTTGCAAACTAAATGTTCCCATTTCAAAGTTTGTCACGACTTCATTCATCGGGATTTCAACTGTATTCAGGTTTTTTTGTTGCAAGTTACAGATTTTTAAAGAAAAGAATGCAGTTTTTCCATTTTAGCCTAACAACTTGATAGTGCAAATAGGAAATCTATTCCTGCCACTGCTAATTTGTACGGGTATAAATCGGCAAAGTGTGATCGGCGATATTTCTTTAGTAACTTAGGAATGCATATTTTTACGAATATTTTGAAATTGTTTTCTAGGCATTGGATTTGGTGACAAGCTCTTAGAATGGAGTAATAATGAAGAGTAACGTAATAATTAGAGCGATCACCAATAATAGCTGAGAAAAGATTTAATTCCTAACATTTCTTCTTTTCTTTTTTTTATTTTAACTTTTCCATGCAGCTTTTGGTTGTTTTTTTGCCCACAATTTCTGCAAAGATCAACTACATGAAGGTCCAATTACTGCTGCATTTAAATTCAGATTTGCTAACTTATCAGTGATTTTCGATTACGCCACCACCATCACTTAGCTGCATTTTTAACCCAAAGTCTGAAAATTGTAGATCGTTAATTTGTTGATTTAGAATTGCATCAGTTGGTGGCTATCAATGGCAAATTGGCAAGGTTTCAATTTAGGTTTCGAATTTAGATGCCTAACATAGGCCATAGGGTGACATGGTGTTCCAACTGCTCGCTAGATGACTCTAATGGCAAATTATTTATCACGTTTTAAAAGAGAACTAGCAATGTACGCAACAGGTCCATTTTGGAGAATGTCGGGAGACAGTTGTCTCAAACACAAAACTCTTTAACCTAACGAACTTAGCAAATGGCGGGCAATCAAAAAAATTTTGTGCCGTCGCTGGGAGACGAAGAAAGAGTTCAGCAAACGAGGCGAACTGAAACTGGGCCAGTTCCCTCGTCGAACTCGACCACTTCTTCGAAGCATTTAATCGAGCAACAAACAAAATTTAGTCTTGAAGACTTGAAGACCTTGTTTAAATCGGCAATCGATCCCGAAGTTGTGGAAATGATTTGGCAGGATAGCAATGAAAATAGTGATGTTGCCCTTATGTTCTTAACCGAAATCAGTCCTAATTCACCACCAATTGCCACTACAGTGAAAATGAGCAGCTGGTCAGATGTACTTGGAACAAATAACTCGAAAGCATTTACTGAAAACCAAGGAGTCAAACCGAAATCCACTGTGAAACAAAAACACAGGATGTTGGACCCAATTCAATTACGACTAAATAACCAAGAAAAAATTCTTATAATAATGCGTGGTGTACCAGGTTCAGGCAAAAGTTACCTGGCACATCAACTAAAAGGAAATGGAGTGGTTTTGAGTGCTGATGACTATTTTATAAACTATCAAGGCCAATATGTTTTTGATCGCAATCTTTTGGGTGTTGCTCATGAATCGAACCAGAAAAGGGCAAATGAAGAACTACAAAAAGGAACTAACCCTGTAATTATTGACAACACAAACTTGGAAGCATGGGAAATGCAACCATATGTCATAATGGCTTTGAGGTAAAGTAGTAAATTATTCTCAAAAATATCTCTAGCATAACTGTTTATGTATTTGCAGGTATAATTACTCGATTGAATTGATTGAGCCTGAAACTCCGTGGCGGGAAGATGTTCGTATTTTATCGCAAAAAAATATCCATCGCGTACCACGAGAAAAAATCAGAGAAATGCTGGAAAAGCAAAAAGTTGTGATCGATATTGCAGCAGTTGTTGAAAGTTGCCAACAAAAAATGAGCCAAAACTTTCGAGGAACAGTGACATCTGTACAAACCAATAGCACCATTACTGAGGCAGCAGATGTTGAGCTGTTTAATGCTAAAACTGATCAATCACCAGTGCTACAAAAGGCACCAGCAACAACGAACTACCAAATTGCTTCATCATCCAGTTTGGTTAGTGTAACTAAGAAAAACTGGTGTGATGAACAGCCAATCGAAAAAAGTGCTTCTATGCCTCACATAGCTCAGGCATCGGGAAACAATCACCTACAGAAAACAATAACTAGTCCGTTACTAGAGGCCTTGATGACTAATGACGCTTCAGTTGTTTCGAAACCGTCAACAGCGGAAGCGGCGATCCAGACTTCGTTATTCGAATCCGAACCTCCGCTTCGCGAACTGACTGCACGTAGCCGTTCCATTCAATCGGCAGTGACTGCGCCTGATTTGAGAAAAAAGAATTATAGTTCAAAATACTCTCTAGATAAAGGATGTCTAACTGATGAAATTGTGGAAGAACTTGCTGCTCGAGAAGCACTTGCAATTTTAAAATCTTACTTCCCGACAAAAGAATCTGACGATCTTGCTGACATATTGAAACAGTGTAATGGCGATTTGACTTGGTAATAGCTTATTTCATTTTATGTAATTGTTTGTTAACTATTCGAGTTTGATAAACAGGGCTGTCAACGTTCTTCTGGATTCGGGATACGAATGCGCCAATAATGTATCAGATTATTTGGAATTGGAAGTAGATATCGACAAGTTGGAGGACCAAGCGAACCCTATCAATTCTGTTTATGATGAAGCCGTAGAAAATATTGTGCGACAAACCAAAGAAGAAGAGACAAATTCCGTAACCTCTTCTGAAGCATCACAACAATCGTTTTCGACTACATCAGCAACATTGGAGGAGACTGAAAGTGTACGGAGACATATAGAAGAATGTTTTCAGTTAACGGATACCATTAGCGAACAGACTCGTAGGATATGTGGAAAGGATTATAATCAGTTTCGTGCATCTCAACTTCAGAAGTCACGCTACAATCAAAATCATTTGCCGGAATCAGCATCTGCACCAACCATACCGACAAATTCTGTACCATTGGAGAGCCAAACTAGCAATGCATGTCATTTATCGCTGGCTAGTTTTCCTACTTTGGGAGAACAAGTTACTTATGCAAGTGATTACCAATTACCGCCCTATATGAATACCGAAAGCAAACTTGGTATGGATTTTTTTCAACCTCTTTCCGTTGTAAGTCCACCTATGCCCGAAGAAGAAGTGAAAGTGGATGAAGGTCCCATGATTTCCATGACATTGGATCCCTCATTCGTCCAGCAATTGATTAAGTTGTTCGGTGTTCCAGATTTAAAAGCAAATCGAATGTCATCAACAACTCGATCGAACCCCGTCAATGTTGATATCCCTTGGTCTTTAGCCGAGCAGATTTATTTACATTGGTGTTCCAGCCTAATAAGCGAAGATGAAGAAATACCGACGGCCACCGAAGACCGTAAGGAGCTTCAAAATATAATGGATTTCGAGCTCGCAATGCAGTTGGTCCAAGACGAGGTAAATATTTGTATATTTTCATCTCATGCAAATTTGTCTATGGTTAATTTTATGAAAAACAGAGAATCGCTGAGCGCAAGGAATTACGTGAAAGCCTGTCTACCAAGTTATCATTTCAGATGCTACAGGAGAACTATCCTTCGGTTGACCCTCTTGCGCTAGATGCATTGTTCGAAGCAAATAACTATAATTATTCTCATACGGTAACAGCCCTGAATGCCTCTCTAGGAACAAAACCGCAGCCCCCTAAGATGCAAATTGTATCAGCAAATTGCGTCAACTCCCGAGTGACAAGAGAAGAAGCGCAGGCAAGAACACCAGTAATTTTTTTCCGGGATTTTTTCTTTTCTTGTCTTGTTTCGTTTTCCCCTGTCCTCTTTCGTATTAGTGTATTGATATCTATTTGCATTTTCAGAAGCGTGAGTCCAAACCACCCCAACAGGAGCCGCGTGATTTACGCACCGAAGCTTTGTAAATCCTACTCATGTTTTGCTTTCACTTTTCACGACACTTACTTATCTTATATACAGTTTGTACAACAAGCTACGACAACAGTATTCGACACAAGCCCAGGAATATCATCAAAGAGGCATGTCTGCTGCCGCAATGTATTACTCCAGCGAAGTAAGTATTTTTATTTGGTGCACTTAGCCGCCGATGTTGACTCACATTCGTCTCCTTTAAAAATTTCAGAGTCGGCGGTATGCAGAGCTTTATAAGAAATGCAATCAACAGGCAGCCCTACAAATAATAGAAGAAAAAAATGCTTACCAAGACGAACGCACTATTGACTTGCATGAGTTGCATGTCGTCGAGGCTCTGACCTGCTTGGAATCTTTCATAGTTGAAAATACCAGAGGTATGGCTACTTTTGCTATTAATAGTCGCATAGAGTGTTAATGGCAAGAGCCGCGGGATAAGGAAGAGAAGGAATCGTGTATAGATTTTCGTCGCACGTCGCTTATAACGTGAATTGAAATACTAAAACTAACATCTTCCTCTTGACTTTTTTTTAGAGGGAAGGAACGTAGTTCAAGTGATTACAGGCAGAGGCAATAACAGTCAAAATGGAAAACCACGCATTAAACCGGCAGTTGTTACGTTTCTTAAACAGAAAAGATATGGGTAATGTATCGTTCGGTAGAAATGTCAGATGGAAGTTTTGGCAGGGTTTCAGCGATTTTTCTTTTAAATAGGTATGAGGAGGTGAATCCTGGAATGTTACGGGTATTTCTGTCTCGTTCCATGACCCGCTGAATTGCGTCATAAAAGCGTAAAAACCTTCCAATGAAGTTCAAACAAAAAGCCTAGAGGAATTCATTCGTTATTTAGCATGCTACTCTTTGAAGCGGGTAGCATTCCCTGGCAAGATTCAGGTTTTTTATTACAGGTTATTCAAAACCATGGGACAAAACTCATTTTAAATTTTTCAATAGTGACCGCACCGGTGGTATAATTAGAATATTTTTATTAATAAAGTACCTGATTGTATCATTGTTGTTCAAAATATGTAACGTAATGACTTGTCATTGGTTTATTTCTCAAGACGTGCCTTAGGCATGAATCGAAGAGCATAGCGTAAATGACTAGAAAAAAAATTAGATTATGGAGACAAATTTTCATGTATTACCCGTCATCACAGAGCAATAATTTTCACTCATTGTTTATTTTAAAAATTGAATTGGCCATTTTTCTTCAGTCATTAACCTAGAATTGTAAACTTAAATTTCGTACAGATCTTAGCAGACTGCTCCAGTACATCAGACTATAATTCAAAGTCAGAATGACCACACAAAATTAGAGAAGGCAAATGAAGCTAATGCTTCCGAACTTTTTTTCTGTTTTTTTCTTTTTTGTCGTCCTCTGCCTCTGACGACGTGGAGTCAGAACTACTTGAGGATGACTCAGTGCTTGTGCTCTCACTTCCAGTGCTGCTACTATCTGAATCATCGCTACCTAGTTTTATCAATTACAAGTAAGGATGAGAAAATTTATTAATCAACTATTATTATTATTATTTTTTTCAATTTGCTGAAATACCTGAGTCACTGCTTGATTCTTCGCTATCCTCAGTTGAGGAATCAGATGAACTGGAAGAGTTTCGTCTTAGTTTTTTCTCTTTACTTGTCTTTGTTTTCCTAGAGTTAATATTTTTAGATAATGCTTGATTAGTATTTATTTAAGCACGAGCTAAGTTTATTTTAGTTGACACTTGCTTCAAGAATAAGTTCCGAACACATACGGGAATTTAATATAACTCTTACACTTATAATATAGTAAATAAGGCTAACATTTTTCTAAACTTTTCTACATATGCTATGGGCATGTTTGAGGACAAAATCTAATGTTTAAAAAATCATGCAGTTTAGCTATCGGAAACAGGAAATCCATAATTTTTAAGTCAATTGAAAAATGAAAATGGAGTTTTATCTCTTTTATAAATTAAAATAATTAACATTTTCAAGTTAGTTACATACTTGGTGGTGTCGTTTTTATCCTCAAATGTTCCTGTTTCAATTTGCTTTAATGTTTTTTTCAATTGGTCAGTTCTTGTTGGTCTGTCGACATGCTTTCTTTTCCCTTTACATTCATAAGTCCAATGACCCATTTCTAGACACTTTTGGCACCGAACGGAACTAACATCAAGAGCACTGAGAAGAAATTGAAACAAAATTACGAAACTATTCAATGGAATTATTTAAGAAAGACTATGGTTGATGCCGACGCGATATTTAAAACACGACAAATTTGAACGTTTTGAACTACAAAATTACCTCTTTTTTTGGGCAGACGAAGGTAGGATTGACATGTTAATTAGTATTTGATGATCGACTTTTCGAGTGCTTATCAAACAATATTCTGCCAAAAGTAGAAGGTATTTCAAAACGAAAGATTCGACAAGTTCTTGCTGTCAAATGATGGGTGTTATCAAAATCCACCACATCAAAGCAATAGCGCTAGTGAGGAAACGCGCGAAACAACGCAGTTCAAGTGTTCAACGTTTAACTGTAAAAAAATGTAGGGACTACGGACTAGGGACCGCAGAAATAAAAAAAACGGCGATATTTGGTTTGATTTTTGTTTATTAGTTTTCCAACAATTATATTTCTTTGTTTTATCGTATGAGAGGAATAAATACTCTCAAAAATTCTTTCTCGAAAGACTCGTCAGAAAATCTTGCAACAGATTCCCTAGAAAACACACAATAAATTGAATAACAAATAAATAGTAGTTCAACTTAGGTTTCTACAGGTACCTTGCAGCTTCCCTAATAAGTTCCCTTTGTTTAGGCTTCATTCGGATGATCTGACGCATGATGTCAGCATATTCCATTTCATCTGAACCTAAAAAGCCGATCGGCTGAGATCCTTGGCTGTGAATGATTATGTCCATCATGGGACCTCCAGACTTATGTGCCACCATGATTAAACCAGAAGCCATACATTCAACAATGCCTAAGGAAATCCAAGTGCAAGTAAGTGTTTTGAACAATATTAATAAAAACAAAACAAAATTAAGTTAAAATATGACTAGCTACAGGTAGGCTATTCATACTTATTCCAAAATGTTCGTTCCACATTGTATGAAGTCCAATGGTTGATTCTCCCATGAGGCGTTTTAGTTCATTAAACTCTACGTTGATATAGAATTCTGTGTGGTTTTCTATGTTAAAATGTTTACTCAGTCTCTTGTAATCATCTACCCTTCGGTGGTCTTCCTCATTTCTGCAAGAGCCTACTAGAACTAATTTCACTCTTGATTTTTCTTCATCTGTTAGAATATCCATTAGCTTGTAGAAGGAACGAATCATCAGAGGATGGTCTTTCTCCGGTCGAAACTGTGCCACAGCTATGATTCGTAGACGTTGGGGATCAGAGTCAACTGGTATTTCTAAGAATTCTTTAACATCACATGGAGGGTACACCTTGTGTGTTCTAAGAGGAACATTCCAAATCTGATTGATATGATCTTCAGTCCAGCTTGAATTAACCATAATGGTCTGAGCATATCTTCCAGAAATACCATATATGTAAGCAAATAATTTATAATATATGATTTTTGCTTGACTTAGAATGGGATTTCTAGAAATGAAGGTGTTGTTGTTGAATGCTACAGTGCGATTTGCCACCTGTCCCAACATGTCAGTACTAATTGTAGGGTAATGTACGTAGCAGGCAACTGTACATCCACCAAGCAAGTGAAACAAGGGAAATGTGAAGGAATATCCCATTGTGTCAACAAAGACGTCTAGATAAAAGAAAAAATGTCAGAAAAAGCTAATGAAATCAGAAAAGATAGTATTTATGTTTATATGTTGTACCTGGAACAAGTTTCAGAAGGGCTTCAGTACCAAGAATCAATGACCCCAGACTTTGGCCAAGTAAGGTAAAGCAAGGATATCTCTGAGCTTCAACCCAACTCCGTTTGTTAAGTTTGACAAACTCAATATTGTTGTTCTGGATCCTAATGTTAAATTTGTGGAAAGCATTGTGGAGCAAATCCTCTGCTGGTACATTGTCTCCAGTGTACACCACAACATGAATGTCAGGATATTGGGACTGAATGGCTCGAACTGCGCACCATAAGACGCGCTCTCCTCCACCACCGGCATTGCAGTATGGATGGAAAATACCAACTACGGTTTTACCGTTCAACCGTTTTTTTAGGAGGGTTTTATTTCTGAAAAGTATCTATTGCAGTGAAAAAATTGTAATTTGTGTATGTCTTCACGTTAAAAAGGAAGAAGCTCACTTTTTTTAGAAAGAAAAGGAATAGAAGAAAAGCCAATGGCACTATCAACAAAACAAATATAAACGTCATTTTTCACATAGAATTTCCGCACATCCGCAGAGTTTATTTACTATTAAAAAATCCTGCGACAAGACCTGTCTGCAGTCTACCTCCTATTTTTGTTGACAGAATGTGGAGATGCCCCGAGCGCCCTGGTGTGACTGCCTGTAAGTAAAAGTACAAATTTTACCAATTTTACATAAATTTTAGTGTCTGACATTAAGTTCTTAATTTAATTTAATTTTTTAAAGCGTATCCAGCTTAAAAAAAAATACACGAGAAACAAAACAAACAATTAACGCCAAAACAGCCGCATTACCATGAAGTTCAATCTCAATCCATGGTGGCGCTGATGTCCATCCATCTGACGACCGGTCCATCGCCAAAGAAAGTCCAAACCTGTTAACTTCCAACTCCAAGTTACAGCTTGCCGGCTTTATTAACTGTACACTATACGCTGTGCAGACTACTGTCACGATTCAAGAGCGACTCGCGCACATGTATGACGTCATTAGCTAAACCTTAGACATCTCTTTTCCTTGAAATCTCTTTTTTTTTAAATCTTATCTGGAGTGCTAAATTTATTGATTTGCTAGCATAACAGAGCGTAATTTTTTCGTTCAGCCATTTTTTGTTTGTTTTATAATCTGTTGCTGTGCTGGTTTTAAGATATTTCATCATTTTCTAAACGAATGCGTTCGCATAGTGTCGTATTGTTGGTTGGCTCATATATCCTTCTTTTCTTATTCCCTCCCCACGGCCTTCACATTCTCTGTTGGAAGGTTGGAATTCCAATAATAGATGAAAAAGCTTGGGGATGTGTAGACGTGGGCTGGCCAAAGGGAGGACTTTGCGATTGGCGGCTGGTTTTGTTTTGTTTTTTAGTCTGCTGTGATGGACAGACGTAAACGGTTGGTTAGTTCGTCACGTAGCCTGATAAGAAAATCTTTGTCATGATTATTCATTATCTTTGATTTTTTGAATGGTCTTTGGTAAAGTTTCTGCAGTCTATAGTGCAACAGGTAATTCAGTGTTAGACTAGTCGACTTTCTTCTTCCTGTTTTATCAGATATACCAATATGTCATTTACTGAATTTCTTCAAGAAAGTGTTGACAGTGCAACGTGTGACGCTTGAATTTGAAAAAAAAAATTTAGACAAACTAATAATTGCTTCAGGTGGATATTTTATTTACATATTTGACATAGTAACAATTCCTTACTGTCACATTCAATGTTTTCATCATTTAATTGCCTATTGAAGGGTCATGACCCTGAACAGGACATTAAAGAATGGGGTGGGTTTTATTTTTTGAAAGGTCTTTTCTCCAGAGATATTGGGCTATTTTCTGCAGAAATTCCTAATTGTTAATAGCTTTCAAAGTGGGAGTATTCACATGCATACTCATAAACCTACTGTCATTTCTGTTTGCAGTTTAACCATGGAGGCCACCAAAATGTCTTCTTGCGTGATTGACATCCAAGGGATGAGATGCCAAAACTGTGTACGAAATATAGAAAAAACTATTGGTGCAAAACCAGGAGTTACCGAAATACGAGTTGATCTGGAGAAAAAAGAAGGAATTGTACAATATGATGGAGAATTAGTCAATCCAACTCAGATTTCAGAGTTTATTGCAGCCATGGGATTTGCATCCAAAGTCAAAACAACTGATATTTCTCTCGGTAAACTTCATATTAAGTACAGTTTTTAAGAGCTATTCATCTTAACTTTTTGTTTTCCAGACTCCCAACAAAATTCTACAAACACAATCTCTACTGAAGTGCAAATAATTAAAAATTCTGAGAATAACGTAGTTGTTGCCCAAAACCAAAAGTGCTATATTAAAATCAGTGGAATGACATGTGCATCATGTGTTGCAGCAATTGAAAAGCATGCTGTTAAAATGAATGGTAAGTGAAAATTAGTGAAAATGACAAATGTTTTTTTACTTCTTGTAATTTGTTTAAAAAATGCTTGTATTTCAGGTGTTTCCAAAATTCTTGTAGCTTTGATGGCTGGCAAGGCAGAAGTTTTTTATGACAAATCCCTAGTTTCTCCACAAGCCATCTGCGATTGGATTACTACATTGGGTTTTCCGAGTAACCTACTGGATGCAACCGATAGGGCAATAAACAACGATGCTACTCAAGAAAATGGGAAAGCACAAGTAGAACTGCATATTGGTGGAATGACCTGCTCTTCCTGTGTCTACAATATCGAAATGCATGTAGCCAAAATGGACGGTGTATTCCAAGCGAGGGTTGCATTATCAACCCAAAAAGGAATATTCACGTTCGATCCAGATCGAATTGGACCGCGACAAATCATCGATCAAATAATTGTAAATTCTACTTTCTTCTTGATTGAAAATCACATTGTTTAACTAACTATTTACTTACAAACAGAATCTGGGGTTTGAAGCCTCATTGGTTAATCAAGGAATGGAGAGATCCATGTCCCATTTAGATCATCGAGATGAAATCCGACGCTGGAGGAATTCGTTTTTGGTCTCACTCATTTTCGGCCTTCCGTCCATGATTGTTATGACTTACTACATGATTCAAATGGAAGAGGATGAACACCACCATACAAATATGTGCTGCATTGTTCCTGGCCTTTCATTAGAAAATTTGCTGCTGTTCATTCTTGCTACGCCCGTACAATTCATTGGTGGCAGACATTTCTATGTTGCCGCATATAAAGGTAATTTCTACTTATCGAGCAATTAAATTATAGTTGTATTCTGGTTTTTTTTTTCGTTTTGACTGTCATAGCTATTCGACACGGGACAACCAATATGGATGTTTTAGTCATGCTGGCTACAACCATTTCGTATGTATATAGCGTAGCCGTCCTGGTAGCTGCCATGGTAACTCTGCAATCAACAAGTCCAATGACATTTTTCGACACACCTCCCATGCTTCTCATATTTGTCAGTCTGGGGCGTTGGATGGAAAGTGTGGCAAAAGTATGAAATTTTTTATTTAAAATTTTTGGAGTTGCGAAATATTGCTATACTTCTTTCATAGGGTAAAACGTCTGAAGCCCTTGCTCGTTTGTTGAGCCTTCAAGCAACTGAAGCTACATTGGTTGAACTTGGAGTTGACGAAGAGGTTGTTAGCGAACGGAACATCCCTGTCGAACTCGTCCAGAGAGGCGATATTCTCAAACTGTTGCCAGGAGCCAAAGTCCCTGTGGACGGAAAAGTATATGATTTACATAGACCAACACCATACTAAACATCATAATCATACTAAACAGCTACGTTGGTGACATCTTTATTAAAAGGTTATCAGCGGCACATCTACTTGTGACGAATCCTTGATCACGGGTGAGTCCATGCCCGTGTTGAAAGGAAAGGATTCACTGGTTATTGGAGGCTCAGTCAACCAGCATGGACGATTGTTTATGGTGGCGACACACGTCGGACAGGATGCAACGCTAGCTCAAATCGTTCGACTTGTAGAAGAGGCACAAACCAGTAAAGCACCCATTCAACAACTAGCGGATAAAGTTGCTAGCTATTTCGTCCCTATGGTTGTCACCGTATCATTGATGACGTTAGTAGCATGGATTATTGTTGGGTTTGTTAACGTAGATCTTCTCCCTGTTTCTGAAATGGAAAAAGAAGCTTACAGTCAAGTAATTTATATCACTGCTTAAAAAAAACATTGAATAATTAACTTTTGGAATTTCTCTAGGCGGAGTTGACGTTCCAATTCGCTTTTCGGTGCGCCTTGACTGTCCTGTCAATCGCCTGTCCTTGCTCTTTAGGTCTAGCTACACCAACAGCGGTTATGGTAGGAACAGGAGTAGGCGCCACCAACGGAATATTAATCAAGGTAAAATTTCAATGATTTTCTTAAAACTTTTCTTTGTTTGTTCGGATATCCTACCAAATTTTGAATAAACTATGAAAAATTTAGGGAGCTGAGCCGCTAGAAAATGCGCACAAAGTTAAAACAGTCGTTTTTGACAAAACTGGGACCATTACACGTGGATTCCCTATGGTAACAACTATCGTTCAGTTGGTTGATGACGCCGTCTTTTATTTGCCGAAAATGATGGCCATCATCGGCATCGCCGAAACAAACAGCGAACACCCGATAGCCTCTGCTATAACAAAATTCGTCAAAGAAGCCCTCAAAACAGATCTAGTCGCCAAATGCAGTGATTTTCATGTAAGTAGTGTATTAACATAAATGATTGTAGCAAAATTGTATTAGCGCTCTTTTGATAGACTGTTCCTGGATGTGGTCTCCGTTGCCAAGTGTCAAACCTTGATGAGATGGAGAAATCATTGTTGCAGTCACCCTTAGCTCAAGAACGTTTGAAAGGATCGTTGAGTAAACGTGATCCCAGCTCGCCATCCTCTCAGGTCATCATTGATACGTCCATGGTTAAACCGACTTTGGTGGCTCTGAGTCGTTCAGAAAGCAACAAGAATTCCTGTTTTGAGTAAGTATATACTCATTTCACAAATATCCTTGTGATAGGTTATGAACTGGCCATGTTCTATATAACTAGTGTTCTAATCGGTAACCGTGAGTGGATACGGCGCAATGGTCTTGACGTGCCTGCTGAGATAGAATCCAAAATGCGTGAACTCGAACGAATGGGTCAGACGGTGGTACTGTGTGCTATTGGTGGTGTATTAGTGTGTGCCATTGCGGTTGCCGACACGGTGAAACCCGAAGCCCATCTCACCATCTACACTCTGAAAAAGATGGGTCTTAACGTTGCTCTACTTACCGGTGATAATAAGAAGACTGCCAAAGCTATTGCACGCCAGGTACTTAAGATTTCATATGAAAATTATAGTGATCTGATTTTGCCAATGTGTTATACTTTGGTAGGTGGGCATCAGTACGGTTTATGCTGAAGTTTTACCCTCGCACAAAGTTGCCAAGATCCGTTCGCTGCAAGAGAAAGGCGAGAAAGTTGCAATGGTGGGCGATGGCGTTAACGATTCTCCCGCTTTGGCTCAGGTACTTTTATTATCAATTTAAAATCAAATCGATTACTGAACGCACCCATTTTACTTGAAAGGCGGATGTTGGCATTGCGATCGCCTCAGGGACCGACGTTGCAGTTGAGGCAGCAGATGTAGTGCTAATTCGTAATGACTTGCTGGACGTAGTGGCTTGCTTGGATCTTTCATACCGGACAGTCAAACGCATCCGTCTCAATTTTCTTCTTGCTTCCATTTACAACTTAATTGGAATTCCCATTGCGGCGGGAGTCTTTTCTCCTTTGGGGATCCACCTTCAGCCCTGGATGGGCTCGGCTGCCATGGCGTTGTCATCTGTCAGCGTGGTATGCTCATCACTATTGCTGAAGTGTTATCGAAAGCCAGCTAAAGAGAAGCTGGAGACGTTTGCCTACGTTAAAGCCAGAGATACAAGAAATCTATCGACCAGTGATGACGACCTGTCACTGCATGGAGAAGTTATAACTAAAAGTTTGGGATCCTTTTCTGCCATAAACAGGTAAATTATACTTTACTTTGGATAGCGCGTGTCGCATCATGAGTTCAATATAATCTTTTGGTAGGATTTTGCGTGTCAAACCGTCGACGCATTCGTTGTTGGTGGGCACGGACACGGAGGACGTCGAAATAGGCGACGCTTCGCATCATGATGCTTCGGAATCCTACCCTCTGCGTAAAATGGTTAGTGCATAACAGTAGGGTTTTCAATGTTATATGTACTGTACGTTATTTTTATTTCATTTTATTTTTTTAATTCTGGGGAAGTCTTAAAGCCCAAGACCATAAGCGATAGACTAAATATTTTTTGAAACCGTAAAGAACAAGTGCTCTTAATGTGGGCTGCACAAACTCGTTTTTATCGCCTTCTGCCGCCGTTATCCCGACGTTTCCCTTAAATGTTTTGCGCGCATGTGGGCGTGGGTGCGATCATATTATTCAGAAACGTTTCAAAATTTAGTTGTAACTGTGTACTATTTTTCCAAGTTCGATGAAAAATTTGTCGAAAAGGGCGTTAAATGCAAATTCTAGCAAACGGGATTCGAATGAGTAAAGGATGGGGATAAGATGGAATCATGGAGATGAAGTATAAATGTTTTTGAACCGTCAATATTCATACTGTATAAATCGGAGAATTCGTTTAAAAAGAATCTTTAGGCAAACTCATTAAACTCGATTAAGGATAAGTGCGAAGGCCAAACATGAGGAATTTTAAGAACAAACTCCCTTAGGGAGCACTTACGAGCTAAACAAAAAACAATGTCGTTCTAGAAAGTGCTCGGAAGGAATCGTAAAAATCCATCACTAAATTGAATCACGTGCTACTGCTCGCGCTAAGAAACGAGAGAGAGCGACCAAACGGTTAACAAGATAGAAGAGAACGAGAAGTGTGTTTTTGCGCTTTTCAGGTCTGCGGATTTTTTTTTTCTAAATGGGCGTGCTGGAGATCGTCTTGTCGGATGGGTCTAGTCTGACAGATTCCTTAGTTCTGATAAACGTTGACCTCCCTTGCTGGTTCTCTACTTTAGCCAGCATTCCGGTCTCGAGACTGTCAGCACGAATGTTGACAGACATGCGCGATTTGATGTGCTGGACGGCCGGAAGAAGAACTAGGATAGCTCCAGAGAGAATGATGAAGATACCAGCAATGTAAAACGACAAATCGTAAGAGCCTGCAATTCAATTTGAAGATTTATTTCAAAAGTAATTTCGAGTTTGCGTTCTAACCGACTATACCTGTCAAATCACTGATCCATCCAGCTAACGGCGGCCCAATCAAATTGGCGACACCTTGGAAGAGAAGTAACAGACCGTAAGCGTTTACGAAGCGTTCAAGCGAGATCAGTTCGACTAGAATGGCAGAGACGAGTGAATAATTGGCTGCAATGCTTAAACCAAAAAGGCCAGCCGCTATTTCCAGCCACGGAGATCCGGGTAGAAGAGGGACGACAGCCGTAGCCAGTCCACAGAGAAGCATACTGGCTGAGTAAATCCAAGTCGGATTTGCCCAAGATCGATCCCCGAGGTAGCCCACGATAATCTGGAAAAGAAAGTCGTCCTTAATTTCTGCCGGACATCACTTACAACGTAATAACAGCATACCACTCCTAACGTGTTGAGAATGCCAACAATGGACAATAGAAAAGAAGGCTCATCGGATTGTCTCCCGCCGGACGGAACGTTGTATAAAAATTCATCTAAGGATTCGTCCTCCTTGGGTTGCCCTTGGGTTTTTGCCCAATCCGTCAAATAAATGTACGGAACATGGTAACTAGGAAACAAACGACCAAAAAGAAAGAGAACGATCAGCCGTTTTCACGTCATTTCTCACTGCTGGATCAGCACGCGACTTGAATCCCAAATTGCGTGATTACTACCGATCACGTTTTATGGAAAAAAACCCGACTACGGCTTCAAGAAGTAAGATGTTACTGTAACTACATTGTCAGCATACCAACAATAAAGGAGTCCGTTGGAAATGGCGAACATGACGAAACTCGGGTTGGATAGGTAAGAGAAATCGAACATGAAGACATCGCGCAACTCTTCCAGATAGTCCCAGCAAGCCTATTGTGTAATCACGGAAACCCTTGAAAAATTTTGAAAAAAAGAAAAGGTATATGCAACTTACGCCTTCCTTTTCCCTTGCGATAGTTGTTATAGAATTGCGATAGATATCAGGACAGGAAGAGGCCCGAAGCCTATAGCGTGGCAGATTGAGCATAGCGCCGCGGTAAGTTAATGACCGTTTCTTAATTTTCAATCCGTTGAGGTAAGCCGCATGCCAGTGGTGACCGTGAGGATGTATTACTTCTTTGCTGGTCAATAAGGCGACGGCCGTGTCCTTGGAATCAATCGGATCCTTGCATTTTTGGGGCGAATTCTCTGGGATGGCTATCGATCGCTCCGCTTCTTTGTTTTCATTTTCAACTGCGTAACCATCGAATAGGGTGGGATAGTTGGCTAACACGATTCCGTAGAGACGGGGATTATTGGTAATGGTCATTAGGACTTCGTGCGGGATTTTGTCACCGTGGCGTAAGAATGTCGGCAAATTAATGAGAGAATTACAGAGTCGAGTGTCCTCGTCGCGTTCGAATTCCAAGTAAGTTGAATCTGCAGCGGCTTTAATTTCCATTAAAATTGCAGGTGAATCGCTTGATAGCCGCTGATGCTCCGTGTCACTCTCGCTGCAGTTGCGTGAGCGAAATCCCGTGGATGCCTGTTCGGAAGTTGAACGACTAATTTTACCTTTGGCATTTCCGCGCAGGTTACCAGGCCCTTCCACTTCTCTCATTAATGCGCCACAGATGACAATGTTGAGAAAGATTCCTGACAAGATAAGCATGGCGCCTCTCCAACCATACTCGTTGATGAGGTATTGTGTGATAGGAGCAAAAATGAAGGTACCGATCCCGCTACCGCACACCGCCAGGCCGGTAGCTAGTGAGAGGCGTTTGTCGAAGTAAAAAGCCACCACGGCGATGGCTGCCACGTAGCAAAGCGAAAGACCCAATCCGGCAATTAAGAACGTAAAGAACAGCGCTTCCACCGAATCTGTCACGTGAGTAACACAGACAATGTTTTACATTAATCGCAGCTCGTGCCCCGTCTCCATAAACAACTGGCTTAACCTTACTTGATAGTGAAGTGAGAAATAATCCAATGGCTGCCACGATAGATCCGGCGATTGTAACCGCCCGGCAACCGAAACGGTCAGTCAGGGACGAGGCCAGCGGTCCCGATAGTAACGGAGTTGCCATGAACAAGCTCCCAATGACTGCAGTGTAGCCTTTGGATTCCTTGAAGTAGTCAAGCAGTTCAGCGTAGATGACCCCAAAGGAAAACGTGATTCCATCGGCGATTAAATGAATGACGAAGCTGGCGGCTACAATCACCCAACCCCAACCTTCGAAAGAAATTGGAATGTTCAAACACTTTACGGCACTGTTTCAACAATAGTCCAACGAACCTCCGTCGGGTGCCAAATTGACGTCATCCTCATCTTCATCTATACCCTGTCCAGTCAAGTCGCTTTCACTGACGCTCCAAGATGTTGCTTCTATTGGCAAAGAAACAAAACAATGCAGATGACTATCTTTATCGTTTCCAATTGTGGTTTCGTTAAAAAACATCACGCTGTTTGCCAATCGTCAATGTCAAAGTGTTGGCAACAGTACGCGATCAGCACGAGCCAAGAATTCAAATTCACATATTTAACGCACGCCATTCAAATCAATTATTTCCGAGGCTTAACTGGGACTCTACAGTACTGCGTCCGGAATCGGCTTACTGTTGAGCCTTTCACCACCGAGACGTCAAAAGATCAATAAAATGATCATATTTTGAAGATTGCTCCCAGAAACATCCCCCGAAAAATAATAAAAACAAATGAGCACGTGATGTTTTTCGTTCACCTTGGCAAAAACATGAAGTTCGGGGCCAAGAAACGCAATACTATGGACTACCTTAAGCCTACTGTTATAAATAAACTTGGCGTGCACAAGGAACGGATCCGTCAACTTGCAAAACTATGCTGATTAGTTACACATTGTTGCCAATGTTGACGGTCAGGTGTATCAAGCGGGAAAGTTTAAAATTTCAAAAAAGTAAATAACGAGGGCATCGCCAGCGAAAATTCTACATTTCCTAAAAAGACGCAACTAAAAGCGTCGCACAAATTTCGTTTCTTGGCTTGTTCAGCAGGAATTCTATTAATAATTAGCGTGTTCCGTGAGTGCATATCGCACAGCAGTGCGATCACGAAGGTGGCGTGACGTGATAACGAAAAAGGAAAAAAAGGAAGAAGCGAAGAAAAACCGCGGCAAAGAAAATGGATTACAAGATCGTAAAAATCGTAGTGTGACAAAAGAAAAGAAAATTACCCGAATGGCTGCGGTAAGAGCAATCAGCGGCGCCATCGTTCAAACTCAAATTGTCGTTATCATTGCTAATGTCGTCGAGAGAGCACCGAAAATGGACCTTCAAACTGGCGGCAGAATGGCCAGTGTCCGTCGATGGCTGTTGCCCCGTCAGTGTCTCCATCAATCGGCGGACCCCGGCCGCTTCCGTCGTCTTGTCCAGCTTGTAGCTTTGTGCATCCTGAATAGGCACAGCGACCGAGTCTTCCTCTTCTTCATTAGCAGCAACGCTTCCTTTGCGCTCGGTGGTCAGCCTCTCGACGTGTCGGATGACGGCCCATGACTGACTTCTAGCCAAAACATCTTTATGGTTGTCTTCCATTGTTTTTGATTGCAGTGCGATTGGACGTTGGGTTGTTCGACACACAGTGCATTAGTAAAGCACACACGTAAAATTCGGCGGGGAAAGAGAAATAATTGATGCGTTTAAAGAAGAAGACGCGAGAAAAACAACGAGGTAAAAGTGGTAAGTGAAAAAGACAAATATTGCACAACTCCCGCAATTCTAATTATTGGGCCGTTCCTAGAATCCTCTGACACGTTTCGTTCACCGGCCCGAATAGACGTCGTTGCGACTCGGGTGACGGCTGCCGACGTTCTGACCGGCTGCTCCTGAACGGTGTCCACCAGTGATCGGGTTGTTTTCTCATCGAGACTAGAGATTCCCCCGTCTTTTTTAGGGACCAAGAAGGCTTTAGTACGGTTTCTCCCCAAGCTACTTTGACGACAAGTTGCTGGCGGTGGTAAAGGCAACTCAAGTTTGGCCATGCGTCGGTGCATTGATGGCCTATTTGAAAGAATTTCAATAATCATTTAATTCATCGACTGAACAATAGGCTGATTACAGATTTTCTCTATCGACAAGAAAGGCACCAAGGGCGTAGTCCCATTGTCTGACCACAGATTGGAATTGAAATAACCTTTGGGATGAAATTAATCATTTGGGGATCAGACAGATTGCAACGACCTCGGTTTGTAACAGAGGTAAGTCGAAACAAACGAAACATTATCACATACGATAATATGGTCGTCAATCATTCACGTGGTTCATAACTTCATATAAAGTGTTAAATTCATGTCTGAGATAATCTATTAAATACGATTGCATCACAGCTGACTTCGCACAGCATGGATACAGTGATGCATGCATGCGACGTTGGATTTAATGCAGTGCAGTTTACGGATTTAGGTCAAGGGACTAGACAATATCGCGCTTTTCACGACCAAGCAGTTTCCTTGCGAATAGTTGCATAAAAAGAAAATTCAGCTCCCCTCCCCTTTCCATTTCATTTTTTGTTTTGTTTTTGAGAGTTGTGCAAATATGAAAAGCGCTGATAGCGTGTGCGCAAAAGTAGCACGCCCGCATTGCGGATAGACATCCGCGATGCAGCGTGAAAACTGTTTCCTGCAGACACAGAATGCACAGTGCCTTAAGCAACGATAAAGTGAACTTTGATCCCGAAAGAGGTAATAGCAGTAAATTCGAATTCCTTTCGAAACTGCTGTGATTTCAATGTCCGCCAACTTTATCTCCGTGGTTCCAACACCTATCTGTTTATCATGTTGTTTGTATACGAAAATGAATGAGGTGTTAATCTGTACGGGACAATGTCACAAGAGAACATTCACCCTACGGCAAAGAATATTTAAAAAACAAGTTTCGTCATTTACGGTTACGGTATTATTATTCTGAATATAATACCACTAAATGTCGTCACTAAAGGCTACTCAGATGACCGAACTTTGTGTTGAAACCACGGGTCAGTACTATTACACACACTGCTTTTATATTGAGCAAGAACAGATCAAGTGGCCAGCTATTTAAATAGTAAACAGCTACATACTTCTTACAAGTGTATACGCATATGTTGTACACAGTGTACAAGGTCGCGTTGGTCTTCCTTAAAAGAAAAAGGATGTAAGATGATTCTACTTAGAACGTGACCTGAATTGAATCGCTGGAAATCGAATTGAAAAGTGGCGTCTATGGTGCATTAACTATCCCACAAATTCTTAGATTTGTGAATAGTAGCTCCATTTGGCCTAGGAAGGATGTAGTATGGAAAAGGTTAATTTGAACAAGTGAGATTTCTTTCCTAAGAAAACGAGACGAGAAAACCGCTTTCAGTCCTTTTACACATCTACATTAGCGCATGCGCTGTCGCCTTAGCCTGAACAGATTATGTTGCACAACAAAGAACTTTTTTCATGGAAGGGCAAGTGGAATACAAAGTCTTAATTTAGCTGATATTTTAACTCACCAAATATCTTCCACAGCGAACTGGAGTACCACGTAATAAACTTCTAAATGGTTGAGCTATGCCGAGGATGTACGTCGGCTGCGAGCGAGCTTTGTTGTTGACGACTTCGTGCACGTGATACACCCGAAAGACTGCAGCGAAATTCTTTTTAGTCCACAACCCACAAGTTATCCTGGATAACGTTCTTTCTCGTTCATGATGAGCATGCGTTGTTGAGGTCGAGTGAGGTTTAAATATCGATTTCTTCAGCCAGAAATCGAGTTATAAAAAATGACAAAATCGGGTACCAAATACAATAACAATGGCTGCCAGCTATTTTCGTTTTTTGATGCTGAATCGCTGAATTATTATTTTTGATTATTTTCAGCACAAAAGATCCAATGTAAGACTGTCGCAAGATAAAAGAATTTTAAAAACAGCAGAGAGCCGAGCCCAGAAGAATCAATTGCGTTATTCTTTTACTAGTTTTTTACGGTACGTTTGGGTGTGAAGAGGTTTTTTAGGTTTGATTTAGGAAATAACAGCAGAGCAGACGATTTTTCAAAGTCCAGCCCAGTGTAATGTCATGGCGGCCTCGGTTTTACCATTTGTGCGCGGGATCGACTGTAGTAATTATGATTTCACGGTGAGCCTATGAAAGAAAAGCCGATCTTTTATTTTTCTAACAAATTTAACACATGTGGACATCTTTTGAGATAAATTTTGTGCCTCTCCTACATGTACTTTCAATCAAATGTGGCCTAATGTCTAACATTTGTTTTGGTCTTCTGTCAACAGAATGGCAATTTTCCTCGAACTATTGGCGATATGGTCGGCCTACGATGGCTCAAACTTGACCAGACTGGGTTAACAGAAGCTCCAGAAGAGCTTGGAAAGCTTCAAAAATTAGTACTTTGTTTGGCATTTGACAATTTCATCTTAAAATTTTAAAATTTTACACTATATTGCATTGTAGGAACATCTAAGTTTGAAGAGAAACAAAATTGACAAAGTCTATGGTGAAGTGACCACTCTTCCTTGTCTCCGCTCCCTTAACCTTCGTTACAACAGCTTGCGAAGCTCCAGTTTACCACAAGATATTTTTCAAGTTGAAGAGCTCACAACGCTTGATCTTAGTCACAATAACCTTAGACAAGTTCCAGATGGACTAGAAAGAGCAAAATCTTTGTTAGTTCTAAACCTCAGTCATAACAAGTATGTGACATTGAACTATTTGTGAAAAACTGCTATTCATTAATGCCAATTTCTTTTATTGCAGCATTGAGGCTATACCAAGCCAGTTATTTGTTCAGTTAACTGATTTGCTGTTCTTGGATCTGAGTCATAATCGCCTTGAAACCCTACCTCCTCAAACTAGAAGATTAGTTAACTTACAGACCTTAATCTTGAATGGAAACCCCATGGCAAATTATCAAATGAGACAACTACCTTCACTCACATCCTTGAGAAGCCTGCAGGTTCGGGATACTCAACGAAATGTATTAAACATCCCATCATCCTTGGAAGCATTGCTTGATGTGGGAGAAGTGGACTTGTCACAGAATGGGCTCTCTAGAATACCTGATGGTCTTTTTGTGCTTCCAACATTAAGAAGGTTGAATATGAGCAATAACCTCATGACAGAACTCCACTCAGCCATTGGTAATTATGCGATATTATGACTTATAATTATACCGATATCCCATTAATATAATTATTTTCGTTTCTTTAAGATTTGTGGTCCAAACTCGAAACGGTGAATTTAAGCCGAAATCAGTTGCGCTCGTTGCCCGAGTCTATTTGTTTATTATCGTGTCTTCGTCGGCTGTACGTTGATTCGAACAATTTGGAAAGCGAAGGGCTACCTGCCGAGTTAGGTCGCTTACCAGCACTTGAAGTGTTTTCTGCGTCAGACAACAAGTTGGAAACTATCCCCGATACGTTTCTCAAGTGTGTCTCACTGAAAAAGCTCATCCTCATTAACAATCGGCTACGGCATTTACCCAAAGGAATCCAGTATCTTCCTAAATTAGAATTAATCGAAACCAGGGGCAATCCTGATTTCAAAGCTCCACCTAAACCCAATCCCAATGCCCTGGCTAACGCATATTATAACATCGATTTTTCTTTGCAACATCAACTGAGACTGGCAAGTGCTGCAGGAACCGTAGCGTTGCCTACTCCGCAAGAATCAGGCACGCTTTCTAAACAATCTTCATTAGACGCCGGAAGTAATACGTCTCTTGGTAAATCAGTATTGAAATCTCTTTTTGCAATTGGATAATGTTATGAATTTTATGATTTCAGACAAAGACAACGTTCGCAAAAGAGGTCGACGGGGAAGGTATCAGCAAGAAGAAGCTGATCAAGATCAAGCAAAAATTCTTAAAGTAAAGTGAAGCTGTTGAACTTCTATATAATTCCTGGACTTGATAACTTTTTCATTAGGGTCTAAAAGACGTCGCCAAGGACAAAAATCACAAGTCAATTGACGAACTGAAAGCTGAATCTCTCAAGTAACATGGATTGGTCGTTCACATTTGCGAATGGAGCTAATATTGTTTATCATGGTTTCAGGCCGAGGAAATGGGTAGAGTCTCTGGAAAAGCCCACGCTTGATTATTCCGAATTCTTTGAGGAAGACGTCGGACAAATCCCAGGACTGACTATTTGGGAAATAGAAAACTTTCTTCCTTGTCAAGTTGATGAATCCGTCCACGGGAAGTTTTATGAGGCAGATTGCTACATCGTACTCAAAACATTCATTGACGAGAGTGGATCTCTGAATTGGAAGATATCCTTTTGGATCGGAGAAAAAGCCACGGTAAGCATCTTATTATTTTTTTTTTGTCTTCTTTTTTTTTTTCTCCTGGTGGTTTTTTACTTGTGGTAAAGAGTTAAGATTTTTGTTTGTTTGTTCGTTTGTTTGTTTTTTATGGGGGGTGGAGTAGTGGCGAAATTTAGTTCAGCTTGCATTCTCGACTTGGCTGCAATGCCATCTTTTTCCCCACGGACAGTAATTAATGTATTATCTTACATTTGGGGTGGCTAATAAGTTTAGAAGATGTATGGCAAATTACAAGGGAAGAATTCAGTATATATATATATTTAAAATTATTATTTCTGTTTTTTTTTGTTTTGTTTTTTGCGAAAATGACAAAAATGAAGGATGATTACTTGTCCGTACCACCCAATCAATTTTCCTGTCACAGATTTCCGCATTGCTATTTATTGCTCTTCCTTACATGAGCAACTGGAAAGATGCCAGCGGATCTCTTGTTTGTTTGTCAACTATTTTGGTTGGATCGTTTGTTTGTTTCTGGTTCCGTGTTCTTCCCCTTCTGATTCTCTAAGTGTCGTTGGCAGCTTATCAAAACTTAGATGTTATTTAAAACGTCTACTAAGACTCCGTGAATTACAAAAAAAGAGGGGGAGGGCCATTTTGAACGCCCTTAGGGATTCAACGGTTGTCCTTTTTCAATAGTAGATTACAATTGAAGTTTTAATGCATTCTTCTGCAAATAGCATCTAGTTTTCTCTCGGATCAACTGTTGATCCTATTGCAATAGACTGAATTCAATTAGTGCAAATCTAATTTTGTTTTACAGTTGGACAAAAAAGCGTGCGCAGCCATTCATGCCGTCAACCTGCGGAACTTTCTTGGCGCACAATGTCGAACAATACGCGAAGAACAAGGGGATGAATCACCGGAATTCATTGCCATGATCGACGGTGATCTTGTTTATTTAGAAGGTTGCCGTACTGCTTCGGGCTTCTACACGGTAGATGAGATCGAATTACCTCCTCGGCTGTACCGAATACACGCATCCGGTCCGTCAATTCACCTCGAACCTGTAGCAGTTCATGCTGATGAGCTTGATCCTCGGCATGTCTTTCTTCTTGATGCTGGAAAAAAAATGTTCATCTGGACAGGAATCAAATCCAAGAATACTCTCAGGTTTATCAATGAATTTACAATTGCAAGAGCTAACAAAACGTAATTTAAAAAAATTCATCACCAGGTCTAAAACGCGTCTACTAGCTGAAAAGATAAACAAAGAGGAGCGTAAAGGTACAGCCGATATAATTGTCTGTGCACAAGGAAAAGAGACGGACGGTTGGTGGGAAGTATTGTCGTCTGAATCTGACGAAACCTACCGACCGTCCGTCATACGAGAACATGTAACACAGGAATTTGTTCCATTTGCCGCCAAACTGTATCGCGTCGGCCTCGGAATGGGATATTTGGAATTACCCCAGGCAATATAACATTCATCTGGTATTAGATATTGATCATGTTCTTAACGGCTTCCAACATCTGTACAGGTTGAGCTAACTACTAAAGGAAAACTGGAACACAAGTTACTTGAAACAAATGGTGTCTATTTGATTGATTGCCTGGGTGAGGTTTTCATATGGATAGGGAAACAATCCACTCGCCTTGTTCGAGCTGCAGCACTGAAGCTGGCTCATGAGCTAACCGCGCTGATTACACGCCCTGCGTTTGCTGTCGTGACCAAAATTTCTGAAGGTAATATTTCACTGTCCCGGACTATGGTATTGATCTGATTTTCTTATCTAGAAGTTGGTTACCAAAAATTTCTTAATATTTCATATTTTATTTTTTAAAGTTTTCATATCCTTTGGTTTTTTCTTCCTTCACACAAGCCTACATATGATTCTTTTTCTCAAAAAGTGGCTTTCTGATAGTATCCATACCACAGAAAAACCATTTCCCGTTTTAAATTAATGTTGTTTGAGTTCAGGAACCATACTTTTTCAAACTTATTTTTTAAAAACAATAGTACTACCCATTTGACACTTGCCAAACGCTATTTGTGGGAAAGTATGAATGAAAAATTAGAAAAATTTTAATCATAGCTTTAGTATTTAAAAAATGTTTCTGTGGCTGTTATAATGATTTCATCTTTTTTTTTATACACAGGTACTGAACCCATGATTTTTAAGACGAAATTTTCCGGCTGGAACGATGTTATTGCTGTTGACTTTACAAGAACAGCGGATTCTGTTCGTAAAACTGGTGCTGACTTAGGGAAATGGGCATCTGAACAACAAACCAAGGTAAACCCTATTTCACGGCGTTAGATTCTGAGTAGTGTATGTGGTCCCATGGTGTAATGGTTAGCACTCCAGACTCTGAATCTGGCAATCCGAGTTCAAATCTCGGTGGGACCTCGCTTTTTTCTTGCTTTATTTCCAGCCAATTTCCTTTTCTACTAAGCAGACATTAGGTGTTGAAATTTAAGTATACCACAAGTAATTTTATGAAAATCTAACGATTTGCTTGTTTTAAAAATAATAGGTTGATATTTCAGCCTTGTTCACGCCAAGGCAACCTCCCATGTCTGCAGTTGAAGCCCAGCAACTTTCGGATGATTGGAATGAGGACCTTGAGGTAACAATATCGCATTTCATAAGTGTTTAAGTAGTTACAATCTTGGAGGAATTATCTGTTTGACATCCTTTAGGCAATGGAAGCGTTTGTGCTTGAAAACAAAAAATTTGTTCGATTACCAGAGGAAGAAATGGGTCATTTCTACAGCGGGGACTGTTATGTCTTTCTATGTCGATATTGGATACCTGCAACAGACGTGGAACCAGATGCAAAGAATGAAGACGATGATCCTCAGGATGATTTTCAATGCGTCGTTTACTTTTGGCAAGGAAGGGATGCATCTGATATGGGATGGCTCACATTCACGTTCAGTTTACAAAAAAAGTTCGAATCTCTCTTCGGCAGCAAGCTTGAGGTACTATCTGGCGAATTATCACTGGCGACTTCTAACTAACGATTTTTTAAAATAAGGTGGTGCGAACGAGACAACAACAAGAGAATTTAAAATTTTTATCACATTTTCATCGCAAATTTGTTATTCATCGAGGAAAACGAAAACCAGTTAAAGGAGAAGACTGGACAGCTCCTACGGAATTTTTCCAAATTCGTAGCTCTGGTTCGACACTGTGCACAAGATGCATACAAATTCAAGCGGATTCGTCTTTGCTAAACTCGTGCTTCTGGTAATTCACTCATGAGTTTCAAATGGATTTTCAATAGTTTTCATCGTGGAAATTCTGTCTCCAGTTACATTTTAAAAGTGCCTTTTGATAAAGAAGATCGCAGTGGTATCGTCTACGTCTGGGTTGGAACCAGAGCAGACCCTGAAGAGGCTCGTATTACGGAAGAGATAGCCCGGGAGATGTATGATGGGGTAAGAATAACACTTCATTATTTAATTTTATCGTTTTATAGACAGTTTGCCCGAAATTCGGCAAGTTGACTTATTTGGGTGGTCTTGTGTGTTGAGTTAAGTGAAAGAACTTTGTGATTAATCTGGAAGAGCTTTAGAAAAATGCAGGGGACCAGGTCGTGTTTGGTCGACTTACGCTTGATACCTTGGGGAAACCTCGAACTGCCAGCCATGGGCACCTCACCATTCATTCCCAGACGAGTGTAAAGACAAATACTTCCACCAAATTTGAATCTTGTCGCGTGGCTTGTCGTTAGGTCATAGAACTTTTTAGGATCATCAGCGCTTCACAAAAACAATGATTTTCGACTGCATGGGTTTAAATGAGTCACCGTGGTTAACTGGTTCAAATATTAATTGAATTAAACGCATGCTAGCTAGTTGAACTATCCAGTTGTCTGCCAAAGTTAGCTTCAAGGAATTTACACATCTTTTTCTTCCCCACAGGAAAGATTTAGTTTACAAGTACTAAATGAAGGTGAAGAACCTGACAATTTCTTCTGGGTTGGCTTGGGAGAACGCAAACCCTACGATACGCAAGCAGATTTCCTCGACTATGCCAGACTTTTTCGATGTTCGAACGAGCGAGGCTATTTTGCTGTCTCGGAAAAGTGCTCAGACTTTTGTCAGGTACGTTCATCACCTAAATATTTTACTAGCTTCTGGGTTACATTGATGTGCACCAATAGGATGATCTAGCAGACGAAGATAATATGTTGCTAGACAATGGTGATCAAGTATTCCTTTGGCTTGGATCAAGAAGTTCAGAAGTGGAAGTTAAGCTTACATACAAAGCAGTACAAGTAAGGAATGGAGATTCATTGTATTCAGGTAAATTTACTGAACATTTTTACTCCAGGTTTACATGCAACATTTACGAGTCCAACAACCTCAACGACCGCGACAGTTGTTTCTAACCTTGAAATTCAAAGAGACTAAACGCTTCACTAAGTGCTTCCACGGTTGGTCAACCTGGAAACTCCCTGTTTGATTTGTAAGCATAGCGTGCTTTTGCTTTGAAGTGTATAGGTTTTGCTTTTAATTATAGTAATATTGCGAAAATTGTGTAACTGATAAAATGTGAACTGTTTACTAAACAAATTTGTGAGTTAATACTAAATTTTCCAGTTCTTTAGTTAAATAGCTAAGGTTATCCGAGAATTGTGCAGTTAATCATCATCATCATCTGATGGTACAAACAAGTCATTTTCTTCAAGAAAACTAGCCACATCCTTACTAATAAGTGATCCTATAGTTATTCCTGTGGTCACAGCAAATGCAGCTCCAGCAAAACCCAATATTCCTTTTTTCTGGGGAGCTTCAAGTACTGCACCAGTCTCCGTAGTAACAACACTTCTTCTTGAGATTATGTTTCGAACTAAATTTGTTGTCGGTAAACTCAAGAGCTTTGGAAGACGGTTTGCAGCCATTTTTGCGAAACCTTCAATCCTCGAAGTCTCTTTGGTATTGATCCAGTTGGATGTGCTCTATAAGGCTATGGCAGAGAGTAAGGTCTTAAGTGTGAAATTTTTCACCAAAGGAATTTGGTATGAGAAAAACTTATTTACCAAACAATTCTACAAATGGCCAGTTCAAGTGATTTAGGGCGATAAGTTTCACGGTGGTTTAAATTTCAGCTGTTTTGTTTTCTTCGCCTGTAATGTTTTTAGCAGTTCATGAGTTAGTGGCTAAGCGCAATGATCGTAGTTAACTGCATAACACACCGTTAATGTCGTTAATTGAATCAGTAATGGGATGAGCTCATGAGCATAACCGCTGATTGACATTCAGTCAGTGCAAGATTTTAGCAATTGTTTACTAGTGAATCCTGGGTTTCTACTAAAAGGAAATAAATAAGACTAAAGTAAAGATATGAGTTTTCAATGTCACCTGGTTACAAAATAATCGATTGTCTAGTATTGCATAATCGATGAAGTTGCACTGCCATCTAGAGACTATGCCAGTAAACCAGTATAGGCACCACCTTCCACAGTATCCACACACCACACACTGTTAAATCATACTCCGTGACCGTGACACTGGATCTGGATTCCTCCCAAAAGGTCTTAAAAGTTAAAAGTGGAAGCTGGGAAATTAGATTGTGCTTTATTTTAAATTGGAAAAAATAATTATTCAATTTTTAAGGAAGCCACACCGCTGGTGCTTTTTTGTGGCCTACATCGGAAGACGCGTATCCGATACAACAAATCAACAATCCTGTACCAGAGGCACGTTAAACATGGTAATAAGTCTAACAACAGCAAAAACGTATTAAGCAGGGGTGTGCCTAAAATTGGCCAAGTCCCATTTAATCCAAATTTCTACAATTCAACAACAGAACCATATCCAAATTGTGGCACTACACTTGTTACAGCCGTGATACTTCCCGTACACCTATGCAGCTTGGAATGCTTGTCAGGCGTACAGTACAGTAACATCCCATAAATATTAATCAAATGCCTTTTTCAAATTTATCTATATGTTTTTCTAGCAGATTAGTGTAAAGGAGGTCAAATGAGAAACTTGTGGAAAAGACCTGATAGAATGTACAGGCCCCTTTGGAAATGTAGATATTGCCCTCTAGATTTTCCAAAGCTATTGATGATATCAAAGGAGTGTCCCCTTTTGCTAGTAAAGATCTGTTAGATGGTACTGTAACAAGCTTTTAAAGAATTATGGAGGCAGTCCCTTTAAATCGCTTGTGGACGACTACAAACATAAACGATGGTAATCCACTTCTTATTGTCAATCGATAAAGTATTGATAAAATTATTATTTGGCATACAGAATTCTATGGAAAATCAAGGTAAACAAATCCAGAAGGTGTTGGAGTGTTACGAATTGTGTTGAAGGGTGGATCCTGGTTACATTAGAAGACCATTTGGGAGGCATTATTGTTCGTCAGTTATCAAAATTCTGCAAAGTTGCAAAGGAGAAGTGTCATGCTAAAACTGAATTGGGTATAGCAGCATCCTTGGAGTTCTTTCACAGCCAAATGCCTGAAATAGTTTTGCTTGTCACACTTATAGGAACCGTTGCCGGAGCCTTTTGTGCGCATAGCATTGATGAACCTGGCACTGACGAAGAAGTCAAATGACGAAGACGTTTTCCTTATATGATATCAATAAGCATCATATCGGTAGCTCCTGTGTATGAAAGGAATTTTTTCAATATTAATATTGATATTTATGATGATTATTTCTCAGCAAATTTCAGAATTAAGAAAACCATTAACGCCTCAAAAGGCAAGCAGAACACTGGTTGTGGATTATGAATTTATGTATCACGTAAGCTATTTAAACAAAAGCTGTTAAAATAAAAATTTTATTTTTTTATATAGATTTTTGATAAATTGGATCTGAAAGTATTCTGGATGGAAGAATATTCGAAAAAATTATAATGATTGGAAGCACGGAATCATATTTTCATATTTTACCAACATTCCCGCGTGTCACGGTATTAATAATTTACAAAATTGAAGTGCATATCTGGGCTCCCTTCTTTTCTGAAGCCCCGTTTCCCCTTGACTTGTGATAAGCCCGTAGGGGGTCATGCCCCTACTGTACGGTATATTTAAAAATAACATATACCGAGGTTTGGAGGGCTCTGGCCGGAAAGGGGACGTGGGGGTCCTCATAGTTCGATGAAATGCTTATGGAGGGCTATGTCGCTACCCACAAATCCGAATTAAAGGCTAATCGCTCCTGTAAAAATGTTCCGTTTCTTCGGCTCTTCTTCCGGCTTCTCTTAGCCAAGCACCGGGTAATCTCCCCGGTGAGTCAACTGAGGCAGTGTCTCCCCCTGCCTTGGTTGACAGCAACTTTTGAAATGGTTATGTTACCTTTCAATGGTTGCAAAATATTTTATTATGTGGAGGATTGCCAATACAAAAAATTGTTTTACATTAATTTTGAAAAACTATTTGTCCTACTTTTTTATGGCTCACACTCTGCACATTTCTCAATTGCTTTTTTTTTATTTTCAGGAATACACATAAAACTCTGCTGAGATGAGAACTGATGTGAATGCTCTGTTGTAATGGAACAATGTTACAGAATTTAATCTAACTCTTTCGGGATCGAACCCCGTACTTTCGGCGTGCAATGCCGATGCTCAACCATTGAGCTACGAGTTACGTTTTGATTTTCACTATTACCAGAAAATATGAAAAGAATATATAGTAAAGGCAATTTGTGTACGGCCATAAATGTCTATCTAACCTGAGTACAAGTTTTATAAGGATCATAGCTCGGTGGTAGAGCGTTGGCTTACGGATCCAAAGATCTCGGGTTCAAATCCGGCTGAAGGCAATGAACATAAATGTAGCTTATGTGATACTTATTAAGTATATACGCATATGTGCTGTAATATAAATTTTTCTTGAATCATGCTACGAAAATTATTCTAAGTCCAAATTTATGGAACTCAATTCACACGAAAATTTAGAAGGTAGTATGTAAGACTCATGGCTCAGTGGTAGAGCATCGGCACGGAAAGCAGAAGGTTTAAGGTTCAAACCCGAAGTGAGTCGAATAAGTTATCCTAAATATTACCAGGTATAGTTGAATAAATATGTTACAATCTTGTATAGTCATAATCGATTTAAAATTGGTTAAGTAACAATATTCGCATTTCGATAAATCAATTCGAACAAATTTTAAAAATCAATTATAAGATATCATATCAAACTTTCCCAAAATATCCATCCCATTACTTCGTAACAGAGAAGTTCCTCGACTCGACTTGCAGACGTGGAATGTTGGAGGCCCCGGACTGGGAATCGAACCACGTATCTTGAAGTTGCCAGTCGGATGCGATACCTTCCTGGCAACCCCCCCTATCATCCCCCCCATTGATTAAGGTAGTCATTTGACTTGACCCCATTAGTTACTTGAATGTGTTGAAGACTTAGATGGTGAGATAGTAATTCTCATAGCTCAATTGGTAGGGCGTTTAACTGGGACAGTCAATGGCCTGGGTTCAAATCACAGCCGGATAAATGAGGTGGAATAAAATGTGAAAACAAATGTACGTTTAGAAGGTTCAGAAAATAAATTGTAGACAAATAGTTTTGAAGGAATTGTTTTATTGTCCCACCTCCACCCACAATTCCACCACTGTTTTACAAGACACACATACAATACAACACATACATACATATACAATGTTAGTAAACCCGTTGGCTGCCACGCCATGCAACCCGTAGGTTGCGTTTCTACATTTGCTACGCGCCACTCAGAAGGATATGGCGCCAAGGGGGACTTGTCCGAAGACAAGTCCGGGCCGACAAGTTCACAGAGACCATTACGGGAATGCACACCCCTGGTCTCTATGAACTTGTCAACAAAGGAAGTCCCTATCGGGTGCATTGCCTAAGGCGCCCGAAGGCGAATTTTGGGCAGTTGCGACTGTCCCACCCCATGGCAAATACGCCATGGAGCAGAACAGCGCGGCCCGTCCCTACACGCTAAAAAAAAGGGGAAAAACGGGGTGGCAGCCAACGGGTTAACTAGTACATACATAACAAAAAAACAATACCACAACAATCACGATGTTCCACGATGAAATCCAATGCCGCCACCTGGGTTGTTTTATATCCATAAGCCTTCAAGGATGACATGTTATCTAAAAAAAGGAACACATCAATTAGAATACTTGGGAAATGTTTAATCATGAAACTAATTTAACTCACCTGAAGATTTCCTGAAGGAGCCAAAATTGCTTTGGATGGCAATTTTACTGCAGGAACAAAGATGAACACCAAGCTTTCCTCTGACAGACATGTTACATATGAAATAAGAACACAACCATAAAAATTCAAATCTAAGTACCATAATTACATGAGTGACTTTGAATTCAATGCATGATGACAGATTGAAGAAATATATGACAGTTGGCTTCGTGGTCATGCTGCAAAACTCACAGGAAGCCAGCACCTCAAATCAGATGAAGGCTCCACGGTTGCAAGAGAATTCAAGGTTTCATACCAGGGACGAAACTAGAATTTTATGAACCTATTATAAATGCTAGAATCAGACAGTGGTGCTTAAGTATTATGAATTATGGTCATTGTTTACCTTTATTCAGTTTCACCCTGCTCTTCACTTTTTGTTTCTTAATCCACATTTCAACAGATGAATCATGTCCAACTTTCTTATTCACAACTGAACGTAGCTGATGACTAGGGAAGCCCTGTTTAAAAAAAGCAATCCATATGAGTTTTCTTTTCCTTCACTGGTTGAAATATGAACACTTAACAATACAATACCGTTATTTTAGGTTAAACAATCACCAAAGAACACCAAATAAATAACAAAGGAAGAAACTTAACTAACACACTTTTTTGTGTGTGTTGAATTAGTGCTTTCTGCAGACAAGGCCGACAACACACACACTTGCACACAACTCATACTGATTAAACATACTAGGACTGCCATCTATCGCAATTTATCTCAGTCCGACTTTTTGAGCCCCACTGTACAACAAGTCGAGCTTAAATTTTGTTTACCTTAAGCTTACGAATGAAGTCACTGTTTTCACATTCCCACAGAATCTTAAACACAAATTATCAGTTAGTATTTTCAGCATGATCGGTCTCAGCAACATATGGTTGACTGAAGTTAGACCCATTATTCTGGCATGTTACCTTAATAAAGATGCAGGTATTCTTCTGTTACAGCATATTTTCTCCTATTGGGTTCGAAAATAACAGGGAAATATAGCAATTTATTGTTGCATTTGCTTAAAAATTAGGCCACCTTCTACTCAAATATGTCTTCTTGTTCGTGAGCGAATTTGATGAAAACTTGTTCCAGAGTAGTTTGGCTCAAACTGTATTCCTCAATCAATAGTTTTTCACGAGCTGGAAAAAATTAATCATTTGTTAAGTGGTTGATTTTAAGAAATGATGAGATATGAATAACTGGGCAGTATCGATTAAATAAATACTCATGTACTTTAGTGTTCTAATACAAATAGACCTTACATAAAAAATTTGTTACCACCAGAACTGCTTTTTGCGTATTTATCAGCATGTTGTTCTATTTGTAAGCCAGACAGGAATAGGTTCACAATTCTGTGTTTTGCAAAACATTCAATTTTTTTGAATAAGAAAGATGGAGATAAGATTCTTTTATTTTAATGCTGTACAAAAAAAATACCGGTTAATATGTGATGGAACTATTCCATGGATATTTGCATAGGCTTCCATGTGCTCACAAACTATGATATTCTGCCAAAATGCATCTTGCTGTGCTATTGGAAAGCTGATTGGAAAGCATAGGCTTAACTGGAAACGATGTTGTGTCCATCAACTTGAACCTGAAAAACAAGTTGATCAACTAAAATTAAACTAAAGATCTTTCGATCAGAGCACTTAAAATAGATACAAAAAGAAACTGAGGCAACCTATCCGCTAGTAGGGGTTTCTTCCTCTGTAGTCTGTAATGACTTTCATCGTTGTAGTTTTTTCAGCTCCAGTGTATGACCTAAGTTGTATTGTATAAGGCAGGTACCTTCATTTAAATTGCTTGTACAAAACAAGTACCAAGGAGTCTGAACACTTAGTTTGAAGATTATCATACTGTCTAACACCGTCTCTGTCAACAAGTCAATTCAGAAAATAGTATCCATTGTTTGAAAACATCAATATAAAAAATGTTTTAGTTTAAGTATTTGTTTATGCGACATGTTTACAAATAACAACAGACTTGCCTTTTTATATGTAATTTTCCGAGCAAATTTTCCTTTTACTTCGTTAAGTTGCTACGTTGTGCCGTAAAAATTCCGCTGGTGTGTTGTCTTGAGTTTGACTCTTGGGGCATCCCTAAAACGCGAAAGCGAAACGCGAAACGGACGGCGCCTAAAACGCGGAACGCCATGCGAAACGGCCCTCCGACAATGCGCCGCGAAACGCTCTAACACCGCCTAAGGGCAGCCTAAACTGCGAAACCATTCTGCGAAACACTTTTCCCCACTTTTGCCGTTTTGAATAGGGAACAAGATAATGGGAAATTAAACACGATGAGGAACAAAAAATAGGATTATCATTATAGCAATGTGTTTATTCTGATGACTGAGGTGTACATGCCATCGCAAATGCTGTCACGTTGGCGCTTGGTCAAGATCCTTCTATAACAGCATACGACAGAGCAAACCTGCGCCGTCACTTGAAAACATGCTTTTTTGACCGTAAAATTTCAGCATTCCCTACAGTGACAACAAGATAGGGTGAAATATTTTCACAGTCTAGCAAATTATGGAAATCAAAGGTATATTATGCCTGTAGAAGAATTGAGTACGTACAAACCAAACAATGTGAAGCAATGGGCTTTAACTGGGATGTTATCCAGTGCTCTAAGTGCCTTGAATGGTTCCGTAGGGCGTGTGAAATTTGGCCTGAAAAAACTCATGGAACTGTCTGGCTCTGTCAGAAATGTCAAAGCCTTGTCCACATTGACAATGTATTCAGATGGTGAACTAAACACCAATAATAAATAATATACTATAAAAATAATAATAATAATAAATAATAAATAAATATTTTACTTTCAATTACCTGTAATGTAATTCCTGTTTACATTTTCTTTCCTTCCAGGGAACGCTAGAAATATATAAAAGCAATAGCAAAAATGAATCTTTTTCTTCTCCAACTATAAGGAAAAATAACACAATAGTTATTAAACTCCTATCAGAATACTTATTAATACTAAATTTCTAAATAATACGTAATTGTAAACCCTCCGATAGCCCCTAGAAAAGCTGTTTCGCGACGTTCGCATTTCGCAATTTAGAATGCTCAAGAAACGCCATTAGGCGGCTAAACCGCGAAACGTTTCGCACGGCGTTCCGCGTTTTAGGCGCCGTCCGTTTCGCGTTTCGCTTTCGCGTTTTAGGGACGCCCTGACTCTTGAATGAATAGCATCGACACCGCTAAGCAGACGACGAGAAAAAACAGACGACACTGTCGTTGTCAAGCAGACAACAAGGAGACAACCAGGTACCAGGACAACCAGCAAATGCAGAGCTCGGCCTCCGAGCTCGGCCCCTGTTTATGGGCTGCCTGCCTAATCCGGCGCACTCAAAAAAGTAAAAAGGTTTTTGCGGGTTTCGAATTGGGTCATGGCTCGATGATAAGCTGCCTGCATCCATGAACCTAAGGGCCATGGGGAGTCTGACGAACAACCTACGAGCTACCAATTCTCTGCCAAGTTACGGGTTCGATCTTTATGTGTAGTGAACGGTACTACTAGATCGAGCATCGTCTGTAACGTGTCTAGTTGTTGTGCTGGTGTCATACGGGTAATTTTGTTATTGTAGTGTGGTAGTGTCGTGTATAGATGGCCTTTTTTTAAAGGCGGCTTCTTTGAAGCATTTAGTTGAAGCATATCTTGCGCTGGAACCGTTGAAGCATATCTTGGGCGTTGAGTTGATGATGTCGATGAATCTTCAATGATGACACACATACATGCATAGGGAACAATGGGGGGGCGGGAGGGAGGACGGGACGGGACGGGAGGGAGGACGGGAGGGAGGGACGGGAAACTTGGAGGTGGCGGGAATCGAACCTGGGGAAACTACCATACAAGGAAGTGGCGATAACCACTGTGCCAGGACCGCACATCCCAACCAAAACTTTCTTCGGCGGTCATCTGGTTAAATACCTTACATATAGTACCTATAATAAAAATAGCATGGCGCCGTGCTATAGTACGCGACTTCCATGCCAATTAACGAGGGTTCGAAACTTGAAGGAAGGAAGCATATTAAAACGGGTTTTTAAAATTTAGATTGCTTTACGACAGGAATTTGATTCATTTTTAATTCAGTTACCATCTGTGAAAAAAAAAGCGAGTTAATAAGCACCTGTTGATCATAAGTTTTCGTGAAGACAACGACAGAGCTGTTGTCAATAAGATCATGTGTGTTCAGATAGCAACTGCCGATTACTGATCATAGTCCCTTATTAAAATAGACTTTAGAAATTGAACCATCAGCATTGACTTTTGTGAGCTTTTCATATTGCTCGGGCTCAAATTGTTCTAGCGTTAAGACATCCAGCGAACTAGAATTCCAATCAGAATGATTTAGTAGATTTTAAAATATGTAACCAAAAAAATAAATAGATACCATGCTGATGGAAAAGGGCGCACACAGCAGGAGTCATGAAAGTAAGACTGGAAAAATATAATAAATTTTAATAAAAGCACAGTAGGATAGAAGCTTTCTATTATTTACGTACATAGCTCCAGAGGCGAATGTTTGGAACGGAGCATGTAAAAAAGAAGCACTTTTCTTCCTGGAACAGCTTTCCAATTTCTCCATCACCAATGGCGGTAAACCTGTTTTTTTCGAAAAACAATATGAGTTCAAAAATACTTGAAACTGTTTTCATTTGATTTAACTCATTCCAGGAGCTGCCATTACGATTTGCGAGATTACATCTTGCGTATTCCTTTCGTACCTGAAAATCGGGAAAAACATAATAATTGTTACAAAAAGCAACCTTCAGTCACGTCTCACGTCTATAAATGGAAGAACTAATTCAACACTTAGTCGATTAGTCAATGTTAGCTAAATAGCTATTCCAGGATTATTTGGAATCCGATTTTTGTCTCCATTTACATATTCTAACTTCTCCTTTTTCTTTCTTCTTCTTTTTCTCTTTTCCCTCATTTCTTTTTATCACTTTTCTACCTTCGGTCATGTAGTGCCGAATTTAACTGTTTCATTTCACTTCTGAAAGGGCCTTTCCTGCGTGGTGGCTGGTGCCTCAATAGAACACGGACCAAGTTCAGTAAAGCTCTTGCGCAAGAATCGTTAATACCTGTTTCACGATGACAATTAAGACTTTCGCAGGTGTCCTATTCGAGCGTTACCTTCGTTTTTATCGGGATGATCAGCTTGCAGAACGCGGTCAAATTTAGCGGATCTTCCACTGTTCACGATCTCGGCTCCATCGACTGTATTATAAACATCCATTATTCCTCTTCAGCTACTTGAGCCTTGACTCGACATTGATTGTTTCCTGTACAGAGGAAAAGTTAGGCATAAAATGATCACACTGAATGACAATAAATTTTTTTGCGCACCGCGTTACAAAATGTATATACTTGGAATGGTCCTTTCGGTTGAGTTATTGAGAAACCTTTAACCACTTAAATGTTGTAATGCTTACCAAATTCTAGTACGTTGAATATACCACAATTCTAGTCAAAAACTTGTCCAATTTGACCCGGGAAGCAATGTTTATCGCTTAAAGTTCTTGAAAGAGAAGCTTGCAAGCGTAGGGAATACGGATGGATGTAACTGAAGCACTTGGTTTGCAATAGTGGCACCAACCTAAATATTCTATGAGACCACACTGATTGCAGACATCGACATCAAACGCATCACTCGAGATCATCAATCGCTCCAAGATGCTGCAAATAATAATTCAATCAGAAAAATTTGAATAATTTCTATGACCGATCTTAAGCGAACCTAGATCCGTATGCGATCAGATAATCGCGATCCATTTAACCAAGAAGAAGACCTTCATCGCGCGCACGACCTTCTGTGGGTTAAAAGTAAATTTAATCCGTTCACTGTCGTAATAAGATCTCGGTTCGCTTGAGTACATGTCCAAAATAAATGTAAGCCGTAAGCTGGTCCCCCGTTGTTCCATTCCAGAAGTCAAACACTCTTTACCTTGATAATTGTACCCATGTTTGACCAATTCTTCACTGACATCTTGGACCTGTAATAAAACTTTGACATGACAAAACCCCAAATGAAATATTAAATCTGCAGCTTTGATCCACCAAATGCGTCGCTGTAGTGAATTTTTCTTCCATGAGCCCGGTTTTTCCAGCCAAAAGTTCAATCAGTTTTCCGACTGTCATGCGAGATGGAAATCCGTAGGGATTCATGATTACATCAGGACAAATTCCAAGCTCTGTAAGGGAAAGTCTTCCTGTTCTGCAACAAGTGCTACAATAAAGAAAATTGGGGGTTAAAAAGGGTCCATGGGAATCACACAACGAGACATTAACCGGTGACTACTTTTTGACCATGTCGATTGCTGAACTTGTCGCCGATTTCAGGTCGCCGGGTCTGCCGCAATTGGATTTTAATAATGTTCGCCTCTTCGGCATTAGAAGAAAACATAACTTTCTCAACATAAAAAGGAATCGGTCCTTTGGATCTAAATTAGAATTAAACAATAAATTCTAAAACGCTAAGCCTGTAAAACTGTACGAGCTTACGTGATGGGTATGTCGCGATATTCTGGCATTGAAGCCGCAGCTGGTGCTACCGGATCAAGTGTTGATAGTCTTTGATGAGTTCCAGGATATAGCCTAAAATACGAATTGGTAATGCAGTGAACAAAATCGTAATTTACGAGACAAACATGAAAATTAAACGAACCGTTGGGGAAAACAGTGTATATATTCGGGTCGCTGATTTCTTCGCCACTGAATAGATTAATATCTTCAACTCCCATGTTCTGTGCAATCCGGATGATGGGTTCTTCCTCTGACTCCGTGGTGATATGATTCATCGATGCGAGATTTTTTTCCAGAACACATCCCTAAACGATGCCAACAACAAACAATAACAAAGAATAACATTTGCCTTGTAATTTAGAGTTTTTACCTCTCTTTCAGGTGTATCTGGCGGACACAACATACCTATTTTTAAAAATTCAACATACAGAAACAAATTAAGAAGAATTAGAACATTTTATGACAAAGTGGAAGGTATTGTCACCCCATTGAGAAAGTTGAAGAGAACGGTGCCCAGACACCTAACGTGTCTTCTCGAATTGGAAATTTACCCGAGTCATCATCCCAAGTCTAGAGATGTGCGACCGGCAATAGAGCATTTGTGTGACGACTTTGTCTTTCATTCGGAGGCATTTGATCGTTCAATTTTCCTAAGAAAAATAACATAATATAGAATAGCAACCCAAGAGAAATTTGAGTAATACAGTAGCAATGGCATTTTCTAAACCCAGAGTTAGATGATCAGTTCTGATGTGTTTGATTGCATCAAACTGGGCCGCCTTAACCTTGGGAATATTCTTGTCCATTATTGCCTTTAATTTGAAGTTCATGCGCTCGAACAAATTTTCGAACAAGAGTGAAAGCAGTGAGCCGCTAATTCCATACGCTTATTACCATGATAATCACGGTCGTCAACTGACGTTGGATCATTGTCGGCTTCAATGACCCGGTGAATCATCAAAGCTAAATACATTGCTTTAGCTTTAAAGTTAAAATTGTCAGCCTGTATAAAAGTTATGATTAAGACACTACGCATCTACGAAGAATTAAAACTTACCGAAACGTGCGCTAAAACGGCGGTGGCAAGCATCTCTCTAGCTTCTTCGACTGCCGTTTTTTCTGGACCCCCAAAAAATCGCTTTTGACGCAGTTTGTTGCCCAAATGTCTGCAGTGGACAATGCAAAAATGTTATTATGTGAATGAATATTGAATAGTCTGAAGATGTATTAGATACTTAAGAGCTTGCTGTTGAGTAAAAATGGATGCGCGCACACATTCTTCTAAAGAAGGCGCAAATGCTGTCATTACACGATCATCATTAACAATCATCTCGAATCTTTCTTGATCAGCCAAAATCCCCATAGCTTTCAACAACAGGGATATCCTTGAAGTGTTTGAAGGAAATAAATGTCAGTCTAAGCTTTCAAGAGTAACACATTTACATCCTGAAATTTATTTTGCTTCAAATAGTATTTTCCTTTGTTCATGGTCACATTAGTGCACATTTTCGTTCTATGTGTGCTGCTCGTTACTTGACACGACATTTTCTTTTCCATCCTGCTTAACAATCATGTTGTTTTCGACATTTGTTCTTGAATCACGATCACCTTAAATTGACTAGTTTGAAAGGTTGTGATAAACAGCATTTTATCATAATCTTTATACCTTTTCATTTTCAAAAACAATGCAATAACCACCACAATCATAAGGACATTCATTCTTTGCCATTTCTGCAGGCGCAAGACGAGCCAATGTGCAGTTTGAGCTCCTTAACATGATTGGCATTCTTCCAAGCGCTATACTGTTGTGTACAACTCTTTGCTGCCCCCTCATACACTCAATGTCAACAGTAACTGGCGTCAAATAGGTCATGTCTCTTAACCTGCACTTATGAGGTGTGGTCAGACGGGAAGACTAATGTTTAAAAAAGAATGTGTAATAAAGGCTGATACTTTAAATGAATCAAAAAAGCAATTACATGGTGCATGTCTTCTATGGAATCTGGTTATCCCAAATGAATATCCAAGTACTTTAAGTAGAAAGTTTGGTCAGCATGGCTCACTACCTTTTCATTTGATTGAACACTTTTCGTAATTGCTCTTCACTCCTTCCTCGTTCAACCTAAAAAACGGGAACTCGACCGCAAACTGCTCCGTTCATTCGCCTACAAAATGAGACCAATTTCAACGGGATAGCGTCGACATTTAAAAAAAAAAAAAACAGAGATAATTGCCGACAGGCTATGCCGACAGCCCGACAACCCGAGGTTTTCGCGCGGCCAGTGCCATCTATGGAGCAAAGTTTCGGGAAAAAGTAGGTCGACACGATGTGTATAATATGTATAATTTCATGCAAGAGATTTTGATAGAATCCGAATTGAAAAATCCACTACCGGGAAATTTTCCTAGTTTTCCAATGTGTAACTTAATTACTGTACTGGTGAGACGGAAAATTATCTTGACAAAATCCCTTTCGGGAAATGTAAATAAAATTATATCTGATCAGAAACACGGTTGATAGAGAAAAACTTTTGCCAAAATTTCGGTTCAAAATAATCTTTCAGTTCATCAACAAATCCACAGTGATTCTTCTCAAACCAAAAATATAAAAATGTAATAACTTATGTATTTTCTATTTTGATCTGAAGCATCGTTGTTGATTCATGTTTTAACCTACGAACTATTTCGGTTGGGCATGGTACTTCTCGATTACGGCATCGAAAAACCCTTTGCAGTTGATCTTGGCACCTAATTTTGTGCACAGGAGAAACGCTCCTGACATTTTACGATGAAGAGAGTAGGTTTCTTGTGGTGGAGGACAGAGACGATGAGAAAGCATAACTGGAATCAATCTAAATAGCACAATAGAAAAAAAATTTACAAAAAATAATTTAATTTAAGTTTCTAATCTCAAACTCAAACTCAATAGGCACTTTTGGGGTTCTTTTCTTACTTTTGCACTCGCCGTGTAGTATCTTGTGTTCCAAAATCAAAAGGCTCATTATGTCGAAATGCCTCACCAAGAACCATGACTGCTTCAACATGGGCATCTTTCATTATCTATAGGGAAAATAGAGAATTAAAAAGGAGTTGCTTTTGCATACTTTACTAAATAATAATGTTACTATACCTTGCTTTCATATCCTGTCAAAAAACCCAACACCTGAGAGTATTCGAGAACTTGCTGGCGATCACCTTTGGCCGCCCCTTCAATTATTTTGATATATTTGTCGACAAATTCCTTTGAATACTCTCGACTCGCACCGAAGTCAATAAGAATTATCTGTAAAAAATTAGAGAAGTCTTTCCTGTAGGATTCCTATACGCATGATTCTCAAGGCGAAGAACAATTACTTCTCGGGTAAGAGGGTCATACATGAAGTTGGCCCAGTTTGGATCGGTTTGCATAAAACGGAACTGGAACACTTCGATAAGGCACAAGAAAAGTATTTTTTCCGCAACGTCATTACGAGTTTCTTGGTCCATTTTCATGCATTCTTCCATAGAAACCCCTTCGACATATTCCGATGTTATGACTTGTTTTGTGCTTAATTCGTCTGAGCAATAGGAGGTAATGAATAAAAGTTCAAACGAAGTTCTCTGTTTTTTAAAGATACCAATAATAGCAGGGATTTTATAGTACGGCATGTCTTTAACCAATTCTGCGAATTTCCTGGCACATTCGGCTTCCCGTAGATAATCTACCTCCCAAGCCAATTCAACTTTGGCTACTTTAATAAATTCTTCCATGTACATTCCTGGTTAAAAGAGAATTGATAAATTAATTTCATACAAACGATTCGGTTTCCAAGCATACCTTTCGGTATTATGTTCCACATATTCATAACAGCCACTAAGTTGTTGATATCACTTTCTATCCCCTTTGCAACTCCAGGGTACTGAATTTTCATAGCTACCTGACGACCGTCAAGGAGCGTTGCTAAATGAACTTGACCTAAGACGAAAAAATAAGAAACAGATTAACATACTATTCATTAAATCAGGGTGGATCTCTAATATACCAATAGAAGCTGCTGCGAAAGGTTTTTCTTGAAAATCCTTTAGCATGCTTCTCCAGTCAGGCCCGAGTTCGTTAATCAAAACACTCTCCATTTGCCGAACAGGCATAAAATCAGCTGACTGTCTTACTCGCTCGAATATTTTTTGTAGCTGCGGATTGATGAGCGAATCGTCTTGCATGCTTAACATCTGTCCCAACTTAAGCGCAGCCCCCCGTACTTTGCAGAGCGTATTCACAATCCTATGACACAACAGGGCATCAAATGGAAAACAATTGGAGTTTGCATGCAACTTACCGTTCAGCATTTGCGTCGGTTAAGAAAGGATTGGAGTCAAGTACGGCATTCACATTGTTTTCTGTTGCCTGTGTTTTATTCATACCGAGTGTTCGGCGAGAAATTTCTGCTAAGGCTCCGACTCCCAAGCCAGCAGCCAAGCTTCCATATGAAACTATACGACCAATTCTTGAAGACGGAACAGCAACTTCGCGTGATGTTTCACTCAACTAAGCAACAATCAGTCACATCATCAATCAGTAACGTGAGTTAGCAGTCTGCAAATCAAATAAAAAACGCATGGTACGGGTTTACTTACTTTAGGGACTCGATTTTTTTTGGCAACGGGCGGAATGGGCACATTTGGTTTTCCAGGTTCAACCGCACTTCCCGACTTTTTTTCAACATGCGGCTTGGAATGAGATTTTACATCTGACTTTTGAAACATCACTGGAGATTTGAAAGCTGATGAGGTAGAGCCAGAAACAGATGATTCTGGAAAATCAAAAAGTACAGTACACAGAATTATTATTCACAATGTGTGTCTATTTCAATAATCATCAAGAAAAAATGTTGCCATACCATTTGATCCTTCAGGCATCTTCTGGTTTCTGAGGAGATTTTCAGGATTTGCGAGAGGAGAAGCATCAAAATTAGTGAACTGGGGGAGGGTATCCAAAGGTTCACCATTAGCCTCTGTTTCTTCAAAGGATTTTCATAAGTCAACTTGGAGAATAAACAGGCCAAGATAGGAAGTTGCCATGACTATACCTTGGTTTGGAAGTGAATTCGAGAATTTTTTTGCATTCTCCTGTGCAGTTTTTGACGGGTGAGATGCATTAAAGTTTGTTTTCATTAACTTCTGTGCTGTTACAGAAGAATATTGTTTCAGACCCTCCACTACAGCAAATGATCTTCCTGCAGCCTCTTTCACATTTTTAGCTATGTCTTCTGGCTTGCAGCTTTTAGCAAATAAATTCTGCAACTGAGGGCGTGAAGAGCTAGAAAATGCCCATGCTTCCTTTAGCTCTGCTTCTGTGACATTTGCTGCTGCTCTTGAAACAGCATTTAGTCCTCTTAAAATTACAAAAAAATCTGTTCCTAGAAGTTTTGCCATTTAACTTTTTAACACAAAACTCTAGTTTTGCTGATACGTAAAAAAGTACTAATTTTCCTTTTTTTCAGCTCACACGAAAACGTCGAACTTCTCAGTCGTGGGGCCCTGTTATTAATGAGAAAGTTGCAGTTTTCTATAACTGTACAATGTTAAACCGGTTCCTCAGATAGGTTACAATTATATAACGTGTCAGACATGTTTCAAAACATCAGAAACGTCTGTAATCGTTTCTTGTCGTCTGCTTATGTTATACTAAGCACCAATAGATGGCGATGCGAACTTGTTTTGTTGTTTATCAAACAGCTGACACCCGTTGTTTCCATTGTTCTGTTTGGAAAATATTTACCACAAAAGTTGACGAAAACAGTATTATTTGTTCGACAGGTTTGTTCATGTTATGTCGATCAAACATATATAAATCTAAATCTTCTGTATTTGACAAACACACTGCTTCAGTTTCAAAAGGCTGATGGAATGGGTCGCATATTTCTGCAACACATTGGAGGTATGCGCCTTTTTTCCTGCGCGGCTTGCGATACCTTCTTGACTAATCGAAATGAACTGATTAGTACACGATTTACTGGTGCGACTGGTCGTGCGTTTCTTTTCAACCGAGTCGTAAATCTTAATTTCAGGTAAATAATCTTTTGTCTTTGGATGAATGTTTTTTTTTTACACTCTTATTTTTGTACAGTGAAGTTCAAGATCGTGTCATGTTAACTGGAAGACATATGGTACGGGATGTTTCATGCAAAAACTGTGATGCCAAGCTTGGCTGGATCTATGAATTTGCCACAGAAGAAAATCAGAGATACAAGGAAGGAAGGGTTATCTTGGAGCGAGCTCTTGTAACTGAAACAGATGGATTTGAAGAACATATGGGTGAAAGTTAAAAAGTTGCTACGACAAGATATGTTTGTGTATGTAATGTGTGTCTTTTTATAATCACTGCAGTCTATTATCCAGAGTTCTTGAGTTTGTATGAAACAAGGTTGGAAGAGAAATTTATTTCAAATTTAAATGAATACAAAATGTGTTAGACTTAAAATTTACAAAAAGAAAGGAATGCGAGTTATTTTCAAACTTGTAAGCCATCTCTTCGTTAACGTTACCGGAACTCCAATAAGATGTTTGGATCCCTGCAATGCAGTGGTTACTCCATTTTATAAATACAGAAAAATCAGACAGGGTTCTTAAGGGATCGAAATATAGCCGTATCCAAGTTAATCCTTCGGAGACCTACGCCCTTTGGCGGTGAAAAGTATGGAAACTGGAAGGTAACGAAACTGGCGGTGCTGACTGAGAGCTGTATTCACTCTTGCAAGTCGTGTCGGCTAGCGAATCTATATGAATTGTGAATGCAAATAAAGCTTTGGCCTTTGGCCTTCATTGTCGTTTTACCTTCTTTATTGGTACCAACGTGAGAGTATTATTAAGATCCAGTAAATTTACACATGGGATTTCCATCAGCAGCCAACCGTCGTCGAATACCGCACGTTGCGCAGTCATTTTTGACGGCCCAGCCATCCGCATGTTTTCTATCGCTCGTTCATTTAATATGCTGTTCATTCAACGTTTTTGCTTTCTTGTTTACGCACCCACTCTAGACATCCGCTGAAAAAAGCAAGGACTAGCCCATTTGTAGGCTACCAATAAATTCTTTAATCGATTTACATTTGTCACAAAGTTGAATTTATGTACATAACGGATGAAATAAGCGTACAAGGCTCGTTCGTTCAGTTTCACGACTGTTCTATAAGGTTTCTGAAGGCTTTTGTTAGGACGATTTCGAGCTAATTGATTTTATTCTGGAAATCATTACGCTGCAAAGTCACAATCTCGTGTTCAATACAGATTTCGGGCGGCTAATATTCATTTTGGATCTCGGATATGACGCACGTACTCCTCGTTTATGAGGCAAGCATTTCAATTGCACATTTAGGTCTACTATTTCATGCAGTTTACAGGCAAATTGCAACAATAACAAAAGCCTCCCATCATCCAGTTTAATTTCGCATAAAGGTTATCGATACAAGAGTAACAATACATGAGAAGATCTGCTGTTGCATAAATTTTTACGTTCTCCATTAGGGTAAACTTTTTTCCTTTTTATGCTGCTAGCCATTGCTCGATGCGCGTACCACATCCCAGATTTCTGCAGAATCCGGCGAAGATTATCGATCACGCCTAGGATGTTTGTACTCCCTACAACTGACGCGTATACGTATACACAGTCCAACATCCGTCTTTCGTATTTACTTGAATTTTTCTTTCTCAGTCACAGTACTCAAACGCATGTCTACATGGCTGCCCACTTTCTTGGCATTGAGAAAAAGACCGCAGGCTGAAATCCGCAAATACAGTACCTCAACAGCATCTTGTCATGCCTCGAAAGGTGATTCGTTTGCTTCAATATTCGGTGTAGTGTTATCTGTACTGTACTGCGCCCGTTTTGTTTTCAGAATAATTTTTTTCCTTTTCTATTCCAGTCGATCAAAAACAAAATGTCACATTGTTGATTCAAAATGACGAAGATCAGCTGGTCTGATTTGGAGTAGCTCCGATGATCGAAAGGAAATCGATTGCAGCACGCGCCATCAAATTTACCTCCATAGTCGGCTTTCCACTTATTCTTTGCCTTAGCTTCCAATTTATACGGGTGCCCTAATGCAAGGAAAAGTAAAAAAGAAAAAGAAAAGAAAATCTGGGAAATATATTTTCCTTTGTTCGCTTTCTGTCTGACCGAAAATAAGAGTCTCTAACCCTATTTTTACCAGTCGCGGAGGAAGATGGAGTTCGCTATTGAAAAGAAACTGTTATGACGATTATTATACGTAATACGGAGAACTGACGAGTTGTTCAAAAAAGGACGAACAACTCCCACAGTTGGTGATTGCACCCCACCCCTAGTAAAATGATAGGTAAAAGCTACTTTGACATAAAAGCTTTTAAACGCGTTACCAATAGAACCGGGAATAGAACAATTTGGCATATAGGATAGCCAAGTAGAGTACTTAATGTACGTTAGAGTATACAGTACTGTAGACTAGACTAGCTACATTCAGTTGAATTTCATGGAATTCTTTTTTCTTATACTTATCTCTGAAGTCACTGTCATAATCCAATATTGATATTGGTGGGAGGCTGCAAAAGAGTAAGATGTTTCATCACCGCCCACCAGCGCACAATAAATAAAGACAAAACAAATGTACTGCATGTATTATGTCTCTGGCATGAACAACCTTTGTCTTTTGTGCGAGAAAAACCAATGTCCTTGTTGTTTTGTTTTGTTTGGTTTTTTTGTTCTTTTTGTTCAAGGATAAAATGATAATAACACAAACGAATCAAGTTCCGAAGAAACATCGTAAAATCTCTCTCATGATACATTTTCATAATTTCATTCTATGTACATAATTAATGGTCTGCAGTCACTGGCTACATCAATAGGGATCGCAATAGAGATACTTTGAACGCGGGTATGAAAAATAAATGTCCCAATGATCACTGATTAGAATGTTTTCAACATTACATAGAGGTACAATATCGTGTGTACGTGAGTGGAGAACACAACAGAGCATAGGAAATGGAGTAAACGAACAATCGACTTACAGACGCGTCTATTCAGTTTGAGATTGATGCTTACTTATTCACTGACATCATTTGGTTAACGTGTGCACTGCAACAACGTATTGCTGCCGTTTTCAGGGAATACAACATAGACAGTAGAACAATCAAATTTAAAAAGATATAAAAAAACAAAAGCATAAACAGTCGAGAAAATCAGACACAGCTTTCAGGTGCTCCCGACATTGTCGCTACATAATCTGGTGGCAATTTCAAACAGTTACCTTTGCTCCCGACATAAGGGGCCGCTGACGTTCTAGCTGGCCGCGGATAGAAACCAGCAGCGCCGTTGTCTTCCTGAGCAATAAACGATTCTGTTGGTTTATCGCTAACTAACTCACCGTTTGTGTGAGCCGGCCGGCTTTTGGCTGACTGGTGATTGATCCCGTTGCTGTGCAGTTGAACTTGCTGGTGATACTGGCCTTGCCCAGCTGGTACGGTTGCGGACGTCAATGCCATCGTTGCGTCGTTCCGTGTCTTCCGGCAACGCAAGCAAGCCACCACCATAACGGTGGTCAAGAGCAGGAATCCGGCTCCGGTGCCCATGGCCACTGCCCCGGCCACCCTTCCGGAAAAGGGATCCGTTGACGGTGGTACCGTCCGCTTAGCCGCTTCTTTGAGCGTCGAAACGGGCAAAACAACGGGTTGACTCAATCCCTTAACATTGACAGCGTACAGATAGAGCATAAAGGTGGATCCGGGTTCTAAATCGGTAAGCCAGAATTCTGCCACCGTGTCCGATTGAAGCGTTAGTTGTGGCTGGCCCGTCATCACGTCCATTGCCTGTAGCTGGAAAGTTTGCTTCAAGCCGCCATCGTCTGCACGGGAATAAAGATAATGGTAAAAAAAGAAAAATCGGTTAGAATGTAAAACCATGCCATATTAACCATGATAAACTTACCATTTGGACTGCATGAAACTTGAATGCTATCTGCTGTTTGGTTAAGCACGCTGCAATTCGACAAACTCTCGGGCGGACCTTACGATTGATCAAATTTGAATTAGAGTGATGCGTGTGTTTGCTCGTTTTTTTGTGTGTGTGCTGTGTTTGCGTTCCACCACATTCAAGTTGACAAAACAAATCAATCAGCTGGTGGAAACGGGAAAATTCAAACGCAAACGCGGAAGGGAGGCGGATTTTCAGGAATAAACACGCATATGTCAACAATTTAACTTTTTCTGTCTTTTGTTTCCGCTCTTTGCCTAGAGTCAACCTCATTCTTCCTTACTTCGAAAAGAATGTTTTCAATCGACAAAACTTCATATGCTATTCAAAACTTTTAGCTTTTGACTCTTTTTGTTCTCCACTTTTGTTATTCGTTTGAGTGGTGGAGGTCCAAGTCGACTGTGATCCTGCTATAATTTTATGCAAATGCGAACCCAACATTCGACATGATCGGTTTACCGTAAGATTGTTCAACTATGACTGTGTATACGTCTACTGCATTGTAACTTTAGCGCAGTGAACAAATCCTACTTTCAGTCTAATAAGCAAACTACCTTTTTTTGCGTTACGTAAACCCCAAGGGCTTGAATGCGCTTTTGCATATGTTCTCAAAATAAAGAAAGAAATGCCTTCGGACTTATGACAATGTACCCAATTCACATGAGTTAAGAGAATTCCTTGTGCAGTTTTTATTTTTCCTACGTGTCTGGAGGGCTTCACAACCAATTACTAGATGTTTTTTAATCATCGTATTGTTCGGTCTGGTGTTGCCATGACTCCAAATCAGTCTACAATTTTACACGGTCTGTTAAAGTTTTGCTCATAGTGAGCAGTCGTTCCTTCTCGGGAGATAATCAAATAAAGGCGCAGAGAATTCGTCTGACAAGCCAGCACTTTAACACCGAAATTCTATACAAACAGTTTAACTTGTTTAAAGCCCTACGCTTTTGATTTGTGCTTTTCTTTTCTGTTCCGGGTTCGTTAACAGCCCATTACGTGTGAGCACGCGTGTGTGCGTGTGTATTCCATTGTCTCACCATTTTGTCTTCTTATTCCGTTAGACAAAGAAAAAAAAATGTCTTTTTTTTTCTGAAACATAAAGCATCGGTGCGCGTGCAGGACATAACAGACACGGGTTCACTTTCTCTTGTACGAGCCATACAAACGAAAAGACGATAAAGGAACATAAAAGAACGTCTATACGGACGGCACGCGCCAGATGAAAAGAAGGTGTAGTGAATTATTCTGTTTGAATTGAATTTTTTTCCTTCATCTTCGTTGCAAAAGAGAAGTGGCCAGGTTGAATTTCCGGCTTCAGTTTAATCCGATTTTCTTTTTTATTTCTTTTGGGATTTCTTATACCCCGGGTTTACCTGTATACGCCGCTATTCAAACAGGGGGCTTTCTATTTATCGACGGGAAAAAAGAATTCTATTTCATTGCACAAAAGGAAATCTAATGGCAAGAATTTATCCCTGAGAGTCTCGAAATAGCAATACTAACGCACAGGCAAAAAACCCTGCTGAAAATCACGTCATCCATCCACGTAAGCTTCGCTTGAAAAGTACAAAAGAGCGAAAGAGATTCTATTTTTCAAAATATCCTATATCGTGGCTTCATTTCATTTTCTTTTCTTCCCGCTTTTACTGCTACGCATACACTGATTCATCAGGCCATGTATAAACGAATGTGCCATATACTAATTCGACGTCGACGCCATCCTGCGTTTCAACATCCTGTCCTTTCTCTATAGTGACGGTGATTCGTTAAGTTGACTTCCGTTATTCTTTTAAACGCCGTCAACCACGTCACCTGCTTCTTTAGGAGACTCGTGCCATTTTTCTTTGGCCTCAATTAATTTCACTTGGCTGAATGTGGCTGAGTTGCGTGGGGTGTAGTGAGGACAAAAAGAAACAATAAAAGGTTTACGTCCCCACTTTTTTTTTTAAGGTGCTTCGTTCCGCTTCGATAGTTTACTCCTAAAAATAAATCTAGAGACGTGATAGCTGACTCTAATTCGTTACTACGTCAAGCATATTCAACGGCTCTTTCATTAAACTCTTGATGACATCGCGTCTCTTTACGGCTCGGCAAGCGGGACATTCACGTTTCTGCACAGTCGAGTATCACATTTCCTCAGGGCAGATGCAAGAAAATAAATGACAAAGTTTTCTTTTTTTTTTTCTTTCTCTCATGCATGTTGACGCGTGCGAAAAAATTCACCTGCAGGAAAGAAGCGAAACAGGCAAGGATCCTGCTGCCAGCCGAGTTCGCTATAGGCCCAACACGCCAAAGTCCCGAAATCCGCTTCTAATTCGGGACGGAAACGAAGTATTTCCTCGTTGCTAGACGTCGCCAAAATTGCTAAAGGGCTCGCTCCGGCCGAAGATGATGATCCGGTAGAGATATCCTTCCAGCCACGCGTCGTGTTCAACGCCCATCTGCGATGTACGAAAATGGTTTATTTACATAAAAGTTTCATCGTTATATTAGCCATCTCATTAGGCGTTGTGCGTCTAATGAATTGTTTGTGCAAAAAAAAATGAGCAAGAATGGATAGTCTAAAACAGTATAATATACACTGTATTAAAAAAGAAAAATTTAACGTGAATTTATTTTAGAATTTTTCTCCCGGCCCCCGCTCAATCGATAAGGCGACATGCAACACGAAACGTGCGGCACCATAGGGAAAGAAACAGACGGTGGGGAAGAGGGGCAGCTTGACTTTACAGGTTTTAGCTATAATTTGCCTCGTGTTTGATGGGACTTCCATCATCTACGAGGCGTTGATAGATTTATGACGACGTTGAAACTGGAACGTTGGGGGAAAAAAAACGAAAGTTATATACGGATAGGGATAAACGTTGAGCTATACGTTATCAACAAACACGAGAGCAGTGTGCGGGGGAAACAAGGCACGTTTCTGGATGGCTGCGTAGGGGCTATAATCGATCACGAAAACAAGAACACGCCAAATAGTAGATATATACCTGTACTTGAGTGGACGTGGCAGAGCGTCAACAGAACACGAAAGGTTTTGGAATTCGCCTCGCTCGGCTCCACGTATGTTCGTCACCGGATATCGACACACGGGGCTGTAGCGCACCGTCAGTAAGACCAGGTTGCTGGACCCTTCACCACGGGCGTTGACTCCGACGCACTTGTAATGGCCGCTCCGTTGGCGAGTCAATCCGCGAAGCACTAGGCTCTGGTTAGACATGATGATTTTGGCGCTAGCGTTATAAACAAGGATGCGATCCTGCGGACGAAAGTAGACGACGGTATGAATAACGTCTGCTGTACGTTGAGCATCGTCGTTTTTACGTGAAAATTATTATTTTAAAGAAGCTGAGAGAGTGAAACGTGTCTAAAAGACGAGTTGCCTATCGATGTTGATTGAAAGAAAAGTCAGGTGGACGAACCTCATGTTTCCACACTAGGCGAGTCACGTTCGGGTTGGCTTGAATGGCACACTCGAAATAGACATCGTCACCTTCCTTGATTGAATCGGCTTTGAACGTCGGGCCGAGGCGCAGCGTTGCCATCGGAGCAACTTGAATCGATCCAATGTTTTGGCCAAAAAGGGCAAGGGCAGCGACGTACCACCGGAAGCACGTACCATCCACAAAGGAAAAGCACAAAGATTGAAAACGAAAAAATATATAGATGTGATTGAGATAAAATCATTTTGCCTTCATTTCCAAACTGATGTACCCAGAATACAATGACAATAAAATCTCATTCTCATTGAGGATTAATAAAGCGACCTACATTGAACGTCCAGGCGGATAGAGTCCTCGATGGCACTGGCTTGCAACAGGCGATTGGAAGCCCGGCAAGTTAGCGGTTTACCGTGGTCGTCTTTGCTAAAGTTAGCCCTGAAAAGGCTGGTCGTCACGTTGCCGTTTTCATCATCGAATACCTATCGAATATTGGAATCAATACGTATATAAGAATTGTCACACAAGTTCTCTGGCAGAAGTTTGCCATCCAACAACGACATCTCATCAGTACAAATTTTGCCAATAGTATCGTATATACCCAATGCAAGTTTTATTTCAATGTTCTTTGTTCCTCCCATTTAATAATAAATTTTTATGTCTTAAATGTGCGTGGGCATGTTGAGCTCTCTCCTGAAGAGCTCTAATTCGGCATCGGAATAAATTTAATTTAAACTGAAAACCTAATACGGGAGAGAGAGAGATAATATGCTGCGAATATCTAAACTAGCTGTGTAAAAGAAGGCGAGCTAATACGTGTGCTTGTGCGTCATGGCAAAGAGGAAAGGAAAAAAATATTTCAAATGCGAAAGAGAAAGAGACAGTAATCCCTAAACGCGTGTAAACACCCACACAGGAAATGAAAATTCACGCTAGTTGGAACAACAGTGAAACTAAACAACTACGAACGGGGAAGTTTGTGCATTTGTGCAATCAGAGATGCTAAAGCTAGCAGAAAGCAGAAGGAATGAATAAAAGAAAGGGGACGACAAGAAAAACATACACACACGAAAAACAAAAAAACAAAAAAAAACCCAAACCATCAGGAAACGCAAAGAGGCGAAAAGAAAGCAAAGAAAAACCGTGGGATACAGGGCATGGGTCTCGCTGAATTGATTAGGTTTTTGTGTGTACAGTGTACGATATTTATTATACTGCGTATGGAGAGTTGTATGGCCCCACGTCTCCAAGACTGACGGTTGCATAAATAAATAATAGAGAGGCAAAACTTCGATCCGTCTCTGTCCCCTACTGATTTTTTTGCCGCACTCGAAATGCGACAGGAAAAAAAAAGGCGAAAAGAGCTATTGGTTTTGATTGTTGTACGTTGACTTCTTCTCGTGGCTCTTATCAAGTCAGGACACAAAAAGAACTCTCGTTACTTCATTAGCAAGGAATGGAAATTCTTATTCTGCTGCCCTTTCATTTTTTTTTCTTCTATACTGCCCTATATAGAAAATTATACGATATTTCTTTTTTTTGTAATTTCTGCATTCGGGGTTTGAATCAAACGAGAATGGTCGATTTCTCCACCCACCAATAGGCAGATAAACATTTATAGTCGAAAGAACACCGTTGAAGTACCCAATTTCCTTTGAAAACGATTCTTATACATAGTCAATATCGATTTATCGCGATGATTCAGCAAGGAGAGCCTCACTATCTTCGTTTTTCGTTTTACTGGGGACATTACTGGGATGTAGTAAATAGAGTTGAAAGACGTCATTCCGAATAAGCGAAAATAACGATAAAGGAAAATGAAAGAGAAGCACATTGTCAAGCAGTGACGGCTCTTCCGTTTTGTTAATACGTGTTATACATTATAATGTCACCCCGTTATACGGGCAAGGTTTAGCTTCGTTGAACTTGACCAGCGTTCTGCGAAAGACGGAATTCAGAGAATCCATCGTTCATTCCGTTTCGCTACTGGAAGAGCCGCAGAGTGCAGAGAGGATGTGTCTTTTGTTGCGACTATGCGTGATAAACGGCGGATGTAATGACGTTTTCCTACCTTGTAAGAAGAATCCGGCAGACAAACATCGTCTTTGCACCAGCTAATGGACGCAGCTGGACGCGATCCGAATGTTTGGCAACGGATCTCGCTACCCTCGCCCGCCACGAATCGGGTTTCCACCTTGGAGATATCCACTTTCAAAGGCGGCACTAACGGGCACGAAAAAGAAAGCGCGATCACATCTCCGCCCGCTACACATATACGAATGTGTAGACTATCGTGTGTTTTCTAGCTATGTTATCGATGAGTTATCATGCAAAATAGGCAAATGTTAATGAGATGAAAGGAACAGTCGTTATTTACAATGAATGTCGAGCGCCACTGTTTTAGTTTTGGGTGCGTTGTTGACACTGTTGGACGCTTTGCAGGTAAATCGTGCATCCTGGTGGGACCGATTAAGGGGCCCGATCCTGATCTCTCTGACTATGGTCCTCTGCTGCAGGAAAGGGTAATAGTCATTCTGCTGGTCGTTCAACAGACCGAGTTGTAGGCCGTTATGCATTTCCAGGCCGGTCGATGAAGCGAAACGTTTGCCATTGCTGTACCATTCAACCTCTGGAGAAGGTTTGCCACCCGTCACGTGACACTGCAGCACGGCCCATTGCCTCTCCCGCAGCGGCCCGAATTTGGAGGAACGCACTTCGCGGCCCGTTTCGTCCGTGATTTTCGGCTCGGACGGTGGAACTGTTAGAACAAGAGAAATAAATCAAAGGAGAGTTTTATCTTTGCGAGTCGTTCAACCAGAAAAAAAAGCCTCCGCTTATTACGAAATATGATGAATAGCCCACTGACTCTGTACGTACTGTGCGGCACCATCACAAATTAATTATTACTGTAGCACTAGATTAATATTCCACTTTCCCCCACGCACACGGCCACGCAATCACATCAGAGAGCAGTGCTGAGGGCTTTATTTTGCGATATGGCTCCACGAAAACCATAAAACGAACGTAAATGTTATATAACTTGAAAACCCTTAAAAAAGAAGCATCCAAGGACGCATTATTACGTATAGATGAAAAATGGCTATAAGCGAAACGTGCATGGTATTTTCAGTGGGGAATAGAGTGTTGCTTGACGAATAATCCACTCGACACACACAATAGGACATACGAAAAGCCCAATTTAGATCCTGACGGAGCCTGACATCAAAAAAAGCCCATGCCGAATGACCACGGCTTTTAAACGATTCTGCCCTCGGATGGCTTACTCCATAGCTTTTTTAGAAGAGGGGAAATATCAAGGAAAAACGTGAAAAGGAACGGAAAAGCCACAACAAGATTAGCGACCGTAAGAGACGGGCATAGCCAAATGTTATATGTAGCGGCGATTTGCAGTGAAACATTTCTCTGCGACGCTTGAAGGCCAATCTCTCAGCAAGAAGTCAGTCGCTGTCGAGAGTCTTCAAGCGCGAAATTTCCCCTGAGAAGGAGTTTGCTCTGACCAGACATCAACTATAGGTACACACAAAGCAAAAAGAACTCTCATCTCTCCTCGTTTTCAAGTGGACGGAAATTTGTTTTCCCATCTCAAGGCTTCTGCTTTTTTTTCTTCGTTAGTTCAAGACAGATGTTGTTTGTCTCTCTGACGTGATCTTTGATGGACTCTTACTGATGATGCTTCTGGCGCACGTTGTAATCCTTCATCGCATACAATGGGATATCGAGTCCAAATCACGTGAAAAAGATGCCTCATATTTTCTGTGGTATTTCTTTCGGTCGTGATGGAGATCGATGAAAAAATGAAAAAAAAAAACGATGAGCTATAGGTCTATATTGTTGGCAAGTATCGATGACGAATGACGATGAAGATTGCATTGAACAAGGCCCTTGAATCAATATTTGAACAATTACAGTCGACATTTTGTTGCAAAAAAATAAGAATATAGAAGCCCCTTTTTCAAAATAAAATACGAGAACCACCAATATATTGTGTGGGTTTCGTGAGCAGCAGCGAATCACTATAATTGAAGCCAGTCGAACCGTTGCATAAAACGATACGTCGATACTGTTGCCGCTTGTCTGGTTTCGAGTGGAAAAACCAGTCATCCGAATCTCATGTAGACATCTTGATTCCAGAAACTGGTTAAGTGCAAAGAAAACTTTAGCATATGCTACGTCCGCATAAGTGGCTGAAGATATCATCTCATTTCCAGCAACTGTCGGAGAAAAACAGAAGATGGACAGTTGCTTTTCAATATTTCAGAAGAATATCATAAGAAAGGTGGACAGGCGCAAGAAATGAGACTCAAGTTGTTCGCCCCCGGTGATTCGTTCATCGAGGAAATCAGCTTATATTCAAAGCAGCTAATATAGAGTACAATCCGAACGTTGTTGTAAACGAGCGAGCTTCGTCGTATATCTGAATACGAACGCGACGGGGCAAAAAAGAAGCAAATGGCGTTTTATCAATGAGAGGGATTCATACCTATTTGTCCTTTGGGGTTATGTGGAACACGAATGTTCAGAGAATAACGCAGATCCTTCTCAAAGGAAGAGGAAGAAGTCCCTATGACAACGATGTATACTGTATTGACCTGTCGTCTTCCCAAGACGTTTGTGATGAATGAAAGTAGAACGAGGATTGACAACCCACCTCAAAAGCAGTCATGTTCTGTCGAGATCCGTCATCTTTGCAAGGTTTTAATGCAACGACAGACAATAGTTGCATATATGGTAGCTTGCGAGACTGGGTAGAAATAGGTTAAAAGTTTTTACCACACGATGTAAGCAAGTTCCAGTAATAGCCATATGGAATGCAACGGAAGGAGCAACTTTAGCTCATACGGAACCGCGCTTTCACCCGTTTGTTAAATTCTAATTTATGATTCACGATTCAGCTTATACTATGAGGTACCCCATCATTCGACTCCTGTGTTTTCCATTATTTCTTTCTCCTCGCTTTTTATAGTTCTGTTCTGATACCACATTATTTAGTGCTATATACTGTAGCTATACTCTTAGCGTTTTCATTGTTTTCCCTACATAGCTTATCGTTACATCATTAATGAGTGGTCAAAGCTGGGCTTAGCAAGCCAGCACTGTATATGTGTAGCCCAGCCCTAATAACTCTTAGGGGCTCACAGACAAACTCAAAGCTTAACAATAAATTCTTATGGTTGAACAAAAAAGCTTTGATTTCTTATATGGCTGACTAAGCATTCGCAGAATTGGAAATACGTGCACTGTTTTCTTGCTGATGGGCCAACAAAATTGTTTTTAATTTTTTTTAGCTGCTGCGATTCTCATTAGCGTCAGCTGGCTGAGCATCAGTAAAACGAACGCGCACACGTAGTGCAAACTTTCCATGCCAATCAATGCAGATATCTAATTAGCTTTGGTATAAAGAGCCAAACACAGATCAAGTCTAACGCGAGGGATGAGAGTGATGTAAGAAGGTTCACGAGTTTGGCTGTGAAAGTTTGAAAACTGAAAATGAAATAAAGGATCCGTTGAATAAGATAATTCTCTTTTGAAAAGGGGCTCGTTGGTTGCTTTTGTTAGCCAAGCGTCAATAACGTCACGGTGGAAACGTCGTTGGCTAGGACAGCTCCATTCACGGACTGATGACTTTCAGCATGCACGATATGTTGCTTTGGCACGGCATTCGTCAAAGAGCAAAATGGTTCAAAGTAAAAAAATAATAATAATAATAAAATAAGAAAGACCTTTCATGATATAATCAAACCCAGCGCTATCGACATTTGGCGTCCAGGAAACAAGCGGAAGGACCCAGATCCTTATATGACTTGGTGTGTCAAGTACTTGCTTGGATGCTTGGGTACGTTTTCGGGAAAAAAAGGGAGGATTTCGAGAATATGAAAAAGGAAAACGATAACACCGTAAAGGTTAACGATACGCCGGAAAATCCAGAAAAATAACGAAGAAGGCGAAGGTATATCATGATACAAAGATACATCGTGTGCGCTGAGTTGATGTCTCATCGTTCAGCCCTAGGGGTTTCCACTGACGTGCTAAGAAGCCGAACTGGGAAAAAAAAGAATCACCGATTCACGATTGTCACGATTGAATAATAGCTGAGAGTTGAGCTCTTGGGAGGAAATGGGTATGGGCCAAGGGATTGCTGCTACACATGTCGATCCGCTCGCAGTGTAATGCATTTGACTTTTTCATTTAATTATTTATTTATATTCGATATTGGCTATGGCCCAGTAAAATGACTCACGAAGTCGTATTCATTAATAACGGATCGGTGTTTATCACCGTTACATCCTATACAGTACGCATCGTAATTCAAAGCCTCATATCTACCCTTATAATCTAAACATTAATTGATTAATGGTATGGAAACTGAATCTTGAATTCGTAGAGTGCTCGTACACCCACTATGTCCTTATTCCATTTTTTTTTAAAGAAAAGAGTCGATCCATTTTTAAAAACAATTAGTAGCTATCCAATAAAAAATTGCGTTGACCTTACCTGTGACATTTAGCTGAACTCGGAAATGACGCGCAGGTGAATTCTTGAAATCAACGCGGCAACGGTAGATGCCTTGGTCAGATAAAGTAGTTCCGTTAATGATCAAATGCCCTTTGCTGGGTATTTGCCCGTGAAGGGCAAAGCGAAAATCAGCACGAAGTCCAAACGAGACGACCTCCGACCAACGCCGGCCCATCGAAAGCGGCTTTCCACGAGCATCAAACCTATGGATGTGACACACATTGCTTATGCCATGCCAGTTTGTTTCCATCATAAAGTAATAGACGGTGACAAAAAGAAAAGAAAGCCAACGAAATGGATATAGGACTTACGTGTAGATGGGTTTCTTGTTGGGTTCCAGGAACCAAACGACAAGGTAAATGGCATCGTCGAGTGATGGCAGACTCATATCGCATGGCAGGATAGCCGAGCCGCCTTCCGTCACCTCCAATTCGCCAAGGGAAACTGAAGTTTTGCGGAACCCGATCGCGAGATGCAATTTGCGAAAACAAACAAGGAATAATGCAATGTTAAAAGAGTTTAGTTAAGCTCATAAGCCATGCTAGCACTAAATGTGTTTTTTGCTTTGATTAAATAATTGGAAAGAAATTGCCACTTTGCCAAGTGCAATTTTGCACGACATGGGTGTACACAGTGACCTTAGAGCGGCCGTTGTAGCAGCTCATGCAAACTGCTAAAAAACAAACGCCATTTCTTCAAGAATACGTAAGTGGCTGGTACCTTGGTAACGAGCTGGCACACATGCCATATAAACGGTTGGGCGCACTGGCCAAGAGACCTCAGACTTCGGCATAATAAAAAAAACATATACGCTCAACAAGAAGAAGAAAAAAGAAAATAGTAGAAAAGAAATGAAATTGGCTTATACACTCGACAGGGATCATATAAAAAGGAGAAGAAAGGTGTGGGGCAACGAAAAAGTGTGAAAGAGAGTGTCGGCGCAATTGCATAGACTAGAAGATTGACTTCTATGCTCTATGGCATCAATGAATTCTTGGTATTCGAAAATTGATATATACGGAATACACACGTCTAAACCCAACGTAGGCATACGTGCAGGTACAGAAATAGCGCACAAACGGGATTGGAAATAAGAGAAAAGGTTCTGTTCTTCTTTTCACACACATACTACATTTGAAGTGTATCAATGATCCTTGGCAAGATGCTTATTAGGCTGACGTGTATTGCATCTGTGCACTTGAATTTCCCATAGGCGGTGAATGCAGAAAGCAAAGACAATTGATTTCCAACTGCCTGACAGCTCTATATATAGTGAGAGACTGTACAACTGTCAAACAACTGGGACAATATTTCTTTATCTATGCGTACATATTGTTTGCGTACATTTTTATTGTCAGTCTCGGGATACAGTGTAGGGGATTGCAAAATGTATTTACAGTCTTTTTTTTTTCTAAGGCTTGAAAAAGGAATTGCAGCGGCTCTTAAATGCTGCATTGGGATGGAGTTTTCCTGGCATGAATAAAGCAGGACGGAAGCGGCTGAGTTCCGCCATTTCCATTTATCGTTTACTTATTGATATGGCACCAACTGTCGTATATAAACGACGCCGAACTCGGAACTCCTAATGAAAAAAGGAGACCTTTTCCCAAAATTCTGAATGCTAGAAGGTAGATGAGGCTTTAGAGCCCGGCTGCAATTAAGTTTTTAGGTTGAATCATACGCCGAAACCAGCAGAGTTTCCTATAATTTCCAGGAATAGCCCAAGCTCTATATAGAAGGGGGGGCAAAAAGGAAATAGCATAGGGTGCTGGGTACTACAGCACATCACCTCTTCATCTAGTCATCAATGTACGATTTTCAAACTTTGATGCCGAGACCCACAAAAAGGAGGAAATAAAAGCTCAAGAACAGAAGGAGGGCAAACAAGTCGTCGCAATCTGCCTACGATTTGAACTTTTCAAATTTCTTTTTTTCTCTCAACCGTTATTAAACGCTATACAAGAGCTCGGCTCGATAGTATCCCACACGACGTTCTACAATATACAGAAAAAGGCTATTAGTTCAAATTCGACAGCGCTTGATGCAAAGAGAAGTAAGAGACACGCCTGTCTTATTACAATAAACACGCTCCAGCATGACATGTTTGGACAGACATGTCAGCAATCTGTAAACCTTCGAGACGGTGACATGTTGAATGAAATTGAAACGGGGAGAATCGATTTGCATCTCTCACTCCCACCATCTCCCTCACCCTTCTGTAGTGTGTGTGTGTTTCTCAATAGCGGGGCAGATGGTCTATATTAAAGAGCCGTTGGGACGAGCACGTCTGTAATCCTTAGCCACAGTTTCGCTGGTAATTTTATTTTTCTTATTTTAAACAAGAATGGAAGAACGAAGAGAAAAGAAGGGAATGCCATTTATTGCTGGAGCCGGGGTCCATGTTGTTGTGCCCATGGCGACAATATGGGATCACGCCTTTGTACAGTGCTCAAATATAAATGTATGCGGCACAGTGAGCTCGTTGCGCTCGCCCTTCTGCATTGTATCGACCAACAACCAACGACGCAAAGGCACTCGACAAAAGGCAAGACATTTTCCTCCATTCTCATGATTGGATCACGTCAAACCCGTAAATAGCTGTACACCAACTTTATCTTATATAGGGGATCTCCATTCGATGGTCAGGTGTGTGTACACACCTTTCGGTCGAATAGCACGTAATGTTTTTACCTGTTTTCGCACTCCACTGGGAAACATTCGACCTCAATTGACGGCCTGCACAAGAAGTAGCAACAGTTCTTCGTGAGCAAAAACAAAATAAAATGATATGATGAAAGTAAAATGAAAAGTGTGACGTAAGATTCGATCACAAACTCTGTCCCCCTAACTGTTTGGTGAAATATTTAGTAATTTCAGCACGTCATAATGGGAAAAAACGGATCAGACAGCCGAGTGAGAATTTCAAATTAGCCGCGGAGTGTAAAGCTTGCCGAATATTTTTTTTTCTTGATTTATTAGACAGTAGGTGGTTTATGAAATAAATGGGTTTTGATAAAAGAAAAGTTTGTTATTTCTCTTTTTCCGTTGGTATGACAACCGCTTACTAAACAAAGATCGTATACGGTATCATGATTTTGATACATGAAGAACTTAAATCAAGCGCAAGTTAATTTTCCAACTACGTGCACGCACTTCATTTTTGAAAAGAACTTATGGGACAATAGTTTCACTTTAACAACAGCCAAGTCACTATACCTAATCGATTAGCGTACAAAGCGATCTCGAATAAAAGCCTGTATATAACGTTACTGTTATGCAAAAAATCGAGGAATCATAACTGAATGTGTTAGTCTATGTAGCCTAGTTGACTTAATATGTTTTAACTACTAGTTGAGATTGTCAAACACGACTACAACATTTGGAATGAGCCAATTAAAAATTCTCGGAATCTGGAATGGCTAGTGTAGTGGGACGTTCAATACGTACACGGCTAAACTGCAAATGGCTTCAAGAGCATAATATTTGTACAGGTGTTGTGTACCTAATTTCGCGTGTTCGTCAATAATGTCTTATTTCCCTTCATACTACTATAGTGGTTGTGAAAATTTGATGTTATTTCCTTTCGTATGGCTTTTCCTCCTGCTGTGTCGACGTTACCACAATGAAAATAGATGAAAATTGCATAAAGGGTTGTATTACGTAACATGAGCTTGCATCTGAGGTTTTATTGAAGCAACGGCTCAATGATCCATGTTGCAGGGAAATATTATGTGAGGCATCTACTTGCTCCTTACCAAATATTGATTACATAATTCGTTTTCACGGTATTCGACTGATTCAAGCCCCCATCCATAATCATTTGAACGGAGCGGATACGTAGTTGGCGGATGTGATTTTGAGCATGGAAAAAAGAATTATTCATTGAGGCCAAAACTATTAAGGTTCATCGTCGTTGAAGCGTCAGAACTTTTCGCTAATCGGATTGCATGTCAACGTTAGGCAGACTTTCATTATCGGCAAAGGACGAGAGACGTTTAAAAAGTGAGATTTACGTTATCAAATATTTATGTAAAAAAAAAACCAAGATGTAAAAACGTCAAAGAACTGAACCTTGATTGCTCTTGTTCCATTCGGAAAACCAAAAGAAAGAAACAACAAGACTTTCTTGTTTTTCTTAACACCATGTCTGTATATATGGATGCGCTGGGACTTGAATGGCGAACATAAAAAAAGGGAGAAACTATCCACCACAGTTCTGTATGGCAATAACCTGTACGTGTACACACGCAAATACTTGCCGCACCTATCGATCGAGACAGTATTGGACGAGGCAAAGCGTTCAAGTCAAATAAATAAAGGAAGGAAGAAGTGGCGTGGATCCGGCCAAAAGAAATCGAATAAAATATACGTTGACTAGTTTGGACGATGTCAACAATATTGGAATTCTTGCTAAAGAATGGCTAGACGGTAAATGCGCAACAACCAGGACCACGGTGCCAATCTTTATGGGATGATTGTTAGACGCCCACAAACTGACCCGTTCGTCTCCGTTTGGTTAACTCTTTACATTTCAAATCACGGACTAAAAGAAAATTGGTTGCGCTATAAAGTTTTGCTTTTTTTCCCCCATACTGAAAAAGAAAAAAAGCCATTGGATCGATATTGTAATGAAAAGTCAGCTTCTTGAGCATTCCACTGCATTCCCTTCGGGCTACCGCAGTTCTAAAGAAATTTCCGCCTTTGCAATATCGCAAAAATCTGCAGTTGGGAAGCTTCGTCAGTCATTGATAACAATAAGCCTCTCATCAAATACCGAAATGGTTTTCTATTTGCCTTCGAAATTCCCTTTTATTTTCACGTCTTGTTTTGATGCGAGATGCACAAGTGCGGAAGCAGTTCTGATTGCTGTACCAATCAGCTTTCACGATATAGACGTCGAGCCTCTCATCGTTTCTCTTTTGCCAGGCGACCTAATCTCAAAAAAGAAAATCCACAGAGGAAGCCAACCTTTAGGCGACGTATGGAACTCGTTTTCATCAGTCAGAGATGTTCGGGTACACACACACACGTCTCCAAACCCCAATCAATTTCGTCTCTTAAGCTTGCTCCGATTGGCCCGTCGTCGAGTCAAAACAAACTGCTATGTTGTAAGCCTCCCGGTATCACATCGTCAACGGTTCGAAAAAAAAAAAGAAAAGAAAATGTGTGGCAGTTCATCGACTTGATCTCACAGCTTATATATATGTACAAGATTCAATCCGCCAGGGTCGACTTGTCAAGCTTGACTCGTTATCCGTCTATAGTACGTCTATATATGGCGACAAACTATTGCCTTTATGTTTTCCTTTGCCCTCCGTTATTCATCGTTAAGAGCAATAGACAAGAAAATTGGAAAAAAATAAATAAATAAAGGAAAACAAGACAGATGAGGTCCTGAGCGGCGGCAAGGCGGCACACAGATGGAATAGCTTGTCTGGGTTAAGGAAATGTTTAACTAATCAATGGTGACATCGCTCCGCAAAGTGACGGAAAAAAGAAATTGAAAAAAAGGACGTACTGGATCAAAGAGTTGGGAAGGGAATCGATCGGAACTCTCATCGGGTCAGTAGATTTTTACCTCCATGTTACTTTTGACTGTTCTTTCATGTCTCCTCTCTCTCTCTCTCTTGACTTCTTCTATTATGTGTTCTGCAAGGTTCATTGATTTTGTCGGTGCACACACACAACGCACGGCAGCAGGCAAGGGTATGTATACTACATGTATGAAACAAACCACGGGGGTTATTTGCAGCGGATACCTAGACCCTGTTTTTTTATAGTGCGTGGAAAAGTTCTCTTTCTGTGGGCTAAATGTAAAAGGAAATTTCTCGTTTTTGTTTACATTTGTTAGTGATTATCTCTATCATTTTTGTTCGCGATTATGGGTACCGGCAATTTTCTGTGCTGTTGCAAATTGCACTCGTTGCTAATAGCAACGCGTAATTTTTCTGTTACCTTCTATATCTTGATCGGCGTGCACTTTCGGCGCACTAACAAATTTATGTTTTTTCTTGAGCTATAACTTAGACACAGTCACTAGAGGTTTGTTATCAACTGACATTATAACCAGTCTAGGAGAAATGCAAACACTCTTCGAACAAAAAGAGATTCTTCTTGAATCATTAAAGCTCGAGCCGATCGATTGTGTATATACCATTATAATCCTGCATAAAATCCTCGCATAAAGCTGAATCTATTACAAATCATATTAAATGGAAATCGTAAAAAAGAGAAGCAGCCCGATTGGAAATGAAGTGGATTAAGGCCACACACACACACACACACACACATCAGATAAACTATACAAATAAAAAGAAATAGGACATATACTATATATTAGATTAAATATCGAAGCTATAGTAATCGAAATAGTTGACAGATTGGAAGAGTTGGATCTATGAGGTCATCAGTGTTCCAGGAAAAGAGCTATTCAGTCAGGAGGAAGACGGTCGTACACAAGTAGTACGTTCATGCAAAAGCATCGTCTTACGTATACTGCCTAAAAACTTGGCTTTTTAGACATTGATAGACTTCTTTCTTTGGGAGGAGGGGAAAAAACGTATAGTTCAAAGACTCCCGACTTTCCACTTCGGACCAAAGAAGTGACGCCAACGTATTGTCTGAGCTAATTGAGTCCACTTCCGATGATAGTAAGAGAGTGATATGAACAATTTTCTCGACTGCACGTATATTCCGTAGCTCAAAAAACTTGAAGCTCCTTATAAAAAGTTTCAAGTTTCATGAAGTGAAACGCATGCAAAAGTTGACTTCAATTTGAAGTGTACGCACAGTGTACTGTATATATCAAAATAAAAGTATATATAGAGGCAGAAGAACAGCGCGTAGGTGCACAGGGCGAAATAAAGAGGGGAAAAGAATTTTTAAATTGGCGAATGTGTGGAGAGCCTTTTAAATAAAATTGACGATATCGCGTTGCCACACCAAAACATTGTCATGCATGACAGTATAGATTGAGGGAGCTAGTAGCTCTCGTACACTTTTAATCCGCAACGGGAGTGTGAAGCTTTATACGACACAGCACCTGAGACTTTCACGAGAAGACTATTTGCCTTTATAATGTTCCTTAAAATCGCAAAAAACTGAATTTAAATCGAAAATTTCGTCCACTTTGTTCATTGGATCCGTATCAGAAAAGGGGGGAAAAACGTTTAAGATTAAAAGGGAAGCGAATGGACAAGTATAAACTTTGAACCCGATATAGCAGCAAGTGTGAGCTGAGGATCGAAATTTGACCAAGAACGATAACGCCTTTCCCGTTCACGTTATCCGCCCCTAGCAGTCGGGCAGAAGCGACGTGAAAAGAAAGCCCAAAAAGACATCATCAATAAACTAAAAAAAAGGGGGGAAAAAGGGAGTGAGAACGACGCCTAAAGCCGACCTAACAAGTGGCGGCTATGCAGAGCTCTAGTCAATGTATACTCTGCATAACTAGATGATCGAAATCCATATTCAATGTCTAAACGGGCTTCGTTTGTCAAATATTTGCTCTCATGAATATAAACGAGATGAAAATCGACCAATTCAGGACCTCTTCAAAACAAAAAAGAAAAAAAAACCCTTGCCAATGTAGTGCCAAACATAAACAGAGCAAGAGATATTCTTATAGCTTGCTATACAGGCCGAAGGGGAAGGGCGAAACTGCTGATTATGCATAGACCCAATTTCTTTAAAAGGGGAAGTTCGTGAAGTCATTTTATTCCCGAGGAATGTTTTCTATTTGGTTTCTGTCTAGTCTAGACTTATTCTTTCTGATCTGAGATGAAAACAAAAAGATGGGGGGAAATAAAATCTAACTGCACGAGAACAATTTCAGACATCTCCAAGCAAATCGTCAAAACATATAGTTTCGTGTCACATAGGACGCAGAGACCTCGTCCTATGCAACACGAAAATTATGTCGAGTATGTAAAGCATCAACTGGATAGGACGTACCGTATAGCCACTCAGCGACCTCAAATGGTATAAACATCAAATAGTACGCGGAGAATGTGAGATTTGAATTCCATCAGCTGTCAATTCCAACTAACGAGGAGCCCTATAGATTCACGCTACCTTCTCCCACGTATACATGTGTGCAGTTTGGTTTTTCCTATACATAACCTGCAAGCGGTTTCCAAGTCACAAGGGCTTTCTCACGACATTCTTGACGTGACTCGAATAGAAGGCACACAAAAATGTCATACATAAAAGCCATAGGGTGTACCGCACAAAAAAAGAAATTCTAACACTTCTACAAGTATGTAGTATGCAAATATGTATAAGTAAAGGGGCCGCTGAGAAGTGTGTTCCGGTGGAGCTTTTCAAAGGGAAAGAGGCAAGTGGACTTTTGATGAAAGTGGTACACCTTTGAATTCTTATGTTGCACGAAGATGTGACAACATATGTAACATATAGTTATGATGGTAGCCTACTTGGGACGCAAGCCAAGTATAATTCAGCTGGTAGTCTAACATCTAACATTTGCAAGTGGATTACGTATATAGGCGAAACAAACGCTTATAAGACACATGGTTCCGTCATGTACTTGCCTGTTGTCCAACGAGCCTTTGTGACATTTAAAACTTTTCTCTAGGTGTTACGCTCGCTGACTAATTAGTGTAAAGATAAGGCAAAATCATTAATTTTTTACACGCGCGGGCCATCACGTTATTCGACGATGAAGGAAACATCAAAGAGAGGAGACACTACTGTTAAGTAAGTAACAAAGGCAGGCAGTTCGATCGCCTTGTTTTTAAGGTGTTACACGAAGAACTGACAAATATTCACGCCCACCTTCAAGGTGCACTTAGCTAATTGAAAACTCTCATTCGACGCTGGCATACAGTGCATATATGCAAGAACATTTTAACCCTTCCTGCGCCCGATCGTCTAATCTTAAATGGATAACGCCTGTAACAGAGCGACTTTTGCTAGCGTTTCGTTACATTATTGGACGTGCGTGCAACATGCACATATAAAATAGAACGCCACGCGAATCCTATTGTGCATATTGAAAAGGATTAAGCTTTTTTTTTTAAAAAAAAAATCTAACTTTATTGATTTTGTTCTATCCGCGTTTTGCCGTTTGCAGTGCCACTATCGTTACTACTTACGTCATTTCAAAACAATAAAAAGGATACTCAAGTGCGGCTGACGCTGGAGGTGATGAACACCTCTCAACGGGGATTGTTTTCTATTTTTCTTTTCTTTACGAAATCCAATTTCTCGGAATCCAGGAGCGTAGATCGAAAGCGAGATCGTATTCGTTTACGTAAATATACAAAGAAGCATGTAAAAATTGACTATCAAGGAGACGAGATAGTTGGCAACACGTTAGACGCCAACAAATCGTTGTTTCCACGGCAGAGTCAACAAGAAAAAAAAAAGGAAGACAATTTGTTTGTAATTTTTTGTTTTTCGTCTCGATTCGTTACGCGTATAGCTTTTTTTTGGTGACAATATCTCGTATACACAACGGAGACTTGACATCAACGTAAGAAGTTTGAAGGATCAGCAAGATTTCGCGAACACAAAGACGTTGTTGTTGCGTCGAAAAAAAAAACCCACACACAAAATAAAAGAAACGAGGGGAACGTCGAGCTGAAGAGTGCATGTTGTTGATCGTTAGCCGACGGAAGTTCATAACGAGCACAGCCAACTCGCGATACGTCTAACGGTAGACTACCGTTAGCATTGGCGTGTCTGGACTGGCCTGGTTTTTATTTCTTTTCTTTAATATAATTCAGGTATACGCGACACATCGTGACCCACATGGCCGTATAATTCCTCCCCTGTTTTTTTTAAGCCTTTAATGAAACCGGATCGACGTCGAATCCTAATCCGCAATTGAATCCGGACAAGCCATAGCCATCAACCCGCAGCCAACGTGCAGCCTCATCAGCCTGCTGGCTGTCGTCTTCTACCTATAGTATCTGTCTCGTAAAAAAACATGTCGATTGGTGCTTACGGTAGAGCTAGCCAAGCATGTAACGATTGTCACAGGGTCCGTATTGAGACGCTTGGCACTAAAAGTGGGAGGTGAATTACTACTCGCTTTTTCTTCTTTTTTTTTCTTTCCTTCTCCTTCAAATCCCAGGTTAGATTGTCCGCGTACGCAGTCTTGTGATGTTGATCAAAGCGCATTGAGAATATCTCGCTCGTTTAATTCCTTTCTATTTTGTATGTACGGCAAAAGGGGGGTTGCCAAGTGCTGCGAAAGAAGCTTTTTATTTTTGCTTCTTAGATATACGTATACCTCAACTGGCCAGTATAGAAACTTGCAGCGCCAATGACTCTAATAACCTTGCTGAGTTTTTATACTTGTTCGTGGATCGAATGGGTTTAACCGCCATAAAGAGTCCAAATACGCCATCGTCGCCCCAAAGACTTGATGGTTGCCTAGTAACAAGCCAGTCTAGCCAACGTTAGCGCGTTATACATTTGCGTGACAGACTATATCGTGTCTGGAAATATTCAATTGACCCAACACGATTCTATACGTGCACAAGAAAAAGATAATCACACCTTCACAGCTGATGAAATTTCTACGATAAGAACTTGCTACATTTAAAGATCGATTTATATTTAACGTAAGGCAAAGTATAAAGGGAACCATACGATCACGACCGTTGAATATTATCTGGTCAATTTGTTGATAGTATAGCAGTGGTGTGTGTGTGAGCTCAACTTTTCAGCCTGTGTGTGTGACTAGCACCAAAGTTCTCCAACGTTTCACGGATTTGATCTCACACTTGAGGTAACTGTTTCCTCTATGGCGTGCATAATGAGAAGCCTCACTTCTCGGGTGGCTCTAGGGCCAGTGCCTTATAACTATTTTGGCCTAAAATATACCAACACGGTCAGCACATCAAACTAAAGCGAAAGGAGAGCGAGAGATTAGCAAGTCTAGAGGCAAAACGGCGTGCAGTGACAACATAACTATTAACTTGATATAGAATATAGACCTTCGGTTCTGTTCGTACAGCAAATAGAGCGACAGCAACTCTAATAATCTGAAAGCCGTGAATGATACAAGAGGCAACTTTTGTTTCTATGCCCAAACATCGGAAAGGGCAATCCACGTCCTCGTCTATTGTTTGTTTTTCAACGCAAAAGCTACGTCAATGGGCCCTATTCATATTGATCAGCATGTATAAATATTACATCACGTCATGGCAAGTTGATTTGAGTAATTGTCGTATGGCTATAGGACCCGCCTGTGAATATTGGCAAGTTAAAGTGCAGAGAAGTTCGCCTGCCAACCACTCAGTGGCTTGTATAGAGGAACGCTTTGAAGAATGCCCAAACGAAATGGATTCGAGAGTGGCAACTCTACTCTCAAATACTTGAATGGGGCCAATCAAGTGCCATTTGGAAAGTGAACGTAGGAGGCTGAAGTAAAAGAAATACTAGATGAAAAAATAGGTAGACACGCGTGTATGCCCCATGACTTCAATTGATCAATCACCTTCTCCCCTTTTACGCTGTCATTCGCATTCAACCAGTTGCCATTAAACAATTAGCTTATTTTTATTCTCACCTGAAGCTCTGCTGTCGGAAAGGAACTGCTCGTTGGCACTGGTCGGAGGCCGAGGGATCTGTTCAGCCGAGACATCGTTGAGATTGAATACCAGTATCAACGACAAAAAACAGAAGAGATGTCCTGGTGAAAGACCACTGCCCTGCATGGTCCCAAAATGCGAACTGGTCTGTAATGTAGTAGCCGACTTTTGTCGATTGCCGAGCCAATCTCGATTGCAAACCGGTCGGAATGCTTTATTGTGCCAATGGGTCTGTATAGGGGGAAAACAATTACAAGTCAAATTAATAAAGCAGACGGTACCGTACGACACGGAGCGTGAGTTGGACAAACGTTAGCTCGATATTGCAACTTGTACATTAGGGACAATAAAAGTCGTTGAAAGAATTCAATGGTGCCCGACGTTCTCCCCGGAATTTCAATAGCTGATTCCGTCCTATAGTTTTTATTTTCCAGACGTTGCGTTCTTTGCGATAATTCAGCACGTCACCAAACGGAAATTCGTTTAGCGAAACGAAAAATAAAAGACGCCATTCAGTTACATTTGAATTCGGATCTTCCTTCTCCCCCTTTTTCTGTGCATAGAATAAAACAACATGGGAATGATAATATAGCATAGGAAATTAGAATTTCCATGCGTACGGTCATTTGATGATTTCAGTCTCTACGTCGCCATCGATTCTCGCGAAGTCCAGCAAGCCACGTCATTTTCACAACAACAAATGTATTCGCTTAAATATAGTTCGGGGATAATCTTAACTTAGACTCTTTATCGCGCCATTGAAGCAGATGGCCTTGTTTCTGTTTTTTTATGAAAAATTTTTATGCACCGCAGTATGCATACTTTGTAAAATAACCTGATACCGGGAAGAGGATCATATAGTTTCAAAATGCAACACCACCGCATCATATTTAAACCTTAGTCATCCAGTGATGTGCGGAGGTTATATACCTCATATAAAAAAGAGGAAACAAAATATAGAACGAGGTAGCCTATAGTCTGCCTCTAAAGAGTTGCGTACAGTAAAGGCTTTGATTCTTTTTTCATCTCCCCTATCTTTTATCAGGAATTATCCGGTGATTTTTTTTTTTTTCAGAATCAGTTGAAATAATCCAACGTGCTTTGAGTAGCCAAACAGGAGAGTGGCGGGCATATACAAAGAAGTAAAAATAGGAGAGAATAATAGCTCTGGAGCACAAAGAAGAATAAAGCTCATCTTAAGACCTTATACGGTTTATGTGAAAACCACTCAGTTTTCTCGCCCATCGTCAGCACAGCCTACAGGCGAAGAAATATACAATTTAGAATGTAACAAGATTTCAAAGAAACACAGCCACACGTGTGAGAGGAACACGGATCGATGCAGAGTCGCTATGGGCCTTTGGGATAATAATCAAAATTTTTATTTTCTCCTTTTTTTTTCTTTTTCTTTTTCGTATAAACATTTCATCTTGGTATCTTGATCTATTGCGGAAATTGGAGAAACTTTCCCGTTGCTTCCCGTTTAATTTTCAGCTGAAAACCATTTCAAAGTAGACGGGCGCAACATCACACAGAAGCGCAGAGCTTCAATATCTTTATCCGACTTTGCAGCAACGGTATAGTGGATTTTCATCCCAAGGAAAAAAATATAATACATCAATTCCGCTTGTCGTGAATAATATAGGCCGAGAACGTCTGCTCCAATGTGAGAGCAGAAACTTTAAATGTAAATAATAAAACTCAGAAGAATAATGAACGCAGCCAGCCAAATGAAAAAGATGATGCGATTAAGCCAATAAAAGGCCATTTTCAGATCTCGTATAAGTAAAAGGCAGTCAATATAGAGCGTTCTCTTTGTTGCAAAGATCCTTTTTTTTAACTCCCCCAAAAATTCTAATTCAAGGTGAAAAATGCCACGATCAAAAACACATTTGCAAAATGGGAAGCCAAAGATTTTTCTTTTTAGCTGCTATCCATGTACATGTATGGGGTTCAAAACGAGCTCGCGGGAAGCCAGTGTGATCAAAAGACACACACATTTCGTTGGATTTGTGATAACGAGGGAATCGGAGCGATGCAAGGGAATATGTCGGATAACGAGCGACTCGGCTTGAGTGGCTATATTCCCACTATCAAACACCATGATCAATGGGATTGGCCAAGCGTATGCTCATGTGATTACGTACGATCGATTCTTTATGATAGCGATCGAAGGTATGCCTGCTGAGAAACGTGAGACGAATCAGCCCTACTAAGGGTACAACATATATAAGACTAGTGGGGATTGAAGTTGCGTAACAGGCGAATAATTAACTTTTTAGCGGAGATACGACAAAACAAATTATGGGGAAAAGGATGGAATTTTTTGAAATTTAAATTTGCAGTTAATTTTGTTTATACAAGCCTTGATTACAAGTAAGGAGATAATAGGAATTTTATTTTATTTGCCTAAGAACTTGAAAATTTTGCTTCCTTATAGCACGGAAACAGGTGGGATATCGATTCTCGGAATAGCCTAACACGCAAAAGCCGCCAGTCTGTGATTATACTATTGTCTATACAAAGTTCCTTCAAAATTCGAAGAACAGTTTAAAAATGTATGTGATGCGATCCGTCGGCAATGTTCATCAGTTGGCGTTTGATATTGAATCCATAATTTCATGTATTGTTTGAATATGAATTTTTTACTGACTGGCCTTCAAATGGGAATCAATAACCATGAAATTTTAAAGAGCTCAAGAAAACTTCTTCCATTTGTTTACAGTTCTCCTGTAATCTGTTTTGGTATTTGTTTTTGTTTTTTTACCCGGCCTTACTTGCTGCATCGTAATACGTTACATATTGTACACCGTCGATAGATTGTTAGCGATACCGAAAAAGTTGGACTCGGGCCCGACCAATCTCTCGATAGGATGAAAAAAAATGACCAAAGGTTATGTGCTACACGATATGATGCAATTGGTGAGGAGCCACGAGCAATATACAGCGCAATAGCCAGAACAACGCGCATGCAAAATAAGGCGACCACAACATTTGTTTCTCCCGTTGCCCTTGGAAACCCTAGACCCACCTGGATCAAGAGCTTCCGCATTATTGCTGTATGGCCAACGTATTATCAAACTCCCTTTACCAGCAGCATATACATATACTTGTTTGGTTTCCAACATCGTGACTTATCTTTTTTCACGTCAACTTGGTCAACCACTCCTCCTTTCGATCTGTTATTCCACGTTAGGCATGTATAAATTCTGAAATGAAGGTCAATGGAGCCCTATGCTGAGTACGCCTTTTAACGCAGGTAGAATCGCCCGCAGCCAGCAAACATGTTGCCAACACTCGGAGTCGCTAGCACAAACAATTTTCATCGACTGTGTGCGAGACAATTTATCCCGAGACCTTTGTTTTAAAGGCCGTTTGTATCTCTCAAACACAAAAGGAGTTTCGCTTAATGAGTTGCGATCCTGTCATCACGCTGAGCTGACGATCTTCATTACAATAATCCGAGGTTGCGAGCATGCTTTTGAACACCAACAAACTACTGTATATGGTACTACATGTATGTAATCATCGTGTAGATGAAAGTCGAAACCATACAACAACAAAAAGTGCGTGATCCCGGTAGCGTAAAACCGCATATGAAAACGTACTCAGATACCGACAGGCTTACAAGTAGTATTGATTATCCCACCACAGAGGCGAGCGGCTGAGACGTAGTAAAACAGAGACAATAGGGCATCGCCGTAAGAGTAAAGGTGAATGCAAGAACTGAAAGGGGACAAAATGACTGTGTCACCCTTCTTTTCCCGTAAAACAATTATCATCCACCATTCTTATTGATTTAGTTGCTTGCTATTCGAAACGCTATACGGATGGTCCTATAGGATTCAATTCTCCGGGCCGTATATATTTCTGTATACGGTAAATAAGAGAGTGCAGGTTCTATAACAAAACCCTTGAGCGTTAGTGCCATCATTAGCGATCTCTTTCCTGTCCTCTTTTTTTTTTGAAAGTTTTCAAAATCCTCCAGCAAACACCTTTAAAATTTTTACCGAAAAAAAACAACAAAAGAAGTTCATTTGTTTTCTAGTTAGGTATATATATTTTTGTCAATAAAGCGAGTAATTGCTTACGCATATATAGTGGGGCATTTTTATTTCCATACTCCTTAAGCGCTCGGTGAAAAATGAACAAAAAGTTTTTGAGATAAAACAACCCGATTAGCACGAGCAATATGCGCAGAATACCTGGTAAAAGAAGGCTCTTTTTTAGAATTAGAACAATCGTCCACCATCATCCTGGTGCGATATTGAAAGCGTGCAACGAAAATTGTCTAAACATATATCTGTGCAAAAAAATATTGCCGTTAATTTCATTTTGAACGAATGTTAGGTTAGGCGCTCTGCGCAATTTCAAGCCGTACATGCGAACAATGGAATAACGAAACGCTGGTCGTGAACTAGTATATGCCAGCTCATTCTATAGCCCAAATAAAAGCCGTTTGAAGGCGAGGCCCATCGGCAAGTTTCACGACACGTCGTTTGCATATATCCCGAGCCCAGCGGGCGGTTGTGTAAAATGTTCGCAGATGCCCCACGATAACCTACGCCTTTCAATTGAGTGCCTAAACAACTGTTCCACGCTACCCCTCGGAGCGCGATAGATTATGCTTTATATAGCATCGGAGTGTGTTTGTATATATGCCAACATCCATCGAGTCCCACGCATCTATTTATACATATCAATTAACATTGTCGCAGAGCATAAAAGCAGATGGTTCTACATAGCATCCGATTTCCCTTCATCATCTGAAAATGTTTTTCAATTGCGCAGATTTTATCGTTCCTATACACTCGGATGACTGTACTCGAACATTTAATATCTCATTATGTACAGGCTATACTGTAGTCATGGCAACGTCCTTTTGCTCGATGGCAATAATCTGCTTGATCATCAACATCTTTCTCTCTTGATTTTATATCATATTTAGCCGGTGACATATATACGTTTTCGATTTCTAGCAAAAATTTACGTGTTATATACGCAGCAAAGTTGGCAGGATGCTGTACATCTTCTTGTGCAGCATTCTAATGCTTGCTCAATAGTGTACTGCATTTTAGAAACGACACACAACTGACTTACATTCGCAAAGTACATCACGGAGTAGATGTCGATTATCTTTTACATGTGACAGTCGTCAAAGAGACTTGTGAAAATTGAAAGTAAGCATGTGACAACTTGTGGCATCATCTCATGGCGACTGTCATTTTCATCGCATTAGTCAAGATATGCCAATCCACGATAGTCTGAGCTTTGCAATGGTGCGGAGCATTTTCTTTTAAAGAAACGCACATGAGCGTTTAGCATAGCGTCTGTTCGATTTCCGGTGAATTTCATTTGCAACTCCATGGAGGTCGAGACTTAGAAACGTATACGCAGATTGAATTCGTGAGAGCTAAACCATTATCCTTGCTTTCATCGACGCACTTTTTTTTTTTCTAATCAAAATCAAAGCGCATACGGCATCAATGCACATGTGCCAGGCTGGAGAGTCGTCCGCAGCTGATTGGAGGCGGGATCGTTGTGTCGCAATGACGAATACATAATCCTTTGAATTGGGTTTTGATCAGCTTATTATTCGCAGATGACAGTGACTCGTGGAGGCATGGATCTTCTTAACTCCGATCGTATTAGCGCGGAATATCGTAAATCATCCGACGCCTCCTTCACGTCTATATCGAGTCTTAATATACGAGGATCTGGCGGCGGATAAGTTCTCGTACGATCATTTTTGACGAATTTTGAGCTAACCCGCGCAATAAATTCAACATATGGTTGAACATGGAACCCCTCTCTTAGAAACTTACCATTCATAAAGCTTCCTTTCATTTGCACGAATGCGCAAAGCAGGAACTAGAAAAATACTCGATATACTTTATTTGAATGGTTCTAACGTCAGGTGGACGTCATTGAGTGGAATGCTCAGTTTTCGTCATACTTGTATAGTCTATTTGTAATGGCAGAGGTGCATTTGCAATGAATTTTATCATGTTTCAGCAAGCAACAGCCATTTTAAACTGAACAGGAGAAATCACTGATCTGGAAACCTTAACTATGTGATCTATGCCAATGTCCTGTTTTGATCCCTCTACTCTGAATGCGCATGTACGGATCTTTCCGTACAGTATAGTCTAAACCATCAAGGGTTCCTTATTGTTTTAATCAATATAAGAGTTCAAACGTCATAAACATTTTAGATTGTTGATCGGTTTTGCCGGATAGTCACATCTGGGCACGTGAAAAACGGAAGCTATTAAAAAAAAAATTGGGCTGTTGCCACGAAGCTTAACAATAACAATAAAATTTCTATTCTATTATGCCTATCTCGTCTCACAAGCCTCTCGTCTAGAAACCAATTAGTTAACTGTCACCTGGTATTTTGGCCAACACGAATTTCGCGAAGCCACACAACTATTCGTCAATGTACACTTGACCGAATCGAATAATCCTACTTCTGCCCCAGCATAATAGCCGCCGCGTGCACGTCAAACGACGCACAGTCGAAACACCTGGGCATCAGGATTATATATACATAGTGCTGGACGACAACAAAACATATATACGAGGCAAATGAACGTTAATGCAGACATACGACAGTCTCCGCAAATACGGTGCGTGAGTTATCATTGGACAGTTGCGTTTATATCTTGTCGGCCAAAACGATAACATGAGTTGCGTGAGCGTTCAAACGACAGCAATATACGACCGCATGATACAGAAAATGATCTACTTAAACAGAATGAAACAAATGCGCATATCAAATGAAAAATAGAACGCACACACCAGTAAAACGTGAAACTGAAAATTCCCCAAAGTTTTTTTCCCTTTCAATCTAATGAAAATTTAACGAAACTGAACTATTGTCCGCTGTCAGTCGTCTCATGTCTATTACTTTTCTTTTATAGCGCGTATAGAACTTCTTTTTTTTTAACGATTATAACAGGTAGCCGAGTGTATAATAGCAATATGAAAAGTCTTTCATATTGTTCCTGCCGGTAAACTTTGGTATGAGCCTCTGAGTCGACAGACCAGTGCTATACAACCAACTTCCTGTATATTAATATATGTTCAATTACTTGCGCGCTAGCGGAGATATGAAGTCTCCTTGCTATAGAACGAAGAGCAAGCTGTCACTTGGTAGACGTCGCCAAGATGGCACCCTGTCAAAACGTATGATGTGCGCTTCCTATGCCACCGCGGCAAATGCCTGCAGGAAACAGCCATCACGGCCAATCAATCTGAGAAAAATAAGAGCTTCTGTCGCTTCTGCTCTCCTGTCGTTGCCATGCCTAGCGGGAACATCGGAACAGAACATCCGATTTTGTTTCCCTTTTTTTTTTGTTTCCAGTAATGGTTTCACAACTCACCTACTCGGATGAGCGGCTGGGTCAATGAAGATAGTTGTCACGGAGTATTTTTGAAAACAGGTGAAAGGAGATCCGCATCCAATAGGTGAAAACCGGAAGGAAAAAGCTGACTGCGAAGACACACGACTGATTCCGACCAAAGCCAGGGTTCTGACTGCCACATTACTTCCCTCCTTTTGCCGCTTACTCCCGCACTCGCGCCCTGCGTCCCCGGAACTGACGGACCTAGTGGCAGAAAGAGGAAGGAAGAGGGTACGCTTGCGCCTTTCTTTTTGCAATAAACTGTGAATGCGTTGCCCTTGCTCGTCGTATAGGCTTCATGAGCTTTTTTGACGTATTCAGACTTCAAAATGAAAACCATGCCATTTTTTCACGTACATGTTTATGCGAAACAATAAGTACCAGACCTGGCAGAAATGCTTGGTATAAAGAATCTATCATAGACTGCTTTGTATTTCGTGCGTGTATGCAATAATTCAATTAGGCAATCTAAAAAATAAAATAAAATGCTAAAGTTCACGAATAAAGAAAGTGCCGACTACAAAGAGGGTATACAGTTGTCTACGCAACGCCAACAAATTCAAGTTGGCTCACGGGAAAGATAAAAATGCAGGTTAGGTTCAAAAGACAGATAAAACCTTTTCGATTTCGAATTGAATAAAGAACAGAAACTTGTTCGGCATTACCATACGCTACGTCACCGGCGCAGTAAACACTATAGGGTGTGAGGGATATGAATGAGAATATTAAATCATTATTGCTAGGCTGGCTGTCCAACTCATCTGTCTGAATATATAATTGTGAGGACAGTAGAGCGAGTTATGAGACTGAATGTTATAGCTCTTATAACTGTACTGCTTAGTCTAACCGGAGAGAACCGGAGTAAATGAAAACAGTACACATAGACGTCTAATGACCATCATAAAACAATTGCTTTTTTCAAACCCTTTTTATTTCCTCCGGATGGTAGGAAACATCATGTAAGGTACAGGGCAAACTTATCCATGGTCTCTTTCTATGTGAACACTATACAGCCATCGCCAAACGTTGTCGGGAACGAACGTATTGTGCACGCGGTCGTATGAAGTACGAAGCACGCTGAACGAGGTATAGACTACAAAAATGGGAATCGATTCAATTAGCTTGAGGGATGATTCCGAGCTGGCTTCAGGGATGATTTTCCAGTGGTAAATCAATATTACGCGAGGCACCATAGAAATGGATAGGAAAAAAAAAGGGAAATTCCATTAAGCGTATTTTACCTTATATACCGCTCGTCTCGTGATACTGTTAACAGCTTTTTTTTTGCCCGCAAACAGTCGTCACCGAACGTCAAATAGCGAAACTTCGAAAAGGAAAGTTTCTCGAGAATTAAACAAATGGGGTTTGTTTTGGTTTAAACTTTTAATTAATTTTTTTGTTTTACAAAACCATGCTGATTAGATTTACAGTGATACAGGATGTTTTTGATTCTATCACGTGAAGTTTTTAGACGAACGATTATCTGAAAAAAAAACATCTTATATGGTAATTGTGTTGGCAATGCCAGAAAGAACGAGCGCTCGTACATCACGATTGCGTCTACATACTTCCCCAACCCTTTCTGATATTTGTTGTAAACCATTGATTATGGATTTTTATTAACAAACAGCAGCTCTTGCTCGATGCCTTCCCACCACGTCCAAATAAAAGCGTACGTACGTATACGTGTTAAGGATTCTCGTTTTTACAGTTGGATCGATGTTGACATAAAAAAATTCTTCCCATAGGCTTTGTGTCATCTATACGTCGAGGTAAATTTGTGAAAACGGTCTCGTTAAGTACCACTGCTATCGATTTTCATCCGCTGGAACCACACACAATCGAAGATTTAAAAGTGATTTGTAATAAGACGAAAGGCTGCGTCTTAAATCTTTATTTTCAATATATCTAAGGAGGAAAAAACGAAATCTAGCCTTTTAAAAGATTAAAGAACGTTGCCTTTTAACTTTAGCTGTCCCTGTATGGGTTTTGAGTAAGTCATCGAAGGCTGGTGTCAACAGTTGATCACGAAGTCATCCATCTTCCAAAGTCATATGTTATCGGGAAAGCGCTGAAAACTCGCTCTACTTCCATTAAGAGGCCGCGTATTATACACTGCTTGAACAAGCAAATTCATTGCGTCTAGCATACCGTGAACTCGACGTCCTGCATCTCATCGTGTGCAGTTTTATTTATAAATATTTTCTCGTTCAAATCTCTCTGAGATATCAATGGGTACTCATCGGCTTATCATTGATTAGGCGTCATCTACTCAAAAGAGCAGCAGTAGTTATGACGCATGACACGGATGTCTACTTCCTGAACTCTCGTTTCAGTCTCATAGTTTGATCAACTTCTCTACATAAAAATAAAACAGAAAGACAGAGAGCCGTTGCTATCGCGCTACCTATCAGAGGCATACATTCGTACGTTCTTAGTCACGATGATGGTGCGTTCCCGGAGACATAGCGAAATAATGCCATTGACAACTTAATGTATTCACCAACCGGGATCGAACGTACTGCACAAATTTTCTCTGCGTTGCTTTCTTCTGAGTGTTGATAAAGAAACACAATATGGCACAATTATTTCTTCACGACAGGCATTCTGATTCGCTTTCAATTGATTACCAATTCCAGACGGCGAGTGCGTACGAAAACTAGGGCGCTTCAGATATTCGCATTTCTTTTCGTAGACCAGACGAGTTTGCATTTTTGATCATCTTGAAAGTGTAAATTCACTTGGACCCAGTGTTCTCCATTTGGTCCTGCTATGAGGGCACGTCTCTTGTGCCCAGGCAGTAAATAAAGCTTAATAAAAAGGTGGTTCGTATATTTTTCTTTTTTACGATTCGCTTTTAAAAAGGGGGACCTTTAAAAGGCCCGGAGTTTCTCCACTTGCGTATGTTTTATATTCTGCTGAATGCGGACAAGCAATAGAAAGAGGAGAGGGAAAAAAAGCGTGAGAGAAACGGTGGTAAACAAATCCAGACGCAAAAAAACACCAATAAAGATAAAGTATTAGAGCAGACATATATAGTATAACATAAGCACTACCCCTTTCGTTGGGAGACTAAACTCGAGCAACAATGACTGTCGTTACTCATGAGCGAAGAGGTAAAAGGATGGAAGGTAATTGAAAACCAGACATTTGTTCTCGTTTTTGACAATTCTGGAACAATGATTCTTGGCTGCTAAAAATTTTCTGTCATAACTCTTTTTACACGCTCAAAACTCGTGATGGGGAGAACAAGAATAACAGCACCTTTCGGTGCTATAAACAAGAAGTATACGATCAAAAGAAAACAAAAAGTATTTTTCTTTTCAATGAAAATGTTAAGAACGACAGCCCAGTAAAAAAGGAATAACATGAAAAATAGAAGAAAACAAACAAAACGTAGGTCTTGTACTGTGGGTCTTGCACTGTGTCCTTTTAAACACACTCGACCTTTACAATAACTCGGAGCGAAGAAATACGATGGGTAAACGAAAAGAAAAGGAAAAAAAAGGAAGCAAAACAAGTAGGACGAAATGGGGTCAAACTGTATTTATTGACACACAGCACTGCGTCAAGAGATAACCACACGAAGTTATCCGCATCGACAAGAAAGTAAAGACCGAGCAGGTCGGGGAAGGACTCATTATTGTTCAAAATACATGAAATTTGTTTTCAACTTGCCAAAATTCTTTTGATCGTCTATTATTCAGATTATTAACAATGGAAGGAATGATATGTGAAAGGCTACTTTCGTTTTTTGTACTCGAGATTCGCGATGTTATCAACAAATCAACAGATTTTACTCTTGAACAATTGAGAATTCTGATCATTCAGAGGACGGAAATGTAAGCGCACAATTTGTTTAGTGCATTGTGCGCTAATGGTCGTACGAGAACCACCTAAACGTCTAATAAAGAAAACGTGTTAAAGTCCAGGGTCATCAGAACAGAATTTTTGCACGCGCGGGTACAATAGAGATAAAGATAATTTATAGCTAGAAATGTTTTAGCTCCAGTCGCAGCTGCAAGTTCGCACAGCTTAAAAAAAAAAAGAACCACTTGGAGCAGCGAATGGCTTTTGGCGAATCGATTTTTGTGTGCCACCACAAATCTTTCCTTGCCACCTTTGGACTCATCTTCGGTCTCACACGCCATAAGTTCGGATCATATGCGTGTCACCTGCATTTTTTTTTCTTACAAAATATTCCATTAGGTGACAGCGTTGCTGGCGGATAATGCGTCACTTTCCGGAAAGGCCTTCGCATTTTGCACATGCTAACATGAAAAAAAAAAAAATGGAGTGGGCAAAACACAAAAGGTATAAGGCCGTGTTGTTATAGTTACCGGGACGACGAAACGTGACCATCGGCTAACCGTCGTCGGTCACTAAAGACTTTTGAAAATCTTCGATCAAAGCTGCATATTCCTCCTTGAGTGTCTGAATAATAGACCGTTGCTCGTCAATGATGTTCGTCATTTCCCTACACTTTTCATCTAAAAACGTCATCGATAAAACAAGAGGCGCATTAACAAGAAGCATTACAAACAGACAGAGAGATGGAGGATAATGGCGTAGAGCTCATAATGTAATACATTTGGTTTCCTTACCGTGTTTTCTCCTGGCCTCTTGGAGGGAATGGAGTAACGAGACTTCGCGTTGTTCTAGATATTTAACCAGCGAAGAAGCTTGAGAGCCAGACTTGACCGCTTGGACCCTTTCACCTTCCCGTTGGCTTGCTGCTAAGTGCAACTAATGCAACGGACAAAGAAAAATAATATCTTTTATTATTATTGTTATTATCTTCTCTATACGCACAACATCGACGTTAAAGGTAACTATTTTGTTTCTGGTTGCTCTGGTTCTTTGTCTCGCAAGCTCTTCGCAAACGCGGTTGAATAGAACCTACATGACATTAAAACATCGAGTCTCATGGGCACGTGTGACAGTCTACGAGCTTCAAAGGCGGTTCGATTTCTTGCTGGCTTTAGAACCAGCGTTCACCAAACAACCAGAAACTTTCGAAGGTTCTACTTCTATCGATCCCTAGCCGCATGCAAACTTTTTTCTGTCTTTTGTCATAAACAGTGTCTTCAAAATGACATCAACATCCATAAATTTCATCTTTAACTTCACTAATGTTGATCTTCATTTTAACTGAAATCAATATTGACAGAACCAACTGACATTTCCAAGAAGTTAACTACGATCTAAAGATGTTGAGTGGTGTCACCTTCATTCTTCGTTTTCAGGTTTCAAATGATCGCTTGACAACGGAGCCACTGCATCATCCGACCCCAACAGGAGAAATGCATCAGTCACCCACGTAGATGCTTCTAGGAGGCTCTTAGACTTTTCCTCCCACAATGTAGTACGTTACTGGTTTGCTAAGACCTACCTCGAGATTTCGTTGCTCCAATTCTTTGATTGCTTTATCGTAGTCTTGTTTCCGATTTTCGGCCTCCTTGGTGAGTAGATCGATTTTTCGGCGTAAGAACTCGGACTCAACTCGGACAGAGTTGGCTTCTTGCTCTGAAGCTTTGCAGTTCAACTCGGCCCGAAGTTCAGCTTCACCCAGTCGCCTTTGTAGCTCTGCCTGCTGGCCAGCCAGACGGCCTTGTTCACTCTGCATTTGACCTAAAAATATTGAATTAAAAATAGTAAATTAGGAATCACGTAACTTTCGCTCGTAAAATTTGCATTCATGAATTTGCGCAACACCATAAAATGTATACTGCAAATTTTGAAACGTAAACATGATATGAAAAATAGCGCAAATAATGAAGCCAATGCAACCGAATGCAGTAATGTGGCTTTTGGCGTAAAACCGCTGCCAACGAATTGTTTCTGCTTCAGCGGATATGCATAACAAGTAGATCATAAAGATGTTACGTACTGATTTGTCGCTGAAAGTCTTGACGGCTACTTTCCAACAGGTTACTCTTGATCTGAATTTCATTTTTTAGGACCGCTTCGTTACGTTGGGACTGCTCTAAATCCAGTGATAAGCGAGTTAGCGCCTCGTCTCGCAAATCTCTTTCTCGTTTTAGAGCGCTTACTTGCTCAGACAGTCTAAAATATCAAAACAGATAAAAAATTTTTGATTGTTTAATATGTATGAAAATGAACATCGCATTATGCAAGATGTCATTTTTTGTGGTTCAACTCGGAGGTAAAGGGTAAAGTTTAGAATAACTCACTTTGTTTCCCATCGTGTCCTTTCTTCTTGTAGACGCCTCGAATGATCCGCATTGAGCGTCGCAATCTGTTGCTCATGCTGATCGACCAGCGAAACCAAACGCCGAACTTCGTTCTCCATCTAATAGACATTGATGCACGTGAACCAAAAGCAAGGTAAACAATGCAACATAAAATTTATTTGGTATTTTTTTATGTGTGTTTCAAAACAAACTTTGCTTTTCAAATTTTTCGAAGGCTTACCTGAACACGCTCTAACTGAGCTTGTTCAGCAACTTCTACACTTTGCTGAACTTGTCCCAATGCATCCGCTTCTCGCTGCTGCAAACTGGAAATTGTGGAACGTAGCAAGTTTACCGTGCTAAGTAGATCCGACTTTTCCCTTGATTAAAAAAAATGAAACGGTGTTTACTACAGAAGCGTGTTGCAGTGGATAGCTTCAGTTTCAGTTTGGAACAGATTTTTAACGGAAAACAATAAGTGAAATGAAAAGAACCCGTCCAATGTTATTTACACTCACAATCGGCTACGAAAACTGCCTTAGATCATCATAATTAAAGGATATTAATAGTGAACTCTTAGCAAAGCCATGAAGATGCACTGAAATTTCATTGCCTTTGGTTTTGGTACAGCATACCTGGTTATGTCTTCAGGTAGTTTTGATTTATCCTGCCCATTCCAACAGGTGTGTTCTGCCCATTGGTGAGTGAGTATTTGAATCTGATGTTGAGCTGCAGCTAAATCTTGCATTAGCTTCTTTCTTTGGACTTCACAGCTCTCATGGCTGACAGATAGTTTGGCATTGGATATTGTGTCAATTAGTGAAAATAGCCTTTGTGTAACTACATTGGCTTGTCCCATTCTATTTGACTCTTCATTGGAGATCATGACCTTTGTTTCACTTACTATTCCTGGCACCTGTTTCTATAGAAGCATGATTTTCAGGAAGAATACAATAATTTTGTATCCCAACATTAGGAAATGAATATGATGCCATACTCTATAAAATGCCACTTCTTTTTCCAAAGCTTTGATGTAAATCATTTGTTTCTGAATCCATCCAGTCAGAATGTAATCTGTATTGCTTCCTTCAATAACAAGTCCACTTTTATGAGGCAGTGGACTTTTGAAAAGAGATTTACGGGCAGAGAGTGATTTTGTCTCTGAGTTTTCTGATGAAGTGGCATCATGCCTCACAGAATCCTTTTCACAGAAAGAAATTTAAGGTTTCATTTGAAGTTCGACTGATTTGTTAAATGGTTGATTACTACCTTTAATCCACTTTTGTAAACCTGATGATCTGAACTGTCACTTTCAGACAAAAATTGTTTGAGCTGATGAACAGCTCTATAGTACTCATCTGGACTATCACTTCTCCGTAAATCCATTCTTTGAGATTTCATGAATGGCAGGTGGTTTCTAATAGTGCAGCTGAACGTAAGTGGAGTTTAAAACCATCTAAAATTCTAAACTCTAAGGCTGAATTTTCGAATGTTTTGAATTTGGCATTTGGACCATTTTCTGTAAGCCATAATCGTTGCTATGACAACGGTGAGCAACCATTACTTTTGCTAGAAATCAATTTTCGATTCGACGTTAATGTTTTTAATTATAATGAGAGATCTTTTCAAAAAAATTTTTACACCTTTCTTGAAATTTTATAATAATTTATCATGTAAAACCAGAGTCAAAATGACTCTGTGTAAAACAACAGCTAACGAAAAACGAAGTTCAGGTAAAGTATGGTGTCACTACCTTCCGCCAGATGGTTGTGCAATGATAAAATTTTCTGTTTACGATTTATCCCATTCGGCCAGCAAGAAACATGGATGCCGCCATCAAGCAAGATTTGCCTCCTGAAGGAGGATACCAAAAGATACAATATGCTCGAAATCCTGCCAAAACATACTTCAAAGGTATAGTATACACCTATATTTTTACTTTAAATTGAGATATCTTTAGGTCCAGTTTTCATGAATCTCATAACACTGAGAATCCGAAAACGCTTGGTTTACGGCTTTCATAACCGAATTCGTTGCTTAACAGGAGGAAGATTGCTTGCCGGAGCTTTACTTTTCAACGGATTTACCACCTACTACTACTTTAATCACTGTTACCCACAGATCTTGCATCAGAGAGTAGAAAAAAATGGTGCCCATTTAGCAACTCTACCTTTGCTTTTGGCAGAGAGAGACCGAGCGTAAGGAGTGCATTCCATACCTTAATTCAAAAAGAAAGAAATAAATAATTACTCATATTTAAATTTTTTGTAGTTATCTAAAACATTGTAGGGCCCTCCGAGATGAAGAGGAAAAAATTATGGCCAAAGTTCCTAATTGGGAGGTAAGGAAGTTGTAAATCCTGTCATATTTAAAGAAAACTCTTTAATTGCTATTTTTCAGGTTGGCAAGTGGAATGGAGAACAAATCTACAAAACACTTGATAAAAATGACTTTAATGACCCAATCCTTTGTGAGTACTATATTCATGCACCATTTTTTGATTTCTGGAAGAAAGCCCATGAAGCTCAAATCCAAGTATGAACATAGTTTGTTGTTCCTGCTGTAAATGTCAAAAACAGGAAAATAGTAAGAGTATCAGCTGGTAACATGTCAAAACTATTTGTTTCCTGTAGGTTATTTTCTTATTATTAATATTTTCTTATAATAATACTAAGTAATGCGTGCTTAATAGTATTCTTGAGTCAAAGTAAAAAAGAGGCACTAGACACTAGAGGGACCAGTAAGACGAATCCCAGTTGTCGTTGATAGTTGTTGCCATACTTCGCTTGATAGCGAGGAAATGAAATTTCTGGTCTTTACCGTAGTGTGACTAGTGTCGATCACAGCTCGCATTCCCGATGATAGCTTTACCCGTTTAATTTGAGTTTTGGAAATTCCCGCTCGACTTGTTAAAATTGATTACCAATCACTAAAGCTGAGAAGACTTTAAGAGAACAAAGCCTAAAGGGGAATAATTTTTACAAGTCGTCAGATCGTTTCCCTCAATTTTTGCCCTTGATGTATTCGATAAAAAACAAATTTGACATAGGATTGGATTCCACAGATTCTTTCCATAAAATTCTTTCTGAAGACAAAGCCGAATCGTGGCTCGGTGATGAACGTTGGAATGTTACTAGGTTTTTTTGCAATGTTTCTATGGGTTCCAACGAGTTTAATTAAGCTTATTTGAAACGAGTCTAGAAACCTCCGTCTTCAGATGAAAGGGAAAAAAAAGTAAATTTGATCAAGTCCTTTGCTTGAAGCAGATTTTTTTTCTTTCCCACTTTTTCCTTACTCGATTGCCTAGGAAAAGAAGCGAGGCCCTTTAGAAGTCATACGATTTGGATCCATTGACCATGGGCACTGTTTGTTGATGGGAACGCAGCCCTTCGCCGCCGACGTTATACATTCTTGAATGCTACTCAATTTGAGATTGAGAAGACTAAACTTCTGGTGACGAAGCCTCTGTTTTTGGTTATATCAAATATCGACCATGATAGAAGACTCGTTCGCCCGACGAATTCTGCTAAAATTAGAGTACGATAGATGCTGTGTCAATAGGATGTTTTAACACCATCACCCCAGTTCATTAGCCATCATGTGAAACGTACTTATGTAACCCGCTTCTTTGCGTCCTCTTCATTTTTCTTCGTTGTCGTAGCAAATACTGGTCCTCTCGCCAAAGTGAGAAGGTTGAAGAAGACGCTAAATTCTATTACGGCGAGTTTGTGTGAAGCGTAGGGGTTCAAGACGGCTGCATTTTACGAAATGGAGGACACAGTTTGTATTGGTTCACGATCTCATCAGTCACTCAATTGGAAATTCTTGTGTTGGGACAAGACAGATGTTTACACAGTGGTGGATAGGGGACAAAAAAGTTAGAAACGCATCCGCAATTACGCTTTTCACAAAAACAAATTAAAGGGCAACACATTCCCAAATTCAAAATGTTGATTTCGCAATGAATAATCAAGAAGACGTTAATGGCAAATTGTTGTCATTAGCATGTCTCTTTACGGTACCATTATCCTAGTTGCACAATCAGGTTGTAAAATATGCAAAAATAAACTTCGATTAATACTTAAACTGAAAACTGAAATGGTCGTACAAAAATAAAATACGGGAAACCTTTGATGAAGGCATACAGTCAACCAACCCATTTAGTGTCCCTGAGATCAAAGCAAACCTTCCAGCGGCACCAGGTGACTGAGGGATCATTCTTTTCAGATGGGTCTACATTGATCCCTTTATTTTAAGTGGAAAAAAAGACGCAACAGTTACGACAACGGATGATATGATGTCAACAAAAAATTATGAAAAGAACTCTGAATGGTCTGTTAAGCACACGGACTCACTGTACCGTTTAATTGACGCTAAGAATCATAAGGCCTCGTTTAGCTGTAAAGCGTTCTAACTTCCAGTCAACTATACGAAACCCATTTGATCTTTCACGCCGACAGTGGTGAGGAAAGAGGCTATCCTGCCGACGTGTGGGAATGTAGATAAAACAAAGAAGGATCTCTCATTGCGTCAACAGTGAAAGCTAAAGTTGGAGGAAAACAGAAGTACTTCTAAACGCTAACAACATTTCTCAGTAAACACAAACATTTAAAAGCCTAACAAATAACAGCGCGTTATACAAAGATGTTTTTCACTTTCGTCTAAGTATTATGCACTACTCCGTAAAATAATAAAACAAATCCCGAAGGTAGCATGCAAAGACAGAGCACGTAAAGTGAAGGCTAGAAGGAAGATGCACTTTGTTTTGTTTCCCACATTTCAAGATTGCAGGTAGCGTAACCGACGTTTGGTTACGTCAGAGTAGCTATATACTGCGTTCGACAATCGTGAAGCGTACACGGGACACAGCACGGCGGATTCACTACTATCCCCAGGAAGTAAAAGCATGCCAAAAAAGGGCAAAGACAAAAGAAAAATAGCAAAATGAAAACAAAGAAAAAAGCTGATGTGTAAACACGTTGCTTTGTATGCGCAACAAGAGCAACTCACTCAAGTTTCTTGTTGTGTTATTCTTGCAGTCCCCTTCTCCGTTTTTCCTAGAAATGTGGAAGAAGTCTTAGTGCTTTATAAGAAGCCCAGTAAGCACACACGAGTGGGATGGATCTTTAACAGAACACTGTGCAAGTGCGCCGCTAAACCACAATATTCTTTCTTCGGTTACCGCTGGCGTACTAATATTTGCTGACGAATGAGTTTCCGTCGAAAGTTTAATCCATTATACGGCCGTGATGTAAAAATAGACGTTATATCCAAGCCAATTCAACGACGTGCAACAACGACTTCCCCATCACCTATATTAGCTTGGCTTAGTTAGGGTCTCTTTTGTTCTTTGGGAGCTAACTCTAAATTGACTGATGTGCTTGTAGCCGCAAAGCCAAGTATAGGGTCCAATATATAAAAAGTCGATACCAGTTAATTATTATTATTGGTTCTACGCATGTAGGCCAGGCGTATATATATACTCATTCTACTAATTACTGAAGACCCAAAAAGCTTTAAACATGTTTTAAAACTCTTTATAGCTCTTGACTCTTGAGGAACATAAAGGAAGCACTGCACATTTTTTTTTCACTTAACGGTCGTGCAGCCACAGCGTGTGCTTGGGCGTCACGCGCATAGCCTCCTGATTCTGCATGGAATATTTCAATTATGCTCAATCCTATTATGTCGACAAAACCGCGAACTCAACCGCTTTTCTTTCTCCTCTCTTTTTCTTTTACATTTGGACCTCTTGTACAGTCAGCATTTTTTATTTACAGTACTTCAAATAAGCATCCCGCCGTTTGGATGTCAGGAACTAAAGGATATGTTCGGCAACTGTAAAAAGTGAAAAACGGGAGAACATGTCCACTATATGGGTTACTATCTTAACTCTCGAGTATATAAAAGAAGGAAGCAATATAGCTGCTAGATCTGTATTCTCCCAGTTTTTTTTTTTCCCTTTTTTCTTTTCATTTTCTTCAACTGGACGAGAGTAAATAGGATTTCCGCAGCGAGTCCCATCGATTACCACGATTGTCATCTCTCCATCTGAGGTATATACTAGGCTATAAATTGACAGAAATTGTATGGCTATCAGATCGATTCCCGGAGAGGGACGTGAATTGGACCTATTCTATTGCAATACTTTTTTTTTTTGAAATTTATTTTTCGTCTTATCTCTCAGTTGGCTGCAGAATATATTGGAAGAGTTTTCTCCTTGCTCCCGAAATGCAATCACGATATCCAACACCTCTTGGATGAGCGTGTATATTGGAGTCGAGTGGTAAGAAGAGCAGAACACGCGTTACAATTGAACGTTTATACTTAGATCCGCTTTCTATTCATAGAGAGATACCAACTAAAGGAGCCCTCTTATGATCCATACATCCGCTTCGTGCCCTATAGCTTTTGTCGTTATAAACGTACAGTATGCATAAACAGCAAACGTTGTGTCTGCGGTGGAAAATATTCTTCGGGTTGCATTCTCACTAAAGGGAAGTTCCATTTTTAGCTTCTTTTATCTTTTTTTTTTCCTTTTTGTTATCGGTGCTTCAGTATAGATGGGTTGCTACTGTGTAGGATGCCGTGTACATACAGAAGCTCTTAATCGACCTGTACAGTCAGACTGCACAAAAAATGGGGAAAAAACATGCACATGAAATGCACGTGATTCTTCGCGAGAAGAAAAGCGCTTGATTCAAATCACCAACAAAACGGAGGGGGAAAAAATGAACCGTGACGAAAAATCCAAAAGTAAAAACAGATTGATCGATAATGCGGAGTAAAAAAACGTTGATTGTACATCAAGGCTTCTTCGGAATTGAAAGGGTACCAATAAGAAAAAAAAAAGAGTGGGTTGTACATATTAGACGACACTACGAGTGTCTATGCGTTCAAGTTGGAGGCGAGATTGCGCTTCGGTGTCACTCTCTTGCAAAGCGGACGAGGAAACAGAGAGACAACACACGAACACACAAACATAACAAACTATGGATATTGAAAGAGGGGGAATAGAACGGATAGAACAAAAAGAATAGATGGCGCACTGGTGGGATCTCCACTCTTATTTAGTGCCACCAACGAGAAGGGGTGGGTGAACCAACGTAAGACCGCCCCTTCGTTCTGCGTCGACTTGCACGGCTTGTGTTTGCGACTCTGCGTGAATAAAGCCGAACTAGGAAACGCTGAAAACCCCAGTGACTGACTCGTTGGGGCCGCAGTTGGGCTCCGAGTAAGCCATCAGGTAACACCGCTCCATACCGACCTTTGCAACATATGCGTTTCCGATCATTTGTTGCTATCACTTTATAGATACGTTGATTAGCGTGCAGTATAGTCAAATGCAAGAGTTTGCAGAACAATAATAATACCAGCCGTTGGTGGTTGACGAGTTACAAATTTCGTTTTGGTTTTGTGTGTGTGCATGTGCCAAATCGAAGTTGACCCTTCTTTGATTGCAGTTATTGTCTACTAGTTTTGAATGGTCGCTGTTCCACAAAGTCGGCACGGGCTGTACAGCCCTTTTCCGCGTGCCACATTTTTATCGGGATCAATGTCACGCCAGTTAGTGAATGGACAATGAACCTGCAAAAAGACGTTGATAGCAATCACAGAGTTTCACGCCTACATTTGGGTCCCCCGTCTTCAGCGTTCGGCGTTGTGAAGTATTGAGTGACGTTGGGATTTTTATATTTCATCGCTGCTGTCCTCCCACGTGCAGATAGAATCAGGAATTGCAGAGTTTCCATGGTGTTGCATTCAGTATAGACGACATTGAAGATTTCATAGCCTCTCGAGCCGCTCATCGATCGAACTGCAACGCAAAGCTCATCGTTGCAGAAGTAAGAAACACAGTTTGAATAGTACATCACGAACTTCAACATGGAACGACACTTGACATCTTCAATTGCCCTCAATCCGAGGACTCGTTACTGGCAATGGATTCTATTCGCTCTGCTGGCAATCGTGTGCCACACAGGTAAATTCAAATGAGAGTAAAAGCGCGATATGAACATCGCCTAAAGTTATACTACCATAAGAGACGTCCAGACAGCATCATTTCAAAAAAAGTTGGACAGTGCATGGCCGAGCAAACTAGCTTTATTATTATATTTATTCTTCGATTCCCCAGTCGTGGCAACAGTCTATTGCCGAAGAAGTGGTAGACATATCAGGTCATATACTTTTTCTATAAACGAGCCACGTCGTCAAACATAATAACATCTACATTTCTTAAAATGTAGCTATTATGTACAGAATATAGTTGGAATATAGCCTTTTGAAAAGACATCACCCGATCCCATACTCTAGGATATCTATTTTGCATGAATGTGTATAGGAGAAAAAAGGGAGCACTAATCGAAAAAAAAGTGAATGAAAAAATCGTCTCTGATGACATTTGAAATTGTGTACCTCCAAGGAGTTGCATCCTTTGGAAATGAAAAACAAGTTCTTGAACTGTCGTCCCCAATGTCAAAGCACTTGCAGATTCCCAGGCTCTTCTTCGCTTCTTATATAGATGCGTGCACGTATCTATATATCTGTTGAAACGTCAGCCCATCTTGAGGTTCTGTAAAATAGTTTCTGCTCGAAGCCAATTTCAAGTTACCGACGCTTTGGCGCGTTCAACTTCAATCTCCCGCTCCATTTACGAAGCTGTCTAGGAAGTGCTGCCGGCCTTTGCTACCGAATTGGCCTCTTCGTTTTCTTTTCTCCCTGTCGAAAGTCAATCTCCCTTTTTCTCTTTTTCTTTTCTTGCCTCCCATAGAATTTATTCTTTTTATATAACGTTCGTTGTTGTTGCCGACTCGTTTTTTTTTTTTAAAGCAAGGCGAACTACCGCCACGGCTAAACCCCATACGATTCCTTATTCCCAAAGTCCCTATAGCCATTGCCACACTCGTTCACTTCCTATACCCATTGGCTCTCGACCGACCATATTGGCATTGTACGGCACACAAGAGGATTCTTCTTTTCTCAAAGTCCGATGGAAAAATCTTTATCAAAAGGATATAAATACGTATATTTCCTGTAAGTAAGCTGATCCGATAATAATACGTGGAGTCAATCGCTTCCTTTCTAATGCTATCAGCTACACAGGATTGCATATAGACTACCTTGTTCCCTTCGCTGTCTTCATTTCGTTCGTGAGTGCGCATGCAAAGATTTTTCAACGGGAGCTGCTGTATCAGATCTGCTTAGACAAGATGGACACTGTCGATGTACTGACTGACAAGACCCATTTTGAATGAATTAGTAAATTGTCGCAGAACGAACATATGTCCACTCTGTGGAGCGACGGACGTAACCGGACGTAACCAAGACGGATGGTAATGTGAGTGACCAATCAGCCAGTCACGAACGATTCGGATGAAACTGCTCTGCAGGGGGGTAGAGAGTGAGACAGATTAGACTGCGTTCGCAATCAGATTAGAACAACAGTATCAATAAACAAGTAACTGCGGTGGAGCCACTGCTCTTCCATCGTCAATAATAAGATAATGGCGTCAAGGGGTCTCACCCGAAAAGAGGAATACAAAATAATGTGAAAAAAAAAATCCATTGGGCTTCTTTTCTTTCTTTGTTTGTTTAAGCCGATATGTTGTCTGCAACCTTTCAAGTTTTCGCGGACGTCTGAATACGAAAAGGCGCAACGATACGACAGTGATCCTAGTTTGTTTTCTCTTAAAGGAAGCAATCTATTCTTGAATAGGTTTAGATACTCCCGTCGAGCAGCCTATTTCCTTTAAAAATGTTCTTCTTTTCTTTTCTGCTTCGTTTTGGCGTCTGGCCTGTCACTGAAATGCGAGGGAAAAAAACTGGACATAAATCCTCTGCTCTTCCCGTCTTAATATTTTTTTGTTTAAGTCTTGTTTGTTATTTGTCTTCCCGCATATATTATATGCCAGCCGGATAACTCGGTTTTCCTTTCCTTCGGAAACAGCCAGAGGGTGAACCGGCAGTCGTGAACGTGCGTGCACAACAACAGAGAGAGCTAGAGAGAGTGACAGGATTCTGCAGAATGTCTATGTTTACGTAATGGACGAGCAGAATCCACACCTCCCGGTTTTCCCGTTTGCTTTCTTGAATTGTCCCCCGGATTTCTCTACCCTGTGACCCGTGAATCGACCCAGTTCACTATATACAGCAAGCAACTGACAATGGGTGTATTTTCCAACAACGACTTGAATCAGATGGATGGCCAACGTTCTAGTCACTTATTCACTTTTGCAATTCGGCTGAAGAAAGGGACAAAGCAGAAGCGCATCGCTAGGGCGAAATAATGTGATTGATGGAACCAGTAATTCCTCTTTGCGCTCTTAAATTATTCGAGAAAGTACTTTCTTCATTAATTCTCTTTTTTTGTAGCCTTGCGAAATATAGTTAAACGCCATCCATCACAATCAGGGCAAAGGGAGGGGTCTCCGTTCCGCATTCAATTATTTTCAAACGCAGGGAAAAAGCCACGGCTGATTGTGAAATATGCGCAAAGGCAAGAAAACAAAAGCAAATAGCAACTTACGAACAACAATCATGTAATGCTAGTATATAATTATGTCACCGTTTTCCTAGTTCGTATTCAAATGGGATAATAGTTTGCGTGCATTCTGTACGCGCTAGCACGATCCATTCTCAACATTTTAGAGCCGTATGGATTACAAGTGTATAGCATCCCGCATTTGCACGACTGACACACAATTTTTTCAATGGTATAAATTAGTGAGATTTGGGGCTCATTTCATAACGTTTTCCGGTGTCATCTTGAGAAAAAAATAAACGGAGGGGAGGACACAAATATAAATCTTTCAGTTCAGTTACACAAGACGATAATGGATAGCGTGCAGGTGAAATGTTAATCCTCTCCGCTCAGGCCGCTTTTAGGAACGGTTGATGATTCTTTTCAACAATATCAGAGCTTTAGTAGCGTAGAGGGGGATCTTCATACAAGGGCTTCCGTTTGGCCGCTCTTGAACACAGATACTTCCCCTATTCTCCCTTTTATTCGACCAAAACACACTATAGATCCTCTATAGGATATACGCAAACTCGGTAAGGGCGCAAGCTATTCGTGCGGACGGAAGGCCCTCGGTCGAAAACTCGAGGGGTAACAAATGTCTGATCGCAATCTTGATTAGTGGCTGGCTGCATGAAGCAACCCCCCTCCCGAAAGAAAGAAATATTTGATACAACTAATGTTCTATACTCTATTCTGTATATATAGCCTCCCATTTTCATCTTCGCTCCTCATAGTTTTTACTTGCTGAATGCCTCCAATGCATTTCTAGGAAAAGAAAAAAGCCGAGTTTTTTTAGACACTCTACTGCAACCAAAGTTTTTTGTAGGAAGATTTACTCAGATCATCAACTTTTTTTTTTTTTTTGCGTTGGCACTATTCGAACATCTTTCGTGGTATACTGTTTATATAGTACATATATATCGTTTTCGTCCCGCTGCCTCGGATTTCCTGTTTTTGTGTATATATTCGGAGATTTTTCAAGTCTTTGTCTTTCGGTTGTATATCCCTGTCGTCTTCCTTTTGACTGCGCGGGCATAAAAACCCAAAAGAGATTTTGACTCTTCTCCAGCATTCAGAAGTAGCTATATCCGCTTTTTTTTTATATATATATATACGTGCAAACGATGACGGATGGTGACGTGCATGACGATCGGGAGCCAAAATGCTCACGGTAGAAAATGGTGGCTTTGCCGACTAGTCACTTGAGTAAGCCATTCACTTTGGCCCTTTTTTTCAAACTTTTTTTCTGCGATGATCGTCGACTGAATTACCCACGTCTTGTTCCTTCCCTTTGTTTCGTTTTTTCATATTTTTTCCCAGCAATCATCGAGCAAAATATATACTGAAAGAAAAAGAACAAACAGTAACCAAGACCACGAAAAAAGTTGGCAACAAAAGCGGTACGGAAATACGAAGAAAAACTGGAGAAAAAAAAAGCTTTTAGCAATTGATTCCTCATATTATTTGTGTTTTATTTTTTCCTTTTGAACTTTGGCGTATTTTTTCTATTTTTACGGGGAATACGTGATGTGTTTACATGAAAGGAAAAACGAAAGAGAAACGTAACGATGTGAGTGTATACTGGTGTATATAGTCACATAAGATCTGTTGCGCTTCGAATTTGAAAAGGAAACGGAGTTGGACGCAACAACATGCTCTTTCCACCCACCATTTGCGTTTGTTATGTTAAACAAAACAAACGGTTGCTAACGTCACGAAGGAAGAAAAAGAAAAAATGATTGAAATCGGGTCGAAGCTTCTGGTAATATTTCGTTTCTTTCTTTATTCGTTCTGTTGACAAGCTGTCGTTGCGGCAATTTGCCAGGCTGGCGGAGATCGTCCATAAAAGGAAAAACACACAGAACAGAAAGTGGGAGGAAGAAAGAAAAAAAAAAACATGCGAAGAGGGAAAATAAAAATTTAGAGGCGTTTTATGGATCTGCTATTCTATTTTCACGGACGTACAACTCTTCACTCGCCACCGACTGGTTGATGAAAGGCTGAAGAGGAGAGACGAACACAGAACGTCATGGATGTTTAATGGAGTGAGGAAATGGAAAGTATAGAAAGAGGCAGCATCGCTTCTGTCTTACACTCACAATGTGCCGTATAAAAATCCATCTCATGCGCCAGTCACGAGATATAACCGATCCCGGTCGTGAGAGCTTTCCACCCTTTTCCTCCCTGTCGCTGTTATTGTCTTCTTATTTTTTCTCCTTCGCTTTTTGTTTTTTTTTCCCTCTCTCTCTCGGTGGGCTTTCTATGTAAGATCGTTCCGCTGAAATTTCAGACATAAAAAACAAAACGAAAGTATAGTGGGATGAGTGAGAAGGAAGACAAGAGAAATGTTCGTCAATCATTTTAAATGATGCGAACGTACCCGAAAGCAAACAGTGAATCCAAAATTACGACACAAGATGATAACATCTGAGGAAATCTTGCGAATAATAAAGATAACTAGGATACACATGTCTCTTTTCCTCGCGCAGGATTGCATATTCAACAAAGCGTACGTGCGAATTCGCTCGATTTAACATTTCACCGAATGGATATACTTTCAGAAGAAAAGCAGACCGTCTAATTCGGCCAACCTTCTAGACACGCTGAATAAACCTCGCCCATCAATCGATATGATGGATCTCTTATTGAACCCAATCGATCTATAGATTCTAATCTATTTTTTTTTTGTGCTGCCAAACGCAAGACATCGGAAAGCTCGAAGCTTGACTTTGAACTTTCTTGGCTTCTTACGCCGTGCGTTGTAGTATGAGATCACTAGGTCCAGCTTTTATGTCACTGCAGTAAGAAACAGAGAAGAGAGTTCTTCGAGATTTAAATCTCTTTGACCTGTTTTTTTTGGGGGAGGGGATGTTTTACATCAACTTTGTTGTTCACGTGCGTCCACCAAAGTTTCATGCTATAACATGTATATACCAGTCGGCTTTATAAGGAATACACCCCTCGTGAAGATTAAATTTAACAAAACATTAGAAAGTTGGGTGAATACGGAACTTAATCTTCGTGTGCTGCACATTCCGTTTTGTTGTGAAGAGATGAAAAAAAAAAAAAATTGAACGACGAAGTTCAGGAGGTATACGCTATTTTATTGGGAGACGCATCTGGTTGTGGAAGATGTTTAAGTGAAAACGAGAATGACAAGCGCTATAGACGAGCAATCTCGTGTTGCACTCGGATTGCTTGATGGTTTGATTTGACGACCCTATTCTATATATATTGCAGACACGAGCCAAAATGTTCTTCCATCGGGAAAAACATGGAATTCGGAAAATATATAGCCGTTTTCCCTCAAAACGAAATGAAACATGGCTACATTGTACAACGACCCCATCGGAAACCGAATGGCGAAAATGACATCTCTTCTTTTTATTCTCTACTCTCTTTTAGTCAAAGTGGTGTTGCTCGTTACAATCGTTTTTAAGGATTTGGTATCCAGGCGCTGTTTATCAGGGCGTCATTTTTTATTACAGCAGTGGCAATGAGGAATCAATTGATGTTCATAGAAGTGTTTGCCATGCGAAATAAGATATCCACATCTATTGTCTAGTCAATAAAGAAAAAAACTAGTTCAAATATGGGTGTGTTACATTTGATCCACAATCACAAAGAAAAGTCTAAACAAGTTGTGGAGCTCTGCAGTATATATAATAACCTTCTACATCGTCATTTCTTTCAATGTTCGTTTAGATATCCGTTTATTATTGTCTCAAATTCACGAGTTCAACATCCTGCCGGTGAGCGTCATCGTCCAAAAGCTGTCCTCTTGAGAGTTCATTTAAGTTTTCATAACATATTTTTATGTCGCCATGTCCATCATAAACTGACTTTTCAAAGTACTACTATGGCGTTGACATAAATGTATTTTTTTTTTCTCGAGACGGTGAAGGAAACATCTGAAGCCGACGTTGGATTTCTTTCTTCCTAGTTTCTTATTCAATCACCGAGAGAGGGAAGTCTATACGAGTCCACTAATAAAAAAGTTTTGCCATTCTGTAAAGCCCGAGACTGTCACGACAGGCTGAGGGGCTTGTCCCAACACGCACATAAAAATAAATAAATAGAGAAAGAAAAAAAAAGAATCTTGATGATTTCTCAGATTGCGCGAACATTCAGGAACTTTCTCATTTCCGTTATAATAAGGGCAAGTCACGCAAAACATTTGGACGATTCCAGGATCAAAGTGTGTCTCATCTAGGCGACCTGCAGTCTAGACACGGTTATACGCTTATAAGACTTTGCAAGTTGGCATGTCATCAATCGGACCCAAAAATTTCGTGTGAGGATTGTTGGATTGTTGGATTACGACGCTTCACCGCGACTCAAATGAAAGCCAACTTTTTCTATTTCATTTCATTTTTTTTTTTTTGCAAATCTAAACACGCTAGATTGGCGAAATGAGCAGTCTATAATATGCATCACGGTAGTAAAAAGAGAAGATCAATTCCTAGAACACGAAACACGCGTCCTTATATAATGTGCTATAGTAACGAACCGCTAGTTGGTGAAGTTGAACACTATATAGTCACTGTACTAATGAATGATGTTTCACCTGGAATTTATACTCAAGTATAAACGCAAATGCAAAGTGCCGTAACAACCAGAGACGAATTATCACGGATAGGGGTTGACAAGAAACTAATAATCTCTTAGTAGCTTGTTATGTGCCCGCTTCTTTACCGTGAAGTGCAAATAAAGCTTAAACGCAGTTTAAACACTTTCATCGATAAAGCTTTTTCTTTTTTAAATAAAAAATAATGTCAATTTGTCGTAAGAGGGAGAGTCGATTTTTTTACGTTACACAGATTTTATGGATCAAATGAAGTGCTTTTCATTTGCACGCGCTTTTGAGGAATATTTCCAATCTCCTTAATAATTCCCGCGAGCAAATTGGACGAGTAATTTCTTTTTTTCTTGGCGAGAAATAACAAGAAGGGCATTTTCGAATAACTCTAATGTCAAGGCTTTAAATCTCACACGATCCCAATTTTGAAAGGACAACTGGAGCTTATTCGCTCCTATATCTTAATTTCCCTTTCACACGAATACTTACCAATTAATTACAAAAACTTTTGACAGGAAGAGCTAAAGCTCTGACTGTTTTATTGTCGCCCTTTTCTTTCTCATTTTATTCTCTACCGTGGATGACTTTTTCTGGCGAAGGAAAGGTGACCGGGAACTACTCAAAACTACAACCGTAGGAAAAAAAGCATTGATCAAACTAATCAAAATTTTTTTGACAAAGGATTTTCAACATAAAAAGTAAACGGAAAAACCCATTCAAAAGTTAATTGTCATTTTGCAACCAAATTGTGCATCAGCTTCAGTTCACGAAAGGCTATATCGATCGGAATTTTTACTTTATTCTCGTACAGTTCAAAATTGAGATCGTTATGCGAACTGTGACAGTTCAAGTCGCACTTCAATCACCCGTAGTTGAGATGAACTTTATAGGAGGGCACTGCGTACACGCTAGGCACAACTTGCTGCTTCAATCCGTCTCTCACGTTTTAGATCGATAGAACGCATTAGCCCAATATATAAAGGCCCGGAGCTTAAAAAGTTTCCATCATTATAATCTATACATTTCCCTTCAGTTTGGGACGTTGTCCTTTCATTAACCAGATGAAGCTTCTCTTCGCCCTGCCAAAGTGGCAAAACAAGAAGTGATAATCACAAATACATCCTTCGATCATTATTGAAGTCTCAGCGGGTGAAGTTTAAGGACCGTGAAATTACACTATAGCAAAAATTAAAACTGCAGCTCATTCTTTATTCTCCTGTCCCATTTTTCAGTAAACAAAAACTTACGGTATATTTTATTGCGATAGGACAAAACCTTCGCCTTCGCGTAAGTTAAAGTATCAAGTTGCGAGAATGATTGTATAGTTGATTCTATACCTTTTGATTTATATAGTTGGCAGATAAAAAGATTTCCTTTATAATCTACACCTTCGGGCACTTTGTTGCCTTCCGTTGCCTTTATTTTGAACCTGCTTTCTTTTTATTGTTATTACTATTTTTTTTTTAACATCGAGTCCGTTCGTGCGTGTGTTAAGCTTCTGGCGTGCCAGCGATGCGTGCAGTCACGCGTCGTCGTAGTCATCATCGCGAAAGCCTCGCTCGTCCATCATGGCCGTTGTCTTCTTCCATATCTTCAACCATCTCCAATAAAAATGGCTCTTTTTTTTCCCCTCTTTCTTTGTCGTCTTTTGTTGTATTCACATATATCCATCTAACAGCAAACGATCTCCAGAGAGAATGTAGTATATAGCAAAACTGGCGAAAGTGACGTTATAGTAGTTGCTATTCATTTCGTTTTATTTGTTTCTTATTTTTTTGTTGTTTGTTTGTTTTTTCTTGTGTCGGTGTTGGCGTCTTTGCTTTTTACATTGCCGACTGTTTTGGTGTCATCATCGGTACTAAATCAGTTTCTGAGCGCGGAAATGTGAAGACCTTGCACTTCCCTATCTTGGCCGAAAGGAAATGCATCACGCTGAACGTGCGATATTGCTTTTCTTCGCCATACTAGACATTTACTTCTCCTTTCTTTTTGCTGTTGAGAGGGAAGATTGTCAAAGCGAATTGAAGCCATTATCGTAGATCGTTGAAAGTGTCGCTCCAAACGTGCGCTATATATAATAATAATAATAATAACAACAATAAAGAAAAGCTGAAGAAAAATTCAGCACCAGAGATTCGCTATTGTTATCTCTTCTTTTCATTAAAAAAAAAGACACGAATGAAACGAGAATCGTCGACGCATCTTGCCGGCATCATTCTCGTCGATAGCCGCGTTGATTTTATATTTTTTTTTGTATTTTACTTTTGTGGGTTGCCTAGAGATGTTCGGCGCCTCTTGTTCTTCTCCTGGCTTACAAACTCTTTTTTATGTACATTGTATATATATGTTACGTCGAAGAGAGATGTACCGGTTGGTTCTATTGTTGACTTGAACACAACCAAAGGGGGGGAGGGAATCGGTCAGCCATGAAATGACCGAGCCCGTTTCGAAGACTTAATGGTTTCCCCTATACAGATTACAGAGATAGATAGATGTATACAGTAGATGGTTTTTGGAATAATGAATCGAAAAAAGGGATATACCACACCCGCAGAGGGGCGGCATATCAAGTCTTTTGTGTTATCAGTTTTAATGATGGCTGTCGGTGGTATGACGATTCACATTATATACGTTCAGAGGGGAGGCCCTATCGTCTCCATTACAGCACAGAGTTCGATATCTTTGATCACTCGTTAAGCAAGAAAAGTGGGACGAAAAGCCGCAAGTTTAACATCTACTTGTATACACACACGTCCCACATTCCCAATTCCGTTTTTGATTAGTGCGGCCGAAGGTGTCGTAATATAACCGTATCCAACAGTATTTACTTTAGCTTTTTTTTCACGTGAGGAGGTAGAACTGACGTCGTTGAAAGCCGTACAAATGAGTTCACGAACTAGAACAGCCTATTTTTTCCAAAGTACCTCAGGAAAAGGAGAAGTAAGACGAAGGGGAGTTTCAAGTTTGTCAAAGTTTTCAACATTTGAAACGATAGATGGAGGAAGCCAGTTTGTTAGCATCACGCAGTTCGCTATCCACGCCCCCCTAACAACGACGTCCTGATGCTCGTAACCGATTCAGCGTTCGGCCTAAGTCTAATACAATGAACTTAAAAAAAAAATTAAAAACCTTTTATGCAGAGTACTGCTGCTGATGGTGTACTTTTTTTTCCCAACCAATAATCTTGTTTACGAAAAATTAGCTTTATATTTTTCTTTAATGTCGAGCGATCCGTGATGCACGATGGTTTCCTTCTAGAAAGCCCTTATCTTAATTAAAAAACACTACTCTATAGCAAAATGAGGAAGTCGACGAGCAGATTAAGTAAATGCACTATATAAAAAGCTGATGGCATTAGAGATGAGGTATCACTGCGAGCTAAAAGCGTGGGCAAGAAGCGGGTCGGTGTGTTTTTCGTGTGCACAGCAGGAAGAACGGCCAAATATAGAAAGCCCTGCGCTGGCTAACAACAAGAGCATCGTTTCGCAATTTCTTGTTCTGGAGAATTAGCTAGGGCCACATCGTTCCAACAAAAAATGTATAATATCGATCCCCTCTACTCTTGTTTGAATGTTTTTTTGGGGGGAGGTATAGCTTTTAGCTTTTTTTTTGTGTGTGTTTCGTTTAGCAGCCGTTCATCTCATTATCGAACGATTCTTCGCTTCCCTGCCCACAATGACATGATTGTGTTATCAGTTCAATCAGACTCTTGTGTTATCTCGGGTTTCCTCTTTCTTTGTCTCTCAAACGACAATGATGCTCATTTGCTATAGACAAGAGAAAACAAAACGAAGAAAAAAAGAAAAAAACAAAACAAAACAAACTAATCTCTAGTGAGATGCAATCAGGGCCAGAATGGATCGCATCCCTGTGGGTCGATTATATTAACGCGTAGGCGGCCGTGTGGGCTCAGACAAGAATTAGATCTGAAGTTGCTATTTTACTGTGCGCCTTCGAGTCACATACTTGTCCGGATTTGACGCTTACTGGGTCGATGAGATTGTAAAATAATCCATTTCCGCCATAATACCTTCAACGAAATTTGAGTCCTTTTTTTAAATCTAAAATCCGTTTGAATTTCAAACTGTCCTTCGTTAATTCGTGTTGTTGCATGCGATCGTTTTTATACCTTTTATACGTCCAATTTGAAGGGGTCTCTTATTGCATAATAGCCTATAAGTACTAAACTGAACTCAAACTGGCTGTATATTATGACGCTGTGTGTATACGTATACACAGCACGGACTACAAAGCAGGTGGTGATTAGATTTAGCCGGAGCTTTGTACGCTTCGCTGATCCTTGAAGACTATATACGGTATAGATTTCAACGGTTGTTTTTGACCGTTTAACGTATTTGTTTTTAAACCTCTTGTCTGAACGGAAGAGCAGTTTGGGCCCCTTGAAATCGATACACCCGTTTTTTTTTCTGATTGATTGAAAACCCTATAGAGCGACTTTGTGTCGCGCTAGGGTAACGTCAATCTATACACAAAATGTATATAAGCTTTTATAACACCCGTGATTGACGATGTTTTATTTTTCCATCGAAAAACAGGACTGTTGTGTTGTGTTATGACATAGCGAAGTAACTGCGCTGACTTCCGGTGGGTGGCAAATGAGTGATGGCGTTGGATTACTCGTCTGACGTGCCCACAGTAGAGAGAACCCGGCAGCATTGGGGCTTGAGTGTTGTATATCGTTACACGGTCGTTTGACTATTTTTTTATTTTTTTATTTTTCCGTGTGGCTTTGTTTATTTTGAAATATCAGACGAGGCACGCCTAGAGATTCTTGCTAATTACAATTTACTTCGTAATGCGAATCCAAGTCAATTTGCTGTCACAACGATGGATGGATTGCCTTTTGGCTCGGTTCGCTGCGGCAAAATAAATCTACGAGGCACTAGGACGCCGTCAACGCCGTCACGTCAGTCCAATCTCGACGCCATCCATCTTCTCCGCACATATATCCAACAGAAAGAAATCGATCGATTGCTTTGGCGTTTTGGATGCCTCCCTACTCCGCCAAGTGCCCGGTTAGGAAACGCGTTAGGCCAGTCCTTGTATAGTCTACTTCTACCCTCTAGTCATTAAGTATACGGCGTTCTTCTATTTCCAAATGGAGGTTTATAAGACAAGTTATCTTTTATGGGACTTCAACAGGTTGCTCATCCGGTTTTTTGTTTGTTTGTAGAAACGGCCTATCATGAAATTTTTCATTTGTTTGACCACCAGCAGATCAAAGTCAGAAACGTTGTCGATTAGGTCTCGTACGTTGGCCGTTCGTCTTTGTTTGAGTGAACAAACATACGACTGTCCAACTTCAGACAACGAGTCCTTTTTGAACGTAGGCCGTCTTAACTGGTAAGACGAAGAGAAAGGAGTGTATGATGTTCTCTTTTATTTGTTTGTTTTCGGCCTTCGAGGATCTTCAGGCAAAGAACGGTACGCTCGTCAAATCAGCTTGGAAATGTTTGCTCATGAAGACGGGCCGCCCCACAGCTTTGAATTGCTATGTATAGTAGTAAAGAGATCAATTCATTTGATTCAATTGATATAACTGACTAGTTTTAGAGAGATTGGTTAGCCATGTACCTTACAACCCTCAGAGTGAAGCCTTTCATCCAGTTGTTTATACCTATTTTTTTCACGGTGGCTTTTCCGGTTTTCCTTTCTTCAACATTTTGCTAAGTCGGATGAAGTGGGCGGTATTTCTGTTCTGGCGGGGGATCGTGTCACGCTAGTCACGCTCCATGCATTTGACAGAATATCACCTCCCTGCCATATATCCCGACTAGTAAAGAAACTAGGGAAAGAATACAAGGGCCTATAAGGTCTTAACGGAAATCTAGCGACTATGTAAATTTCAATATCTCCTTTTTATTCCCTCCCAACGCTACTGCTGCTGTTTTTTTTCTCATGAAAAAAAAAACCCTCACTTATGAAAAACATGGGCGTAAAAAACACGGTCTTTCTTCTCCCTGTTTTTTTACATATGTATACAAGAATTCTATGCTGTTTACGTGTACATGCAGCAATCGCTAATTCACTGCAGCCCCAAAATAAGTTAGAAAGGGATACGTTCTCCCTCTCTCAGCGGGTGTCAACTTTTTTTTTTATCGGAACAAAACAAAAAAAAAAGGTTGACAAAATAAAGCCCGTTCGAACAGCTGGTGTAGTACTCACGATGTGTAAGCCCTGGAATATTTTTTTTCCTCCCCCCAATGCCTGAGGACGTGCACGTTCACGATTGAATGCCATCGGATGGCCCGTCATAATGATAGCCAAATAGAAGCATCACGAAGGTCCAATGCCAATGGCGTGATGTTGTTGTAACCCTCTCTGTACTTTTGCACGGGAGCATAACGAATAGATACATACGTATAGCATTTCAAAATGCCCTCACACATGTTCATGCACACCCTGGCACACACCTCTACATACAAGTTAGGGATATTGTTTCTGGGTTTTTTTTATTTTTGCGTGGAAGTTTGCGACTAGTGCACACGGACGGGAGGATTCCATCCAGTTGTGCGCACACGTACATACAAGTAAAAAGCGAGTACAACAGAGACAAAGTTGGGTGCGGATTTGCTGCCATGACCGGTATTGTCTATATAGCCACCCAAACTTTGAGATGGTTCCATTTATGGCTGTTCGTAACAAGAAATTTCTCAAAATTCAATTTGCATATTGTCGAAAGTAATATAGAAAGGGCAAGCCCAAAAGTTTTTCGGGTTAGATAGCTTTATGAAATAGGGGGATTTTCTCACTGAAATCTGATTGAAAGTGAGGCGAATTAAAGTTTCCACTTGTATTGTTACCTACACGTTTGTTGCCGTCGGATTTCGTGACGTGTCCCTTTGAATTTTGACGAATTTCAATAACTGTGCTACTGGAATTATAGCGTATGCGATCTAGTTGGATTATATTTACCTATTAATCAATGTAATCAAAATCCGCGAAATAACATATGCGCGTGAGAGTTAGGATGACTTTGATAAGAAACGTTTTTCCACATAGGTTTTTGAGATTTCCTTTTTGTTTCACGTTTTTGTCAAATTTAAGAAAGAAAAATGTCCTATCTTTACGTAAAAGAAAAGGGAAAAAGGAGGGTCGGATTACGGACGGTTTGAGCATCATAGAAAAAAAAAACACCGTCGACAAATAATCAGCTTATCGTGTGCCAACACTTCTTTTTGAGAAAAATGCGCGGGATGATGTCGGCATCAGTCGCGTCTGCATAATGAAGTTCCACTGGGAAAACGACGGCAGGCAGAGCAAGTGGTGGTGCGTGGCAGTGCTGTCCCGCCGACAAAACACTTTTAAGGCTTCATCTTTACTTTGACAATATGCAAAAGATGAGGATGATGATAAAAAGCTCTTGCTTGTGACGCTCTGTATAGCTAACACTAAGAGCTTTTTGCCTTTATGCCGCTTTTCATTGTATAGAGAACCATTTTTTTTTGCTTAACAAATAATCAACACAAAAGAATGGCTTCAACATTGTGTCACGTTCAACAAAGTCACGCATTTTCTTTTCAGTGGGGAGAATGTGAATGAGAAAAAAAAAAATGTTGTTGTTCGAACTCACGAGTGTGCATCCGCCTGACAAAAACACATTAGCGAGATGGAACCTTCCGTAATAGCGATGATGACATACGAAATAAAAAGCCAAAAAAAAAAATATTCGCTGTCATTGTCAGATATAGCCTCGATTCTTGAGACTATACGCAAAACACAAGAGGCAGAAACATACAGAAGAAGCAGCATGTTTACCGAAGCCTGTGAGTATAACACGTTCGTGTTAGGCCAAGCTTCCGTTTGTCGGTCCCAAACGGAGCGGGTGAAGACCCATGGGGAGTAAAAAAACGACAAGCTAAAATAACTCCCGAGTCACCTGCGGCTGACACGTAAAACATTCCAAATGTCTTCTTTTAGTCAAGAATTTTATTTCTTCCGACTCCGTATTTTTCTTTAAAATCCCCCAGTCAAAACTATAGAAGTATAACACCATGCACACAATGCGGATGTTACGATTTGAAGGTCTTTTCTCTCGAATGCAATCGTATTTACAGGAAGGTGCCTGTACAGAAGGGAAATGTGACACACGAGAAAAAAGTTCATTGTTTTTTTTTTTTGCGTTAATAGTTCAGTGTTGGGGCGTATACTCAGCAGTTCGCCATAACTTGATAAGCAATGGACCGCCTGTTCGTTTTGCTGCCGAGGGCGGGGCACCGACCAGTTTCGTTGCATACTATATATATATATATACAAGCGTAATATTCTTTTTTTTTTGGCAGCCATTATTATACGGCAACTTTGCGGTGCTCGCAACTTGCCCATTTTCGCGCAAAAAGGAAGATAGGGAAAGGAAGAATAACACCGTGAATAGACAAAAGAGTATATATATATACACTGGCCCATTTCGTAGTGCCTGTTAAGCTTGCAGCCGTTCAAGTAGTAATCACGTTGGCGTAGGCCGAATGTGAGAAAAAGGGGAAAACCTTTGGCCCCACAGTTTTGCCGGCAACTTTGAAAAGTTGCATCGCCGTATCGAACAAACTCGAGTCACACAGTAGTTCGCGGGTGACTCCTTCGCCTGTAAGTAATGCATACCTCGGCCACTGCGCTCCGGAGCAAATGTGGAACATTCGAAAAGTTTCGAATTTTCGCCAAAAATGTGGGTGAAATAAAAAAGGACGAGAATAAGGTGTATAGGCTAGAAATATTACTACACCTTTATCTCAAACATCCCAGAGGAGCTATCGCAAGAATAAAAATTATAGACATCCTAAAGAAAGAACAAAACAGAGCCAGTGGGATTGATTGGTTCGCATTCGGCCGAATAAAAAAAAACAAAAACAAAAACAAAAGCGAACGCTTGCGTTTAACTCATTTAATCAAGTATAGTGGTCGAAGAAAATAGCCGTGCAGTTAAAGAACGTCTGAAAGTAAAACAAAAACAAAAAAAAGGTATATAGCCATAAAAGATCTTTCTTTAAAAAAAAAAATTATTCTTTACTCCCGTTGCTTATCGATCTGCGGGGAAGTGCTTAGTGTTTCCGCACGCAGGCCAACGGTCGTGGCTTTGGCGGTGGACCGAGATGAACTTTGGGAAGCTCGTCCTCTTGTTGATCGATTCCATTTCAAAAGACGACGGCGGAATCGAGTGGATGGCTGAGTAGAAAATGCTGGAAGTTCGATGATTACGACCTATAATTCAACACAAACACATAAGCTATGGATTTTCGTATTTATTTATTTTTTTTTTATGTGTTCAAAAAAATAAAAAATATATATACGTACCAAGAAAAACGAAGCGAGACGGGCGGCTGTTTCGGACTGGTAATCGCGAATTGAGCCGTTGGCGTCTATTGAATTCTTCAACATCAACAACAAAAATCCCAGTCTCCAAAGGAAAGCCGACTGGCGTTTTTTTGCGGCGCATTTTATATGTGGCGCTGTTTGGACCGTCTTTTGTGTCTTTTATTTTTTTCTATATCTTTTCACACTGGTGGGATGAACCTCTTGGGGTCGATGAAAGTGACTGTTTATAACACACGGCGGATCAATACAGTGGCATCGTTACTCGCCCGTCCAGCACGGTGTACTACACGCACACGGCGTTCAGAGGGCTTTGAGAGGTGCGGAGCTTTGCCTTAATCAGCCGGCCGTGACGGACGGCGAACAATATTATCTTCTCGGTATAGGCCCCTAGTCCACAGAGTGGTAAAAAAGAATGAGACGAAAATGACGTCCATTTTTCCTCGGAAAGAAAATGAAATCAAAAGAGAAATTTTTTTTTTCTTTTTGTTCGAATCAAAGAGGAAAAAAAAAAGAAACTTGACGTCCGAAAACGTAGATAACAAAGTGAAAGACGTTGATAAAAGGATTTGCACAGACTTGATGAGATTGTTTTGTGTGTCTCCTTTTATTCGATGGCGTTAAAGGACCTGTGAACGTTCTCTCGTAACGACCCCGGAAAGGGACGACCAATTAACAGAGAAATGCTGCCAATTTGAAAGCTAACAGCAACCGTGAGGATCAGTGGGAAGTTCGTTAGATCTTTTTTTTTGAAAAATTTCGGCTTATTTTATATCTCTTTTTTTCATTCACACCTTTCCTCGACTAAATTTCCCCGGACATTGTCACTGCAAAGGTCAACAGTATCACGACTAGTAAAAATTACACGGCCATGTATACGTTTTCACTTTAATGCGCTTACGAACACAGCTACCTATCCGTTATTTTTAAATATATTTCTTCTCCACTTGTTTCGTTTTTTAAATAATTGGACAAAGGAAATCTTTGAAGAGCAACACAGCAGTCACTGACTTAGATAAAATGTCAATCCGATTTGAAAATCGGTTTAGAACGTCCATTTCCGCTGACATGATTTCCCATTTCACTTCAACTCCTCTTATGTTAGCTGTTCTTCTTTTTCAAAAAAACTACCATCTACCTTACGTAGACTGACACAAGCAATGCTGTGTCTATATTTATATTTATAGGTTTACTCCACTTGTTTACACGGACGGTATATATACGCTAGCCTAGCACGGGCCGTCGTTTGTTGTGTACACTCGAACACACAAACGCAAGCGGCCGTGAAGACACGCCATGAGCCGCTTGTCTCTAAACCATTTCATCACCACTCAAAGAGTTTCTTTTGTCTTTTGTTTTGTTTTCTGTTTCCTTTTGGGTCGGGGCTTATCCTTACCGCCGTCGGGATGACGCAGGTCGGTGCAACGAGGTGAACCAAGTTGGGCCGGCTCCTTCCGAATGGGCTGTCGTCGAATCGAGTTCTTCTAGCTCAGCAACAACGTACGTGGCCGACGCCGATTTCGACGTGATGCCGACGGAAGTTCGTGTAGCGGCCGGCACCACGGCCTATCTCAGCTGTCGACCGCGCAGCTTACGGAATAAAACGGTAATTGTGTTTTGATGTACTGCCGAATTTTTGGGGCTGCAAGCGGACTCGATAGGTCCACTTTTGAGTTTGTACATTGTGTCTATGACTGCTGCCTTTGATGGGTGGTGTGTTTTAGTTTTGGCTTGTGTACGAAAACGCACGCTAAAATATGGGACGTGACAAGAATGAAGATTGAACGGAAAATGATGAGACAACCTCCACTACATGGCCGTGTCTATACAACCCAGCCAGTCTTCCCTTTTTTCTTTCTTGTAGCTCATTGTTCATAAGATTCGCTGCTTTCTTCCTCCATTGGGGCGGGGTACATTCATCATATCTCTCGTTTAATACATCTAAAAAGAAAAGAAAAAAAAAGGGAACAAACCGGCGGTAGAAGGTTTCCCAGTCGAATAAGAGAATGGGCTAAAAAAAAAAGGGAAAGATGAAAACGCATATAAGGCGATATGGCAGGAACTATAGAAGGATGATTCACATCCGGAAAAAAGAAAAAGAAAGGCATTGGACTTGCGTATCTAGGTCTGCTGACGTCTATACGTTGACATTTCAGCCATCGATTGCATCTAATGAACGTTAGCCTTTTTTTTTTTTTTTTGCTTCATCCTCTATGGTTGTGCAATTTCTAGCAAGATTGCTGATTGTAGCGCAAAAAAAAAATGGGAGGGAAGGAAACGCGAAGGAAGTACAGACTAAATGCAGGGTACATATATAGTACCAATAAGCTATTACTTCCGCCTGGGCGTTGTCTCATCCGTTGCGACAATGTCGTTCTTCCTCCTCCCCTTTCGAACTCGCAACCATCACCAACGATTGTCAATCACATTTTAAAAAACAACGCGTTATAATGGTGAAACCGTTTTTAGAGCTGCTATTGTTTTGCTTGGAAATTTGATAGTTAATAATCATTGTTGAAAAAACCCTCGACATGCCGTCTGAAAACCATCACTCTAGTGGTCTGTGCAGGTGTCGTGGGTGCGCCATCGGGACCTGCACATCCTCAGCGTCGGCAGGTCCGTCTACACCAAAGACGGACGCTTCTCCGTTTATCATCAACGTCACACGGGCGAATGGACGCTGCAACTGCGATCTGTCCAACTCAAAGACTCGGGACTTTACGAGTGTCAGATCGGAACCCAACCGACTAGAAGCTACTTCGTCCACCTGCAAGTTGTCGGTAAGTTTCTAATTGATCAAACATTTTCGATGTTACATCAACTCTTATTTAAGTATTGATATGCAAGTCCATTTCGTCCTGTGATTTCATATAAGATCGTTCTTACGTTTTGCGTTCTAAGAAAAAAGGGAAGCCCGGAAGAAGTTTGTCAGGAAAACCTGGAACATTTATTTCAGCAGACGTAGATGTCGTTGTCGTTGTTCCGTATATATCGGACAAGTTTACCTCCTCGGTGATATTGCTCTATTCCTCAGGCGAATCGTACAATGCTGTACTTCTATTCGGGGGGGTCTCGGTCCGCTTTGTCTCCTGCACCCATGGACGTTGAACGATTGCAGATTTATCTGTATACAAGAAAAAAGACTGCGGGTCTGTTCTGGGATTCATCAACGAGATGAATGGTCTTTTTCTTTTCCTCCCTCTCTTTTCTGTGCTGCCTCTTCCTATTTTTTTCCAAGGAAATCTATATTCTGAATGCGTTGCACACAGACACATGGAAGCCTTAGTTTTGGGGCTTGGACTAGATCCGTTCGTCTTTTGCGTGTCTAGTCCCCCTATCCGCTTTTCGATTCCGTTCGTTTCGTTTTTTTTTTTTTTTTTTCCTATTTCATTCCCCACTCTCTCTCCTTTTCTTTTCTTTTTTTCTCGATTATTTCTTTCTTTACTTTTGTGACGGGACTCCCAACATTTTTTTCCCCCTTTCTTTCATCAAACCACCCGCTGTCTACTGGACTCGTGAACTCACGGAAACGAATCACGTCCGACTGCTCCGACAGCCGGAAGAATCGAGAAACGTGATGAAGAACTTTTTTTTTTTTTCCTTTCCTTTTCAGATATTTTATTCTTTGTTTTTCTTTTTTTATTTTTCATTTCGTGGGATGGGGTAATTGGGCGGCATTGGTAGGGCGAAACAGAGTAGGAATGAGGCAGATGTTCAATTCGTTTGATTCCATTTGCCAAGCACGCAACCAAGGCCCATACGTGTAAATTCTATACCGTACAGTGCGTACACACATCACTTGTGTTATAAAGAAGTTGTATTCCGAAGAGCCGGCGAACTCGCATCTGGAACACGTCCGTAGTATGTTTTGAAAAGAGAGCAAGAAAATAGGCCAGAAAGACAAAAAAAAGGAAACTTGCTATACCTTCAGTATTTCTTGACATCCGCTCTCTATGATGCTTCTATATTACATTTTCGCAAAAGGAAAAAAAAATGGATCTTTTCGAATACTTAAGTAGGTCTAGGTTTCTCTTTTACTCGCGCCTTTTTCTACATTTCCGTATCGATTTAGATCGACATCGTCACTCTATACAATACGTCGCTATACACTTCTGTTGGTGATGCTTCCGTTCCAATCCAGCATCCCCTCTCTTCTAAAATAAAATGCCTATATTTACCATCAAGTTTTTTTTTTCCTTTCCCTTTTTTTTACACACACACACACACACTCCGCGTGTGTTTAGCAAGCCCCTTTTGTGCTGTTTCCCAGGCGACTAGTGGTCGCATTGGTGCCGCATTGTCGCGCAGTTATCGGTGACATGTCTGTCACATTCGGCACATTTATAAGTAGATGGATCCATCCGGCTTGACACTTACTTCGGCACTTCCCCCGTTTTCTTTTTCTTTCTGTACAACGCCGTGACGTAGTAAAAAAAGAACTATAACAAAGCGAACTGCTATCCATTCCAACTGGCCTGTTCGTGACACGACGAAATTTAGCATAGTCCGTTTGCGAAAATCCTGCATTTGCAAAGGGAACGAGTGCGCAAGGCAGAAAGGAAGTAATCGTGTAGAATAATCCCATCCGGATTCATTATACTATCCTTTAAGCTGCAACGCTGACGAAAGAAAACGGGGTCGGCGAAAGCAGAGTGGAAGAGAAAATAAAAAAAAAGGAAGAGAAAATTCAATTATCTCGTCCAGTCGGTGTCAATTTCGATGATCGTTCATCATGCATCAGAGCGGTGGTCAGTGATATTGCCAACCCCGGCGAAAACGGATGCGCTTCCCACGCTTCCTATTCTTCCCCATTATCGCATATCGTGCATCCTAGCTGCTGGATGCCAATTATGAATATTGGGCAGCGTCTAAAAGGGGGGATTTTTTTTTCTTTAAATATGCACGCGCTGTATACCAATTTATAATGTGAAGCTTTAAAAGGAAAGGTTTTAACCTTACGTTTTGTTAAAATAATCAACGACTCTTGTATATGTCGCTATAGTTGCAGAATGTTCGACACCAAAGTTTTCTGTAACTGTTTTGCGCATGAATAATTTAGCCGTGAGTGCAAGTCGCTATGCAAATTGTTTATTCTCTTAACAAAAAGAGAAAGACGGAGAAAAGGAGGAGGAATGTCGAATAGCTTCCATAGCTTTTAGAATAGCAAAGGGTGGGGCGAGTGGGTTCAACAACTTGAAAAGTCTCTGCACGTGTTGACGGGGAAAAAATCGAATTGCGGACGGAGGGCAGTGTAATCCTTTTGGAGTTTAGGAAACCACCGGGCTAACCCGATTCCCGACGAGGGAGTTCCGACCCGTCGGCTTTGAATTGATGTCCGCTTGTCAAGCGTTTTCTCTCAAGGCGATCGACTTATTCGCTCGTCATTTGACTATGACTGCGTCCGCCAGGAGGGTTCGGACTATATAGAAGTCGATGAGTAAAAAGACAATCAAATCGAGATTTTTTTAGAAAAATATTTTTTAAAAATCGATTATGTGATCTGGTTGGCTCGTTTCTCTGCACCGAGGAATACGATATGATTTTCCTTCGGCTATACTCGAGTTCGTGCGAAGTTCCGTATGTTTTATTGGAAGATGCTATTGTGAAATGATAGTGGGTGGGAGAAGGTCAACATCTCGTGAATTAAAAAAAAATGCCATTCAATGTGCAAAACGTCCGTTTCGCTATACTGAATTGGGCGTCGACTAGATTTTTTTTTCTAATTTGATAGTCTCGAGATGGCAAAGTATAAGACTTCGTAATCAACCTGGGCTATACCTTGATATTGATCGCCGGCTAATACATTTTTCGCTTCGCTTGAATTTCCACATCTTTATACACGCCCTGTCTCATCCATTGCCTATGAGCAATTTTTTTTGTCTGTCTGTTTGCGTTTGTTTCTTTGTAAAAGAAGATTTCATCTGCGAGTGAGACGCCCAGCAAAAGGAGTTCGAATCCGCCATGCGCAAAAATCTAACCCCCACATTTTTTTCCCAAGGAAAATAGACGAAAATTATAGGCCTCTTTATGCACGGCCAAACTTGATGAAGATCGTGCTGCAATATTTTCATTCCCCCCGTGTGGCCAACCGTTGGGCCAAACATGTCAAGAAAAATTCTTTTCTCGCTTCTCCATTTTTTAAAATGCTAACAAAAACTCATTTTGCTGATTGAAAAATAAATATAAATGAAAAGTCTTTAAGATGTATTTTTAGTGTGCGAATGGTTCCTCCTCTTATTTCCAGCCGCGTGTTGCGTCGCCTGTTCAAAAGTCCCGTCGAGTTTGATGTCGTCCCGCGTTTGATGAGGGCCTTTATTGAGCGTCTAGGAGGTAAAAGGCAAAAAAAGAAGAAGAGCAGAAAAGCATACCCACAAGCGATGCGTTTGAGTTATATAGGTGAAAATGACGACGTCGAAACGGAAGGCGAACATTCGACAGCGACGGTATTATAGTCTGAATGCATCAATTCAAAGCAAATTTTTTTCCCTTCCTCTCACTCTCGCGCTCACTCGTGTTAGCGGCTTTCAACTGAAAAGAATATGACACAAGGGCTGATGACATTAGCGCTCGACGTTCATCTTCACCGAATGAATGGCGACAGCAGCAGCTCGACCTATCGGGCTGCTGTCAACAACCGCGTCTTGATTCAATGAAGTTATGCACGGGACGCGTCTAATGCAGTTGCAGTTGACAGCCAAACGGCAAACTCGGCTGGCGCGCAGTTCGAAAGGCTAGTTACTTCAAATGTCATCCAAACTCGTTGTCTTGCTCACCAGCTGCCTCGTAAATCAAGGCGAAAAGTATTGATCAATATTTCACGACTGACTGTCCGGGAATCGACCGTGCGTGGGGGATTCGCTTGTTAAAAATAAAGAAACGTCCGCCCAGCTTTGCGGTGGTTCGCGGGTCGAATCAGATCTTATTAATCCCGGACCGCGTGCGGTCGGTGCTGGAAATCAACTACGCACGAAAACTCTTCCGCGTTACTGGCAACGATATATAGGCAATTGACTTGACGAAAGAGAACCTCATCCGGAAGGTGTATTTACTATAACATATTGAATAAAATTTGCGTTCGACTTCTCCGATATGCTGTTATCTATTCCATTAAAGATTGAAGTACAAGAGTAAGACTTGTGTCTTATCAATCCGTGGGGCTTTCGGTTTTACATTATTCATTTCTTTCTTTTTTTTTTTTTTTTTTTTTACTTTTGCGTGCCATACACGGAGCGTGCGGCTTTTGTTTTGTACTTCCTATTTCTCTATAGGATATGTACATTTTAATCCGAAATACGTTTCACGAGACGTTGTCCTTCGTGTTTGGTTTTTCTTGTCTGACGCAATTCGGGATTTTCAGTTGACGTTGTCGTGGTTTACCAAATAGAAATTGTTATGTCGAAGCCATGTCCTTATACTACGAGAAAAAGCGAATTCGACATTCATGGTTGTGGGATTTAATGATTTTTTATCGTGTACTACGATTCGCAGAGCCAACAACCTCAATCTTTGGCGGACCGGACATGCACGTTCACGAGGGGAGCCCCGTGAATCTATCCTGCCTCGTGTCGCAAGCCGTTGGCCAACCGGAATTCTTCTTTTGGTACCACAACGGACAGGTAAGCACATTTCGTTTGTTTTAAATACTCAAAGACGAAGGGATTCTTGCAACAAATTCTTCTTTTTATTTATCGGTTTTGTAATCCACGTTCCTTGCCATCCACCTTTAAATTTGTATTCATTTAATTACTTTGCTCTTTCGTTCGGCAGCCTTTCTGCTATTTCCTACATTTTTTTTTTCTTTTTAGCCCAACCTTCGTGTCCTAATTCTTTTTTTTTTTTTCGTTTGACTCTGTCGGAGAATCACGTTGCAAGGCTCTCCCTTTCCTGCCTCGTTGTGTTTGCGTTTTTAATGAAGCCACCTGGCTTTATCGATCGGCCAATCTCTTGCCGTCGTGTGTGTTTGTCAAGAAACCGTGCCAACCAGGACTGCTTCCCCCTTCATCCCACTTTTTTTTTCGGGTTATCTGATAGACACGCTGTGGCACTTGAGATTTTCGAAATGTAGTCCGGGTGGCAATCCGTTCGTGTCGGCTGTGACTCATCCAGTCATTTCTTTAGATCCACTTTGGCCCATTCCACATTTCGTTGTGTACAATGTGGCATTTTTTGTTGTTGTTCCCCTCCTTATGTTTCTTAATAGTTTGCTATTCTGTCGGACTATTACGATCTCATGAGTTTCCTGCCCACCTCCTTTTTCATCCGAGTCGACTGTTTTGGGCCTTGGCCCCCCAACTGATTGTGTTTTTGCACTTGCTAATTGACTCGGGGGAGGCAAATGAATAAAATGAACAAAAGCAAGGAAGAGAAAGAGAGACTGCGACATGTATATAGTGGGGAAATGGCCATGATGAATGATCCGACTCACTTTCCTGCTTTGCTCATAATTCTTTGCCATCTCCCTCTCCATCTTCCTCTTCCGCAAGAGTTTAATTACTCCCAAAGATCCAATGGAGGGTGATGGGCAGAAAAACGAGACGGTTAGAAGGGAGAAGGGGGAGATGTCATGGAAGGTGATGGATCGTTCCAAAGTGGACTGGAACACATACAAAGGGGAGGGGGGGGGGCGGAACAAAAGACGCGAAAAAAACAAAAACCAAACAAAGAGGGGAATTTCAAAACAACCGGAGTCAGGGGGCGCGTCGCTTTTGTTTTCCCGCACAGTGAGGATGGAATAGGTCATGAACATCAAGTTCAGTTTTTCAGAACTTCTCAATAACAAAAAAAAAAAAGGTGTGAAGTCTTAAAATAGATGCCGGTGCAACTCAAAGGGGAGTGACGATGACGTTGAGTTTATCACGTGCTTAAGTTATCGAAAGATGCCGTCCGCCCGCTCGTTTATTTTAGGGATTGCGAGGGTTTGTTAATCTGTTTCTTATTTATTCTACGACGCAGTTCTCTAGAAAATGTTGGGAGACGGAAATGAGTGCAAAAGGCGGAAAAGATCGCTGGATATTCGAGTAACGAAATAATCGTTATAAAAGAAAAGGCAAACCGATTCTCGCGTTTCAATCGTTAGCTGTTACCTGTTATCTCTATTGTTTTTTTAATAACAACTACACGCTGTACACAAATTGCATCGTACCCCTGAATTGTATTACATTTGTCGTATTGTTCGTGCTTTTCGATTCCGTTAAATGAAGCCCATTAACGCTATAACGACTCATAGAGTAAAGTTCCTCCATTTTTTTGTTATGCAGTTTACATAACGTCGCATGTTCGATATAGAAAAAAAGTTCTGCGAGATAAACTTTGTTTCATATTCAAGTTTTGCAGCTATATGTGACGGCGTCGTTGTTGATCGAACAATCGAGCGGAAGAACATGGGTGGAATCTATAGATTCCATCACAGATGCGACAGCCACGTACGCCCGTCATCAATCGATATCCAACTACCGAAATCGCAGACGAGAGAAAAGGAAGGCAGATTATAACAGGAGTAGCAATACACAACACAGAAAAAAGGGGGGGGGCATCCTGTAATTATTGGGAAATCATATAGGAGAGATATAACAAGAGAAAAGGGACTATACAAAGGGTGAAAAGACTTTGTCAATTCGCCATTGCGATTCGCATCGATTGTGTACAGAATCGAATAGAAATTCTTGCTAATTGAACTGTAACTTCATATATACGGTGCCATTGTACGTTAGCGGACAATAGTAAATGACTGTAAAATACTGTATGCCCTTTGATAATGGTATATTGTTGAATCATTTGGCCGAGCAGGTAATGGAATTTGGAGGCGATCGGATCGAAAAGCGGCAGTACTTTGCCGATACGGATGTAACTGTCAGTTCGCTGCTCATCAAAGCCGCCCACGTAAGCGATTCGGGAAATTACACATGCCAACCAGCCCATTGCCCACCTGTCTCGGCGAAAGTTTACATTCTCAAAGGTTAGTTTGGTCTGCAGCCAATTAAAGCAACTAATGTCTATACTCGTCGTTGCTGTCGTCCAACCGGAATTCTTATTTTTTCCTGTTCCCGCTGTTTTCCATCTCGACCCTATATAGTAATCGATCTGTTTGATTTAATATTCGATTGCTACATACGGGGGGAAAACTCAAGAGCTTGTGCATATTTCATAGCGCTTAAATACCACGTTCAATAATAACGGTGACTTCATATTGATCATGGCTACTCCTGTACCATTGGCTGTTTAGCTTATGCCTATGTGAATTGATTGTTCGCTTATATAATCTTGAACATTAGTTCAGTAAACCATTCTTTTAATTCATAATGAACATCAGACATGCATGAACATGTAAAAATCACAGACATTTTGGTTAGAAAATGTTATAGTGGCATGGCTTATTTTTTTTAACCTCATGTTTCTGTTTGTCTTTTTAGGCGAGCAACCGGCCGCCATGCAGCGAAGCGGCAGCTCGTTGATGATGAACGCTGCTGGATATTGGTGGAGACTTTCAGTTGTCGCCCTCGCTATGTGTTATTCGTCGTACTCTATGGGTTTGCTGTCTTTGCCGATGTCTCTATTTGTACTTGTTTCCTTGACGAGTGTACCCAATTTTGGATAACAACCACCAGATCCAACAACTCCTTTACCACCTCCTTTCCCCTCCTTCAAAAAAAAATTTCAAAAAATTAAATAAAAAAAGAATTAAAATGTGAACATAATATATAACAATATACTGTCATTTAACCTAACATTTTGTGTTTTCATTTATGTCTCCAACTGTATAATGCCCCAGCAGTCCAGCACTCTTCGCTTCTGGGTGATGATTCGTGTATGATGGGTTTGAATATGTTATCAAGATTCATCCAACGTACCGAAACATGCGTCACAACATACGTCAGCCAGCTGACAATCTGCTTAATCAGATAGGTCACAGGTGACAAAACGATTGGCTGAAACACACGTCATTCAAGCAAAAGCTTTTCAACAAGAGCAGGGAGAGATGCGGACGCAGGTATAGATACAATCAAAGTTTTAGACAAGCGGTGCTCTAAAGTTATACACACCAATAAGTTTCATACCAAATCCATATCGTTGCCTGGCTGGAATTGAAGCAACACTACAAACAAACTACGTCAAATGATTTGTGGAATACCGAGCGTGAGTAGCAAATAGAATGATGATGTCAACTTTTCATAGTAAATGTATAAACAGAATACGACACGGTGACATAGTTACTTTCTCAGTTACGATAAATGGAGAAATTGACAAGTTTGTACCCCGCATACGCAGAGTAACATTCACGAATAATATGCCGTTTGGTCGTCAACGTTGAAATGCAATGGCAAACAAGGCGAAATACGAATACAAGCTTTATATTCACCTATAGTACATAAGGGAACAATGACAGATGTCTTTCCTTCTGTCTGAATTCGCTTGGTATAGACGTTGGTGGTTTAGTAACACAGGGAAGAAGAAAAACTAAGTTGATGATTTATTCATAGAATACTTTTTTTGCCCGGGCTCTACCTGTCGCTTCATTCTTAACTGTCATCTTGACTACTCGATTGCGATACGTTGCCATGAGAGGCATTTCCTTTTTTTTTACGACAGAATTTTTGTCATCCTATCGTTCATAATTCACTATGTAATGAAATGCAAAAATAGGGCTAGACTGGATTTGGCCTTGGATTCTATACCTTTACTGGAATTATTACATAATAAAACACACTTTCGAGCGCATGTTTCCCTTTGAATTAATTTTAATTAGAGCGACAAAATGAAGCTGGTTCTTTTTCCATTATAGTCGATCAAATATGCGGTGTATAAACGTTGTTACATCATTTTTTAACACCAGAAGTTAATAAGTAAGAGATCAATTAAAAAAACGGTATGTTCCCTTGTTTTTACGTTAAGCATAGCAATATAAACTCACTTGTACAATCCATCACTAAACTTACCACTCTAAGGTAACCTGTCATGTGCCGTAAAAAATACCGCTGATCGTCTATTAAGAACAGGAGAGAGAGTGGCCTCGCTAATCTCTTTGGCTTCTAACGACGACATCTTCCCGTCTTTCCTGGTATAGAAGGCCAATGTGTTTTACATAACCACGTAGCACACGTTAGCGCTATTTATCCACCTTGCGAACTCAGGTGAGTTTCCCAGCAACTTATCTCATTAAAAAAAATCGATTCGCAAAGTTATTGACTACGGAATATAGGTTATGTTTCGCCTCGCCCACTCCATCGAATCCATAGAGAAGTGGAATAAAAACAAGGTGGGTCCAATCGGCCACGAATGCGGACGTATAGAAACTGCAGAAGCTATAACACATCGCCAGTATATATTCTAGCGATGTCAGTGTCTGGGCAAAACAATAGTGAAACAAATGCGTTCAAGAAATCCTCGGAAAGCGAATGTGACGTGAATGATCACTCGGCCCGTGCCGGGTTTGGCTTTTTTGTTGGCGTTATGTCGACCCAACAGGAAAAGCTGCCAATAAATCCGCCGGAGATTCGAGGGCCAAATCGGACGTTCCCGCGCTAGTCACGATTGTCTCGTCTTTCTCTTTTGGCTGAGTTTCTATTATTTGCGCACGTTTTGTTTTACCCAAAATATGGACGGAAATCATTGGATCGAGCTGACGTGATGTCGTTACAATATGCCAACTTTGCAAAGATCGATAAAGATTTTTTAATCTTTAATTTTTACGCGACAAGTTATGCAACAGCAGAGTCCAATGTTATCGCGGTTCATGTCTGAGGCTTGGCTCAACTTGAAGGAAATGGAAAAGAGGAACTACGAAAACAAGTGAAGAAAAACGAGAAAGATTCTCAGCAAAGCCAAAGGATTGTTTATTTGTTTTTTTTTTTATTCTTTTAAAAGTTCATGTTGACTTACATATAGATATCAACTCTTGAGAGAGAAAAACTCCCGTTTCGCATCGAAACACCTTTATACCACCTGTGTGCGTCTCTTGGCCAAGTAAACAATTCGGTTGGCCATGGCAACACACACATGCGCAACATTTCGTTTGGAATTCTTAATTGAGAGGAGGAAAAAAACAAAACATTGACATGGTCGTACCCGACATCGTAATTTATTCTTTTCAGAGTGTAACTTTCTGTTTTTGCCTCTTACCACCCTTTTTCTCTCATTTGACAATACATTTTGCTGCATAAGCAAGAACTTGTTTGCATATCATAACATTTCCATCACAAAAAAGCAAACAAAAATGGGCGTAAAAAGTGAAATGTCGTTGACTCTCTCCTAAAGGTCTTGCTCTCCCCTTTGAACAATTTTTATTTGATAAACAAAACAAAAGAGAAGAATTCCAAGAAAGAAACAAAAAAGCCTTCCAGGTATTGTTCAACAACAAAAAAATGGAACAACAGGACGACCTATATAATTACAAAAAGCACGTGATGCTGCGTGACGTTCGTGATGTCAGTGATGCGACTTTGAGATCAGTATCTGACGATAGTGTGCACCATTATCTGTTTATTGTAACCATCGTGAATGAATAGAACCGTGAACGTTTAACTCTGTATTTTCGCGTGCTTGACAATCGTGGTTACTGTAGCGTGGATGGTGCTACCTGAGTCATGTCGAACAAAACTGAGCTCTCTCACACTTGGATGGAGAATATCGCTGCAACCATTCTACTTCAGCCAACATTCACAACCCATTTTTAAATATATATTTCTACCTTGGTTTACGTTGTAATTTCTCACACGGTAGATCACGCGTGCACTCTACGTTTCTTCGCGGATCGTCGGGAATTCGTGGAAGAATCCCGAGCGTCATCGAAATCTAGATCGTTCTGAAGAGGTGAAGATGAGCTGCGGGGGTGTCTCAACAAACTGTGAATAGAGAAAAAAAAAGCCCTAGTTTACCCAGGCAGGTTTATCAGGCAGTACAACAACTCTGTCGAATGATTCAATTTGTTCAATAATAAGGCACGAGTGCAGATCGGCACCGTGGGCGTTATGCAGGTGTCACGCTGCATAATCACGTGGCCGGATAAAGTTAGGTTGGTATATCAGTTTTTTCAAGTTAGAAACAGACACTCGTTGTAATAACAAGGATGCAATTGTCTAGCCAAAAAAATCGTGGTGATATTCGGCAGGTATATACACGCGAAGAGGCTTTATGGCATCATCGTTCGTGATTTATTTTGAAACAATGTGACAAGTGAATGCCCATCCGTCACTCAGTTATCTGAGTTTTCCACTACGACATAAACGTTTAAGATTTTTTTTTCCCTTAAAGTTTCATGGCTCAATCAATCGAGGTCGCAAAGTGTGCTGGCACAGTTTTGAACATTTTCTTTCGGCTAACTTATACACACAAAGAACGAACTCAACAAAAGATTACTCATCACGATCGATTGTTTGGTTCGGGGGAACGTAAAATCTGGGAAGCAACTCAAAAATATCATATCGTATTTAACCAATTTTGGGTTAATGATCGTCGTCACGGCCGACTATCATGTAGTTTCATCAGTCAAAGAAAAAACAGGCCGTCTGAGAACCTAAGTTCTAACTCACGCTTGAATAAATATACTATCCGCACTATATAACAATACGAGCACAACGACAGGATCATATTGATCCTGTCGACTTTTCGTGCGTGATGGTTAGGCATTTAGTTCACCCTAGACATTTTCAAAAAATTGGCCCAGCTATTAGTCCACATCGGTACAATCTCCCGACCATGAATGAATAATCTACTTGGGTTATGGGCAGCCGTCAGTCTACGATTTGGCCGTTCTGTTTAGGCCCAAGTGGCGCACCGTCCCGATGCTCTGGGAAACGAACGGGATGCTTAATACAGCAGCATGGCTCTTTCAGTTTTTGGTCTTTAACGATTCACGCAAAGATGGAAATGCATTTCTGCGTGCAGTAGCCACTGTGCGCAAACGGATTACAGTACATGACAGTCCCGCACGGGCCATGCATGAGTTGATTATGCACCACGTACACATTGGGCTTACCCTACCGCACGGTACTGCATACACACATCGCTAAACCCTAATAAGGGCCCGTGTTCCTACCCTAAGATGTTACAACATGCTAATCCATTCTTCTTTCATGATGATTGGACGTGCTAAACAGAACATAGCTACCTCTTTATTGTCAATTCAGATAATCTCTCTGCTATTCTACACGTGCAGCTATGCTAAGGTAGTGATGGTACTCTTAAATGTTGAGCGTTTGAGTTTTAGTGGTTTTCAGTAATGATGTGTTTTTGCGAAATCTAATGAAACGAATGTCCAAAATCGACGACTCGAGTTCGGGAAACAATTCTTAAATAAATATTTGTCGTCTATTACTGGAAAATTTATTTGATTCAAGTTGAATCCGACGGGACCCATCGTTAAAATTTGTGAGGGTGTACCGCAACGACTTAGTTTTCAAATAAATATTTATCGTCAGAATCAGCACAATGCGGATAACGAGGTGTTCCGTCGCGCTTAATGCAAATCTTGTTCAAACATTTTTTATCATCAAAACTCCTTCCTATCAGTTTTTTGTATCAATCCTTTTATTTCAGATCCCAGTTTCCCACAAAGTGACGTCCCCCCCCCTCCCCCAACATGCGTGTTGGTGAATATTATTATTGCGATAATCTTGTGGGCCCATATGTCGATTTTAATTTCATTCAACCCATAGCAAGATGATTAAATGAACAGAAGGAGCAAAGAATAAAGCATGTGCTGGTGCAAAATATGAAAAGAAGACAACAAAAAGGAAATCAAATCAACTGCAAAGAAAGGCCTAGCCTTATACGTATATAGGCTACGTATATCAACAAATCAATATCGGAGAAGATATAACGTGTTCATCTTGGGCAACACGCGGCCTAACGTCGCGTCGAACATCTCACTTACTGTGCCGACCATATCGGCCACATATTACAAACCGAAAGCTCACAGCCCGCAACTGCTGCTGCCCTTGTACTTCACCGTAGTATATACGGAAAGTTACACAACAAGCATCATCCTATCTTTGTTCAACCACTCACGCGTTTTTTTCCCAACATCTCCTGTGACCCACAAAACTGAATAAGGACTGATTAGCCGAACGTATTGCATTACTTTTTTTTTCTCTTCTCTTCTCCTATGTGCAGTGATGTCGTGGTCGAGACAGATATGCTACAGTATGGCGAGTAGAACGGGAGAAAAATACATACATATAAGGGAGACGGCAATAAAGCACACATTCAATCGCGACTGGCTTTCAGAAAGGCAATAGAGCCTCACGGTAATAACAATTTCTCTATAAAAATGGGATGATGACATTGCTTCAGCCCAATCAATTTCCTCTGTACGATAAATATATGGAGCTGCGCTGTAAGCCGGGAAACAATATAATTTCTTTCCGATGTTTATAGGATAGCTTTAAAAAAATTTCAGTCATCCCCCCTCTTCTTGTTGCTTATTCCGACCATCGTTAACTTACCAAAGGAAGTTTGTCGTGCTGGTTCAAGTGCATGTCTTTACTTCATTATTGCCGATTATTCGTTTCCTCCGCATCGTGCAGACACAAATGTTCATGCTTGGTCGTATATCATCAATCTGGCGCTTGGATTTTTACATGGCCTTTCTTTACTTATTTAAATAAGGAAGGCCTAAACAGCACCGGTAACCAGATTAACCCCAATCTTTTTTTTCCCCCTTTACATATCCTTTTAACGGACTTCCACTTGGTCCTCATTTGAAAACTAAAGAGGGGGGAAAAAGGCAAATGTTTGCATCCTTATCTATTTTCCAACTTTTCCTCGCTTTTTTGTGTGTGTGTCGAAGAAGACGACGCACTCATGGAAATAAGAGAGGCGTTTGATCTCGAGGGTGAGATGAGGGCGGTAGCTACAGAACGCGGGCGTGATCGATAGCACTGAAGCGGGACATGGCCTACGACAGCCTTTTGCATCGAGAGATCAAAAGCGTGATTCTACATCCGTATCCTCTAAATAGGTAACTCAGTGAATTTATACCTTCTGCTAGACCCACCGGTTTTGTCGCTTCCTCTTCCTTTATTTTTGTTTTAAAAAAATTAATTCACCGGGTGCGCATATCGCAGGTCCAGTAAATATATTCGATTCGATCAACAGAAAACTTCTGGCCGTATAGGAATTTTTAGTTTTGTCCTAGAAATAGAATATAGTATTTCAAACACATTTGAACAGGGAATTTATTCGCAAGCTTAAGGTAAACACGTGAAACAGCTTATTCAGCATATCTACGGTATACATTCACGGTTGCATTGGGGCACATGTTTTTCCCTCCGGCCCTCACCAGAACGTATAGTCTTTTGGCGTATTTGCAGATCTAGTCAGCCGTTTGTCTAATATGTTTTCGTGTTGGTCACGTTCTTCCCATACCTCTGATGCACGGATGTGATTTGAACGGAATGCGTATGTACGTCTGGCTCTATCTCAAAATTTTACCATAAAAATATACTGCCATAGTTCTGAAGAGAATGCAACTCCGGTACGTTTGCCTCACAACGAGACACCAAAAGTTTGTTTGTCTTGTGTTGGATTTGATGACAATCAATTTTTTTTCTTTCTCTTTTCCGGTCTATAAGAGAGCTGGATGAGCAATAGAAATCGTGAGCTGACTTTGGATCCACTTCAATCATACCCATCAACACCACGAGCGGAATGATTCAGATTACTCATTTTGCCATTGGTATGACGCAGGAGCTTCATATGCGGAGTCTAGTCGTCTATACGCATAGCAATATACAAGGGCGCGACTGTTTTTTGAATAATTATAGCGATAGGTCTTGTAACCTTACAAAGCAAAGATTTTTGTTTGTTTTGATATTGGAGACATGTGCACTAGTGACACCAACACAAATTGGTGTCACAAAGGAAGAAAGGGCGTGTAGAAGCAAACACATCTGTAATCGTTCACGCGTACGAATGAAGACATCGATACTCACCAACGAACTCACGGTTCGATTTGTGGTCTGTAGGTACACCAGGGTTCAGTGCACTATACATATTGAAATGCATGGAGAAACCCTATATGCGTGTCATTGTGGAGGCCAGATATGGCCAACGTTGTCTCAAGGTTTCTCAGGTAAATATTTCCGTCTTATTGGCTTTTGCAACGAGGAACTTGCGATCCTATTTTAGACACCAACAGCAGTTGCGTGGTTGTCTAAATTTTTAAGAACTATAATAGCGTTAGGAAAGGAAGATGTCTTTAGAACCATAGAATTGTGAGCTTATTATTCTTTTTATCTCAGTTGTTTGGTTTCGGCCCGTTTCTTTCCCCCCCCCCTCTCGCATTCGATTCAAAACGACATCAGCTCGCCTTTTAAATCCTGATGTTGAGTTCCTGTATAACCAGTTTTTGAATCCCTGAAATAAACCATTAAAAGCACAGCCCTGTGGATTAGAAATGGCATTGACCGCTAATTAGGCCGTAATCCTATCCTTCATTTGACCCTTTTAAAATTTATATTTAAATACCTCTCGCTTGCCTGAACAGGACGAATGCATTTGGGGTCTTGCTTTAAACTCTAATTATGCTCGCTGATTCGCTTATGCGACGTTATGCGCGGGCGGTCATCAACGGCTATTCACTTTGGACTTGGAAGAAGAAGAAAAAAAAAAGTCATGGTGTGAGAGAAAAGACATTGAGCGAGCGAGCAAAAAGCAAAGATAAGCTACTTCGGCAAGTCCGCAGCCGGTTGCGTGCAATGGCCGGTGATGTCTGCACGTCAGAAGACGAATCGTTCGGGTGTATCGCATGCGGCTGATACGCCAGACGTAGACGTATCGTCGCTATTGATTCTTAAATTGCTCTGGGGACGGACCACGGGGTAGTATATTGGTCACGGACTTAAAATTTTCATTTCAATTAAGAATTTAAACAAATTTTTTAAAAAATTGTGTAATGGATATGGTTCAACGGAAAGTATTCGCGTATTGTTGGGTCCGACTATTGCAACTAAAGGTCACATGAAATATCAAGCGTCCCCTACAGCCCAATCAAATCAACAATTAAATACGAAAAGCATTTTTAAAAAGGTGAAGAAAAACAATGGAAATCCAACAATGTCAAGCATCCGCAATAGCAAATACAGCGTTTCATCGGCCTTAATCAATGAGTTATTCCACCAGACTCACTGACTTTGACCGCTGACTATATCGTTTTGCTCTGTCGTCCATTGCCATTTGAACAGACATTCAACTTGTATCCCTGGCAACTTGACTTTATCGTGTAATGCAATCAAAAGGCAAAAATGTGATGGGTTGTGAGGTTGGATCAATAAGCCGCCGTTTATTCTTGGCAGGAAATGAAGGTTTCATCAGCCGGCCGAGAATAGAGCCAAAACTAATAGCACCTGATGCTCACCCAAACGTGTTCTTCCGCCGCCATGAAATTCGAGTCATAACTAGCATGCCAAACACACGTTCCATCTATAACTTGGGACAGCGGCCGAGCTGAAAGAGATGGCACGGCAGTGGCATCCGTTCAACCATTCTATACAAACAAGAAATTTCCATTAAGGCACACTCCATTACATGCGGGAGGGGCGTCAGCTGAAGACAATCAGTCATTGAAGTTACAACCTCACTGATCACCCAACAGCAGTAGACCAACAAAATATGTGTCTTGTTTCTTTTTGCTGCTTATGCATATATACGTAGGTAGTGGGGGTGTGTTCGACGTCCTACATCAAACATAACAAACTCCATACCACGATAATGTGTAAGCTCTTCCAAGTTAATTAAAGTAAAAAGAGCTGGAAAAAAAGCTGTAACGGCGGTAACGGCGTTTGTTTTGATATTCTTTATTTCAATACCAGGAAATGCACCATTTATTTTGATTGGCTCAATCCGGCTCGGCTAATTTAAAGATGAAGATCCCTATTTGTTCTTATTATTAGTTCTTTTTTCCTTTTTTTTTTTATTTAACGTTTTTAAGGGGACAAATTGCGAGGCCCACGCGTTTAGCCAGCTAGGTTACGGACATAGGAAAAGAAGGAAATAAGAAACTTAATTACGCAGCGTCTGCCAACTCGTTTTCCGGTCACCTAGGAACGTTTCGCGATCGCTGCAACCGGTCATCGTTATCTCGACTGTGTATACATTTTAGGAGAAAAATAAATATGTCTTAAACATTAACAAATCATTAAATAATTTAGCAGTCAAAAACTTCAGAAAGGCCGTAGCTACGTGCAAAAGTTTAAACCTATCTTCCTACTAATTGGTAGACGACAATTATCGATTTTAGCCGCAATTAGGTTAGAAAAAAGAAATCAAATAATTTCCATAAAAAATAGTTGTAATGAATTGAAACCGTGAACTCGCTACTAAGAATAAAGAGATAGCCAACATTTTACCCCGGAGCACCCCATTTTTACTGTGTGTAAATAAGTTTTTCCCGAACGTCGATTTGCAGAATATTCCACGTAAGCGATATTGTGCGTCGTTACGATGAGTATACCATGTTTTCCTTCCTGGCAAACATCGTGTCCGACGATCGATAAACGTGTAATATTGCCTGCGCAAAATCCTCTCTGTCTCACCTCCACCGTATTCCTTGAAATGGAGCCGATCACTGATTTATGGGGTGTTGTCTTATTTTTTTTTCTTTCTTTCCATCCTGGTCTCTTGTTTTATTTTTTTTAATTTTCAGTGCGGACGTACCCATTAATGGGCTGTTGTTAATTTAAAACGTATAGCGAGGCGTATACATCAGTGCGCGTTTTTTTTTTTTTTGCAGCGATATTTACGACAATAAGCGACGGGTGGAATAAACTATGCCGACATCGTTCGCTTTGCTGATTACTATACCTGCATTTGAAAGGATGTGATGACAATGACAAGCGAAATATATGACTTGTTTTCCTTGATATTCAAGGACGTAAAAAAAATGAAAGCACAAAGTACGCTGGCTATATTCAAATCCTTGCCCATATGAATAAAAAAATAAAAATAAAACCTTATTGCTCCGGTAAGATGATAGAACACGTCGGACTGTGCAAGGTAGAATGTATATATAGACATCCCATGTATAGTTCACACGTGTGCGATCTTATCTGTCTTAGTTCCTGTAGACTTAATCGATTGTCCGTAAGACGTGTGTATTGCGACAACGCCGTTACGTATGTAACTCATCTCTCAACACTTGCAATAATGTGGTGTAGTTAATAGTTTGACGTTAACACGGAAGTTCCGAATTTCAGATTGCACTAGCCTGTTGTGCTGCCCGAGCAGTAAAGTTTAAATGGTATGAAACTGAATTTTAAATTCAGGCAAGAAATAATAAAGGATGGTACTGACAGCAAAGTAAATCAAACAAAAACAGAAAAAAAAGAAAAAGGGACTACAAGAATTATTTACTGTCCATTACTCAAGTCTCGATATTCTCGGCGGTGCTGCTGGCTGTGAAGCAAGCCCTGGATGAGCAACGTCTCCACAGTTTAATCAGGACTTTGATGATAAACGACAATATCTTGTTGTTCTAAATGCCTCGTATCTAATGAACGAGTTTACACCGAGCCCGTAATCCCTTGCGCAGTTTAATGACGGCGTGGATTCTACCGTACTATATCCCAGCTCCGTTATATTGGTTACGGATATCCCGCAAGCAGTTTCCCCTTTGTACAGTTCGCAAGCTCAGCGTCCACTGTGGCTAGATCGTATCTATATAGCGCAGACAGAAGAACCGAGCAGCATTTATCATCGGGGCTATAAGTCCATCTAGAAGCTTTGAGTGGTCTCTGGACGCGTTCTATGCCTAGAAGCCGGTCTTTTTGAACTGGAGCGGGGCAACAGAAAATGAATGCATATAACTGTAATGTTTGCATGGAAATATCACTTAAAGTATAACACAAACTAGCAACTTCTACTATGAATTATATACTCAGCGACTCGATGGCACGAAATAAAAAATTCAAGAATTTGGCAGTGATGTGATAAAACACGATCCGCACAAATTCGATCTTCGGTTTCAGGCCTCTAAAAGAGTTAGGGATTCACTCAAAGACATTGGCTACAAATCAAATGAGTTTGATGACGTCTGCTGATTGTCTGCTGATATTACGTGCTGAATTGTTAACGAACAATAAACGTACGACGTATGAATAGAATGACTATGTAGAAGGAACGTGACGAATCGCTCGTGAAGTTCCAGCCGTTGGCAAAAAAAAAGGGGGAACACAAGGCTAAAAATCTAGATTATTCGACATTATGTACTAATTCTGTCATTGATATATGTTCGTCACCAAGTTGGCTGACTTTATTCGATTTGGTGTCGTGCTGTGTCATCTATTCATCTTTTTCGCCTTTTATTTTTGATGGTGTCGGTTTGCAACATCAGTGGCAGCCTAATCTGCTGCTTGCCCGATATAAAGAAACTTGCTGCTGATATCTGTCATCGGCCACATTGGGTGCAGACAGAAGACCCCATTGGCTGAGATGCGAATGTTTTCAAAGAACTGTATGCTATATAAAAAACGAAAACACTGAAGCTCATCTGTTGAGAGAGCCAAAAAGAGATACAAGGCATATCATATCAGAGCGTGAACAAAAAAAAAGGGGGAGTTGGTGGGGGGGGGGGGGGGGGGGTCTGAGCAACAATACCAGCACGAATGATTAGAAAGGATGAAGGAAAGAGAGGCATCACACGAATAAAGAAATGGTGTGCGTTTTATTCTTTTACATCTTTACACTTGGCTTGTCAGGGCTGAATTACGGCTTATTCTCTTTCACGAGCAGGAAAGACAATCTCTTCCGTCATATCGTCTTGCCTGCCCGTCTTGACATGGCGGCGTTTGCGTCCGTCTCGTCCGTGTTAAACGACCGTCTCCTTCGTTCGGTGCAGTCAGAAACAAGAAGTACAACACGCATACACACAAAATACAGGAAAATACAAGCACAGCGCAACGTACTGAAGGAGCGGGGATGTAAACAAAAAAAGAAACAGAGCCAGATTAAAGGGGTACAAAAATTGGCAACAAAGCTGTGTACTTTGCTATCTCGTACCGCATCAATCACAGGAATTATTTCGCCTGTCCATTTAAATTTTTTTCATTTGCCATACACATGGTAAATTTATTGTTATGCTGGTGATTGCAGTCTGTCTTTTCCTCGTGCTGAGGATGATGTTTCATGCGCACGAAATAGAAAAACCAATTTATTGTTATTAGTCCTTGTTACTTGGCACGCACTTTCATGATTACGTAATATAAGAGCGCGTCACTTCGTATTGCGACTTGGTATGTCTGAGCTATACGGAAATGAATAAGGGCTGCCTTTCATACACCTGCTGTTCTTGCCACCTGAAAGAGTCCCAAGTTTTTTAGCCTTTTCAGCTATTAATCGAATGAGGTATTTATCAAGTTGGGAACAAATATTCAGGCATGAGCTCACGTACCGTCCCTGGTCGTCTTCATTTTTCATCATTTCATGCCTCGTTTCCTCACAACGCATCGCATAACAGAAGCTGCAAAAAAATAAATTGGGTCGATATCGACTTTTGCTCCGGATCTTGCTGAACACCCGAGATACGACGCGCATAAGTGTATACACGCAGATGGACTGTTGCTCACGTAAAAAAAAAGCCGATTGGAAATCCACGTAGAGGCCTTTGCGTGCTGGTGAAGATTGTCAGATGAAATTCACACGTTTTCTTGCTGTTTTCTATACGGAGCTATCGTATTGTATCAACAGCTGCTGATGTCGCGTCCTCTGGGTGAATTTTTTATCCAGTGTGATGAGATTGTTCTTTGCATGGCCTTTGCTACTATGTTATACCTGACCTGAATTTTGTTTTCTATTGACACGGAATCGTCTTCATCTCTGTGCAATATTCAGAACGAGGGTAGTGCTGTAACGCGGGTAGAACATATTTTTACGGATAAGTAGTACGCTCTTTGCGTTTTCAAATGGGGAAAGAGCTGCAAAATTTGGAAGTAGCCTACGTTTTTTTTTGTAGCTAAATCGCTTTTTCTTGAGTACTCGAAGAGAAACGTTCTTGTACTAGACCTATTGAGTTATCGATCTGCGTATGCAGTCTACCCAAGTGTCCATCATCTGCGTGACGGTCTCTTAAAAAAACCATCCGACGTCGTTTTTTTCGAAGGCTAGTGAAGAAAATTGGTTGTTACCGTTCCCGCAAATGTCAGTTTGAATACACGATGTCATACGAGTAAAAACGCCACACCCAGAAGCCTATCTGCCAGTTTCGCCGCTTCTTCATACATCCCATAGAAAAGAAAACTACCAATCTAACGTGCTGATCACACGGTCTTTGCCACTCAGTCTTTCCGTCATGTATCAACGCCTTCACAAAGGAGGCAAATTTCTATGAAAATTTGAAGTCTCCCACCTAGATCCGGACTGTTGCGTTTAGGAAATGAAGACAGGCTTTCATTTATACACGAGAAGTGAAACAAAAGCGATTCCGACTTCAATAAAGCGATCCAAATAACATGGTTCGTATAGATCCTATAGAGCAGGTAACTTTTCTTCAGCTATACTATTTTTGCTGGATCACCTGACCATTCCAGCAGTGCACTGATGATATGCTATCGATTGGAGAACTAGCGATCAGGTGATCACGGTTTTCTATTACAGCCAGCCACCGTTGCTGGTGCATTCATCTTCACGCGTATACCGGCGAACACATAACACCAATAACGGAGAAACGAACGCAATCGTCAAAGGGAAAAAAAAACAGCAGAAAGGAGTAGATCATTTACTTAACATATGCACAATCAAACTGACGTAGATCACAATCACAGCAATTGGGAATATGGCGTGACGCAAAGAGTTCGTTTGAAGGAAGGCCGCACGAGGAAAGCCTTGCTTTCGGCACCACACACGCACTAAATAACAAGTTAGAAGCTAATGGAGTCTGCCAATCATTCGAGCTATAGACCTGGGGCATCCGCATTCCCATGAGAAACCCAGCACAACTGTCCGTGCGAATCACTGTTTCGTGAATAGATAATGTCCGTCCGTCCGCCACAGATATAATGGGTAATTGTAATGACGATATTGGTGGCATTTTGAATTGGATACCAATTTTGTTCGCGTGTTTCTATTAAGTCTTACGCCGTGTGCTGATATCGACTATTCCTTTTTGAATGGTGATTGTTGCTTGCGTTCGTTTGTCCTTTGTGTTTTAACGTATCGATGTTGTCATAAGGTCAAAATAATGCAGGAAGCTGTCAAGGACTGACATGGCGTTACGTTTAAATGAATAGTTTCTACGGTAGGATTGTCCTATACAGCCCAGTCATCGATTACCACCGTTGTTCTCACAGTTTAGCTTCTCTGGCTAACGTAATAACAGAAGTTGCGTGCAACCCAAATACGCAATTAGCATAATTGAAGTTGTTCATCAGTTGAAAAGCGAGCGGCCTTCGTCCATTCACAATGTGTTTGTGATTATCGGCATGCGAAGAAATTCAGACGTAAATCAACATCAATCCTGTTTGTGCTCCACCAGCACTTTTGAATTTTTTTCCTCGAAAGTACATACTATATAGGCTACATGGTATGTAACAGGTGGAAAGGGTAGCACTATCACTTTGCACATCCTGTTCCCAATTGTTTTTGTAGCCGATCAAGTTGTTGCCCTTGCCTAATAAGCCTAATAAGACGACCTTAATTACTTCGGTAACCGCTATGACAAGAAGAGTATAAAGAAGCCGATTTTCATGAATCTATTCCGCTACTCTATCATGTAGCCTAGCAACAAGACAGTAGAGAGTCAATAATTGTCGATGCTATTATTTCCGTATCAAAAGCCCTTGATTTGCGTTGTCGCTGTGACGTCCATGACAATAATAGATTCTCCAACCTTTTCGCATTTGTTTGTATCGTATATACAGGCCTCACACATTTGACCATGAAGAAGCAATGCAAAAACCCATGGATACGGACCAATAATACAACCGAGAATAGAGTTGTTTCTTAATAACTGAACAGACTGCGCCCACGGAAAAGCCGGAAAGAATTCGTGCAAGTTACGAGTGTCGCTTAGCGTCGTGATGTCGAGATTGGCCGTTGACGCGAAACCGTTGTGCCCACTCATCAGACGAGGAAAGACGGGAAAGGATCTCAGCTAAATAATGAAAACTCGGGATATATACGGCAATATGCGCGGGGACCAGGAGCAGTTTACCGAGTCGTTAAAACGTCCTGACCGAGCGTCTAAAGAATTGTTCATGCAGCATGATATGAACGGGAGAGTTAACGCTGGAACGATGCAGAATGCTGGGTGATTACTCTAAGATTTTGAAAACTTCACCTGACAGCACAGCTTATATAGAGAAACACTGGAGACACACAGTGGCGTGAATATAGTTGGGCTAACATGCCCTTCCCTTCGAAGGGGGAACAGTTGGTCGGTCTATTCATCTTTTTTAAAAAACCCACGCACTTTCATATATATACTTTTATTTCTTTTGCTCCGCGTTCTGGAAACCAACCTGGCATCGTTTTTCACCAATTTTGATTTCTGTATAAGAAACGCAACGGAAAAAAAAAATCTTATCTGTTATGCTGATTTGTATCCAATGGAATCCTTTTTTCTTCAGAACTATTAATCGTTTGAGGTCTTTGCAAAAGACGTCATGTATCAACTTGTTACCTGAGTTTATTTTGCGTTTATTCGTGCAACTCAGATCACATTTGGTTTTCTCAACATTCGCGTGGTTTCTCTTAGTTCCACATGAACGTAGTTAATCTCTAACTATAAGGTGATGGCTGTCTATATCACCTAGGCTTGTTTTCTTTTCGAAAGGAAGAAATGAGAGCGCCGCGCCTGATAAATATTTTCTTGTTTTGTTTGATTTTTTTATAAATCCCTTTTGCAAAGGACAATGACACATCGCCAGCTTTTATAATATTCCATAATGCGACGGGAGGAAAATAACAAAGTCAAAAGTTGACACACGCACAATGATAACGGATAAGGCAAGCTTAAAGTGGCTTTCATATATAAGAAGGCGAGTGCACATCGAAGATTTATGGGGTGACTTAGGCCATATAACATTAAAATTTTCAATGGTATCCTTTCTCACATCAAATATTCTGTAATCAATTCAGCTCTAGAAAACTTTTCTTTAGTTTTCCTAGCTTTGCTATGGCTGTACGGTCAAATCATATGCCTGGAAATACAGCAATTACATCAAACGACTTGCCGTTTTTGATTTTAATACATAGGATAGGGTGGAATAAAAGAAAAGAAAAGTTGAAGAACAACTGGCAATTCGACTGCAAATCAAGGACTGTGATTGCTACTCTCAGAGTAGCTACCGTTGGCTTATTAGGCCACGTACGGCCCAAAGCCGACCACTGGCCGGCATACAGAAAGAGGCAGTCCATCATCAACACACCTGAATTTTCGGTGAATCTGTTATCGTTTTGGCCGTATATCTTTTAAAAAGGATAATAACATATCCCTTGTTTATTTATGTCGGTTTCCATATAGCTGCCGTTGCTGTTAAATTACAGGATGTTGAATAACGAGGTGGATCATTCGCCATAACGACTGTGGCCGATGTTTACCGATACACTCGCCACCTGATCCATCGTGTTATCGATCCAACAAATAGGCCTTTGGACAACACCGTTCTCCTTCGACGAATGACGTAATAGTGAGAGCCCTATACAGGTTTGGGAACGCACCTTCAATGTACTCGATCCTTACTGTCACTCCAACGTCAGAGCGGGACTCACCGACTCACCGAACGCCAATCGTCTATCACCGAGCAATGTGAGATGACAATAGGCAACTGTTGGGGTGTTATTGTTGTTATTATTCCCTCCTTTCTTATTTTTTGCCAAAACTTATAGACTGTCTGTTGGGTTTGTTATCATTGCGTGGCCAATAAATATAAAGTCGTGTTGGCTGCGAAAACAATCAGCCGACATGCGCAGTCCAAATAACCATCATTTTAAACAACCAAAAACTTGTTTTATAGTTCACCCCACAGTGTCCTCTCTTGTATATGTTGACCTCATACAAGGACACGATGCAATGTGACGTCAAGACACGGGCAAAAAAAAAAGGCGTCCTATTCGATTTCATTGTGTCCCACTGCGCATCGAATATAAGAACGCTCGATGATATTAACTTCTTTTTGCATGCAAATTGCATTCACCCCCTTTGCCTTTGCTTATAGCTTGTTCCGTTTTTATTAAAGCTTATCATTCCCAGAGGCAATGAGAAAAAAATGGCACAAAATGCCATTTGCCCTACTTTATGTCCAATATCGATTGCGTATTGACCCTCTGTCATTTCTGTTCTTATTCACGCCTTATACATGGCCGCCATTAAAACAAAAAACGAACATATGAGTCCGTGTCCGTTTTACGTCGAAGCTACTCTCATCATTTTTTCAGTTTGCCGACATAGCTTTAAGATTGGGTTGACCTTTAATTTTAGTTGGAAAAGGCTGCAACGTTTTGAAATGTCAAGCCTGTCACTAGTAGCTTTGCTGTTCAAACAACCAAACTCGGTCGTTCGACCGTTTGTCTAACCGAAAGAATTGTTTCTTCTCCTCTTTGCAATTTGACGCTTGATTAAATTCTAGTGCAACCAGCAGTCGGAAAAATAAGGTAGATGACGGACATACGGTTGAAATCATTAAATACGCGCAAATAACCAAGAAATCGGATGGTCATTGGGAATCGAGGATTCACTTCCGCTGCGGTGCACGTCACGTAACCACATCATATACTGATTGCACGGTCGACGACGGTCGCATTTTTTTTTTTCGTAAAAATAAACAAGCATCAAGAGAAGGCCGCTTATTTAGAAACGATATAGGTTCAATACTTGCAGGCCATCTGCCGTATGAATTGGAACAGTCTAAATATCTCAGCTGTCTTTATCGCTTAATTGATGGCAATCTCACGATTGTGCCTACACACAAGCTTAAGCCAGTTCTGTCCAAGACAAAGACATTTGTTCTACAAATGAATTGCAATCACAGTTTACGTGTAGAATGCGCAGAACTTGAAAACTACAATAGCTATTCAATATATCGGAGAAACTCGTAGGAATGAAAAAGAAAAAGGGTCATTATAAGCAACGTAGGAGTCCTTGCTGGCCCTTAGCGCTAATAAAAAAAAGAAGAAATGTTCCATACACTGCTGGTAACAAAAAGAAGAAAAAAGGCACGTTGAAAAGAGCATCGAACGACCTAATTGCAACCCGCATGTGTATCAAATGAGGTATCATTATGGCTCTCACGTTTCCTTCCAAGTATTACGCTCGCTGCCTTCCTTATTCTCTTTGTTATTTGATTCTTGTTATTTGATGTTCTTGCTCATAAAGTTTACAATAGACGGGGAATGAGAATAAAAAGAAGGAGGAAGAATGGAGTGCCCTTCGTCGGTTGGTGAATAACTCAAACAATCAACATATCGACAGATGCGATGAAAAAAAAAAGGCAAAAGCCAAGAGGGGACTGCATAAACCAGGCTAGGTCGGATCCAACCGTATATATTCCTGCCGGCTAAACTAAATCTTAAGAGCCACAATGAGTCGACGACGAATCGGGAAAATATACCGTCAATGAAAATGAGGCAACGCTAATTCATCTTGATGAGTTGCTTCGAAAAGGGTGCCTTTGCAAAATGACTGCTTTGTCATTGACGTGCTCGTTATGTACGTGCATGGGGATGAGAGACTAGAAAACCGTCCCCAGAAATCAGTATTGTTCACTTGCCAGATTTTACGCCCTTCCCAAATGTGTCGGTTCCGGCACGAATTGTGTAGACACAAGAATGAAATCCTTCCAAGAATACGAAAATCGTTCATATAATTCACTGTCAATAGGGACGGAAGACAAGTGGAAGGAAAAAAAAGGTCCTCATCGTTGGTGGAGTGAAAAATACCGCACACGCGTTAGCTGAAATTCGAAGACGGCATCCGACGGACGTTTGCGTATATTCGTTGTTGTACATACGTGTCGAACCACTGGTCCGTGCTTCAGCGTCGCCACTCACTGACCTGGACAGTACACTTCCAGTGCGGAAGGATTGAAGATGAAGCTCGCAATAAGCGAATTATTCTATTTCTTTTCAACAGGAAAATGGAAATGAGTGGATCGGTGTTTGACCATTCCGCACACTTTGGGTAATATTGAATTAAGCGTGAAATTATTCGCGTTGTTCTCCTGGTAAAGTATGATGCGGTCTTTAAACCTAAACCCTTAAAAAAAGAAAATAGAAAGAGATAAGCTTCAACTATATGGGCTACAGCAGTCTGTCTCAGCGATGGAAACCAGATCGATGTTACGAGTCAGCAACGGATAATTGAAATTCCATTGAAAATCCATTACTTTTTTGTTTTTTCTGCCATTCAGCAGCGTTTTGTTTCTCACAAATGTTGTTGAGCCCAAGAGTAGACAAGAAAATTGCCCGTGTTCAGATTTGGAAAGGAATCCAATAACACCACAAGCATGCGATACATACCTGGCCTTAAAAACGTTAGCCATCAATTCTTTTCGTTCTGCGGGCCTTGTCAGCAGCTCTAACTATAGCCTACACAATGTTGATTGCGATTCAAGAAGGGTTCTTCTAACGTCACGCTACACCACTGGATATAAAGTCCACAAATAAAATTCGGCGCGCAGAGTGGCAAAGTACTTTGCACGCTGATCATTGATGCCATAGGCGGCTGGCTTTTTCGATGGTAAAAGACGCAAGTGTTTCGGAAATAAAAAAAAGGAGCAACCATACAGCAGCTCTCGGTTTGAGCCAGATGCATTAAATCGATTGATCCAATTGCATTTCCTTGCTTCTGGTAAAATTGAAGCTCATGCTGAACGGCAGATTGAACGCGCTCTTTATTTCTTTTTCAAATTGAGTTGTCTCATGTGGCCGCATGTGGCTATATATCCCTCCAGCCGGAAGCGTAGTGGTAGGCAATGCGAATGGAATATAAAAAAAAGAATGTTACATATCCACATTCCCCCTTTGTTTGCACAATCTCAACAAATGAGAGACGTTGAATGTACCATGACGTTGCCCGCATACGTAGACGTCTATCTTTATCGATCCTTAGGGACTTCCTTCAGTTATTAAATATTTCTTTAATGAGACTTGCGAGCCTATATGGCGTTCTGTTAATTGTTTAATAGCTAGGATCTCTACGCTTGCAGCATACTGGGCGCCGTTTGTATTCTGTTTAATGGAAAACTCCCTATCGCTCTTGATCACTAAAATTTTTACACTGAATGGCTCTCGATGGTCGTAACTCTTAAGTGGAAGAGATCCAATTTCTATAAATAGTAAACTTTTTACGTAACATATAGAAAATCACTACTGTCGGCTTGTTATGGGAGCCCTAGTGAAGATAAGAAGATATCCATTCACGGTAAGAAAAACTTGAAGAGATTCCGTTTGAGGATTACGCACGTGTATAGCTAGTAAACCCTCACACCTCTAATGGGGAACAGTTGGATGGATGGAGCAATAAGAGCAGACTGGGATTGACTGCCAATCACAGCATCTTTTCCTTTCTGCAGGTTTTGCAACACACGTGGACTGTATCCGTTTTACAGAATAAATCACTCGTATACAGCTGTCATAATGCTGCGCAGCTGGGTTACCATAGTCGTGCACAGAGTTGTGTGCAATAAAACAAAAAGAAGTGACATATAGTGAATACTGAAACGGCTTGTTCTCGAGTCGCCTGACCATATTTCTGATACTGCAGCTTGCGAATTCCTCTGTCCTTCGTGTGGAAACAAGAAAACATCGGAAAACATAATTTCCTGGTGTAGAAATTAGGTTCTTGATGAAGCTCATTGTCTCGTTTATTCATGCTCGACTAATAATAGCAATTATTCTAGCAGTCTTACACATCGTCAGCCAAAATTGGTTATTATTCTTTTTTTCTTGAAGGGGAGCGTTTCCACACAGTATGCAAATCATTGAAACCTGCGTGATTATATCAGTTCTGTTCTGTACAGGAGACTTCTCCAGCAAGTGTTCTGAAAACTTTTCGAGTGGATATAAGGGAAGAAAAACTTCAATAGAGACGATTACTTAGACTTGTACCATCCCCTGTGGTTTCCAACTATAAATAATTTAATCATTCATTTTGTTTAAAGCCTTGCGTCATTTGAGATATTTGTAATAACGAGACAACGACGATAAAAAAATACGATTGCTATGAACAATCTGCTTAGAGTAGTATAAGCATCTAGATCATTTGAAGAAATGAAAATTGCACTATTGAGCAAGGCGATGCCCCAACGTAGGATAGTCTATACTGAAACCAGCTGTAATAACCTAGACATTAAGCAAAATTTGCTCCGGCGGCAATCTAGAATATTTATATGCTGAGGAACAGCAACGCTGCATCGATGCAATTACCTAAAAGCCATTTAAAAAAAATAAAAGAACAGAAGTCTGTCTAGCATTGAATGAGGGATTTCAATCGATGCGGAGGTTATTAAGCTAATGATTTGTCGAATTCTATGTTTTACTTTGAACCGTTTAATAAATACAAGAATTCATACTAATTAATAAATTTTTTTCTTTCTTTTGAGAAAAGCAACGACACCCTTTATGCAAGAAAAATTTAATGGGTGCTGGTGCGCGTGCTAATGATGTATCTCTTTCCTCAAATTGTGCTTGAGTGAGGGCAAACAAAGAGAAACGTTTCAACCTCGCCAGTAGATTGCAACAAAGTCTGCAAAATATTTTGTTTGTATTACACACATTGAACTCTCGGGTCCTTGAAGATCCTAGAACGGTTTACAACCACACAGCTAACGTCCTTTGATTTGAGACATTGACAAGCAAATCAAATTGTAAGAACTTGGAAAGCTATACAACTATAGCAAGCTCTAATATGATAAGCTTAGGCAGGCGCCATCAACGAGCTTCAATGTGTGTTAACTTCAATATGCTATTTCTGTTATCCGTCGCACAGTGCGGAAGAGCGTTCCAACGTCCGTTCCGACCTGTCGTTGTCCGTGGTAACACCCTGAACTAATAAAAATGTCAAGAACCTCACCAGTCACGACCCATGTACTATGCCAGCGTCACAACATGAAAGTTGACCGAAGGCGTACTTGACTACCGTCCTGCATACTTTAATAGAGCGTACAGAAGCTTCACTATGAAAAAGACGTCAGTCAGTTTAGCACCCTTAAAAAAGCAACTTGACGTCATGAGGGACCTGATTGTGTGTTGTCAAGACGTTGAGCCATCTTCATGGGTCACATCTCCTAAAACTTAAAATTCTCCTACGCTTAAATCGAACAGCAAGCAATGAGTAGTCTAGCCTAATCAAGTGAAACACAAGCTTTTGCTGGCTCTGCGTCATTCCAATGTGTGAAATTCAAAGATATTGATTCTGTTATTCTTTCAAGACCGTCTGCTGCGTGACTGAAATCCACCAAAACCGAAACACACTCTCATGAAGTGATCTGGGAGAAATAAAAGAAACCAGAAGGAAATCTGAACAGCAAACTTACATGCCAAGAGTTCAAGATTGCGCTAGGCTGCATTTCCATACTCGGCTTGATAAAACTATGACGTACTTGCTTGCGCCATAAAAAAAAATCAGATTAATAAGCCGTAAATCAAAAAGAAGCCTTATGAGACCATCGTCATTCTGTGGGCAAGAATATTGGTCTTAAAACTGAGGCGCTTGTTTATGGAGTTCGGGCTATCGGGCGAATATACGGACTTAAATCTCCCTAGCAACTTTAGTAAAACGCTACACTCAGCTGAATCGATTAGAAGGGCATCGTTGTATAGACGTCATCCTTCTAGGGTGTCCGTGTTTCTGATGTTTTGTCATTTTTTTCCCCTTCACTGATTTACGTCGACAGGGGATCGAGGTCGTATAAATAATCGTCGACAGTATAACAGCACTATGTGAAAAGCGGCGTCTCTTCATCGGTTACTATACCAAATTGTTTAAGGGCAAAATGACGACGACGTTGGTTCACGCGACAGAGTTCTATGTCGGAGCGGAAGCCACACATTTTTTAGGTTTCAACTCGTTTTAACCATAAAGAAATTTTATACCAAATTTTATGCTGAAAGACAAAAAGGGTCAAGCTGCCGAAAACACAATGAATCTGAATAAACCTTCCTCGTTGTTGATGATTGCATTAGAAAGGAAATACTATCAAACCATAATTATTGTATGGTGTATAGCTATTAACTATAAATTAAATTTTGTTATTTTTTTTCTAATAGATTGATAGTATCAAGAAATTTACTCCGATTTACTCACTACAGTTTTATCCAGTTTTGCAGAATTGCTCCCCACAGTCAATTGAGTAACGTAAAAAACAAAATCTGGCTTTCATTTCTTTTATCTGATTTTTCCTGGTTTCATTCTTACTCTGTCAATCGCTTGCTACGGAAAACATGCTTTAGCGTAATAAGAACTAGACAGAAAGCGGGCGGTGTATCTCGGATGGCTATAAGCTATTGCATTTCCTAGTTCATGCTATTTCCGCAAAGTCCAATGGCCGGAAACTTTTAAAATGCAAACTCTACGTGACGAACACCTCAGGTATCCTCGAGGGTGATGCAATGGGCCTTGTGTTAATATACTTATGGTTGTACAGAGAAGCAACAGGATGATGTGCATTAGATTGTTTTACCTAAAACTTTACAATAATTTTTCAGCTAATTTTACAACAAATTTCTATCAAAACTCTTGTGTATTGTAGGTCTCTAGCGTAGGCCCGAGCAATCTAAGAAAGACTTGATTTCTTTCGGGGAGATGGCGCGTCGGTCACGAAATAGAGGCTGCGAAGCTGTCTAATGAAAGGCGAGGCTTTGTGCGTCACCTGGCGACGCCTTGCGCGCTCGATTGTTTCGAGCATGGTCATCTAGTCTAGATTATAGATCATAGCATGGGGGGACATATGCAAACGATGCAATTGCAAACATCGTCGTTGACTCGTTGTTCTGTTCAGGGTTCAGTCAGTCACAGCGGTTAGTACTTACTAACATGATCCGTTCTCCATCTTTTAAAATGAATAGGAAAATAAATAAATAATGTGTTTGGTGCATGTTAGTGAACAAATTCGAAAGAGAAAAATCTCACATTCTACGCTTTTTCTTATGTCATAGCCTCTGCAAGTGGCATGAAGTAAATTTTACCAGTAGTTCCTAACACAACAGGAACTTTAATCAAAGTGTCTTCTATAGTCTTCATACTGTCTTCTATTCTACCCCCTTAGAGAGGGTAAGACGCAAAATTTTCTGGCCAAATAAATGTTGTTATTGAAACATTTTTTACAAATTCAACAGTTTTTTTAAATACTTCTCATGGATGGCGTTCTCATTGGATGCAGTTGGTACCCTACATTCCCTTGCCGGACACAGTGTGCTAAAGAGAGATGAGGAACTACTGGAAACATAGCAGCTCTCATTGAGCAAATATATAATTTTGGTTACGATACTGTAATAGAAAAAATGTGGTGGAAATATCTGTCAGGCTTTAGAGCAGCAATACCCTTTGCTATATCTCCACTTCATGTAAATGGAAAATCCCTGGAACTTCTGTTGAGTATGTCAGATCATATACTCTATTGTTAGGTAAACTTACCATCTTTCTTAGACAACATTATATTTCAATATTCTTTTTTTTCCCGTATTTTTTTTACACCAGGGAATGAAGCCCTTGTGCATATTGCATCAACCAAGTGCGAACATTTTTAGATTGTAGAAGCTAATATTTTTGTTGATTTTGCAGGGAAAAAAATCCATAGAAGACATGCACCATGTAATTGCTTTTCAGATTCATTTAAAGTATCAGCCTTTATTCCACATTCTTTTTTAAATCACTAGTCCCATCTGACCACACCTCATGGGTGCAGATTAAGAGACATGACCTATTCGACGCCAGTTACTGTTGACATTGAGTGTACCAGGGGGCAGCAAAGAGAGACAGCAAAGAGTACGCAACGATATAGCGATTGGAAGAATGCCAATCATGTTAAGGAGCTCAAACTGCACATTGGCTGGTATTTCGCCGGCTAAGAAGACTTTCATTCCACATAGACATGGACCACCACAATCATTGTGGTGGTTATTTCATTGTTTTTGGAAATGAAAAGGTATAAAACTATGATAAAATACTGTTTATCACAACCTTTCAAATAAGTCAATTTTAGGTGATAGTGATTCAAGAAAAAAATGTAAAAGAAACCACATGATTGTTGAGCAAGATAGCAAACAAAACATGCCATGTCAAGTAACGAGCAGTACGCATAGAACGAAAATGCGAACTAATGTGACCATGAACAAAGGAAAATACTATTTGAAGCAAAATAGTTTTCAGGATGTAATGGTATGATGTGTTACTCTTGAAAGCTTAGACTGACATTTATTTCCTTCAAATACTTCAAGGATATCCCTGTTGTCATAGTTTTAAAAGCTATGTGGATTTTGGCTGATCAAGAAAGATTCGAGATGATTGGTCTACTGATGATCGTGTAATGACAGCATTTGCGCCTTTAGAAGAATGTGTGCGCGCATCCATTTTTACTCAACAGCAAGCACTTAAGTATCTAATACATCTTCAGACTATTCAATATTCATTCACATAATAACATTTTTGCATTGTCCACTGCAGACATTTGGGCAACAAACTGCGTCAAAAGCGATTTTTTGGGGGTCCAGAAAAAACGGCAGTCGAAGAAGCTAGAGAGATGCTTGCCACCGCCGTTTTAGCGCACGTTTCGGTAAGTTTTAATTCTTCGTAGATGCGTAGTGTCTTAATTATAACTTTTATACAGGCTGACAATTTCAACTTTATAGCTAAAGCAATGTATTTAGCTTTGATGATTCACCGGGTCATTGAAGCCGACAATGATCCAACGTCAGTTGACGACCGTGATTATCATGGTAATAAGCGTATGAACTAAGCGGGCTCACTGCTTTCACTCTTGTTCGAAAATTTGTTCGAGCGCATGAACTTCGAATTAAAGGCAAAAATGGACAAGAATATTCCCAAGGTTAAGGCGACCCAGTTTGATGCAATCAAACACATCAGAACTGATCATCTAACTCTGGGTTTAGAAAATGCCATTGCCACTGTATTACTCAAATTTCTCTTGGGTTGCTATTCTATATTATGTTATTTTTCTTAGGAAAATTGAACGATCAAATGCCTCCGAATGGAAAGACGAAGTCGTCACACAAATGCTCTACTGCCGGTCGCACATCTCTAGACTTGGGATGATGACTCGGGTAAATTTCCAATTCGAGAAGACACGTTAGGTGTCTGGGCACCGTTCTCTTCAACCTTCTCAATGGGGTGACAATACCTTCCACTTTGTCATAAAATGTTCTAATTCTTCTTAATTTGTTTCTGTATGTTGAATTTTTAAAAATAGGTATGTTGTGTCCGCCAGATACACCTGAAAGAGAGGTAAAAACTCTAAATTACAAGGCAAATGTTATTCTTTGTTATTGTTTGTTGTTGGCATCGTTTAGGGATGTGTTCTGGAAAAAAATCTCGCATCGATGAATCATATCACCACGGAGTCAGAGGAAGAACCCATCATCCGGATTGCACAGAACATGGGAGTTGAAGATATTAATCTATTCAGTGGCGAAGAAATCAGCGACCCGAATATATACACTGTTTTCCCCAACGGTTCGTTTAATTTTCATGTTTGTCTCGTAAATTACGATTTTGTTCACTGCATTACCAATTCGTATTTTAGGCTATATCCTGGAACTCATCAAAGACTATCAACACTTGATCCGGTAGCACCAGCTGCGGCTTCAATGCCAGAATATCGCGACATACCCATCACGTAAGCTCGTACAGTTTTACAGGCTAGCGTTTTAGAATTTATTGTTTAATTCTAATTTAGATCCAAAGGACCGATTCCTTTTTATGTTGAGAAAGTTATGTTTTCTTCTAATGCCGAAGAGGCAAACATTATTAAAATCCAATTGCGGCAGACCCGGCGACTTGAATTCGGCGACAAGTTCAGCAATCGACATGGTCAAAAAGTAGTCACCGGTTAATGTCTCGTTGTGTGATTCCCATGGACCCTTTTTAACCCCCAATTTTCTTTATTGTAGCACTTGTTGCAGAACAGGAAGACTTTCCCTTACAGAGCTTGGAATTTGTCCTGATGTAATCATGAATCCCTACGGATTTCCATCTCGCATGACAGTCGGAAAACTGATTGAACTTTTGGCTGGAAAAACCGGGCTCATGGAAGAAAAATTTCACTACAGCGACGCATTTGGTGGATCAAAGCTGCAGATTTAATATTTCATTTGGGGTTTTGTCATGTCAAAGTTTTATTACAGGTCCAAGATGTCAGTGAAGAATTGGTCAAACATGGGTACAATTATTAAGGTAAAGAGTGTTTGACTTCTGGAATGGAACAACGGGGGACCAGCTTACGGCTTACATTTATTTTGGACATGTACTCAAGCGAACCGAGATCTTATTACGACAGTGAACGGATTAAATTTACTTTTAACCCACAGAAGGTCGTGCGCGCGATGAAGGTCTTCTTCTTGGTTAAATGGATCGCGATTATCTGATCGCATACGGATCTAGGTTCGCTTAAGATCGGTCATAGAAATTATTCAAATTTTTCTGATTGAATTATTATTTGCAGCATCTTGGAGCGATTGATGATCTCGAGTGATGCGTTTGATGTCGATGTCTGCAATCAGTGTGGTCTCATAGAATATTTAGGTTGGTGCCACTATTGCAAACCAAGTGCTTCAGTTACATCCATCCGTATTCCCTACGCTTGCAAGCTTCTCTTTCAAGAACTTCAAGCGATAAACATTGCTTCCCGGGTCAAATTGGACAAGTTTTTGACTAGAATTGTGGTATATTCAACGTACTAGAATTTGGTAAGCATTACAACACCTAAGTGGTTAAAGGTTTCTCAATAACTCAACCGAAAGGACCATTCCAAGTATATACATTTTGTAACGCGGTGCGCAAAAAAATTTATTGTCATTCAGTTTGATCATTTTATGCCTAACTTTTCCTCTGTACAGGAAACAATCAATGTCGAGTCAAGGCTCAAGTAGCTGAAGAGGAATAATGGATGTTTATAATACAGTCGATGGAGCCGAGATCGTGAACAGTGGAAGATCCGCTAAATTTGACCGCGTTCTGCAAGCTGATCATCCCGATAAAAACGAAGGTAACGCTCGAATAGGACACCTGCGAAAGTCTTAATTGTCATCGTGAAACAGGTATTAACGATTCTTGCGCAAGAGCTTTACTGAACTTGGTCCGTGTTCTATTGAGGCACCAGCCACCACGCAGGAAAGGCCCTTTCAGAAGTGAAATGAAACAGTTAAATTCGGCACTACATGACCGAAGGTAGAAAAGTGATAAAAAGAAATGAGGGAAAAGAGAAAAAGAAGAAGAAAGAAAAAGGAGAAGTTAGAATATGTAAATGGAGACAAAAATCGGATTCCAAATAATCCTGGAATAGCTATTTAGCTAACATTGACTAATCGACTAAGTGTTGAATTAGTTCTTCCATTTATAGACGTGAGACGTGACTGAAGGTTGCTTTTTGTAACAATTATTATGTTTTTCCCGATTTTCAGGTACGAAAGGAATACGCAAGATGTAATCTCGCAAATCGTAATGGCAGCTCCTGGAATGAGTTAAATCAAATGAAAACAGTTTCAAGTATTTTTGAACTCATATTGTTTTTCGAAAAAAACAGGTTTACCGCCATTGGTGATGGAGAAATTGGAAAGCTGTTCCAGGAAGAAAAGAACTTCTTTTTTACATGCTCCGTTCCAAACATTCGCCTCTGGAGCTATGTACGTAAATAACTATCCTACTGTGCTTTTATTAAAACTTATTATATTTTTCCAGTCTTACTTTCATGACTCCTGCTGTGTGCGCCCTTTTCCATCAGCATGGTATCTATTTATTTTTTTGGTTTACGTATTTTAAAATCTACTAAATCATTCTGATTGGAATTCTAGTTCGCTGGATGTCTTAACGCTAGAACAATTTGAGCCCGAGCAATATGAAAAGCTCACAAAAGTCAATGCTGATGGTTCAATTTCTAAAGTCTATTTTAATAAGGGACTATGATCAGTAATCGGCAGTTGCTATCTGAACACACATGATCTTATTGACAACAGCTCTGTCGTTGTCTTCACGAAAACTTATGATCAACAGGTGCTTATTAACTCGATTTTTTTCCACAGGTGGTAACTGAATTAAAAATGAATCAAATTCCTGTCGTAAAGCAATCTAAATTTTAAAAACCCGTTTTAATATGCTTCCTTCCTTCAAGTTTCGAACTCTTGTTAATTGGCATGGAAGTCGCGCACTATAGCACGGCGCCATGCTATTTTTATTATAGGTACTATATGTAAGGTATTTTAAACAGATGACCGCCGAAGAAAGTTTTGGTTGGGATGTGCGGTCCTGGCACAGTGGTTATCGCCACTTCCTTGTATGGTAGTTTCCCCAGGTTCGATTCCCGCCACCTCCAAGTTTCCCCTCCCTCCCTCCCGTCCCTCCCTCCCTCCCGTCCCGCCCTCCCGTCCCGTCCCGTCCTCCCTCCCGCCCCCCCATTGTTCCTTATGCATGTATGTGTGTCATCATTGAAGATTCATCGACATCATCAACTCAACGCTCAAGATATGCTTCAACGGTTCCAGCGCAAGATATGCTTCAACTAAAAGCTTCAAAGAAGCCGCCTTTAAAAAAAGGCCATCTATACACGACACTACCACACTACAATAACAAAACTACCCGTATGACACCAGCACAACAACTAGACACGTTACAGACGATGCTCGATCTAGTAGTACCGTTCACTACACATAAAGATCGAACCCGTAACTTGGCAGAGAATTGGTAGCTCGTAGGTTGTTCGTCAGACTCCCCATGGCCCTTAGGTTCATGGATGCAGGCAGCTTATCATCGAGCCATGACCCAATTCGAAACCCGCAAAAACCTTTTTACTTTTTTGAATGCGCCGAATTAGGCAGGCAGCCCTTAAACAGGGGCCGCGGGCCGATCTACATTCGAATTCGAATGCTGGTTGTCCTGGTTATCTCCTTCTTGTCTGCTTGACAACGACTGTGTCGTCTGTTTTTTCTCGTCGTCTGCTTAGCGGTGTTGATGCTATTCATTCAAGAGTCAAACTCAAGAGTCAAGACCATCAACAGCAACAACACACCAACCGAATTTTTACGGCACAACGTAGCAACTTAACGAAGTAAATGTGTCATAAACATGTCGCATAAACAAATACTTAAACTAAAACATTTTTTATATTGATGTTTTCAAACAATGGATACTATTTTCTGAATAGACTTGTTGACAGAGACGGTGTTAGACAGTATGATAATCTTCAAACTAAGTGTTCAGACTCCTTGGTACTTGTTTTGTACAAGCAATTTAAATGAAGATACCTGCCTTATACAATACAACTTAGGTCATACTGGAGCTGGGAAAACTACAACAATGAAAGTCATTACAGACTACAGAGGAAGAAACCCCTACTAGCGGAAAGGTTACCTTAGTTTCTATTTGTATCTTTTTAAAGTGCTCTGATCGAAAGATCTTTAGTTTAATTTTAGTCAATCAACTTGTTTTTCAGGTTCAAGTTGATGGACACAACATCGTTTCCAGTTAAGCCTATGCTTTCCAACCAGCTTTCCATAGCACAACAATGTGCATTTTGGCGGAACATCATACTTCGTGAGCACATGGAAGCCTACAATAAACACATGGAAGCCTGCAAATATCCATGGAATAGTCCCATCACATATTAACTGGTATTTTTTTTGTACAGCATTAAAATAAAAGAATCTTATCTCCATCTTTCTTATTTGAAAAAATTGAATGTTTTGCTAAACACAGAATTGTGGACCTATTCCTGTCTGGCTTACAAATAGAACAACATGCTGATAAATACGCAAAAGGCAGTTCTGGTGGTAACTAATTTTTTATGTAAGATCTATTTGTATTAGAACACTAAAGCACATGAGTATTTATTTAATCGATATTGCCCAGTTATTCATCTGGTTTCATAAAATCAACCACTTAACAAGTGATTAATTTTTTCCAGCTCGTGAATAACTATCGATTGAGGAATACAGTTTGAGCCAAACTACTCTGGAATAAGTTTTCATCAAATTCGCTCACGAACAAGAAGACATATTTGAGTAGAAGGTGGCCTAATTTTTAAGCAAATGCAACAATAAATTGCTCTATTTCCTTGTTATTTTCGAACCCAATAGGAGAAAATATGCTGTAACAGAAGAATACCTGCATCTTATTAAGGTAACATGCCAGAATATTGGGTCTAACTTCAGTCAACCATATGTTGCTGAGACTGATCGTGCTGAAAATACTAACTGATAATTTGTGTTTAAGATTCTGTGGGAATGTTTCGAATTTGGGAATCTTACATGTGATTTACTGATTCCGAAATTTCGTTAACATTGTCCAATTTATGAAAACTGGAACTCCTAAAACAAAAATGCTAATAATTCATGCACGTGCATGTTTAATGTGTTTTTCTTGATGTCAAGGTATATCCATGGGAAAAAAAGTGAAGTATGTAATTCATCGGTTCGGCTCGGTGGTAGAACATTTGCTTGCGATTCCGGAAGCTTGTGGTTCAATTCCCATCTCCCATGTGTGTCAAAATTTGTGCTTATTATTTCTTAAACCAAACAAATTTATTTAAAAGGAATAGCACTTTTTAACAGTGACTTCATTCTTAAGCTTAAAGTAAACAAAATTTAAGCCCGACTTTTTGTACAGTGGGGCTCAAAAAGTCGGACTGAGATAAATTGCGATAGATGGCAGTCCTAGTATGTTTAATCAGTATGAGTTGTGTGCAAGTGTGTGTGTTGTCGGCCTTGTCTGCAGAAAGCACTAATTCAACACACACAAAAAAGTGTGTTAGTTAAGTTTCTTCCTTTGTTATTTATTTGGTGTTCTTTGGTGATTGTTTAACCTAAAATAACGGTATCGTATTGTTAAGTGTTCATATGTCAACCATTGAAGGAAGAGAAAACTCATATGGATTGCTTTTTTTAAACAGGGCTTCCCTAGTCATCAGCTACGTTCAGTTGTGAATAAGAAAGTTGGACATGATTCATCTGTTGAAATGTGGATTAAGAAACAAAAAAGTGAGGAGCACGGTGAAACTGAAGAAAGGTAAACAATGACCTTAATTCATAATACTTAAACACCACTGTCTGATTCTAGCATTTATAATAGGTTTATAAAATTCTAGTTTCGTCCCTGGTATGAAACCTTGAATTCTCTTGCAACCGTGGAGCCTTCATCTGATTTGAGGTGCTAGCTTCCTGTAAGTTGAATTTTGCAGCATGACCACAAAGCCAACCGTCATATATCTCTTCAATCTGTCACATACATTGAATTCAAAGTCACTCATTTAATTATGGTACTTAGATTTGAATTTTTATAGTTGTGTTCTTATTTTATATGTAACATGTCTGTCAGAGGAAAGCTTGGTGTTCATCTTTGTTCCTGCAGTAAAATTACCATCCAAAGCAATCTTGGCTCCTTCAGGAAATCTTCAGGTGAGTTAAATTAGTTTCATGATTTAACATTTCCCAAGTATTCTAATTGATGTGTTCCTTTTTTTTAGATAACATGTCATCCTTGAAGGCTTATGGATGTAAAACAACCCAGGTGGCGACATTGGATTTCATCGTGGAACACCGTGATTGTTGTGGTATTGTTTTTTTGTTATGTATGTACTAGTTAACCCGTTGGCTGCCACCCCGTTTTTCCCTTTTTTTTATTTTTAGCTTGTAGGGACGGGCCGCGCTGTTCTGCTCCATGGCGTATTTGCCATGGGGTGGGACAGTCGCAACTGCCTAAAATTCGCCTTCGGGCGCCTTAGGCAATGCACCCGATAGGGACTCCCTTTGTTGACAAGTTCATAGAGACCAGGGGTGTGCATTCCCGTTATGGTCTCTGTGAACTTGTCGGCCCGGACTTGTCTTCGGACAAGTCCCCCTTGGCGCCATATCCATCTGAGTGGCGCGTAGCAAATGTAGAAACGCAACCTACGGGTTGCATGGCGTGGCAGCCAACGGGTTTACTAACATTGTATAATGTATATGTATGTATGTCTTGTATTGTATGTGTGTCTTGTAAAACAGTGGTGGAATTGTGGGTGGAGGTGGGACAATAAAACAATTCCTTTAAAACTATTTGTCTACAATTTATTTTATGAACCTTCTAAACGTACATTTTTTTCACATTGATTTTCATCTCATTTACCCGGCTTGGCTTTGAACCAAAGCCATTGACTGTCCCAGTCACATGCTCTACCAATTGAGCTAAGAGAGTTACTATCTTATCCTCTAAGTCTTCAACACATTCAAGTAACTAATGGGGTCAAGTCAAATGACTTCCTTAATCAATGGGGGGGATGATAGGGGGGGTTGCCAGGAAGGTATCGTGTCCGACTGGCAACTCCAAGATCCGTGGTTCGATTCCCAGACCGGGGCCTCCAACCTTCCACGTCTGCAAGTCGAGTTGAGAAACTTTCCCGTTACGAAGTAACGGGATGGATATTTTGGGAAAGTTTGATATGATATCCATCCACTAATTTCTAAAAATTGTACGAATTGATTTATCGATGTAATGCGTTTATTATTACTTCAACAATCTGTAACGGATTTTAACCATTGGCATCCTCTACCGAGGATGCATTGTTTATATAGTTTTGTCAATATTAATTTTAAACAAGAGTGAAATTTTTTTATTCAACTATACCTGTAGACATTAGATTACTTATCCGACTTAATTCGGGTTTGAACCGTTAACCTTCGGCATGCCGTGCCGATGCTCAACCACTGAGCCACGAGTCACATATGCATTTGTCTATAGTTTCGTGTTAATTGAGTTCCATAAAGTTGGACTTAGAATAATTTTTGAAGCATGATCCAAGATAAACTTATGTTACAGCACATAGTCACATGCATACGGATTTAATAAGTATGTAATAACATTCAATTCTTTACATCGCCTTCAGTTGGGATTTGAACCCGAGCCCTTTCAATCCGTACACCAACACTCTACCACAGAGCTGTGATCCTTATTTATACTCAGGTTAGATATAGCTTTATGACCGTACACAAATTGCCTTAACAATAAAATGTTTTTCATGTTTCCTCGTAATAGTGAATAATATAACGTAACTCGTAGATCAATGGCAGAGCGTCGGCAACGCATGTCGAAAGTATTGGGATCGATTCCGAAAGAGTTACATTAAATTCTGTAACATTATTCCACTGTATCTGATACACTGTTGTATCCAAAGATTAAAAAAGATTGAAATGCATATTAAGGTTTAATATAACTTTCATAAATATGATATTCTAATTTGTACATTAGCAAACTACCAACTTGAATTGGAACATAATCGGCGGTAATATAAATGGCACTCAAAAATCCTCATTACCAGGGCCTTCACATCAGTTCTCACCAGAGTTTAAAGTACATTCCTGAAAATAAATAAATTGCAAAGGTCAGAAATGTGCAGTATGCATCATCTCTCTTTAGAACACTGTGCCCAGAAAGAGATGTAGGGTACCAACTGCGACTAATGAGAGCTCTGTACTGTAACATTTGCAAAAATGTTGAATTTGTAAAAAAATTTCCAATAACATTTGTTTCGCGACAAAATTTTGCATCTTACCTCCTAAAGGTTTCAGAAGAACGAGTCACAACATGGTTGTATTGGTCGACAAAATGATGTAATTCAGTTAGCACCTGTGAAAAAAACGCGAGTTAATAAGTACCTGTTGACCATAAGTTTTCGTGAAGACAACGACAGAGCTGTTGTCAATAAGATAATGTATGTTCAGATAACAACTGCCGATTACTGATCATAGTCCCTTATTAAAATAGACTTTAGAAATGGAACCATCAGCTTTTCATTCAACTTTTGTGAGCTTTCCATATTGCTCGGGTTCAAATCGGTCTAGCGTTAAGACATCCAGTGAATTATAATTTCAAACAGAATGAAATAGACTGTCGACCCCATAGCAAATACGCCATGAAGCAGAACAGCGCGGCCCGTCCCTACAAGCTAAAAATAAAAAAAAGGGAAAAACGGGGTGGCAGCCAACGGGTTAACTAGTACATACATAACAAAAAAACAATCGGTACCACAACAATCACGGTGTTCCACGATTAAATCCAATGCCGCCACCTGGGTTGTTTTACATCCATAAGCCTTCAAGGATGACATGTTATCTAAAAAAAAAGGAACACATCAATTAGAATACTTGGGAAATGTTTAATCATGAAACTAATTTAACTCACCTGAAGATTTCCTGAAGGAGCCTTTGGATGGTAATTTTACTGCAGGAACAAAGATGAACACCAAGCTTTCCTCTGACAGACATGTTACATATAAAATAAGAACACAACTATAAAAATTCAAATCTAAGTACCATAATTAAATGAGTGACTTGGAATTCAATGCATGTGACAGATTGAAGAGATATATGACAGTTGGCTTTGTGGTCATGCTGCAAAATTCAACTTACAGGAAGCTAGCACCTCAAATCAGATGAAGGCTCCACGGTTGCAAGAGAATTCAAGGTTTCATACCAGGGACGAAACTAGAATTTTATAAACCTATTATAAATGCAAGAATCAGACAGTGGTGTTTAAGTATTATGAATTATGGTCATTGTTTACCTTTCTTCAGTTTCACCGTGCTCCTCACTTTTTTGTTTCTTAATCCACATTTCAACAGATGAATCATGTCCAACTTTCTTATTCACAACTGAACGTAGCTGATGACTAGGGAAGCCCTGTTTTAAAAAAAGCAATCCATATGAGTTTTCTCTTCCTTCAATGGTTGACATATGAACACTTAACAATACGATACCGTTATTTTAGGTTAAACAATCACCAAAGAACACCAAATAAATAACAAAGGAAGAAACTTAACTAACACACTTTTTTGTGTGTGTTGAATTAGTGCTTTCTGCAGACAAGGCCGACAACACACACACTTGCACACAACTCATACTGATTAAACATACTAGGACTGCCATCTATCGCAATTTATCTCAGTCCGACTTTTTGAGCCCCACTGTACAAAAAGTCGGGCTTAAATTTTGTTTACTTTAAGCTTAAGAATGAAGTCACTGTTAAAAAGTGCTATTCCTTTTAAATAAATTTGTTTGGTTTAAGAAATAATAAGCACAAATTTTGACACACATGGGAGATGGGAATTGAACCACAAGCATCCGGAATCGCAAGCAAATGTTCTACCACCGAGCCGAACCGATGAATTACATAGTTTACATACTTCACTTTTTTTCCCATGGATATACCTTGACATCAAGAAAAACACATCAAACATGCACGTGCATGAATTATTAGCATTTTTGTTTTAGGAGTTCCAGTTTTCATAAATTGGACAATGTTAACGAAATTTCGGAATCAGTAAATCACATGTAAGATTCCCAAATTCGAAACATTCCCACAGAATCTTAAACACAAATTATCAGTTAGTATTTTCAGCACGATCAGTCTCAGCAACATATGGTTGACTGAAGTTAGACCCATTATTCTGGCATGTTACCTTAATAAAGATGCAGGTATTCTTCTGTTACAGCATATTTTCTCCTATTGGGTTCGAAAATAACAAGGAAATAGAGCAATTTATTGTTGCATTTGCTTAAAAATTAGGCCACCTTCTACTCAAATATGTCTTCTTGTTTGTGAGCGAATTTGATGAAAACTTATTCCAGAGTAGTTTGACTCAAACTGTATTCCTCAATCGATAGTTATTCACGAGCTGGAAAAAATTAATCACTTGTTAAGTGGTTGATTTTATGAAACCAGATGAATAACTGGGCAATATCGATTAAATAAATACTCATGTGCTTTAGTGTTCTAATACAAATAGATCTTACATAAAAAATTAGTTACCACCAGAACTGCCTTTTGCATATTTATCAGCATGTTGTTCTATTTGTAAGCCAAACAGGAATAGGTCCACAATTCTGTGTTTAGCAAAACATTCAATTTTTTCAAATAAGAAAGATGGAGATAAGATTCTTTTATTTTAATGCTGTAAAAAAAAAAAATACCAGTTAATATGTGATGGGACTATTCCATGGATATTTGCAGGCTTCCATGTGTTTATTGTAGGCTTCCATGTGCTCACAAAGTATGATGTTCCGCCAAAATGCACGTTGTTGTGCTATTGGAAAGCTGGTTGGAAAGCATAGGCTTAACTGGAAACAATGTTGTGTCCATCAACTTGAACCTGAAAAACAAGTTGATTGACTAAAATTAAACTAAAGATCTTTCGATCAGAGCACTTAAAAAAGATACAAATAGAAACTAAGGTAACCTTTCCGCTAGTAGGGGTTTCTTCCTCTGTAGTCTGTAATGACTTTCATTGTTGTAGTTTTTCCAGCTCCAGTATGACCTAAGTTGTATTGTATAAGGCAGGTATCTTCATTTAAATTGCTTGTACAAAACAAGTACCAAGGAGTCTGAACACTTAGTTTGAAGATTATCATACTGTCTAACATCATCTCTGTCAACAAGTCTATTCAGAAAATAGTAGGCCTATCCATTGTTTGAAAACATCAATATAAAAAATGTTTTAGTTTAAGTATTTGTTTATGCGACACGTTTATGACACATTTACTTCGTTAAGTTGCTACGTTGTGCCGTAAAAATTCCGTTGGTGTGTTGTTGCTGTTGATGGTCTTGACTCTTGAGTTTGACTCTTGAATGAATAGCATCAACACCGCTAAGCAGACGACGAGAAAAAACAGACGACACAGTCGTTGTCAAGCAGACAAGAAGGAGATAACCAGGACAACCAGCATTCGAATTCGAATGTAGATCGGCCCACGGCCCCTGTTTAAGGGCTGCCTGCCTAATTCGGCGCACTCAAAAAAGTAAAAAGGTTTTTGCGGGTTTCGAATTGGGTCATGGCTCGATGATAAGCTGCCTGCATCCATGAACCTAAGGGCCATGGGGAGTCTGACGAACAACCTACGAGCTACCAATTCTCTGCCAAGTTACGGGTTCGATCTTTATGTGTAGTGAACGGTACTACTAGATCGAGCATCGTCTGTAACGTGTCTAGTTGTTGTGCTGGTGTCATAAGTGTAGTTTTGTTATTGTAGTGTGGTAGTGTCGTGTATAGATGGCCTTTTTTTAAAGGCGGCTTCTTTGAAGCTTTTAGTTGAAGCATATCTTGAGCGTTGAGTTGATGATGTCGATGAATCTTCAATGATGACACACATACATGCATAGGGAACAATGGGGGGCGGGAGGGAGGACGGGAGGGCGGGACGGGAGGGAGGGAGGGAGGGGAAACTTGGAGGTGGCGGGAATCGAACCTGGGGAAACTACCATACAAGGAAGTGGCGATAACCACTGTGCCAGGACCGCACATCCCAACCAAAACTTTCTTCGGCGGTCATCTGGTTAAATACCTTACATATAGTACCTATAATAAAAATAGCATAGCGCCGTGCTATAGTGCGCGACTTCCATGCCAATTAACGAGGGTTCGAAACTTGAAGGAAGGAAGCATATTAAAACGGGTTTTTAAAATTTAGATTGCTTTACGACAGGAATTTGATTCATTTTTAATTCAGTTACCACCTGTGAAAAAAAAGCGAGTTAATAAGCACCTGTTGATCATAAGTTTTCGTGAAGACAACGACAGAGCTGTTGTCAATAAGATCATGTGTGTTCAGATAGCAACTGCCGATTACTGATCATAGTCCCTTATTAAAATAGACTTTAGAAATTGAACCATCTGCATTGACTTTTGTGAGCTTTTCATATTGCTCGGGCTCAAATTGTTCTAGCGTTAAGACATCCAGCGAACTAGAATTCCAATCAGAATGATTTAGTAGATTTTAAAATATGTAAACCAAAAAAATAAATAGATACCATGCTGATGGAAAAGGGCGCACACAGCAGGAGTCATGAAAGTAAGACTGGAAAAATATAATAAGTTTTAATAAAAGCACAGTAGGATAGAAGCTTTCTATAATTTACGTACATAGCTCCAGAGGCGAATGTTTGGAACGGAGCATGTAAAAAAGAAGTTCTTTTCTTCCTGGAACAGCTTTCCAATTTCTCCATCACCAATGGCGGTAAACCTGTTTTTTTCGAAAAACAATATGAGTTCAAAAATACTTGAAACTGTTTTCATTTGATTTAACTCATTCCAGGAGCTGCCATTACGATTTGCGAGATTACATCTTGCGTATTCCTTTCGTACCTGAAAATCGGGAAAAACATAATAATTGTTACAAAAAGCAACCTTCAGTCACGTCTCACGTCTATAAATGGAAGAACTAATTCAACACTTAGTCGATTAGTCAATGTTAGCTAAATAGCTATTCCAGGATTATTTGGAATCCGATTTTTGTCTCCATTTACATATTCTAACTTCTCCTTTTTCTTTCTTCTTCTTTTTCTCTTTTCCCTCATTTCTTTTTATCACTTTTCTACCTTCGGTCATGTAGTGCCGAATTTAACTGTTTCATTTCACTTCTGAAAGGGCCTTTCCTGCGTGGTGGCTGGTGCCTCAATAGAACACGGACCAAGTTCAGTAAAGCTCTTGCGCAAGAATCGTTAATACCTGTTTCACGATGACAATTAAGACTTTCGCAGGTGTCCTATTCGAGCGTTACCTTCGTTTTTATCGGGATGATCAGCTTGCAGAACGCGGTCAAATTTAGCGGATCTTCCACTGTTCACGATCTCGGCTCCATCGACTGTATTATAAACATCCATTATTCCTCTTCAGCTACTTGAGCCTTGACTCGACATTGATTGTTTCCTGTACAGAGGAAAAGTTAGGCATAAAATGATCAAACTGAATGACAATAAATTTTTTTGCGCACCGCGTTACAAAATGTATATACTTGGAATGGTCCTTTCGGTTGAGTTATTGAGAAACCTTTAACCACTTAGGTGTTGTAATGCTTACCAAATTCTAGTACGTTGAATATACCACAATTCTAGTCAAAAACTTGTCCAATTTGACCCGGGAAGCAATGTTTATCGCTTGAAGTTCTTGAAAGAGAAGCTTGCAAGCGTAGGGAATACGGATGGATGTAACTGAAGCACTTGGTTTGCAATAGTGGCACCAACCTAAATATTCTATGAGACCACACTGATTGCAGACATCGACATCAAACGCATCACTCGAGATCATCAATCGCTCCAAGATGCTGCAAATAATAATTCAATCAGAAAAATTTGAATAATTTCTATGACCGATCTTAAGCGAACCTAGATCCGTATGCGATCAGATAATCGCGATCCATTTAACCAAGAAGAAGACCTTCATCGCGCGCACGACCTTCTGTGGGTTAAAAGTAAATTTAATCCGTTCACTGTCGTAATAAGATCTCGGTTCGCTTGAGTACATGTCCAAAATAAATGTAAGCCGTAAGCTGGTCCCCCGTTGTTCCATTCCAGAAGTCAAACACTCTTTACCTTGATAATTGTACCCATGTTTGACCAATTCTTCACTGACATCTTGGACCTGTAATAAAACTTTGACATGACAAAACCCCAAATGAAATATTAAATCTGCAGCTTTGATCCACCAAATGCGTCGCTGTAGTGAAATTTTTCTTCCATGAGCCCGGTTTTTCCAGCCAAAAGTTCAATCAGTTTTCCACTGTCATGCGAGATAGAAATCCGTAGGGATTCATGATTACATCAGGACAAATTCCAAGCTCTGTAAGGGAAAGTCTTCCTGTTCTGCAACAAGTGCTACAATAAAGAAAATTGGGGGTTAAAAAGGGTCCATGGGAATCACACAACGAGACATTAACCGGTGACTACTTTTTGACCATGTCGATTGCTGAACTTGTCGCCGATTTCAGGTCGCCGGGTCTGCCGCAATTGGATTTTAATAATGTTCGCCTTTTCGGCATTAGAGGAAAACATAACTTTCTCAACATAAAAAGGAATCGGTCCTTTGGATCTAAATTAGAATTAAACAATAAATTCTAAAACGCTAAGCCTGTAAAACTGTACGAGCTTACGTGATGGGTATGTCGCGATATTCTGGCATTGAAGCCGCAGCTGGTGCTACCGGATCAAGTGTTGATAGTCTTTGATGAGTTCCAGGATATAGCCTAAAATACGAATTGGTAATGCAGTGAACAAAATCGTAATTTACGAGACAAACATGAAAATTAAACGAACCGTTGGGGAAAACAGTGTATATATTCGGGTCGCTGATTTCTTCGCCACTGAATAGATTAATATCTTCAACTCCCATGTTCTGTGCAATCCGGATGATGGGTTCTTCCTCTGACTCCGTGGTGATATGATTCATCGATGCGAGATTTTTTTCCAGAACACATCCCTAAACGATGCCAACAACAAACAATAACAAAGAATAACATTTGCCTTGTAATTTAGAGTTTTTACCTCTCTTTCAGGTGTATCTGGCGGACACAACATACCTATTTTTAAAAATTCAACATACAGAAACAAATTAAGAAGAATTAGAACATTTTATGACAAAGTGGAAGGTATTGTCACCCCATTGAGAAGGTTGAAGAGAACGGTGCCCAGACACCTAACGTGTCTTCTCGAATTGGAAATTTACCCGAGTCATCATCCCAAGTCTAGAGATGTGCGACCGGCAGTAGAGCATTTGTGTGACGACTTCGTCTTTCCATTCGGAGGCATTTGATCGTTCAATTTTCCTAAGAAAAATAACATAATATAGAATAGCAACCCAAGAGAAATTTGAGTAATACAGTGGCAATGGCATTTTCTAAACCCAGAGTTAGATGATCAGTTCTGATGTGTTTGATTGCATCAAACTGGGTCGCCTTAACCTTGGGAATATTCTTGTCCATTTTTGCCTTTAATTCGAAGTTCATGCGCTCGAACAAATTTTCGAACAAGAGTGAAAGCAGTGAGCCCGCTTAGTTCATACGCTTATTACCATGATAATCACGGTCGTCAACTGACGTTGGATCATTGTCGGCTTCAATGACCCGGTGAATCATCAAAGCTAAATACATTGCTTTAGCTATAAAGTTGAAATTGTCAGCCTGTATAAAAGTTATAATTAAGACACTACGCATCTACGAAGAATTAAAACTTACCGAAACGTGCGCTAAAACGGCGGTGGCAAGCATCTCTCTAGCTTCTTCGACTGCCGTTTTTTCTGGACCCCCAAAAAATCGCTTTTGACGCAGTTTGTTGCCCAAATGTCTGCAGTGGACAATGCAAAAATGTTATTATGTGAATGAATATTGAATAGTCTGAAGATGTATTAGATACTTAAGAGCTTGCTGTTGAGTAAAAATGGATGCGCGCACACATTCTTCTAAAGAAGGCGCAAATGCTGTCATTACACGATCATCAGTACCAATCATCTCGAATCTTTCTTGATCAGCCAAAATCCCCATAGCTTTAAACAACAGGGATATCCTTGAAGTGTTTGAAGGAAATAAATGTCAGTCTAAGCTTTCAAGATTAACACATTTACATCCTGAAAACTATTTTGCTTCAAATAGTATTTTCCTTTGTTCATGGTCACATTAGTGCACATTTTCGTTCTATGTGTGCTGCTCGTTACTTGACACGACATTTTCTTTTCCATCCTGCTCAACAATCATGTTGTTTTCGACATTTGTTCTTGAATCACGATCACCTAAAATTGACTAGTTTGAAAGGTTGTGATAAACAGCATTTTATCATAATCTTTATACCTTTTCATTTTCAAAAACAATGCAATAACCACCACAATCATATGGACATTCATTCTTTGCCATTTTTGCAGGCGAAAGACCAGCCAATGTGCAGTTTGAGCTCCTTAACATGATTGGCATTCTTCCAAGCGCTTTACTGTTATGTACAACTCTTTGCTGCACCCTGGTACACTCAATGTCAACAATAACTGGCGTCAAATAGGTCATGTCTCTTAACCTGCACTCATGAGGTGTGGTCAGACGGGAAGACTAATGTTTAAAAAAGAATGTGTAATTAAGGTTGATACTTTAAATGAATCAAAAAAGCAATTATATGGTGCATGTCTTCTATGGATTTTTTTCCCCTGCAAAATCGACAAAAAGATTAGCTTCTAGCCTTCTACAATCTAAAAACGAACATTTCAAATACCTCAAAAGCCTTTATAGGTTCTAATAATTGTTCAAAATCGCCATAAATATCCCTGTGATTTTCCCATCTTCTTAGTTTCACAATTTTTGCCACAATTATCGAACAGTTAATCCCATTGTAAAGTAGGCTTTGAGTAAAGTAGAATGCAATTATCAAAAACTGGAGAACTTCGGTAACCTGCCAACAACAGACAATGCTACAAACTACAACCTCAGACTACGAAGTACGCTAGTCTGTACTGCAAGCCTACAATGCAAGCCTACAACTGATGAACCATGATTTTCTATCACAGATTCACAGACGATCCATCAAACAGTATGGCCATCTATTGACTCATTTTTACTTTTCCAATGAAGCCCGATTTTTTGTACCAAAAAGTAGCGCGCGGCCCTGCTGCATATAAGGGTTTAATTTGACCAGCTAACAACGGAACATACTAGCGCGATACAAAAAATTTTTTTTTTTTTTTACGTAGGTCTACACGGATGCGACCAAAAATCGAAAATTTATATCTTCTCTTGTATCTCAATTGTTTCCATATAAAATAGATATTTGTGACCTACGGTAAAATAACCGTAACATAAGGAAGTACAAATGACCATTTCTTGATCTCTTCATAGCACAGAAGAGTTTTTAAAGGAGTCGTCGGTGAAATTTTGATAAGAATTAATGAGTTAAGTATGGTTTGTAAAACAAGCATTTCGGTTGAATTAAATGCGACTCTGTGTGCTGCAACAGTGACGACATATTCTTTGGCTTATTAGACGGGAATAAAGGTTTTGAGGTGATGGCATACACTCAATGTTTCCATAGCAACGATGCTACATTTAACGAGCTATCAGCGACGCCCGATACCTGATGCCGTCCTCCTTGTGGACCCTCTTCATCATTAAGAAAACTATCGTCAATGTCCGTCAGTCAAATGTGAATGTGATTAGCCATAGCCAAATTTTACAGCTACCGGATCAAAAACAGTCGTTGAATAAACTCATCTGTATCCCTTAGCTAACGAAAACAAAATGCTGTAGGCTACCGTTTTTATCAAATGACGCGATCGACTCATTGACGTTTTCCATCAACTTTAAATTTGTGTTAACTAGGGGAGAGTGGGGCCCATTGAAACGATTTTTGTGTTTTGGGTCCCCCTGACTAAAATAATAATTTAATTCAACCAAAATTTATACAGTTGTGTAGCAAACTATCTTAGCTACACAACAGTATTTTTTTTGGTGGAATTACTTAGATATTACTAGGTGTAAACTGTAAAAAACTAGAGACACCTCAAATTTAAAAAATGCAAAAATGTCGGGGCAATTGAAACAGGCCGTCGCTGGGCAAAAGCAACATGGCCGAAAAATGTTGCCAATCCTTATTTTACAATTAAAGATCAAATGCTCAATTTAAGGCACGTTGCTTTCATTCATGAACTTATTTTAAGGAAGTAAAAAGGGAAGAGGGAAAGGAGCATCGATTGCACGCGCATCCTCGGAAAGGGGGACAAAAACAACGGGGTGTTTCAATTGCCCCACGCATGGGTCTTCGCTAAATTAATTATTTTAAGTGATTTCAAAAGTATTTATTTGAAAACAAATGCTGTTAGCTTGTAGAGAAATGAACGCAGATTCATTTGATACTATTTAAAATAATTGTTTTTAACTTTTAGTGGGCTTAATTAATTAAAATAAAACGATAAAAATAATCAAACGGAAGTCAAAATTTAATTTTATTGAGATAACTCAAAAACTATGATAGCTTTTAATTTGAAATTTTTACTAAAAATCAAAAACCCTTTTTCTCACTACCCCTAATTTTTTCAAATCTCTACCTCTCATACGTCGAGAGCTAGATTTTTTGTTTCAATTGCCCCACGTTTCAATTGGCCCCACTCTCCTCTACTGTCAAGGGAATCCCTTGTTTGTGTAATACTAAGTATTCTCCGAGATTTTTTAAAACAAATTTTTTTTTAATCTAAGCATTGCCAATAATGGACTTGATTCCAACACCAACAGCATTGTGTAATAAGTAAAACCGTAAAGTCAAGCTCGTTCACCTTCAAAATGATTTAATCCTTCCGTCAAAGAGAGACATTTGATTCACCATTCTATTCAAAAACAAAAAAAAAATAGATATGATGCATCGTTGAAGCATGAACAGTAAAATGGAAACAAAAAATAAGAATGGAGCTTGGGAGTAAAAATTGAAAAAAAAAAGGGAGAAGATAAAATGTTGTCGGTTGTCCTGCCCGATGTAAACCCGAGAAGCGACGAGGAAGAACCGTAGGGAAACAGAAGAGTGGTGAAGGGGCATCCTGGTCCCTTCATTTACAGTCGACTGAACACGTCACGTTCGATTACGTTGCGGTCATCGTGTTAAATCCAACGAACACACCAGTCGAACGAACAGCCATCTACCTTTCTTGCCCTTCGCTTGCTGCTATGTCTTCTTTGTTTCCCAGTGGGTCCGAGTTAGGTAATTGAAACATGGCCTCGTTTCCTCCTCTTCGATGCTCACGGTCGCCGTTTCGACCCGCCCTCTCGTACCCTCCCATTTTATTCGACTAAGAAAATTCCATGTTTTTTTTTTCAACTTCAACAAACAGTTTTCCCCTGTGTCTTCCATACCACCACTGCATACTCTTGCTCCATTTTTTCTCTTTTTTTCCCACAGGTTTCAATTTTTTTTCCTAAAAATAACAAAGGGACAAATAATGTGGACGAATACGTGCCAGTCGTATGCCCATACAGAATACATTTTCATTCAAATTGTTACTGTATCGATTTAAACCGCCATTGTACTCTGAAACTTACAGCCGTTTAGTTTCGCGTTTTGCTGTCCTCCACATACGATGTGCGCTTCATGCGTACCTTCGTTTTACACTATAGATTGCTGTTGGCGGAAACCTAGAAAGAACTGAGCAATCGAACCGAATGCCGAAAAACATAGATAACTCAAATTCCTTATGTCCATGTGTCTCTATTCCAAAATCTTAGAAACGGTCTTTCTTTATTAGGCCACGCACAGACTGGAAATGTATCCTAGAAGTCTCTTCTTGTCCATGGAACTTGGATGGCATGCGTGGCTTTTGAAGGATTGTGTCGAGTAAAGGATAATCAAATCGCTCACAATGCGCACTTAATAACACATTTTCAACTTTATTAAGCTTCGTTCACTGTTGGCTTATAATCAAATGCAAAATGCCCTGCCAAGCTTCAGCCACGAAATGCAGTTTCCATGTTTCTGCTAGATGTTATGTGTCTTAAAGGATGAATTCCATTGCTGCTGCTACGACGTACCTTTCCTGATAGCTTTATCCTGTTTTCGAGTGTTTTGGGGAGCTAGAAGAGGTGTGTTCATGAGCAAGTTTACAAAGAAACAGCGTCCTTTGAAGAGAGAAAGGATGAGATAAAACGGAGAAGCAGAGAGGATTTAGTTATTGTTCAGTCTGTGAGCCATAGTCCGTGAGGGCACTCATTAAAGTATTAACCGCTCTCGGTGCATCCCACTGCAGTAAAGCGTTGATGTCTGGTGCTCGACGACCCGTCGCCAGCTTAAGCTCCCGTCGCCTCCTACTCATTCAACTGTTTTCCCCCTCCTCTTCAAGCCGATTCCAGATACACGCAAATATGGTGTACCCAGTGTTTATACCAGGCACAAAATGTAAACAGTTTGATTAATTGTGTAAATTTGTAATTAAATAGCGAGAGAAGTTATGTGTGATACATTAGAAAGACTGGGATAAGGTACAAACGAGTTTCCGAATGTTTTCGCTTTTTTCATGATCGAAATTCGTAACAACCAAATAGCTGAGCGGCGTATGGCGTGTATTATTAACAGCTCGATTGAATTGGCCACATTAAACGTCGCCGAGTATTTTGGAAGTCCCTAATCTCCATCACTTGGGTGGCTTCTGTTGTCGGTCAACGTCGGACAAAGACAGCTGCTGAGTTGAAGGCTTTCGTCGTCATCTATATGTAGACTAATATACACAGTATGTTATGTGGGTGTACAATGAAGCTATCGGCCGTACCCCTCATTTTACAACGGAGTAAGTATTGATACTATCCCTTTATTCTCGTCTTTGTGTCTTCAGGTTTTATTTTTACACGTCTTTGCAAAACAAAACAAAACATCTGGTTTTTTGGACGCAATTTTCTCCGTTTTAATTGCCTTGACATTTTGAATTAGCCAAGTTAAGTAAATTTGTAATTCGATTCATTCGATCCACATGACCTTGTCGGCTCTTGGCGGCATTACAAATACGAAATCGCAAAGGAAATCCAGCAGTTTCCGTATCGTACTCTATTGGGACCTGAACTTGATGCCCAAACAGCTCCCACGCAGAGTTGTGTACATGGGCATTGGGATCGAGCTGCTGGTAGCAATTAGCGCGCCTATACATGTAGGTATGCGTCCGAGTGTGTGTCCGTCACTGGAGAACTAAACATCAAGGCTCTACTGGAGTGATGCGTACATGTCAACATCGACACATACTATATAGCCTAATACAGTCACACGCACAATATTTCTGCGGTGGGAGTGGTGCCTAAATATAGCCAACATTAATACCCTAGACGTTATCCTCCTCTTTGAAGTGGTAAGGGGTTGGACAGCCAGTGTAGAAATGGTAGGATTGAAAAAATAGAGGGGTGAGATACAAGTGCCCATGTCGATCGTAGACCCCAACGCGCCTGACACCTGTCATTCAAATGCCAAGCACAGGCCTTCTTCGCACACAGATTGTTCACACTCTTCAAGGGCATATATTATAAACAGGTTAAAATTAGCGGAAATTGTTTTCGTTTTTGAGTTTTCAAATGTTTTTAACAGACCCAGGATCAGTCCAAGCTTTAAACCCCGAGGTATTTTCTGTCTTTTCTTATTTGTTTGTTTTTTTTTTTTTTTGCTGTTGGCTTATAACAACGCACTAGTCCCTTTTCTTCCCCTAGCACCTCATAGAATTAATTACTAATTCGTCGAGTAAAACCTTGTGTGGATGACGTAACCTGTTTTCTATATAAGCAATTGCGCACATTAGGTAAAAAATGATATGATAGGATATCTTCTTTTTTGTTCCACTTCGGTGCGTTCTAAAGACTGTCAATGTTCGTTAAACACATACCAGCTAGAAACGTAGCGTATTAGTTGCATTCTCTGCTGTCCGGCTGAATACATGGTATGCCGTTTTCCGGTCTAGCTTGCGTTCCCTAAACATGTATTGCGAGTCAGAAAGAAAAAAAATAGAAGCCTTTGATGTTGTTTCCGTCGACACACATCTCTCTCGAAACAATGTCTTTAATCGAGCTTCTTTTCTTACAGGAGGGTAAAGGTCCTGCCATTTGACAAGGGGGGGACACAAGACTGCTATCAGAATCCTCAAAAAGTATGGTGTAGCCTATAGCTATATCATAGCCCGGTACATTTTCATATGGGTGATATGTCTGCCATATTGGTAGCCTTACATAAAGAGGCGATAAGCAAAAAGAGATGTGTTCAACGATGCTCTTCTTGTATAGCCCACGACCGGCGATATAAGGAAATGCACACATATAGTACGGTTTGATGGAACGATAGCTGCCGGAAGTCTGTCTTTGGACTTGGATTCGATGCTGGTCATAGCGGCTTGTTATTCGCGACGCATGCTACGGATAGTTTCATCGGAGACGTATACATACATATATAGCTATAGATGCTGTCACTTGTATTGTGAGCATCATATCAGTACTTTTCAGCTCGTATGGATATGTGCGCATATGAAAATATCTCATATATTAATACGCGCTACGGAGGTCACCCCTTTCTTCATCTCAGGTTTCTTATTCTGTTGCTGTCCCTCCACATGCCCCATTGTCGTTATATTCCTTTTTGTGTGTGTGTGTGTTGTTCTTTGCATGTAGTCTTTTCTTTTTCTTATTTCGTCGAAAACTCGGGAGGTTAGCTATACATATGCGACGGGAAGCGGAGTCTTCCGGGCCGCCTACATAGCGTGCCCGTTTCGTTTACTATAGGGAAAGAAAGATGTGATGAGAAAACAATGAAAACAAAAAGGCCACCAAACAAGTCAGACCACAGTGAAGCACATTTTTTTCATCACCAGCTTTTGGGCTCCGTAATTCCGTAACTTAGGACGAAACTATTGTTCCATGACGAGTGTTGAATTGAACGATAATGTCTGGTGGTTCAGTTTCCCTATATTTGCATCTTCGTGTCATTGGGAGTCCAAGAAAGCACATCCAACATTGCAAAAGAAATTGTGTTTGTTACGTCTTTTGTAAAGCAAAAGGGCGTGGGCATATCTGAGGGTATAAGAAAACTGTTCCATGATAATGCCACAAAGAAACGAAGAAGGCGTATACGTATAGCCGGATAATGCACACACACGAAGCCGTCATCGCAATCGTTTACAATACAAAATAACAACAATGCGTCGATGGATTTTGTGGAAGAGGAGGCTAAAGAAAGACAGCGGAGCACTGGATAGGTTCGCCCGTCCGCCGACACGCCCATGTGATGCAAACGTCACTGGAACGGAAAGCGGCACGATTGGTCGATTCCGCCAGAGAGGTATGGCCAGCTTGATGACACGGCAACGGTGAAATGCCCGACGGTGTGCTCCACCTCCCCACAGTTGTGTCCGACTAAGAGGCCAGCAAGGAACACAGCAGTAAAAAGCAAGACACACACCAGCAGCATCTCAGACATCATCGAACGCATTTGTGTGTTGTCAGTTTGTTTATTCAAGTAACAATAGCTTAAAAGACGATACAGCAGTTTAAACAGATATCGCCATACCTGTGCATCAAACGAGAATTTTTGGCTCATCGTAGAAAATTGACCAGTTCTTGGCTGCGCCAGTGCGTTCACCTCCTTCTCCGAATTGATAAACGAGTCAACGTTGTGCGCATGTAACACCCAGTCTCCTCTGCTGAGTCTTTTGTTTTGAGTTTGTGCATCTTGTTATTGTGTTTTTTTTCGCTCCTCGTGCTCGTGAAATGCTGAAACTGGAACGGTCACGCAGCAACTTGTGACTCACGCTGCACAACGACGACAGCAGCGTTAAAAACGCATATGCCGAGTTTGACTAGGCGGGTAACTAGATCCCGTTCATGAACCGTCTCCATTTCTCCGCCTCTTCAACGTGAAGAGACGCATTTAGCGCTTGACGTTTCTTGTCTATTGTCCGTCGTCAGTTGAAAACGTAAATCCACACACCAGTGCTTCAAACGCAAAAACGCCATAGGAAAAACAAAGAACTGGCTAAAAACAGTTGATCGACAAAGTAAAACCTTTCACTTTGCGATCCCGTTTGCGAGGAGTGCGCGCAATTCAAATTAAATCATTGCTTTACGGCGTATTGTTTGAATAACTCCAATTTACGAGTGTTGGAAACATGTTGTACAACGTCGCCTACTGCAGTAACTACTCGCCTGTCAATTACCATCATCAGCAACAGGTACGTCGGCTTACAATAAAGCCCTTAAGACCATTCTCGTCACCATAGCAAACTATATCAATAAGACTCTAGGATTCTACGTAATCATTAAAACTCGCCCGAAAATCAACAGCTGGCGTGAATGACAGTTTTTGTTATCAAGATAACATGACGCATAAAACGCCACATTTTCTGGCAAAGAGAAACGGAAGATCAGACTAATTTTGCTTAGCGCCGTCGTGATGTCGTTGAAATGTTCGTTTTCAAAAATCTACATCTGTTTTGTTTTCGGCCACTCAAATGACGTTTTGTCATCTCGGTCGCAATTCACAAAACAGCTGGTCACTATCGAAGCTTTGCTGCCTACGCTTTTTGTGTGTGTCTATGGTTAGTTTGTTCTGTCGGCAGCGGTAGCTTCTACAAATTTTCGTGCTGCTGCCTTGTTGGGCAGTAGAGAGGGACTATAGAGAGGTTAGGGTATGCGGTCGAAAAAAAGGCCACCGTTTGATGAATCAGGACCATGTCAACATTACAACGCCCTGGTAAGTCAACACATTGATGCTCCTGCGCCGCGTAGTCATCAGCAGTCCCCTACATAAAAACATAGTCGTTATTTCATCACGTTCTATAATAAGAGTCAATAAAGACCCTGAACGTTATCGAAACGAATTGCGTTCGAAGAAAATTAACCTGGAAGAGCTTCACCCTCATTACGTTTACTAAATGGGTCACATAGTTTAGCGAAATAGATGTGTGAAGTGTGTTGTTCACACAAAGAGTCGAGAGTTGAAGGGTGTGTATCTATCTCTAAAAGATGAAGTATTTCAAATGAGAAATTTGATCCAACGCGCAACGTAGATGGCCACTCTCCACTTGCCCGTTAGGATCTAAGACAAAACACGCATTCCACAAAGAATCTTGGTCGTGGTGCCAGCATCAGTTTTGGGGGGGAGGAAACTATATGGGCTATAGAACTCAATAAAATACTGAATTCAGTGAGTATTTATGTCTATAGATCGAGGCCATACGGAACCGTTGATCTAGAAAAGAGAGGGCGAAATGTTTGTGAATGAAAGCATCTGTATGTTGGAGCGAAAAGAGGAAAGATATGAGGGCTAAACATTTTTTTTTCCTCCGTGGTACGACAATGTTGTATGTACTTTGCTAAAATGCTGGTCGATGTTTCTCTAGCAGGAAAAATAAAGAGAGAAGGAGAGCTAGCTCGGGCTAAATAGCATTCATAAAAGAAAGACAAGAAAACCTAAAAGAGAGAGAGAGAAAGAGCAAAAGAAGAGACGAGAAAAAAAAAGGCAGTGGTGGTAGTCTAATAGATGTATGTAGAATTTGGGGATGTAGAGCCAGTGTTGACCGCCGCCATTGGGGTCCATCAGCAAACATCATCCATTGTCATGTGGGGCGGTCGCTCTTGTGTATATACTTTTTTCTTTCATTTTTTTCTTTTCCCTATTCTTCCCCACGACCGACTATATCTGTGCTGCTCTTTTCTCTCAATCTTCTACATTTATACAGCCGGAGCAGTACGGCCAACCGTCTTTTTTCAAACATTCTACGAGTCCTTGTACTCGTTATCGAGATTATTGGAATATTAGTTTGAGCCTTTTGCTTGTGTGGCCTAATTTTACTCGTCCTCTTCCAGCTTCCGATTGCAGTTTAACTCTTTATTCTTTTATTCCAATAATATAACTGGAACTATAAAGACCTTTTCCTTGTTTGCAAGCGGGACTATTTACAACTCTCTGTTGACACTCCTACGCTCCCCCGTAATGGTTCCAGTATAGCTCTCGATTCCCGTACCTCCCCCCTTTTTTTTTACGTCCCCTTTTCTCTTTCGATAACATTCGACTCCAGAATAAAATGGAATGTTAGCATTCTCTCTGAAGTTGATTAATTCATGCTTGTAATCGTGTTATTGCTCCAGCTTTATTGGCATACTTGTCGACTTGTTGAAATCGTAATACTACTAGTACCGAAAGATACTGCAACAGATTAACTTTGTTCTCTCTCTCTCTTGTTGTCTAAATTGCTCTTGTGAATGAACAGTGCTACAGCAGAGAATGTTCATTTCGTTATAGTTCAATGGCATTCTCCACATTGGAGGGGCACTTTGGTCGTTGATCTATTACAAATCAGGAGCGAGAAGCATAGCCAAGTACTTCACATTTTGTATTGTCGATTCGACATCGTTGGCCGTTTTTTTTTTCTTTCCCCATCTCCCTCTATAGCTGTCTTTTTGTCCTGTTCAGCTTTTCCTCTGTAAATATGATGTTGGAGGGTATGTATCTGCTTCGGTATACAGGGACTCCATCGTAAGAGGCTCTCGCTGAGCGCCCTATTGTGTATAATGGACCCTCTCATCTATTCATAGACCCCGCCGGTTCAATAGACATGATTCAGGAAGGACCCATGTCGACAAGCTTGTCTGTTGTTGCTGTTCACTACCTTAGTTTAGACTATAATACATAACATGACGGGCACCAGGAGCAAACAGCATTAGTTGTCCTAGCAGCAGCAACAAGAACAACAACGCCAGAAGCTTTGGAACAGTACGTCAACGATGTGCTTACATGAAATACAAATGCCGAGAAAAGACGAAGAAAAAAAAGAGAGATTCCATTTGTATTCATACAAGTAAAATCTTCAGCCTATAATAGGACCAAAAAAAAAAATCTTTTGTAATTCAATGGCTTCCGTTTGTATATAATCAGCATTGCTAAAAGCAACCGCTTCATTTTTTTGTTGAAGGCTTTCTTTTTTTGTGAGTTTGATGATAGGCATTGTAACGCAAAGTGTGTAGCCTACTGCGTTTATGTTAAGGAGCATTCTCTTTATTCAGTGATAAAGCATAAAAAGAATCCTATCGGATGTAAGGAACCCGTTATTAACACGTCATTAACCCACAGCGTGTGTTACGTACAACAAACGAAAAACGAGAACTCAAAACTTCCTTCGCTTATCCATCTAAACCCAATGACTTGGCGCACATTTCACATTGTCCTATTCAACCTCAGAATAATTGGCTTGTTTCCTTGAATTTTAATGAATCTCACCCGTTTTTTCTTAATATTACACAGCTGTACTGGTGCATTCGTCAGCGATAGATTTGCTCGTTTCTGTTTTAGCCATTAGACAAAATTGGCCTTCACCCTAAAACATTTCCCCTTTATTTAGCTGAAGGTTTGCATTGCATTATTATCTATGAAGACCTTAACAGAGACATAAAAACTCATCGCCGCTGCTTTTCACAATAACGCAGCATGTGTTCCACCGTGTGTATAGCTCATAAGTGTATAGGTTTGTATACGAGGGGCTGCCCCCAATCTGCCATAGTGTTAAGGCTCAGAGGGAGGGAGTGTACATAGAAGCTCACAAGCACATTTTCAATGATCAGAGGGGCGTGTGGAGGGGCAACCCGGCGTGAAATGGCCTCAATAGAGGCTTTACACATCGGTTGGTCTCTCTCTTTATGTATTATTCCTCCTCACCCCACCTTATCCGCCTCACAGGTTTTCTTGTGTGTCATGCCCACCCCTCTTTATTTTCAATAACGTACCTCACCTTTTATTTCATTTTTTTCCCAAAGGGAATTCTGGATTTACAGATTTACAGTAGCAGGCCTCATTTATAAATTCCCTACGTTATTGTAACCACCAAGAGAGATTGCGAGCACCTGGAACAATCGTGCAGAGGCTAGGCCATCTGAAAAAAAAATGTCATCAGTTTCATCGAATCGAATGTCTTCCTAGATAGTTTAAGTCAATAGTTACTCCAGGCAAGGCAAAATAAAACAGCATTATGATATGCTTGTTTGTAGGTTAGAAAAATAGATTTTTGTTTTCTCATATCGATCGGTGCGTTATTAATCTGGTTCCACAATAATAGGCTGACGCTGATGGCGTACATCTACCACATCTTCTCTCTACAACATGGGCAACTTTTAGGGTGGAGAGGGGGACACGTTTGTTGGTAGGGCGCATCATCCAGCGGGAACGAAAATGATGTGCGCTCCCTCGTTACGTGCTGCAGCGTGCTTTCCACGTCTCATATGTCACGTGGGAAGGAGGCGCACCAAAGTTTGGAACCCCCCTTAGTTCTCTCCTTTTTATTCTCCCTGTACCTTCCACACAATTTCCACATACACAACCGAAAAAAAAAAGCCGGAGCGAGTAGATGAGAGGTGGCTGCTGTTGGCCTGTTTGATGGCTGTCATCCTTTTTTTTTTTCGGGGTCCCCTCTCTCTCGTACCGTAGATTCTTCATCCCTTGTTTTTGTTGTTGTTCTCGCTCTTCCTTACGAGCTGCCGTTGGCCTGAGCTGAGGCCTCTTCACGTAGCTCCCAACAGCTATAAGAATAGGGAAATAAATAAAAGGAAAGAAAGAGAAAGGAAGAAAGACAAACACACACACTCACAAGGAAAAATACAAAAAAGACAGAGAGAGAGAAGAAGAAGAAAAGAGCGACGTCTACACTTTGGACCGCGTCTCTTTCGTAATGAGTGTCGATAATTCACCCCGAGCCACTTCCTTCTCCCTCTTTTTCTTCCTTTCTATACGCCTTGGCTTTTTGCTGCTTTTCTTACAGCTGGGCGCCCATCACAAATCAAACCGGACTGGAGAAATATTTTCCCGCGGACTCTGCTCCGTCCTCTCTGTATATACGTGCGTGTGTGTCGTTGAGATGCCACGGGATTCAAGGGAACGGCACAACGTGGGTGTTCCGCTGTATTTTTCCCGTTATAGACATTCACGATGAAGTTATAGCTATCTAGCTAGTTTACTCGAACAAATTTTTAAAGAAAAAATCTTTTACTGCTCTTTTTTTTTAATGTGCGTTACTCGGCCGATATCGATCCGTTTCAGTTGAACACCTCACGACATATTTCCTCCAAAGATTCCTAGGTTTTCGTCACATCCTCACGAATGTTAACGAATTATTTGCCAATTTTCAAATCACTAGATCCTCTTCTGTGAAACAAAAAATGGAGCCAGGATGAAAATGGCAGTTTGAGGGGGGAAACGATAACACCTAATTCGAGGAAATGTGTTTCTTATTTTGCTGGGTGTCTTGGCTGATACAGAAAAAAGCATCCTGGCATGAATATACACTCACACCATTTCACTTCCTGGTGTCGGACAACTGAAATTGCCTCGTGTGCCGATCATTCGATGACTTCCTTTTCTCCCATTCTCCGTTTTCTCTATCTTCCTTTTTATTTTTATTTTGTTGGGAGTTACCATCAGTTGATGCCTATCTTTCCGGAGTCTATATATTCATCCTCCTCCATAGCCTCATTCTTTCTTCTTCAGTTTCCACCCACGAGAAAAGATCGCCAGAGATATGGGCCAGGTTTATAGGAGCGGACCTCTATCATCCGAGTAGCCTCAGCTAGTTCTTTAACAAACCCATCGTTTCACACATTGAATTCTCGGTTACAATCTTCCCTTTGCTGCACATGTACAGGTGTCAGTTAGAGCCGTAACTCTTCCGGTCGGATTCACTCAAAACCGGCGCCCCAGAAAAGTACCAATCCATTTCCTTCCTAAAATAATAAGGCGAAAAACAAAGGGAAGAAGGTTAACCAAAAAATAGCTCGAAAAGCTTAAAACAGTTCTTTAATCTTCATTTAAGCACTCCCTCAGTGTCCCCAATGATATGGAAGGGGGGGAAAATGACAAACACAGTTACTAAGGCCATACATCTCGAGCTGAGTCCTTGTCTTGATCTATCGATCCATTCTCCGAATAGGCCCGCACTGAATCTCTCCTCTCTCTCATACTGGCTTTTTCCATAAGGTTTTTTTTTCCCGTTCCTCCGTTTTAAAGCAAACGAAGATGAGTTGCGATGTTAACTGTCCCCGCTCGTAACGTACCTCGTGTCCCGAGAAATCGTCGTCGACGTTTATTCCCTTTTTCGATATGTTTTATGGTGGGGCTGCCGTATACATATCCGGGCGCGTCGTTAACACACAAATAAATAAGACGGGAATGAGGGGAAGAGGGATAGGTAAAGATTTACGCAATTTCTACAGAAAGGTTATAATGTATACGCACTAGGAAAATCAGAGAGAGAGAGAGAGACCTCTTTCGAAATGAAAACCCCCACAGATGTTACACGGGACACATCGGATGAATCTCATTATCGCATTTGCCCGCTTCAAAGATGGATCATTAATTTCATGTCGGTGCGTCGTGCAAGTACGTTACATGCGCTCGATGCGGCGTATTGTGCTCTCATCATTAGCAAAGCTCGGCACTTTTCGCTATTTCGTTTATTCCAATTTGTGTGTGTTAGCCAATAACAGCGTCGACCCCAAAAGCAAATGCCAATATAATTCGAATCCCAGTTAACTTGTTATTCCTTAATTGGTTCGTATTTGTCAGAGATGATTTCAATTGTCCTTTACAACTTCCATGGAGATTTGCATCTCATTTCGACCCGCAAAGCAATTCAGGGAAATCTTGCTTTTCACAGAACATAAAAGACATTTAACTCGAGAGACGTAGCTGCTCGGCCACGCAGATCTGATTGTCTATGAACAAAGAATGGGAAAAGTCACATTTGAAAAACAAAACCAAAAAGCCAATCGTCACAGAAGAAACTACAGAAGAAACTTTTTCCATCCGTCACTTATGTAAAGAAACGCAATCCTTTTTCTTTCCCTCTAAACGCAAATCAACCAGGAAGAAACTGTAAAGCTTCTTTATTCCCGACCAGAAGAGTTCCCTCGACCGTTCACAATGCGAATCAAAAAGCCACTCGTTTTCTATCTTTTTTTGGCTATACTTCCCTCCTTCCTTTATTTTTACCTGAATGATCACTTTGCATAGGATTCTTTACCTGTTAAAGGCAACGTGCGTGAAAAATCCCAATACCATTCAGACGCTATTTATCCGAGAGGCACTTATTCGATATTAAGACTGTACACACACGGAACGGGCATTGTCCATGAGAACCATGAGACCGCCAATTTTTGTTTTTTTTTTCCAAAGAAAGGAAGGGATCAAACAAAAGCTTTCCATTCAAGGTGCGTAAAGAGATGCAGCCGTTCAAAAGTGCAGTTTTGTTTTATGTATATGTTGTGCTTGATTTTCTTATGGATATGTTGCGTGAGAAGGTGCCGAGACCCTTTCAATAATCCCATCCATCGCGAACGGCACGCACAAATGATTTTGTTTACAATCGCCAAAAGTATTAGGGAGACCAGGGGAGAAGGAACATATAAGAAGCAATTTGCATGTTGTTGATTTCTATCCGCTTGAACGATCATAGGCTACTTCTTTCATCCTCTCTTAGGTGTCTTCTTTTACCTAGAAGACGATGGCTCTTTGACCGCATCCCAACATTTTCTCTTTCTTCTTCCACTTCTTGCTTTTCTTTCCATGACGTGATGCATCAAAACAAACAGACAAATGTGTAAAAGTTCCCCCCTCTCTTAACACTCACAGACACACACACACACACACAAAAAGGAATGGGAGAAGCCCAATGAGTCTAATCCTCTCGATGGTGGACGTTGGTCTTAATGCTGGCCACCGTCGGAGTGCCGGCCTCTTCACACGTCGGCGTTTTGTGTTGACTGGTGAACGCTAGTTCCAGTCATCACGTTTGTCATTTGTCCCAACACACTCGCATTTTTTTTTCACCTGTCGGTTCGTTTCTCTTGGAAGTTTCCTTGATTCTCCATATACCTGAACTGTCGGACTTCGCGCAGTCATTTCATCAATGCCCAGTTTTTTTTTTCCTGTCTCCGAGTCGTTTTACCTTATCCAGATGACCTTTTCTATGTTGTTGTTGTCATCATTTCTCCCGGGTGTTCCTCGTCAACCGGCAGGCCGGAATGCAGGTCCATCCAATAGTTTTAAAGTTCTTCTTTTTTTTTAAATCTTCCCACCTGGCAGGCAGCAGAAGAAGACGAAAAAGAAAAAGGCAAAATGTTTTAAAAATTAAAAAAAAGCCGAATAAGACAGAGTAAGAACACGGATTGTTTATCTAGGCAGTTGGTCGTGTCGAGAGCTGATCAAACATGGATTTCGGACAGGAGTTGTTGCCTATCTCTTTTTCTTCGTCACGACGAAAAGCTTGGGATTTTTATTTTTCTTCTTTGTCCGTCGGCCGTGCGTTGACTGCGTACACGAACCAAAACCAAACGATCGTCCCATGCAGGCAAATGGCTTCAAATGCCTACCCTAACAGGCAACCGTTTGTATCCCAGGTGTATATGCTAATTAATGATGCAACGGCATAAGCGTCTGTCACGCAGAAGGATTGAGCCCTGCTTGCTGCTCGGCCGTCCGATGCGTTCAGGCGAGAGAGAGATGGGGTGAGAGGGTGAATTAATGAGCATGTCAGTCGCTCCTCTCTTCGAACGCTTGCGACTTTTCTCAGCTGGACATTTTTTTTGTTTTGTTTTATTCTGGTCGTTTTTCTCCCCCTTCTGATTTGTCTCTTTCGACGACTCGTTTCGTGGTTTTCGAAAGTTTGGCTTCGGAGACAAGAATAGATATGCAAGGAGAAGAAGACACTCGGTTATTCGGTGGGATGGCTGGCCATGTACGAACAACATTCTTTCCCACTCCCCTACTCCGGTGGGCTTGGGCCAGCAGTGTCTTATGATTATTATGGCTGATTGCTATCGGAAAATAAAAGGGGGGGGGGAAGACGTCGATTCGGACGCTAGATATAGTGGACCTACCGCGGCGGTACATGCCCTACCTACAACTACAACAGGAAGGAAGGAACAAGCTGGCTGAATTTATGGGGTTGGTCGGGAGGTCAAGTGGGTACCCCTCACCGTCTTGTATAAATAATAACCGGACGTTAAAGTTGGCTGATTTTCTTTTTTTCTTTATGTTTGTGGGGTACGAGGAAGTGAAGGGGCCATGTTTATCGTTCACCATCTCTTCGTTGGAACAGCATCACCAACATAAGACCAGTATATTTTGACACGGATACTTGTACAAGCTACAGCTTGTTTCTGTTTCTTTTATATTCAATCAGTGCGCTTTGCGTAATGATCTTCGGAGAGCTCATTTCACTTAAGAGATTTGTAAAATCAAACGGTTCGCCTATATTTCGTTAGATGGCAGTTAAAAAGTATATCGTTTCTATTGAAAAATTACCTTATTTCACTGATATCATGTTTATTTGGAAAACTCGGGAAAACTATTCATCAGCACATTAGAAAGCAATAATTCGGGCCTATTCGCTGGTGACAGTACGACGATAAGAGAATCAAATTTCGCTGGCCAAGTACAAAACGATGTCTGAATAAGAAAAATGCCAAATGTTGGGTGCGAACGTACTAGCAGTGTTGCATCATGTCCGATATACCCAAACGCTACCGATTTTTTGTTAAACTCAACGAGACTGAGGGAAAAGCCTGCGTGATCAAGCGCACTTTGACACTTGAGTGTACACAAGGATGACGGTTCAATTTTTTTGCTTGGCAACTGAAAAACAAAAACAGCAGCAGATGCCGACGAGACGAACGATTCGCTGATGTGCTGCCGAGTTTGACGGGTCGAAGCCGTCGGTTTGCTGCGGCTTGTGTATTTTCAGCTATCAGCTGCTCGTCCGTGAACTTATTTTTCGAAGGATTTCTTATTAAAATGGAAGGACAGATAGACGTGCGATAACCGGCCATCGAGCTAGTCGACTTTGACAAAGTCTGTCGTTTTTTTTAAATGCGTATTATTTCCCTTTAAAAAAAAAAAGACGCAGAGACCGTTTTTTATGTAACGCAACAACTCAACATGTGGGCGGCTCACAAAGCCCGAAAACCTTAAAACCGAAAATTTTTAATTGGGAAAGGGGGAGTTAAAGGCAAAAAGCTAGCGTGTAACAAGTAAAATCTCTTTCGTCAATTAACCGCAACTGACGAAGTTTTGTTGAAGAAATGAACGGCGCACTTGTTCCCGAATGTAACCCATAAACTCCCCTTCTTTTGCCTTGGTGCTGTCACTTTTTTTCTCTGTCGTTGAGCACAGGGCTTTAGTTTCTCGCTTTACCCTGTGCCCGTCTAAATAGTTGAAACAAAATCAAAACAAATACCCGCAATCCATCACGGCGGCGACAACAGGGCGGCCACGTAACACAACAACACATTCTTTTATTTCCTTGTGTATAGGACTGTGATTCTGGTCCTTGTTTAAAATTTGACAGGCCTCTATTGTTGACGAGTGAAACGACAGACTATTGAAGTGAATAAGGAAACATGTGAAAAGAATAACGGGTGTTTCTAGTACCAAGTGAAAACACTGTGAATTCGAACAAAACGAAATGACACAAGTTTGCAGTTACAACGCTAACTGCACGCTGCACAATCAATCCCTTTACATTTGTAGAAAAAAACGCTCACGTTTTGATTCGATGCTTTGGTATTTGAACTTTGAAGTGCTGATGGTACGCCTGTTACCCGAAAACGGAGCCCCATTCGACATAACAAGCGGAGCAATTCGGCCCTCTCGGGTGTGCCATTAAAACCCGAAAAGAAAGAACGAGGGTTGTTTAAAAAGAGGAACAAAGAAAGAGAAAAAAAAAACCAAACGTAAAGAAGCTTTAAGAATCTAGAGCAGTACATTTTGAAAAGGGAACCCCCGCAGAGCCTGTTATATACCCTCAGCTTTTCTTTTCGTCTCTTTAGATCTCTTCTTTTTTTTATCGCCCCGGTTTTTAAGTCTTCCTCTCATCTCGCTATGTGTTTTCTCCTGTCTTCTAAACTTCCCCTCATCTCGCCTTGGCTGTCGTTAAAGTCTTGAACTTGCGCATGTTTTCACCGTAGATCGTATAGATCTGTCACCGTCCGAGCGCCTTAAACGAGCCTTTCTATGTGTGGGTCTCACTCCCTCACTTGTCTCCTTTCAGGCCTATCGGTCGTTTTAAGCTTCTTTTCTTTTTTTGTTTTTCAAAAAATCAAACACAACTTCGAGGATTCATCTTTTACTGCCGTCCTGCCGTTTTTATGACACTCTTCAGTCAACTGAACACCTCGGTGTCCAGATGAATACCCCTGTAGGATGACAATGTTCTTTGGTGAACGGCAATTCTCGCCCGTAAATTAGTCATTGGTTTAAGCTTTTGTAGATAAGGATGCTTATGTGCTATTAGACCTTTACGTTAAGGGAGGAAATCGATTTTTAGTACGAGAATTCCCGTAAATTTATCATGTATGTTTAATTCGTTTATCAAGTCATTTGTCAGAAGATCAAGACAATAGAGTCGCTTATGTCGAATGTACACTATAGGCCAATACAGTTGTTTGATTAGATTTGTATATTATAGTGGGTGTATTTTTCATTTCTCCGACGCACGACAGTGATGGAATGTCCGGCGTGAACATTTCCAGCTCTCTCGTCTATGATTTCGTTCCCTTCTGTTTCTCGTTTTCTTCTCCAACCCCTTGTTCAGAAAGCATTAAGAAAAATATTAAAAAATTCAGTTTTGGTTGTGGAGGCATAACAACCACAACAACACACGTGCACGATTGTATAGCAAGAGAATTTGAAAGAATATGGCCTTACAGTCCTCCCCTACAAATGATGGATTGGTATGTTTGTGTATGCGATCGCATGTAATGGAGTCTGTATACTGATGTACGCCACTTTTGTGCTTAACACTCCGCTCTCTCTCTCTCTCTAGTATTATGCCAGTGTTGTTATTGAGTTAAGTTACTATATAGACTTATTTAATACTTCATGTATGCTGAAGCCCGATCGGGTTTCATCGACATGTGACTGCGTACAGTCGCAGGTGAAGTGGAATGGAATTTCTTCCAAAAAAGAAAATTACAATAACACGAAACAAATGTAACGCGTCGTGTTTTATACGTGTGTGTTTGTTTCTCGTGTTATGGCAGTGTGTTAAAAAAAAGGAAGGTGTCGAGAAGCCGAACTGGAGCGATTCCAAACATGACGATTAGCTCACTCACATCACGAATGCTCACGACGGGGGAACAGGTTGCAGCAGTGGCTTAAAACATGTGTTTTTTCTTTCGACTTGTAAGTTGTGGAAACGGGGGACGGGGTGCTGTCAGCGTGCGTGATGTGCGTGTGTTTTATATCCTCGTTGGTTTGCCGATGAATTTTCCCCATTATTTTAAGTCGGAACCGCCATGTAGTACAGCAACGCCCTTCCACCCGACGACGTGTTTGACTTGAAAATCGCTTTAAAGTATTCAGAGATTTGTTTTAAAACAAATTTTCCTTTTTTTTTTTCTCTACGGTTTCTGATTTCCTTCTCGTATCGTTACGAGATTTATGAGTTTGGAACCGTCGTCGAAATGCTATTGTTGCCGTTCGGATATAATTGAATGGATTTTCACTGAGATTTATTGCCATTTCAATTGATCCAGTTTCATATGGTATGACCAATTAATTCGTTTCTCGTCCTTTAATTGACGTTGCCAAACGACAAGGATCTCATTCTCTCATACTGCAACGTACCTTTTGATGTAACGAGAGTGATTGCACGGAGGGAGATGGAGAGGTTCTTCGCCAGAGGTGCTGGTAAAATTTGTTCGACACGATATTGCAGGCAAAAGGTCAAGGATTTGCTGCTGGAACAACTTCTTCTTCTGGCCGTGTCTCTTCGTTTTTCTGCTTCTTTCATTTTCTAATGCTTCCTTCAAGCCTCGAAATGTTCTTTGGCTCTACAGACTGTTATAGTCTGAGCACTATTCATTTTTTGTTTCTCTACGAAAGTCAAGGGACTCTGACAAGAGGGAAGATAAGATTATCTCACGAGCTCCGACACCCACCCCTATCGAGAAGGGTTATCCTTAGCAGCTTTCGCTCCGACTTATTATTATTGTTATGATTTCGAAAATGAAAAAGTGAGATATGCACACAGCGCATGAATATGTGTGGCCACAAAATTCAGAAAGAGCTGGGCGCAAGTCATACGGAACCAAACAAGAAAAGACGCAAAGGAGAGACAACCCCCATCCAAAAAAAAAATGAATTACAAAATCAATGCAGAGGAAAGAAGAAGATAAAGAAGTTAAAGCTCACACGAAGGCAAATCAACGCCAAGTTATTTTTTATTTTCTGGTGGTGAAAATAAAAATTGAAGAAAGATCTGAACTGTTATAGTTAGAATCTGAGGTCAGCCTGACGACTGGTCGAGATCATCTGGGTAAACAAATAACTTACAACCTTGCCTCCTCTCTCCGGCACTCTGTTATATTGGGCAGAAGGTCGCGCTTTTTGACACGATCAGAAAAAAATAAAATGACTGCGGAATTATTGATGTTTGTTATTGTGATAACGATTATTACGTCTTGTTTCTAAGTGAGATAAAGAAAAGCGCTAATAAGTAACGCAACGCAATCCGCTGGTATATTTCGGGATCAGAGACTGTTGACTGTTCAAAGTACCAAGACAAATGCACAAACGGAGACGATAGAAAACAGCGACAAACGCCAAGATTCGTTGACATGTTCCACTCGTTTCACGCGTCGAAAAACTGTTTCTAAATTTGTTTTGAAAGGCAAATAATTCCACGCATTCATTCGTGAGTCTCCGGCTCGTTACGAAGGATATCGATTCCCTTTGGTGGGCGTGAAACGGTGGACTAATTCCAACACCCAAAAGACTGAGAGAGAAACAAAGAGATCAAGAACGCGAGCAAACGAATTTAAAATAAAAAGGGGAACAATAAAAAAACAAAAATCGAAAGAGAGGTTGAACTGGACAACACACACATTCATACAATGAGACCAAAGTGCAATGTTCACATCCTCAGTCAATCTAACATCGGAGACTGCGCCGCCATTCTGATTGGGTCTCGTTCAGCTCTGGGTGTGTATGTGTGTCCGATGCGAACGAACCGTTCCAAAAAGACCACTGGTTGCTTTCAACTGTGGGAGTGAAGCCCTTTTTTTTCTTTCTTTCTTTTTTCTTCCCCTCTTCTCCAGCGCGCTCTATATATTTTTTTTTTCTTTTTGCTCCGACGGGGCCTGTGCAGCGGGTTTTCATTAGGACCTCGTGGTTCTGGCTGCCCACTTGCGTCCCCCCAGCGGGCTCTCAAAAACTGTGTGGCAAGTGACAAATCAGTTGCCTTCTGCGACCGTCGAGATCACAGGCGGTGTTCCACCGATCCGACACCGACGAAGACATTTTCACACAGCGATAGTCTTTGATGTTCCAGTGTTTCTTGTATTCAACGAAGGGATTTTAAAACGACTATCGAACCGGTTTCTTTTTTTATTGTTGTGAGTGACTCCATGTGTTACGTCCCACCTGTGAGTTAAGATTCACAGCTAGCACGCATCTCGGTTTAGTTCATATCCGTTGATTCGGCGAGTGAGGATCGCGAAGTGGGTGCCAAGCAACGATAGAGTTAGTAGACTTTTAAAAAACAACGTTAGCCATGATGACTTTGATGCCGTATCTGGAATCGGGATCCACGATTCCATCTTCGACAGCCACTCGTCTGGATTTGGATGACGATCAGTTGGTCGAGTCTCATCGACAGGTATTTGTACTTAACTGTATTCATGTGTCGAGAATAGAAGCCGACGCTTTGTAGGTACTAAAGAAAAATGTAGGCAAAATGTTTGGACTTTTTTTTTCACGAACAATGAATGCGGTGAAAATCACGTCGCTATGAGGGACCAGGTCATTAATGAAAAGCCACGCGGAACATGTTTTCATTTAGTTTCTCTGAATGTTTTCTTTTACACTGTATAAATACTGAAAGAAATCTAGTGAAGTATTCGGAAAAGAAAAGAAAAACTAAAGTTCAGAAAGTAAATATAAAGAGGTATTATTCAAAAGAAACGGCGCGTTAGCTAATAAATCCGCTAAGAGGTCGTATCGTTAAAAATGGCATTCGGTGATGATGGCTTTCTGGGCGCCGGATCGACTCGTTTTTATTCTCTCGCATTGTAGCTACACACGTATAGGAAGTTTAGTCTCAAAGCTTCAATTTTTCCTTTTCTTTCCGTTTTTGCATATTGTTTTTTTAACAATTGATTTTCCTCACGCGAATTGCAAATGTGCGAGACGTGTTTATGACTTACCAAGTAGCACAAGTGCGAAATCCACACGCACTTTTCATTTTCGACTCGTATCATATTGACGATCAGAAAGGAAACTTGACGGTATTTTATGCCGATCCTGAAAGGGTCAGTGCATTAACGCACAATTGTTGTTTGCTATTAGACGTCACTCGGGAAACGAGTCAAAGGTGGGAGGACGACAATTCGAAGAAAAGAGAAAAGTTTAGTTGCTGGGTCAAGTGGAACACGGTCGATATCTCCGTATACGGCTGACTTGCCTCATCGACGCTCTATAGTTGAAGAGTGAGCATGGAATAAGTACTGCGCATGGAAGAAGTCTCAAATAGATATCGCGTGTCTGTCGCGTGTTTCATCTTCCATTTCTTCAGAAATTTTTTTTTTTTATTTTGTTCTTCTTTTTTCTTTGGCTGCAATTGGATACTGGTAGCTAGGCCTCTTTGGTGATACACATAGACATTCAAGTAGATATACTCCCAATGCAAGTGAAAGGATATTGTGTAAGCACACATTAAGCAGGAAGAAAGAATCGTCAATTGATCGACTCCTACGTGTCTACTTTTTGAAGATTCGTCGATATCATTGGCTGCTGGAAGTGATGGTTGCCTGTGCTTAAAATGAAAAATAAATTCCCCAACAAGAGACAGGAAGTAGCTCGAAATTGCTATACGTAAACTGTATACATTTATAGATGATAAAATGCTGATAAAAAAGGATGTCGAAGAATATAGCCAACGATGCCGCCCTAGTCATATCCCCGGCCTCGATGTATACATGGCGCAAGAAGTGTTGTGTTTTTTCGGGTGCTCTGTTCGCCATCCTTCTCCTGCCTCTTTTTTTGAAAGAGAGTGTGTCTGTATATTCGCCATATGTCAGCTAGCCTACATAGTGCAGAATGTTCAAACAAGATTCATCGAGTGTCTCTCAGTCTCTTACTTTTCGAGCTATAGAGAGGCTTGTTGCGCACGGCTAGGCGACGCGACTTGACGTAAACACCACCCCGCCGCACGGGTCGGCGAGTTTTTGATTATCTACACCGACACCGACAAGGCGAAGGAAGCCGGTGGATTGTGGAAAACTTTGCCTCTGTCACACAAGCCTTATTGCCACTGCCCATTAAAGAAGTTCAAACAAAAAACACATCCCCCCCGGTGTATAAAAACAAGCTGCAACGGCGCACCCCGCAACAAAAGGGCTGCGTTAAAATAAGAAACAAACCCACTAGGTGACTATACCTTCTGTGCAGAAAATGATTTGTTATTATTTTTTGTTTCGTCATTTCTATGGTTTCCGAAGAAGTCAGTCTTAAATAAAGCATAGTCGAAAGGCTCCAAGTCGGCGAGTTCCCACGCTCCCGACGTCAGTCGTCGGCCGTTTTTTCTCTTTTCGACTGGCACCAAGGGAATGCCTTTTTGTTTCTCCCCTCGTCCCCTTTCTCCTCGTTCCATCTTTAACAGTCGCTCAGCGCCCTCGTCTACCACTTGATGTAGAATAACAATTCCCTTATTTCAAGTTAATTTCAAAGCCCAAAAAGTCTGTTTGTCAGTACAGTACATCGAGAATGACATTGACATACCCTCTGTTATTCTCCGCTGTTGCTCAATAACGAGATGTACTCATTAGGAAGGTAGACGTGACATGAGCCAGATCGAAGACGAATACTCTTCTCGTTAATAACGTTGCAAATGACGAGAGAGAATAACAAATTCGAAAGGGATTTCAGGCACACAAAAAAATGGCGATGTTCTTATTTTTTTTTGCCGATAGGGATGTTGAGCGAAGGCGGAACAAGTAAGGAATAAACAATCGACGTTGAAGACTGCCAGCTGGTGAAATCTTTTTGAGTGGGAGAGAGTAGAAAAAAAATAATAATAAAAATAACGGAGAGCTGGAGAGTGTTGTGTTTGTTGTCCGTCCGTCTGTTTTCGGGCTACACGTAGGCCAGCTATAGAGCTAGACATCTTCTGACGTGTGCATAGTTAATAGGATCGAAGCTCACTTCGATGCATAACTAACCAGAAGAGGTGGCTTGTATACTAACTAGACGAAGGCGATATTTAATCACGTCAACTTCGATGGGTATCCCTCCATCAACCGCGTCTCTAGAGAGGACACAGCCACCGTTCAATTGGATTTCGTGGCGTTCGCTGTTGATCCCAAACTCTACCCTAAGAGACTTGACGATGATCAATCCTCTTACGTGTACGTCCCACTGAGACGTGAACAAAGAATGACGGCCCATACATGTACGTGATGTGCTAATAAAAATCTAATGCTAGTGGGTAGTGTATATATAGGTTGTGTTAATATAGACTTTAAAACTTAGTTAGTCACTTGCGTATTGATTAACAATGAAATCATTGCTTAATTTTTCTGTTTTTTTCTTGCAGGTGAAGCGACCCAGAACCGACAACGACACGGACGCTTTATCAGCGGCAAGGTACGTTGCAACTGTTTTTTACGCAGAGAAAATGATCAACGTCTTTGTCTTGATGCTGAATTCAGTCACTTGGTATTCTGAGCGATGGGAAAAGAAAGAAAAGAAAACACACTCCGAAAGATGACGACTATTCTTTGGAGACAGTCTCTTTCTCATTTACTTTTTTTTTCGCTTTGGTGTCGAATGACACAAGGAGGAGAAAAGGCCATCGTCGTTGACGTGGAGTCCCCCCATCTCCGTTCAAACTGCAACCACCGGTGGGACAGACGGAAAAGAATGCGTATACGTTCCGCATTTGCTTGTACGTCCTGGTCGCATCGGTCTGCGAACGCCAGTCGATTTCACAAACGTTAAAAGCTCGTAAATGAAAGAAGCATGTGGTATGCCAACATCAGCGGCCATACCCTTAATTGTGATCACCTTGCTTTTCTTTCTCTGACGGATGAAATTCCAAAGATATTTTCACATTGGCGGAAGTTGATTCGTGTCTAATTAGGGAAACCAACCGAGTAGTAGTAAATTTCGAATATGGGCCTGTAGAGAGTCCTTCATATTCACAGACCCACATCTAAGACTCTCTCTCGACTCTATCATCTAATATATACATCAGCTGTTAGAGAGCGGGATATATGGGAGTGGGTTCGTTGCTGGATCTGTCTGGCTTCTGTCTTCCGTCCGGGTAGACCCGTCAAGACGATGATGTCCCTTTTTCTTGAGTCGACAAGAAGAAAAAAAAAAGTTTGTTCTCTTTATTCTTCCCTTTTTTTTGGGTCCATCGGATGTCCAGATTTTTTCTCTCTATACTTTCACTGCGTCGGTTGAACCAGCAGCGACCTGTCAAATAACATTTCAACAGTTCAGAGAGCGCCCTGATGTTAGAACCGCTGGGTGAGTGAATGAGAATGTCTTTTTCAAGCTTGAATACTCGGACACTGTTGTTTGCTTGTCCGATGTTCACCGTTATAGAAAACATAGGCCGTACGAACACACACAAGGAAAAAAAAAGAACAAAAAAAAAAAGGAAAGAGAAAAGAAAATATAAGAAGGACAACCCCGGTCTTCTGCATGTCCAGCATCAACTACAGAAGAACACCGCCCTTTTTTCGCCCTATTTTATAGACGTAGTAAGAAGCTATGTTAGTATGCCTTTTTCCAATACACCCCCGCTGAGTTTTTTTCCTTTTTTTTTTCTTCTTCGAAAGCAGAATGATGGGCGGGAAGGGCCGATCTTTTCGCACATATGGCCAGCACATGTTTTCAATATTGTATGCTGCACACAACGGTCCGGTAAAGACTATAAAGAACTCTCTCTTGCCTGCCGCTAGTCTTCCCTCTTCCTTTTTTTTTATGTGTACAACGGCTATGTTGACACTTTTGGAAGTGAGTGATTGGTTTGAGAATTGACGTGAAATGTAGGCCTACCTCAGTCGTGGCCATTATTCACTTCACGTATTGATTTAATGGAATGTTTTCCTTTGAATCGTCTGTTTCAAAGTTATTGTGATGGATGTCGCATACCGCATGTTTTTTTTTAAAGCTTGGAATGTGTTATGGTAAATTACGACGTGAATTCTCGCTTCTGTTTTTAGAAGAGGGGGTGATGTATTTTTTTTTAAATAATGAGCCAGCACCTTGCGGAGTAACTCGAGCATTCTTCATTTGTTTTCCGCCACTGATAGGAAAGAAGGTTTTTGTCAGAGTTGTTGTCTAGGTAGCCTATCAGAGACGAAAGAGAAAAGTAGGAAAGAATTCAATCCAAACGTCTATTTATTTACACCACATCATACTGCATATCACAGCTGTATATTGTTTGTTATATTAGGCTACTCACAAACATATTCCCTTAATGCCTACGTGTTCATTTTCAGCTTAAATGGCATGTAGCACATAACAAGGGTGAAACGTCAAAGAAAACATTATGTTGGGAAATCGAACGATGTTGGTTAGGTTTTTCAACACTCCATTTTTCCTGTTGTTGTTTTGCCGTTCTCGGGGTTCCCGCTGCAACAGTCAGAGTGTTACATAAATCAGTCGTCGTCGACAGAGTTGAGACGTGAGCGCCAGCCTTTGTCTCAGTCCCGAAATGCAGCGCGTTGGCGATATCGGAAGCAACTGAACGAACCCGCCCTCTTAGAGCTCACGCTGACCAATCACGAAACAAAAATCGGCTCACAATTCGTTCGTGTCCTACAGGGCGATAGGAAAAATGTTTCAAAACAGTGCGAAGAAAATAGTTCTCTCGAACTGAAGGTGACCCAATTTGTACCCGCCAAATCAGCACATCCAAAACGAGGGGAAAAACACGCGCACTTATGGCTTTGCCCCGGGATAGGCACGCGCCATATTTAGTTTCGATACCTGTCAAGCTAAAAAGCCATTTTTCTCGCAAAGCGTTGGCATCTCATTTGGTCAAATGTTTAACCCGAAACGTTGGAAACTAGAGTATCGTATGTCACGGCTCAGTCACAGGTGACTGTCGCTGTTTTGCGGTTCAAAAACGTCCAACTCAACTCGTATGGAATCGTTGGCATTGAATATTTGATTTCGAGTCACATTTGCTTTGGAATAAATGCGTTCGTAAAACATTGCTCTTCTTTTAGTTTCTTGCTATAAAATCTAAGTATCCGTGATTAATGTTTTTATTCCAATATTTTCCGAGCAGACTGGGCGAAAGCGGTCACGTTTCCAGTCCTGCCAGCCAATCGGAATCGACATGCGGGTCTCCTGGTGAACAAGGCGGGGGAAGCGGAGGTGGGGGACACAACGGGCATCCGCCAGAAGGACAACCTGCCATCCAGCAACAGCAAGGTGGTCTGGTCGGAACCGGTCCCAGCAGCGGCTCGTTGGTATCCAGGACGATGACCTCTTCCACACCGACTTACTCGTCATCGCCGGCGTCATGGACCCTGGCCACCCCTTCAGACAATTCCTTGGGTAACATAGACGACGTCAAATGTAACTGTATCCGGAATAGAATTTTGTTTTTCTTAACTCCGCCCCATCAAAATTGGCTGAAGACAGTTCTTTTTCCCACCTGTATTACTATCTTCTCGTTTGGTTAACCACGTTCTACTTCGCTGGTTTCTTGCCCGATGTGTTTTCTTTTCTTCTATCCACACATTGTCTAACGCGCGAGGGATGCGAACATTTGAAAGTCATCTCCCTTTTCCCAGGTGGATAGAAACGCGGATCAAGTTCGAGGCACTTACGCTTCACGGATCGTAACGTCTTGTCTGCGCTCACCCTCGCTTGTTTCCTTTATTTTTTTATTCCAACATCCAAGTAGAAATCGATCCTTCTCCTTCCAGGTGGCCTCTTTGCTTTTTCCTTGACTTTTTCTTTTCTTCGTGGTGTCTTGTCACTCATGCGAGAGACTTCATTTTCAATCAGAATTGAATTTGATTCGATTTGCTTGCATTGCGCTCGTCAACTCCTCCTCCTCTGTAGACAAACCATCCAGTTACTAAGGTTCCTCCACATTTGATTTTCTAGCCAACACCTTCCTCTTTCTTTCATCTATTACTCTTACCTACGTTTTGATGGATCTTGATTCGATCACAGTCATCCCCCCTCGGTTCAAATATGATACATATTTGACCAGAGTTGGCTTCTTTCAGCGTTCTGTCTACATCGATGTGGTATCCGGTGGTGCCATGGAAGACGTATCAAAGTATAGTCGACTATGTTTCACCCTTCTTTACCAACTATATATACCCCCTGCCAACCATCTAGAGGAAAGAAGGAAAAAATAATAATAAAACGGCTAAGGGGGGAAATGGCCCGTCTCAAGTAACACTGTCCGTCCGTCTTTTTTCTCGTTCCAAAGAGTGGGGTCTCTTTTATTTCAACGATGTCTGAAACTTTTTGTGGCGACAGCACTCCTACACAAATAATGCATGTTTTGTTTTCCTGGAAGGGAAGAATGAGCTATTGATTTAAATCGAGTAGAGAATGGAGTTTAACAGTATAGAGCGCTGCAGTAGTACCGTATTTTAGGATAGTGGTCATTTTCCATCGCTGAGTTATTGCCATTGAATTGGGGAAACATTCGGGTAGGAAAAGAAATGCTGGTGAGAATCAGAATGGCAGCAATGAACGTTAAATCGGAGCAACATCAAGTGGCGATCAATCTATCAATAAGCATAATCAGGAAATGGTCGATTGAGAGTCTTGTGTATTCTTTTTATTATTGCTCTGTTCGACTAGGGTCGTACAGCGTAGATAGTACTTTCCTCTTATTTCAAACAAGGATCAGCTGATGGCCAACGAATAAGCTCTACATGGAATGTGGGCAAAAGGAGAATGGGAACGAAATGCGTTTGTCGAGAGCAAGAGATAGATAAACGAGAGATTCAGATTAGGAGATGAGAAATCTCGGATTACATCAATATCACAACTATTTCCTCTTTTTCTTTTTCTTTCTGCTTCTCTGTTCCTGTTCGTCTATTTGGCTGTTTCAGTTCTCTTCTAACTTGATGCTATAGAACGTGATGGAGGGAGAGCGTTCACCATCACATATTGACATTCCTCTGGCGTTTGATTTGCTATTTCTAGTCAAAGACACAGTAGAAACGATTTGCCTCCACATCCCAGTCATCGTGTTCTTTCCCTTGAACCCGATTTTCCATGGAAGTGTCGCGGAAATGCTCGCACTCTGCGTGCAATCGCTACGCATGTAAATTGCACAGTATGAAACATGATGTTGGCTTTTGTACCGGGACTGAACAAGAATCAGTTCGTCACGGATCAAACAACGAATGAGTCAGCTCAATCCAGTGCATCTCCTGCTTTTTTTTTCTGTTAGATCCTTTCGTCCATTTTTCAATAACGCCAGACACAATATTAACGAATGCCTGAACAATAGAAATCAATCGAGGGACGCAAAAGTTAACGTCAATTTTTGTGCGTGTGTTTACAGTAAAATCCGAACTTCTTGGAGGCACATCTGAAAACCACCTCGGATCGGCGGATTCGCCGTTCGTCAGCGACGCCCTAGCAGCCGTGACCGGTGACTATCAGTCGGCCTACGCTGCCTCCTATTACAGCAGGTATGATCTCAAATTCAGCTATGCTGCGCAGGATGGCCTATTCTCATGAACGACTTATTGTGTCAGATTTCTAACTTTATTGTGTTTGTTTTGTTCGATTAATACGACAGCGCGATGCAGGCCTACAACAGTCAATCGACGTCGGCTTACATGCCAAGCGGCGGATTCTATAATGGCGCATCTTCGCAGACGCCCTACGGAGTCCTGGCGCCCTCCACTTACACAACGATGGGCGTGCCCAGTACAAGAGGTTTAGGCCAACAATGTAAAAATGGACAATCACTAGGTAAGTCCTAATATGATAAACTGATTTTCAATTAGACTCTGATGATTGAACAAATACTTTGCAATGCAAAAATCCGAGAGAGAGCTATGCACAACTAAATAATTCATGACAAATGAAAACGCAAAAACAAAGAAATTTTGCCTAATTTGTAGCGCATATCAACATTCGATCCTTGCTGAGTAGCATGAAAACGATCTGTTTGACTAGGGGATCCAATGATAGAAAGAAAAATGTTTCGTGATTCAGCATCCCTATTTCTCGGTTCAATGCCCGATGAAAGCCAAACTAAAATACGCGCTGTTTAAATTGACTAATGTGATCATTTCGCATGTGGTTCGATCATCTCATTGTGCTTCTTTGTTTGCTACAGCACAAACGCCTCCGTATTTGAGCTCGTACGGGTCGGCATTCGGTGGCGTCACAGCCAGCAGTTCGCCGTCGGGTCCGCCCTCATACGCCTCGGCTTATGGATCGGCATACAATAGCGCCAGTGCCGCCCAATCGTTCACCAACAGTCAGCAAGTTCCAACGGTAAATTTTTCCGGCCATTTCGCATTTGTCACTTTTATGTTCAATGCATACATGTACGTACATAAAACTTCCGTAGAATATCCGTATATTAGAAACTAGAGTTCATCCTCGACAACCACATCGGTTTGCTGACTAAATAATCCGATGATGGGATTATATTCGGTGTTTTATTTACTATCTCGAGCATTTATGCTGACAGTATGTAAATCACACGTTCTACTATTTCTCTTTGCTCTTGTACGGTTTCACAGGGACTAGATTATGGGACGTATACGCCGTACGGCCAGGCCAGCAGCTATGCATCGTACTATGGACAGAGCTACGCTCCGTACGGTAACGGTAGCGTCACTGGTACAACGTCGTTGCCCAGCCTATCACCAACCTCACTACCAAATCTCGGCATCCCTAACTCCACCAACGGGGTGACCAACAGCAACAACGTCTCTGCCTCCACAGCCAATTTCACGTCGGCGGGATCTTATCAACAGTTGCCGCACGCCAGCCTAACATCGGCCTCATCTTCCCTTTCAGGTTCGAAAATTCCGCCCACTATAGAAACCCAAGATGAAATCTAAACAAAAAAGCTAATCTTATTGAAAATTCTTTACGATCCGCCTGTAATGATGACCTTTTCTTTGCCGTCTTTTCCAATGCAGAAAGTCCGACGTATCCCGTTGTGGAGACTAGCAGTCCACCACTGACGATCAAAAGCGATTCAACGCCAACCAACACATCGCGGAGAAGTAAAGAAACGTCTGCTGAAGGTCTGTCTCACTTAAAAGAACACCCACCTTATACCTTCTTTGGCTTAATATTTTGGCTTTCCAACATTCGATATCGTCCTGAATTAGCTAGAGAAGCCACTAGAGAAACAACGAAAACGATTGAAAACAAAAGAGAAACAAAGAGGGAATCAAGAATATGATATGCATATAAAATAAGAAAATGATAGAAGAAAAGTGTTGCGCTCTTTCAAGGTTGGATAGGTTTTTTTTTTTTAAATTCTCTCTATCCGTTGCATTCGTACGGATGGTTTCGTGCGGGGACGAGACCGGCTCTTCCTGTTGCGTCGACCACGAATGCAACGGTGTCCACTTACCGGACCGCGCTCATGGCCTCATACTTATAAGAACCTAATACTTTTGTACTGGCGCTTGGACGGTCTTGGATGGCTCACGACGCGCAGCTGAGGGATCGTGTTCAGCATTGTTAGCCAATTTTTTTTTCTTGATTTGATGACTGCACACAAGTCTCTTGAGCCCCATCCTTCATCATTCCCATTGTGCGCGCATCATTGGCGTTCAAAAATCTGCGTAGCTCAAACGAGCTCTCTCGTTCACGCTAGATCGGATTGCTTCGCCAAGTCTAAAACGTCGAACGAAATGAGCACGACTCCTCCTTTTCAAAACTGACAAGCTCCCGTCTCCCTTCTATGTAGCAACAACACACAAATATTTATGACATCAAATTGTATCATCATTGTTATGCCCTAATTTGTTGATTCCCTTTCGGTACAGAGGGACGCACGCAAATAAAGGGGGAGGGGAATGGGCTTAATGACGGTATAGTCTAATATGGATTTGTTGTTTCGTTAACGAACGCAGGTGGATCACGGAGCGCGCGGAACAGGAATCGAAGAGCACCAAACCCGTCGCCAGATCCCGAATCAAATTTGGACCGCGTCTTTATTTGGGATCTCGACGAAACCATCATCATTTTCCATTCGTTAATGACCGGCTCGTACGCCTCCAGATTCGGAAAGGTATAATGACGTACAGTATTTTTTGTTGATGATGTTAACGCAAGCGTTAATTGTTTGCTGTTTGATGAGAGGGGGGTGATGCTTCCGACGTTACCGAGGCATCCACCCGCCCCTTAACGCGTTTAACGTGTCTGTTTATCTGTCGTGTCACGTCTGTTTGGAACGAAGTACCGAAAATTGCTTGTTTTTAAAAGCTGCTGTCGCTTTTAGACGGCGGTACCCTTTTTAGGTTGTTACTTGACGTGTTACACTCGTAAAATCTCTCCCCCGCAACATCTCGCTAATTTTAGGTTTATCTTTTTATTTGTTACAGGACGTTCCAGGCTCGATCCAGCTCGGAGTCGGCATGGAGGAGTTGATCTTCAACTTATCCGACACGCACTTCTTTTTCAACGATCTTGAGGTAAGCGAAATTTGTCCTGCCTATCCTTTTTACTGTTAAACACTTCGCTACACGAAAGTTCGTTCACTGCAAACGTGTATCGTTCACGCCGCTAGATGGAATCGGTGGGTAGTAAACGAAGCGTTTGCGTGATGTGACCGAATGCGTCGTTCACGTCCGCGTTGAAGGATGAACACTAAAAAAAACACACACACAATACGAAAACCAGAAATTCACGAAAATGACGAAGCTGTTTCGCGATCATCATAATCTCCCGTCACGATGAAAAAGAAGCAAAAATATAAAATGAGAGACGAGAAGCTACATCGTCACAAGACGGATCCCAGCACGACAAGTTATTTCTCACATCACCAACAGCAACGTGAAAATGAAAAAGGATTGAAGGAAGGCTTCGAGACGGGACAAACAAATAACGTGTAGTCATCGAAACGAGAAACAAAAAGAACTGAACAATTATTCACGCCGAGTGCCATTAGTACAAGAATGGAAAACTACGTGACGTTGTTGATGACGGACTGGTGGCGATTCGAAAAAAACAAAACAAAACAACACGCAAAAGTGGTTCTTGTTTTCGTTAACACATTCCTATAGCGCGACGAATAGAAAATGTGTGTTATCGTCTCGTTTTACATTTTGATGAGAATAGATTCATCAAATGGCTAAATAATCGAATTCGCAGGAAGAATAGTAAATGAGGCTGCCAAACTTTCCACCAACCTATTTGGAACCGTCCGCTATTTATTATCTGGGCCCCTTTTCTCTTCTTCTTCTTCTTCGTTTCGTCTGTCCCTCTTGTAACGCACCTGTACATATGGTACAAGAATTTTTATGCTTCGCTTGTGTCTCCCTTTGGCGACAATAAGCAGCCGTGAAACCGAAACGGAGAAAATAACTCTACTATAGGTGCCGCGCGTGGCACATGGTTCTCTTTCGCTGAATTGTTTGCCACTTCATATCGTTTACCTACTTTTCTATCTTCGCTTTATTATTTTCCCTTCTTTTTTTTCTCTCGACAAAAGTTCTCTCTTTCATCTCTTGCCATCCCGTCTCCATTTTTTTTTTCTGGCCGATTACATTTTTTTTTTGCTTTCCGAATTGAAAACGCGCTGTTGCCCTACTGACATAGTATCTTGGTCAGCGATTGACTCACGGTGCTCGGTTATACCGGCTTTTTTTTTTTGCGTGTGTGCGATAGGTATTCGACGATGGAACGCGACAAAAGCTACTCGCGGGCATACATGTTCGGGATGGAACGAAGACTATTATGTACGCTTGTCGTAATAAATCTAGTGCCTTGCATCGTTTACTTTCTATTCGGGATCGCGATAGATCGTTAAAAAAAATGAAACTTGAAAGGAGAAGAAGAATGACGCTGGACATTAGAGACGGTTATTCATTTTGAATGACTCTCGCCCTGGAATTGAGACCGAATTTGTTTTAATGAAGTTTAAAAAAAAAAAAAGAAATAACATGAAGTGGAACGATATACATAGCTACGACAAACAGAATTGGCCACCGCAGGTGGTATAGATCTTTTCTGTTGTACCTTTTTGCTTGTGATTAATACATTTTGCCATAGCGGGGGGTTAAATAATGAGAAGGTAAACGAAGGGGACGAACAAGCGGCCCGGAGAATTAAAAGCAAACGATTTTCGAGTCACTTAAATGAAAAAAAAAAAACAAAGAAAGAAAAACCTCCAAATGTCACGCTAAATGATGAGACGTTCTCGGAAATAGTGTAATTATTTCGTGCCAGTCCTCGTTCCGGTGAGGACCTTTTCACACTAGCAAGCCATTCGTCTAATTGTTTGTTACGAAGTTAAAGAGCAGCGTCGTCGCGGTACGGATGGCGTACGAAATAAAAGACACGTTACACGCAGGAAACGAGAAGTCAAAGGACGTCCAAGAAAAAAAAGGCAACGACTTACAGAGACATTAGACCTTGAGGTTTTTTTTTTAAGAATATGGTGGAATAATATGCGTATTTCATTATTTCCCTATACAGCTATAGACATTGTGGAAGACACTGGAAGAAACCAGAAGTGGAGAGGCGGGGACAAAGTAGAATCCAAAGAATTAGTTAAATTTAGACAAATTTAAATTCAAGGCCTCTCTCTCTCTTTTACATTGTAAAAAGAAAGAAGGTTTGAGAATGATCAAAACACCCAAATTGGCGTTCAGGTGAATCTCGTGCTGGCGTATAAGTTGACTTGTTGTGTTTCTTTGTTATGTTGTACTTTTTTTTTTGTTTTACCTTTTCGATTCTACTTACGGAGAACTTGTTTGCATTTTTTTTTTTCAAGAGGAGAAGGGCATCTGTGTTTTTTTCTTTTCTTTTCTTATTATGATTATTGTTAGGGATTTAACTTTTCCCTTCTTATTTTTCTGCTGTTCATTCTTCCGCGTTTCGATTATTATTCGCTGCGTAGCATCTTCACACAGACACACACTAACATCAAAGGAAATACGCGCAACTGTAAGACCTCCAGTCCTTCATAGTCATGTCAACAACACCTTCAGCAGGAACTCTCTCTTCTCATAATCATTTCCAAAAAGAAAGGGAAAATGAAAATCAACCACCAACGTCTAAAAAGACGCACATAATGTGGCCTGCCACCATCTCCGCAGCTACCAACTGCGTCCGTCACTGTGTGCGGTTTCTTTTTAATGGATTATTCGTGACGGTGAATTCATTCGCCGAAGCGATGGCGCGAGATCCCAACGAGCACGAATTCACTAATGCCTTGAAATATAAAATAATAACTGGACTGTATAACCCGATCCGTGTATCAGAGCCATCAAATGTTTTTTTCCCCACCACTTCTTCCTTTAAGAGCGATTCCCTCGTGAGAAAACATTTCCCGAAAAACTCTTTCTACCGCCTTCGTACGACCCAATCGAGTCCATTATTGTTATGACCGTGTCAGGGATTCTTTGACTTGAGACGGGTCTTCAGACGGCGAATAAAACCTATTATCGTTTGCCTTTTTTCGCCTGGCTGAAGGAGGGCCGTCGTAAAGAAATGCACACAAACATTGGAAATCGGCACCCGGGTCAGGTTAACGGCCCGCTGATGATGTTATCTCATTAGCTGGCATTTCCCATTGCCCCGTTGAACATCAGAGACGGTCGTAGGGAGAGCTCTGGTCTTGTACCCCGCCGACGATCTCAATTTTATGCGTGCAATTACAGCGAGAGGCTGTTAAACATTCGTTATATCGCGCATATACTTTGAGAAACTGCTGGGAAAAGCAATTTAACTATCGCTTAGTTTTATAAGCCATCTCTCCTCCCCCTACCAATCTCCTTAAAAGGCTCTTTTGATTTCTTTGGGGCTTCGCACAAATCGTCGAACCTTGAAAGGCAATATTCTTCTCTCTCCTTTGGCCGTTCCGCTTCATCGTCAATAGCCTTTTGCAGCACTTTCAATGTACCTCGGATAATTGCACGAAATCAGCGAGCATTGAGAAGTGAAAGTCCTTTTTTTCAAACCGAAAATTATTTTACTTTTAAATGTTTTATTGCGTGCTGCCTGTTTTTTTTAGTGTGTGTATGTGTCGCCTTTTGTTGCGCAGAATGTACTACGCCGCGCAGGATTATGTGTGCGATGTGAGTATGTGCGCGTATGATGAGATTCAAAATTGGCGGTACGGAAAAGGAAAGCACCCGAATCCTCTCTTCTATTCATTTCTTGTTAACTTCCAGGAAAAGGGAAAGGGAAAAAGAGAAACGAAAAGTTGAGCGTGTTCATCTCCGTGTTAGGTTTCTGGTCGATGTATGACCACGTCACGGTGGTCATCAGTGCGGAGTAGGATTTTGCGATATGTGGCTGATATCCACATGCAATGTTGTTTTTTTTTTGTTTTGTTTGGCTGGACACAGTGACGGCTACAACTTGAGAGAGAATATGAGTAATGATGAAATCCCCTCTAAAATTTAAGAAAAAAAAAATAAAGAGTGAAAGGGGAGAATCAAACAGAGATGAAGTGTGAGATGAAGAAAAGTGAAGAGAGATGAAAAAGAGAATCTTCGTGATGTTGGTGGTTGACAAGACACATAGTCCGTTCTGCCGTTTCGCCAACTCATCATCTACAAAGCAAATGCCTTCTACTTCTTGGAGTTTGCATGACAAAAGTCTGTGAAATTCAGCTATTTGCATATGACACAAGACGGAACATGTTGCAACGTCTAGTCTCTTTGTTTGCTGCTTCCTTCAGCCACACGTTTTCCATAATAATTAGTCAACTCGTTTTCGCGTTCCCAGTCCCACCTTTGTTTCAATATTAGCACCTTTGATCTTTCAGTTTTCTTGTAGCTTTCATTCTCGACAACATCTTTATTTTCTCTATTTTTCTTTATCCCCAACAGGAATGTGATCAAGTCCACATCGACGATGTGTCCTCCGACGACAATGGCCAAGACCTGAGGTAACTTGTTATATTTCAACAGCGGATTGCGCAAAACACTTTTAAACTGATACAATCTTGACGACATTTCATCCCTTTGCAACAGTAATTACAATTTCCGGACGGATGGTTTCCACGCAGCTGCCACCAACGCGAGCCTTTGTCTGGCCACGGGCGTCCGTGGTGGAGTCGATTGGATGAGGAAGCTTGCCTTCCGGTATAGAGCCATCAAAGAGATTTACAATCGTTATCGCAATAGCGTCGGAGGTAAAATGACCGTTTCGAGATACTCTCTTTTTTAATTACAGAAGTATATTCAACTGACATTTGTTTTATTTTCGCAAATTCATAAAAGGATTGCTCTCGCCCGCCAAGAGGGAGCAATGGATCCAACTGCGGATGGAGATCGAATCGCTGACTGACAATTGGCTGACGCTAGTCACTAAATGCCTAGAACTGATCAATTCCAGGTTAGTTGGCCATTGTTTTCCGTACGTACGCACTATATAGCAGCCATAATGTGCCGCATTTTCGGGCAAGCGAGTAAAACAAGCGTGACGACTCAATGTCGAATACAACGAACGAAACGTACCCAACGACATTTGGATGTGTGGGTGGCGAGTGAAAGAAAGTATAAAGAAGAACAATGGCTTACGATGATGGTAGCAATTCAGCAACCGGGCTCTTCGGGAAAGAGATCATAACGTCCAAAATGTTCCGGCAAAACGATTACGTCTTCTCCTTATTTCTCATACAATAGCCCATCCAAAGCCCCTTAACTGGCGTTTTAGAGCTGCATTACAGCAGCAAAGAAAGACGCATTATGGCAGAAAGAGAAGAGTCCAAGTTAGAACCTTAGCAACTGGAGAAAAAAAAGGCTAAACAAACAGTGTCTTTTGAGTCGTTTTGACGTGTCTCGTTCTTTGCCAACTACTGGCCCAGCGCGTATATACATTTTCCCATATGGGGCTCATGCTTCTGAATGGGCAATGTACTCTTGTCTGGACCACGTTATCGTGCAAAAAAGGGCATCGCAAACGTTTATTTTGCATGAAATCGCGTAACGTCAAGATGATGTATTACGTAGCCATCGACCTTTGACAGCCGCGCTTCTTTGAGTTCACTGGCACGCGAAATTGGTGGCATGCAAGCGCATTAAACAAATGCGTTCAGCTCTTTCACCCGGTGAACGAGATTACCTGTCGTTCCATTATTCAAAGATTCAGTAACCTCCCAACGTTAAATTATGTACATAAATATAAACGGGAATTTTCTATGGGCTGATGGTATTACGCTACAACCTGCGGGAATAATCTCAAAGTAAAGAAGAAAACGATACAACTCGTAGTTCATAAATTAATGCCACAAACGTCCTAGTTTTTTTCCCCCTTTGTGGTATTCTGTACACACGACCTTCTCTGTCATTTAACATCCGGATTGAAATTTTCGCGTGCCCATTCACTTCAATCCCAACTAAGGAAAAACCTCGGATATTCCCATTTGCATACGTGCGAAATGCATTAGATAAAACACGGTCCTTCAAATCAGAAATTTTTAACAGATTGTTTTTAACGGCCTTCATTGCAACACAATAATTCGTGAATAACCATTAAATGTTATCTTCATAACAGAGTTGCAGCTCAGGGCCGTGATTGTTTCCAAACCGATGAGCTGACGTCCCTGTCCCGACAATGTCCTAGACAATATAGCCGACAGAGTTGTTGTGAGTTTGTAACGAGCCATGGTGCCGGAACGGCCGCCATTGGAACGCGTTTTAGCGCAATGCAACAAGATCGTTTTACATTTGCGCATAACCAGTGGGAATACGATCCCCACTTTTCATCGAGTCTTTTACTCGTTCCCTTTTCCAATTAGCTAAACACCCGAAATTGCGCATCAAGAAAAGATGTCAAGTTAATGTAGCATAACCACCAAAAACAATTGAGCGAGCAACCGCTGGGATCCGCAAGGTCATGCGGAGCTCACTACCGCCATATCACGTGCGCTAAGATAAACGTTCGAGGTATTTTTTTTTTACACGAGATGAGGGCTCTTTTTTTTTGGTTTAACCACATGGTTCCCACGACCTTCCGCAAAAAAATTAGAAAGAAAAAAAAGAAGAAATAGATGTAAAAAGATGTTCACCTTGCGTGAGCGTTTGCGGGTGTCAGGCTTTAGCACTTTATCAGATGGACGCGCCAATTCGTGTCCGTTTAAAGCGGGAAAAAAAAGCAACAAGGCAAAACGTTTTGACGGATGACGATGATGAAATCGACGAGATCACGAACGACCGTGAATGATTTGCGAACAATAGAGGCTTCCTCACATTATTACCTCTTATTTTTCTTTCGTGCTATCACGTCTGCGATATCCCATGATTTAAATATTTTTTAAATTAATTTGTATTTCCTATTCGCTTCTTACTTTTTTTTTTTACTTCACAGACCGAACTGCGTTAACGTGTTGGTGACGACAACGCAACTTGTCCCCGCGCTGGCCAAAGTCGCACTCTACGGGCTGGGCGGTGTTTTCGCCATCGAGAACATCTACAGTGCCACTAAAATCGGTAATAAAAAAAAGATATGACAAAAACAAATTTCGAAAGGCGGATGCGCCGAACCCACCAACAGCTCATGTACTCTTGTTCTGGAAAAACCTCAACTCAAACCAACGTCATGATGACCGAAAGCCCATTTGAAAAAAAATAATAATAATGTTTTCTTCTATTTTTGTGACAAACAGGTAAAGAAAGCTGTTTCGAGCGGATCGTTTCTCGGTTTGGACGAAAGTGTACCTATGTCGTCGTCGGAGATGGCCGTGACGAAGAGAGCGCTGCCAAGCAGGTGAGCCCCATTATCTCGGCCTCTTTATTTATTTTATTCTCTCTCTCTCTCTCTTCTCTCTCTTTCTTTCTTTATCCATTGCTATTCCTTTGATTCTTAACGCTCTTCTTTACCTACTGACAACGACATTAACCGCCCCGTATCGCTGTCCGATCGAGAAGAATCGTCAAAGTGCGTCACGCGATGGTCATTACCACGAAATCACCACCAGCAAGCGAATGGAGAAAACATAACATAAAAAAAACATAGAAAAAAAGAGTAGGAATAAGAAGGATGAAAGACAGAATGAAGTCAGCCGTCGTTTTGCTGAGACGAGAGAGAGACAGGGAGGCGGTGCGTGGGAATGTTGAGTTTGCATTTGTTCCAGCAGGGCAACAGCCAAATGGGCTTAAACAAGCCCGTAGGGAACCATACGAGGCAGAATCAAAACCTTAAACTTGACTGCGCAGTACGCGGGCCCAGCTGAAAGCGCTGCAAGTGAACGGTCTTCAAAAGATACGATTCCACATATTGCACGTATTGGGTGGCCTCCACTTTCGTCCCGCGTGATAAAATGCGCGACCCGACTCTACATCGCCGAAGGGCTACCTCTAGCGACAGAGGACAAATCTTTCCAAACGTGGATACATACTACACTCGTTTGTAAAGCCATCAGTTCCTTATTCGATTCGCGTCACGATGGATGTAGAGTCAAGATTCTTCCACTCAAAAAAAAAGATATGCAATTTTTCAACCAATCAAAAGATAAGACACCGAGTCCGTAAAGGCCATTCCCAATGACGGATGACATCTCCATATTCTCAAGATAATAGCATTTGAATGAGCAAGGGCCTCATATTCAAAACATTGATAGGAGGAATAGAAAATACTTAACAAAAAAAAATGAAAGAAAATAATGGTAATGAGGAAGCGAGTATCGAACCTGGATGCAGTTAAGCATCTGGCGTTCCATGCTGGCTCTCTTTTTTTCGGTGAAGGGGGGAAAACCAGGGTAGACAGCAGTTCGTCAGGGACGTTGGCCACTTATAATGGAGCCCATCTCTGTTCAATTACCAGACCAAATGACTTGTCAAGATTTTTCGGCTTCATCTCTGCGGTCAAAGGATATCTCAGGAAAAAATGTATACGTCTTCTCAGGAAAAAAGAAAAACATAATAACAAGAGAGAAGTAAATGTACCCGATTCAACCAAAGAAGCCGTCATCGTTGATTGAAAAAAAGGGCCATAATTGAAAGTGGAATGTAGACCTTGAGTAGAGTCCATGTTATATAGCCTAGACCGAAAAGTCTGTTATTTCAGCTTGGATGTCTTCGGTAGACTATCTGTTCCAGTACGGATTTTTTTTTTTTTTGTATTTCCCTTTCGGTTTGAAGTTATACGGGGTGTTTCTCTCGAAATCTCACGTGTCAAGGGCTGTACGCGAGCCAGAAACCTTGAGATGCATTAACTATTTCCCAGCTCTACTCTCTGTTGTCATTGCCGATAGATAAAAACATAATTTTCCACACACACACACACACAAAACAACCAAGAATAGAACAGCAACGATTAGAAAATCTGCCCCGAAAATGAAAAGCCATTTCGTTTGCTTGGAAAGTGTGGAACAGCCGAGAGGGTCTTGGGTGGAGGGGTAGTAAGGCAAAGAAAGAAAGTGTCATTGAAAATCGTGGGAAGTGAAACACACCGCCGAAACGAGGGCATTTCTTTTGGCAAAAATATTATGCCTATCAATGACGAATAGAATCAACTGAATTGTAGAGGCAATTCCCGCATCTTCGGTGTTAAAAAAATGAGGGGCACCATCACCGATGATTTATAATGTCGGTTGTTGGTATATAAGGCAGGAATTGAAAGTTGCCATTACGGCCACGGTCGTCTTCATTGTTCCACTATTCTTTTATGCTCCAGATGAAGCCGAGTGTGAGGGAGGCCCGGTTTCGAGGGTTGGGTCTATTGGCGTATCGTTGGAGCGGAAACGCAAAACCACTGTGACACTGGAAACTGGTGAAGTTGCAACGAAGAATGGAACTGGGTGAAGGTCGATTTAAAAGGAAAAAAAAAAAAAAGAAAAAGCTAACGCAATCTATTGTGTCATCCAACAACGTTTGTTTTCTTTTGAAACTAGTCGGTTGTAAAGGAGGGAGAAAGGAGGGTGGGAGTTCTAAGAAAAAAAAAAAAAAAACTAGAGGAGTTAACGAAGAAACAACAACAAAAAAGAAGGACAATCAAACGAAATGAAAAAAGCATCGCGTGCCATCGTGATGATTTTTTTTTCTTTTCAGGAGAAATCAGCATGGGAAAGTCATAAATTCTTCAACACTAACCAGTTCTCATGATTTCTCGTGACATTCGGTATTTTTTAAAAATTTGAAAGAAAAAAAAACGAGTGGGTATGAGCCAATTTTTTCACGTCATATCATCACGAAAAAAAAAATCAAAACTGGCTGGTCCGGAGAAAACTCGCATGATGTCCTAACGTTGTCGCGGCCGTTTCTACTTTTTAATCAGTGACCTCGTGCCGCTAATGAACGAAACTCACTTTTTCTTTCTCTCCAGCACACTCATTTGGACATATTGTAAAAGATCGCTTATCATCGGCAAAAGTATCTCGTTCTCAGATATTCAACGGGAATTCGATTTCAACGCACAAGTCGTGCAAACTTGCAAACATTTTTGTGATTGCATTAGGAAGGTAACGTGAAAGGGCGAGAGAAAGTTCGCTTTGCTTTCATCACGCAAGTAATACCCACTGAAAAGCGATGAAATTGTTGCATATTAGCGGACTTCATTGGGGAGGATAAAATAAAAAAGAAAAGACCCCCCACGGTTGCGCGTTTCCAAAACTTGGCCTTCTCCGTTCCAAAGTGGCTGGGCGTATGTGACCTAGAAATCAATGGACAGCCAGAACATCAAGAAAATAGAAAGATCTTTCCTTTTTGATGTGTCAACAGTTGAGAACGAGTCTCCTGAAAATGCCAAATTGGTGGGCGAAGGACTCGCGGAAGTGACGAAGCAAAACACGTACAAAAATTAAATACACTTTGCATTTTTTTTTTCAATCGTGATCGACGCCGTGAGCCGAGGTTAACGCGTAGATGTGTTCAGTAGTTGCGTCCAACTCACTCGGTCACGCCACTACCGCAGCATTTCATTTTTTCTTATACAAAAGAGAACAAGATGAGAATGATGTTCTTCACTTTTGTATACACCAACAAGAAAAGCGTCGATCTGATACAGTGATTCAGCAAAGCGGGGTTGTTATAAGTTCGATGGAACAATAGGCCCCGGCTATCCAATCTACTACACCATCATTTTGGCCATCTCTCAAGTTGGGTGGCCAGCAGCATCCAAATGAAGTCGAGGAGCGCGGAAGCAAGAAGCGACCTTTAATTATAGAGAGACGCGTCAAAGAGAGAATGATTAACGGCGGGTCCGTCACGAAGCGACACTCACCGAGAAGTTTTCATCGTGACACATCAATTTCCCGAGCGCGTGAAAACATTCCAAGAGGTTGGAACCGCAAGGAAAAAAACGAACGAAACACTACAATAATCGTGTCAGCAGCTGTGTGTTTGATGTGGTCCTCTTTCAAGTTTCTCCGCGTCTTCTTCCTTCTTTCCTATTTTTTTTTTCTCGTGTTGTTGTGTTACCCTCGTTCTAAAAATGTCACGTTATGCGTCATCCCTCACCTGAAAACCAATCACTAATGTCTTGCTTTTTTTTTAAATTTTTCTAGTTGAATTTCCCGTTTTGGCGGATTTCGAGCCACCAGGACAGCGCCGCCCTGTACAACGCACTAGATATGGGATTCCTGTGAACATTGTCACTCATCAAGAGGAGGAGACAAAGGAGAAAAAACAAAAAACAAAACAAAATAAAACAAATAAAGGGGGAGGATAAGGAAGAAAATGGCAGATGAAGAATTCTGCATCCCCTTCACTTGGCAACCGGATTGGAAGGACAAGGACGTGTGGTCCGAAAAGCAGAAGAAGTTGCTTCATTATTCAATGACGTGACACGACACGATATCCAAACATCGCAAAATAAAAGAGAAAAAAAACACGAGACACAAGAGATATATCCACCTAACGAGAACTACATGCCATATGCTGATGCAGATGTATACAAAAAAAAAAGGGGGGGAAATCGAAATCGATACGTTGAAAACGTGTTTGATACGCCAACAGGGTAGATATCCATGTGTGTCCTCCTCACCCACATTCTCTTTGTTGTACCTCCTTTCTTCAGTGAATCCCATCCATCAACTTCCTACATGTTCTACAGAATAGAATTGTCTATCTATCTGCGACCTATCGCCCAATCTATCTACCGCTATCTTTTCGTCTCGATCCAAACTGGATCAAACTCGCAGCACTGTCCATTGCGCTTTATATACAATTCATACGTGTTTTGCCTGTATCTGTGTATACGTATGCGCACTTGTGGGTCTCCATATCTGTATAACCCTACATACAAATCTTGACGTTTGCATTCTACCAAGGGGAAGACAACAAAACAAAAACGAATAAAAATAAATTAAAAAAAAAAAACATTAAAAGATAAAAGAAAAAAACGCAAAAAACAACAACAAAAAATAAATAAGAATTCCTTTATTGCGTGTAATGTACAGTACATTTCCCTCCGTACATTTATGTGTCATCGTGAATGTTTTCTTTTTTTCCCCCATTTTCAACAAGATAAAGTAAAAAAAAAAAAAAATATAATAATAACTAAAAAAAAGAAGATAAGAAAAAATGCAGCAAAACAAACAACCACCACTTTTATATTTTGTTCGGTTGGGACCATTCTACACTTTATTTTCTTTTTTGAAAAGTTGAATTTTTTTTTTCCTCCTCTCTATTTCCCTGTTTCCTGTGTGTGTGTGTGTATGTGTGTGTGTGTGTTTTCTGACCGAAGGACTTTCTTATATTCGTGTGACGACGGTTTTTTAGCGTCTTCCGTCGCGTTCCCTCTCGAATGCTCGTTCGTGTGCGTGTATGTGTGTTGAGTGTGCGTGACCATAGATTTCAAAGAATAATTTTAGAGAAAGAAAAATGTTTCATTATATTTGGTTCGTCCATAGCCATGATGGTAAAAAAAAAGAGCAGCCAGATGTTTTCTTCTTTAAAAAAAAACTTTTTTTCCCGACTAATTGTTCATTTCCATCGCGTAAACCTTTTAAATAAAAGAAAAGCTTTAAAAAAAAAGAAATCATTGATACATTTGCTATACTCACACACGCAAACACTCACAAAAAATAATATTGTTTTAAAAATGCGTTTTGATATTGACGTAAAAAAAAAAAATACAGAAGATTCCAATGCGTTCATTTGAATAATAATGGATGGCCCACGTTAGTTTGTGTACATATAGTTCTGTTTGGCGATGATTTTTTTCTAGCTCCTTTCGTTCGGATATGGTGTGCACTTTCGATTTGGATGTTGCTGCCTCGTCTTTCACGATTTTCTACGCTACCTACACCCAACGAAGGCAGTCTGAAGCGCCCGTTTCAATAATCATACCACTCGCAACAATCATCAGCATCTCACAAATCTCATTTACTTGGATTTCTATTTTCAAATCGACTCACGTCCCCTCGAGTCTGATGTACATGAAAAACGTATGAGTAATTCACTGGGTGACGTCGAAAAATCAAACAGCAGTTCTCCACCCCACCGAGCATTTGAATTCATGATTCTTACGTCGATTGGTGGCTGACGTCATTTTGGTTGACGCCCCGATTTTTGTTTTCCAGTTTCATTTGAACAGTTTCCTTATCTGCGTTTAAAAAATACCGAAACTAGAAACAAACCATCCATTCGTTCTTTCTCTTTTTTTTTGCTTCTAATAGACAGTATACATTTAATCAATATGTCTAGTTATTATACTGCAATTCTATTTTTTGTTTTTCTTCTTCCTTTATTCCCTCTCTCTTTCGGTGTTAATAATCAATTTTCTCTTCACGATTGCAGTGACTGCATCCACCCCAAACATGATTTGTTTTGTGTTCATGGAATCGATTTTATTTACCGGTTTTTTACCCGCAATTTTCGAAAGTCATAAATCGTACGTGTTCCCCCCTATTGTAATTCGACGTTTTCTTGTTCCTTTTTTGATTTCCAAATCCTATTTGTAGACTGATACCAGCACACACACACTGACACACTGTACTGTACAATATATACATATACTGGATGTGGCATGTCGTGCCTGTTTGGCTCTTTTTTTTCGGACTGTACGTGCGACTTTCTTTTCGTCCTTCTTCACCTGGCGCCAGGACAAATCCGAACATGACGCAATACGTCGTTCAAACATCGAAGCGCATTTCCGAATGTGGAATCGTAACCAAAAGAAGGGTGCAAAAAAAAAAGAATGAGGTTGTTATAAGACCGCAGATGGATCAGCAGAAAAATGTTGGTCGAGAGTTAACGTATATATGCATCGTCTCTTCCTGTTCCGGGAGGGGTGTCAATCTACTTGGCGGTTAGACAAGTGATATATATTTTCGCGGTCTTATACTGCTCGCCAAACGCGTTTCACTCCGGTCGTTTTGCTTTATTTGTCAAACAGACACGGACAATTCTCCGCTGTCTTTCACAATTGATTTTCGTGTTTTTTAAAACCACAGCACGACAGGGGGCTATACGTTTTGCCATCGAAGATGGTCCACAGTTCTGACCAAACCTGGAAACGAGGGGAAAAGGTCTTCCAGCAAGAGTCATTAAAGCTCCAGCTGAAACATATCCAGTTAGCCGCACAGGATTGCTGCATTTCGGACTGTTTCACAATGGGTTACAGCAACTCAGTATTAAAGGGAATGAATTTTGTTTGTCATCGAGACGATCCCAGTGCGTTTAAGTTGGGTGTTGAAAAATTGAAATGATGAAAACGGGCGCGTTTTTTAAAAAAAAAAAGCGGTTGCGAAAAATAAATTGATTGTAAATCCGAGTTCTCCTGTCCTGTTACTCAAGCGTGAAAAGTGATGGGTCTTTGCGCGATGGTGGGCGACGTATAGGAGCGGCCGGCAGTTGTTCCAGTGTAGGGTTGCCTATTACACGTGCCAAGAAAGTTTTTTTTTCTTAAAGGCTCTACTTCCGCTCGCGCCTTAGTTTAATTCATTTTTTGCATTCGCAGGATGATGGATTGCGCGAAACGTTCGAAGAGCAGCACACGCTGAAATTTAAACAAATTGTGTGCGGCAAATTTGGATTTTTTTTTTCTTTCTTCTTCAGTGACGGAAAACCCCCCGAGATGAAGAAGATGAACACATCTGTTTGTTCATCGTTGCCAGGCGTGAACCTTGCTTCATACAAATGTGCAGTTGTTGACGTCAAAGCGCAAGACCACCTTCAAGTTGTAGCCCAACCTATAGGGGGGGAGAAAAACAGACATGGTGGAACAATTTAACACGTAGATGAAAAATAGATGTGTATAAAATAAAATAAAAATAATGCCTCATTGTAATTCAACTATTACCGCCTTTTACCTATACGGTTTTCCCGTCACCATATTCACGTTTGAAAACATTTTATTGCCTTTTTTTTTTTTCTTGTCTTCCCTTTTATTTTCTTTGCTTAAACAACCAACCGAAAGGGTGCCAGAAACTTATATGAATGTTGTATGGGAAATGAGAAAGAAGAAAAAAAAATTTTTATGGTATGAGCAAAAGAGCGCAACGAATTGTGTCTCTTATGGATACCTCAACATCATCGAAAGAAAAGAGAAAAACATTTTTTTTTCTGTCACGTCCAAACTGTCCAGTCCATTCGCGCGAGCCACGGGCATCAGAGGTGGTGACGTCATGGCCGTTGGACATCATGAATAACAAGTAGACAAGCGCCCTGTTCATATGAGACAGTCCATTTATTACGAATGCGTTTGCCCGCAAACGTCACGCGGATGATATCCGTGAAGCTAATCCATTTAATATGAATAAATCTTGCGCCATATGTTTTGAGCGCGCTAGTCAGAAAAATTCGCAAACTTCTTTATGCGTCTCATTAGCTGCTGCATTTTGCTAATACAAATTCTGCATGCGATATTTAAATACAAAATTCTCATTGGCGGCCGTTTGGATGAACTGCCTTTTACTGCGTAAGACAAACAGATTGCGCAATACCGGAGTTCAAAGAGAACGATCTATCTTGCACGTCGGCCGTGAATCATCTGATGGGCTCGATGAGCTTAAAAGTCAGTTGCCTTTTCGGAATAACTCATTTCGTCGGTACCTCTTTACCACCTGTTGCATCTTTGCCTACGTGATGGCTTGTTGTTTCGTACCCAATGACAACAATGAAACGAAAAAAAAAGGGAAGAGACAAAAAATAAAAAGGGAAAAGGACGTAAAAACAAGTTTGGTCTAGAGTCACGCAGCCTTCGTTGAGTGTTGGCCCCTCCAAAAGATACGGTGCACCATAATCGCTTGCCTCCTACACGCGGCCGCAGCGTGCAATTAAAATGGCCTGCGCCACAAGAATCGCAAAAAGCGGGGACGGCGAAAGAGAGAGATATTCTTATCTGTTTCCTCTGCTATTTTTTTTTTTCAGGCAAATAAAAACGAATACAGAAAATCGCATCAATCCCGTATAGCCCCCAAAGAGTCATAAATATCCAACGGTTCGAAATGAACGCGCCATTGGCGGAATTGTCGGCGATAAATCAGCTTTTGGCTTGGGCTGGGTGCCACACGACTCTACGCCCAATTGGCGGATAACAAAAAAAGAATAAGACGGTGGGAAAAGAAAAAGGAGGTAAGTAGGAGTGGATGAATGGGTCTAGGGGACGAGGAATTCGCCGTTTCCGGACAGCGAGATATCCCGACAATAGCGAAATCGCGAAAGAAATATCACCGTATCAAACACGAAGATTTTTGGTTGTTTTTTTTTAGAAGGAATTTCCCATCGATATGGTTGTCAAGGAAGAGCGGACAGCAGGGAAGGTCTCACAATAAAGTTGATCTTGTACATCTTTATCGTAGAAAAATATAAGGGAAAGGAGAGAGAGATAGGAAAGATTGGATTCGAATTTCAATCAGCGGGTTCGATTGGCACGCACTCTGAGAGTCGGTGCCCAGGTGGAGACAGGTGAGTCTTTGATGTCGTGATTTGGCGGATGTGAGGAGCTATATACGAGCATTTAATCCGAAGGTAACGACGGTTAGTCTATGCGTGCTCACGGCGTCTGTTTCCGTTATCAGTATAATCCAAACGATTGTGCCGGATTTTTTTTTTCCTTTTTCTTTCGGCCTTTTTGATTCTCTTTTCATGCAAGCAAATGAAGACGCTGAACGCCCCGTTAAATAGCTCTCAGACCGAAAGGAAACAAGCTCATGTCCCACCGTTTTATTCACACCTGTCTCCATCTTTTTTTTTTTTTGCTCAAATGTAAACAGCGATTCATACAATTTTTATTTCTTTCCCTCTCATTTCGCCTGTTTGTTCGCTGTCTTGCTTTTTTTCACAGACTTGCGTCTCGTTTTTCGTGTTGTTCACCCGTCTAGGTTACCGAAACGCAAAGCGTCTATCCACGCCAGATCGTTAAAAGCTGTTCCGTCGGAATTTTCTTGTCTTGTTGTTGGGCAGCTTTTTTTTTTCTACTTGCTATAGAAGCTGCTAGACGGAAAGGAAAGATGCATCAGCACACGGAGTGCAAGAAGGACAACAAAAGGTTATTGAATATTCATCCAAGTGTCCGAAATTCTTTCTCCCCTCCATCTTTGTGATTATTCCCATTAAACCTTCGGCTGGACACGGAACAGCATTCAAAGCCGGATCAATGGATATATGGCCAAAGCAGGTGTCTGTCTGGAAGAGATATATAGATTGATAATTGGATATTTTTTTTTTCAAAATGATTAGTTTTTAGTTATTTTAGTCAATTTCAAAAGTCCTGGTGTTCATCGCGAGTCTATTCTCGTATTTCTCATATTCTCCATCACGTGTTATTTCTCATATTCGAAATTGGTTCTTTCCTTATTCCATCCAATTCCGGATCCCCCCAAAAAAGGGTTTCGTTTGTTTTGTTTTCGTGAATGAGGGTCTAAATTTGGCTCACGGGGAAAAAAAGAAAACTCCCCCCCAGTCTTTGTAATGTTTTCGATTCGCGAGTCAAAAATATAATTTGCACTAAATCGTTAGATGGCTTTTATATTACGTCGTGTGTGTAAGGTTAGCACCTTTTCGTTTTTCCGGGCTGACGTCAAATAAACAAATAAACAAAAGAAAAAAAAAGGGGCCCTCTTCGTCAGACTGCGCAGCAGTTGAGCCGGTTCGTTTCGGATTGAGGTCTCTGGCGGATATGCGATGACGTGGTGGCTTCATCTGCATACGTACGTTCTTGTGCTCACGTATCGTACATTCGAAGAAAAAACAAAAAACAAACAAAGTCGTGTTGCAATCAAAACTTCCCCCCCCCCCACTGGCCATTTTGTCAACAACTTGCTATGCCGCAATCGTCTATTGACATCGACAACATTTCTCGAATAACGTTCGACGTAATTCCCCTCGATTGAGTGAAGCAAAAAAAGGCCACAGGCAATTGGCGCGTGTTTAAAAAAAAAAAATACAACAACCGCTTGAACTAGAAAATGAGAAGACTTCTCATTCTTCTCTGAAGAAAATAAAATAAAAAATAAATTAAAACAAAATAAAAAGAAGAAACGAAAAACAATATAATATCCGGAGATGTTTTTAGGGAGTCAGAATGGACCGTCCGGCTCATCGCATGTGAACGGCTCGTTAAGAAGTTCGGCGGCGCCATGGCCTCTCTCGAAGGCTATAAGAAGAAACAAACGCCACCGATGCGGTCACGATGGACAGGTGAGTGCGTGCAGCTTCACGTTGTTGGAGGACTTCATGCTGAGTTTTACGACTCTCACAAGGGCACACAGGGTCGAGTGGCTCTGCGTTAGCCTTCTCGCAAACGAGCGACTCCTCTCTTTCCTCGTTCATCTTCCGGCGTGTTAAGGAAGATCCCGGTTGAAATAAAAAATCTAAGACGCCCCTTCATGCACTCGTATAAGAAACGGAGAACACGCTAAGTTCGGGCTCACGCTCCCCTACTTTGTTTTTTTTTTCTTTCTTCCCCTCTTTTTATCATCGTTTTTCTTTTTTTTTTTCCCTGTTCGCAACTCGACAAGAAGTTGAAACGAGAATCAAAACAGAAAAAGCCAAAAGCAAGCACAGCTGTCTTCTTCAGAGATCCTGTTCAGCTAGTTTATATATCCCGGCTCTATCGGCATTCTTGTGCGGGTGTAATCAGACGAGTAACCATTCACTATATAGCTTCACCATCCTGGTAAATAATAATAAAGTTTTACACAAAAAAAATTAAAAAGAAATAAAAACTACAAAAAATAAAAAGCCATTGAAAAAAAAAAAAAAATCAAACTAGCTCTCACATGTAGACTAAAGGGATTCTCGACCACTAAAGGCATGTTCGTGAAAGATTATGGCCAAATATGAACGAAACACTATTTCTCAGTCACCGGCAGGCGATAAGGGACTACAAAGAATCTTTATTTTTTTCCACTCTCTTTTCTTTCTTCCCTTCTTTTATATACGTTCTTCGTGTTTTTTTTTCTTTCTTCTTTCTCTTGTGCTTTTACCACTATATAGAGCCAGCTTGAAGAAACACAGCCGGAGAGGTCAATGTCAGGCAAGTCCCCATCGTGTGGTTCCAAAAAGAGCAGCTTGGAATCTTCTTCTTTCTCGATAGACTTGCTTCTTTCATTCTTGGGCATTTTCATGTCTGACGTTGGCAACTATGACCATCGTCTTTTGTTTCTTCCATGACTCCTCTCTCTCTCTCTCTCTCTCTCCTTTTCTTTCTCTCTTCATTTGGTGGACGCAGCGTATAGATGTCCTCGGGTTACACTTGTACCTTTTGTGCTGGATCGGGACCAAGCGTGAAAGAGAAAAAAAACGTCTAACTCTTTGTTGTTGTTTTTCTTTTCTTATCGGTCCGAATGACGGTGTGTGCATTCCAAGCTGATACACAGCGAACAACAAAAAAAAAAAGCTTTCTTTCAATCGCATTTGTTTTTGCTGTTTGATTGTCTAGTTTTCAGGATTATAATTTTTTTTTCGATGGTGTCGTTTCTATTTGAATGGTTCCTATACTCCTTTCTCTGTTTTCATGTTAACATTTTTTTTTTAAAAGCAGAGCTGCCAAAATGGAAGGGATGGCTATCTAGCGCGTTCCGGCGACCGAACTGCGTGAGTCACATATCTGATGGGTGATGAGTTAGATTCACTATCCAGAATGACAAGTCACTGAACAACTAAAACAGGCATCCATTTCTTTTGAGGAAGGCAAACAAATATAAATCTGAACAAAAAAAAATCTAGAGAAGGAAAACAGGTCAAGTCTTGTATAGGTACCCCTTCTTTTTTTTTGTCAGCTATGTGTATGTTTTGATGGATATATAGAACAAGCAGCAGCACAGCGTGGCCGTGAGTTGGCGTGAAACGGAAAACTGGCGTTCAAACGCATTGAGCTTTATATAAACTTAGTATCATTTTGTATTTCTTTGTCCTTTTTTTTTTCTTTCATTCTTTGTTGTTTGGGGAAAAAAAAACAAATGAACAGCTGCTTCGTGTGTGGTCAAAATTACGATCGCGCAACTTGATTGCATACTTATGGCTATTGAATGTGACAGAGGAAACGAAAGTTTGCTCTATAACCGCATATCACTTCATCGGCTGTCTCATAGGGTAATAGATTTGTTTTTATTTTCTTTTTTCAAATGTAGGCTACGCATTAACGGAGGTGTAAAAATGACGAACTTTCAACTGCTGCGTGAGAAATCGAATGACGTTGACCCCGTACATTTCGATCCGGAAGAAGGAAACAAACTTCACCCACTGACCGGCTATTCCAATCTGCCCCCCTTTTGTGACATGCTTCAGATCTGTCTTCCCCCTGCACCTTCTTTTATTTTTAAGTGATTTAAAAAAAAGTATCAGTAAAAACTACATGAATCATTAGTAAAGAAATATCTTATCAATCCACACATTAAATCCGTGTTACAAAAAAAAAGCGCGTCTAACCGGTCCGTACAATTTTCTCTTTGGCAGAATGGATTCTATTGATATTGTCGGCTGCTTATACACAAACACCTTGTCGTGAATAAAATTTTGAAAGAAATGTGTGCAAACATATCGAACGGATAGCATAAGTTTGCCATCATAGTTGCAAAGTAAGGCTATTGAATTTCAATCGTCCCCCCATTGGGCCGCACCAGAGACGCCAAAGATCCGCACAAAACATATCGATGCTGGGCTCTGACGTCACCTAATATAATCGGATATGGTCCCTCCGGTCGGGTCATCCAAGGCGGAAGCAACAACAACAACAAAAAGAACGAAAAAAAAAATGGAGAGAGAGAGAGACATCGTTGATGCCGCCGTCTTTGATATAATCGGCGTTGAATAATAAATACCATCTTTTCTTTTTGTTAGCGCACGTTGTACACACGCGTGTGTGTGTGTGTACGCACATTGACGAGTCGGTTGATAGGCACGGTGTGCTATCTTTTTTTTTTCTTCTATATGCTTTGCAAAGTCCGAACAACAACAGCGTTCCGCGACAGTATATCCGGGGGTGTGTTGTATAGTTATGCTGCGAGCGGGAAGGCGTTGGGTGCGGCCGGCCAACTGGCAGACAAGATGGCGCGCGGCTAATATTCGTGATGTCTATAGGCTCGGCTTCCTTCCCCTCCATCGTTCAGGCCTTTTTATTTATTTATTTTTTTTTTCCACTTTAAAATGTATCCTCTGGGCCACTTGTGTTCCCATCGTTTCTCTACATCTTTTTTTTTTCCCTTCCATCTTTCTTCCTCGTCTTTCTATTTTCTTCCACCTCTTACCTCATTTTCTTGCGTTTTCCTCGTATTCTGTTTCAGAGAGTCGTCAAAACGAACTGCAGGCAAACAACTGGTTATGCCTGTGTATTTTTAGAACGGACCGAAGCGCCGAGAGAAAAGGGACCGTCCCGAGTTTTTATTTCTTCTTGCTTATAGCGTCCAGAGAGTGTATAACTTAGTGCCGGCCAGCATTCTTTTCTCTCCTTCATTTTTTAAAAATGTTATTTATTTACCGCATCGCTTCGTTCTTTTTCTTTCTTCTTTTATTGGGTGATGTACTGGACTCGTTGGCCATTTTAGTCCCGCGTTCAACTCAGAGAACGAGCCCAGCGGTCGGCCCGCTGGTGGCTCTGCGCCATCATCCTCATCAGCAGACAACAAATTCCACTCTCCCTCCCGCTGTCCCGTTCCATGCCGCTATTTGCAGCCGAAGAGACAGGCAGACATGCCTCACGTCACATCCGCCGCCCGGAGACGGAAGATTAGAAGGCATCAAAAAGATAGATTTTTTTTTTAGTTATTTCGTTTTGTTTTCTTTCTCTCTTATGTCTTCAATGTTCTTTTATTATTATTTTTTTCTTTTACGAGACGTGATTGGTGAATCTATCGAGCGCACGAGAACATATAAGAAGGAAGAGTCATTATCGATATCTCTGCAGGGGACGTGTTTTTTTTTGTCAGAATCAAATAAAACATGGAAAGAAAAAAGGGAAGTAAAGAGCGTGCAATATACAGTATCTTCTTCTCTCTAAATATAGATAAATATATACAGGCGAATAGCATCGTATTTCACGGCCCGACGACTTTGGCTGTTTTTATTGGCGGCTTTTTAGCCAAAGTTTCATATATACCGTCACTTCCGGCGGCGAGACTATTAGCTTGCCAATCGATTGGAAACAAGGTGTTGACCTTTATTCCCAACATCGTTTTCATCTCTGAGCGTGATTCGTATATTATTATCTCGTTATTTTTTTTTTTTTGTTTTGTTTTTTTCCTATTTTTATTTTCAAGGAGTTGCCGGATGGGCTAGGCCTAATCTACGTATATTACCATCGCCTGACCGTGTCAAAAAGAATGGCGTAACATTTACGTTACGAGCAGATTTGGAAGAAGCAAACGATGCATAGACGAAGGCTAGGTCTTTGGCAACACGATATAATGAAGCCTATATATATAATACCCTATCCGGTCGTGAACTCCCTTAATGTCGATCATGGAAATAGAACGAATCTTTATTCGCTCTCGATCGGGCTATAGGGAACGTATAACCTATAGTGAGAAAATGAGTCAAGATTTGGAGAGGGAAGAACCTCTTTTAATGATCTCACTGGCTAAAAAAAAAAACAGGTTGGTCGGTCATGGCATCGACTATCGCAATACGATTGAGAGGAAGAAGGACGTTAGGCAGAATAAGAACAACAACAACACGTATCGAAAGAGGAAGAAAAAAAAAACTAAACTTGTTTATGTTGCTAAGGGTGTGGGTCGAAATCATGTGGAAAAGGAACATTCAAAACAAAGTAAAACGAAGTTTTAAAAGAAGAAAAGAATTAAAAAAAAAAAAACCTGCAACTTTATATATAAGAGATATACGAACGGCTGGTTTCTTGTGCTGCTGGCGATTTGCTCAGGAATTCCTCGGCCTCTTTGGCTTCATCCCCGGCCACTGTTTTGGACCGCTATATCACTCGCGCTGATCTAGAAATGGAGTTTATTTTTTATTTTTTTTTCTTCTTTTTTTGAACCATCAGCTTTTCTTTCTTCGGCAAGAATTAGCTTGTTACATTGGGGTAGATTCATTCAGTCGAAGAGAACGGGCGGCCCCCGCTGGGTGTGCATGTTTTCCTATTTTTTTTTTTCCTTTCAAAAAACTCTTCCATCTTAGAGCTGCAGGCGACAATGCCTTTGCTGATTGCTGGCCAGCTGCTGCCGCACGGCCCATAGACAGAAAATGTCTTCTCTCAAAATGTGTCTTCTTTTACGGGGTCATTGCTCACACACAACGAGGTTATTGGTGTGTGCTGCAGTTTCGATGATGGTTGTTAAGGGCGATTTAATGTCGACAAAGAAGAATTGATCAAACCTTCGTACTCTTCTTTCTTGTTGGCTCCAGACGGGGATTTTTTTTTTTCGCGTTACATCACGAAAAAAAAAAAAACCCCGGGCGCCACTATATACCAGGGAACGGTCACGCTCCCCTACCGTGCCGAGCGATGTTTGTTGCTAAACAGCGGCGCGCATCTTTTAACGTTACTTAGCGTAAACCGATCCCCACTTCGTTTTCCCACTCACCTATTCATGAAAGGTGGTGGTCTTCCGTCGAAGGTGATGTCACTGAAAACGGTGCGTGTTTTGACTATTTGTTCAAGGTGGCTTGCCTAAATGTGACACTGTCTCCGGTCGATGGTCAATTCACGCACTGTGGACGAACCCCCTACGGCCATGTCGAAGGTCCGTCTGACGACATCGACTCGACGTCATCGATATTGGCTTTTTCATTTGGATATATCTTTCGCCAATTGTTTGTGGAGTTTCATCTTATTTTTGATGTGTTTCTTTTGTTTTTTAGGTACGTATGGCTGTTTTGACTAGACTTTTCGGGCCCATGAGGCGTATAGCAATACCGAGAAAGCAATCTCGGGACACGAATTGTTTTCTCCTTTTCTATCGTTCTAAAACGAAGCCCTCGATTTCAGCCGGTTGTCTTTAGCTACGCCCTTTGATGGCGTTTTTTTTTTTTTTTCGAGACTCCCAAGTCGAATTCTCCGAAAGGTCTCGTTGGCCATTGCCTTTTTTCTCTGGCCCTTGAACTCTTTGATTTTTCCTTTTTATCTCTTTCATTCATTCATGTCTCTATCCTGACGATTGGTTTTCCTTGAGCAACGCGTTCAACTCCCACCTCTTCCGACTCTTTCGGTCAATGGCAGAGCCGCTTTTTTTTTTTTTTGTTTTGAATTGTCTATCAAATACTATTTTCGTTATACTTTATATGGATCGTATATGCAAATGGAATCGCGTGAGAATTGCCCTCCTCCCGGTCGCTTGCTGCCGAACCTCTTTTTTTATTTTCTTTTTTTTTTCCTTACGTTTCAAAAAATGCAAAACTATTCGTTTCCTTTTTATCTAAATATATATATATTTTTTCTTTATCATCTCTTTTCAATTCTTCCATTTACCTAAACATGTTTCCTCCCTGTTTTATTGTTATCCGTGCTATATGTTGTCTATTCTTTTTCTTTTTTTCTTAACCTTCCGCTGCTTCTATGTATGATAAAAAAAAATAACCTTTCGATCTGGCTTGTTTTCATCAGCCGACCCTTTCGAAAGAATCGCACTACACCCACATCCTCTGCTATTGTCGATTTGGTTATTGTTTGTTTTCTAGCTCCCTTCCACCTCTGGCCTTGACTACTATACCACTAACATTCTGCATGCAGTACACAACAACTATACGTTATAAAAAAATATATATATATACTCGGTTAGCTATCTGGCAGGTTGGGTTGATTGCCATTGTTGTTGGCACAGCTGTACACGCAAATTGTGCGAAAAACAATCAGGGAGGAGCAGCAAATGATTCACTCTCGCTCTTTGATGGCTCTCCCTCTTTCTGCTTCTCCTGCACAAAATGGAAAGAGCCCTACTACCCACGCAATCATCATTTCGGTATACCGTATCCAGAATTCAGAACAACGAAGCAACAAACAACAAAGAAATGGTGAGTGATGACCGTTGATCATCAGGGCGGGTGTTGGACCGAGTCAGTCGGATGAAAGATGGGGACCTGAAACAACGACGCCGGAGTTGAGATGGAAAAATACCCGGCAAGTATATAAGAGACAGAGAGCAATAACACGGAAAGAAGAACAAGACACAAAAAAGAATAATAATATAATAATAGCACGGAGGTCCATTATGTATCTGTGCCCCCACTCGGGTTCCTTTTTTGTTGTTGTTGTTGTTGAGCAACAATCTTTTTACTAGTCAAGGATACACGAGAAGGAAAAGAACAAAAAATTGTTTGCCATTAAAATTACGCCTCGTACAAAACTTTTGATATGCAGATATGAAAAAGAAAACGATATGCCACTATATCCCCATCATATATAGTTTTTCGTCTTATTTATTTTTTTTTTGTGTAGTTAAAAGCTTCCGGCACGTCTTCCGCACCTACATCTTACCTTGATAAGTTAAGTTTTATTGTTATCATTTTCTTCTTTCTTTCTTACTTTGTGTGTGTGTGTTGTTTTTATCGCCCCCCTGTGGTTATACGGTGTAGGGCAATCACCCCATCTCCCTTGCGCATAGGGGAGGTATTAAAAATTGAGAAAAAAAAAAGACAAGTGAGAGGAAACGAGGAGAAAAGAAAATGGGACGTCATGAACCCGAAAGCTTTCGTGCATCGACATTCCTCCGCCCCATCAAGTCGATGGCAGCACTCAGGTAAAAGAAAAGAAGAATGAGAGCCACGATGAAGACATTGCAAGTTCACCCTTGTTGTCACGCTATGTCCTCTTATAACGCCAGCTGTCTGTCAATATTTATGCGCCAATGGATTTTTTCCTACGAAATTCAAAAAACAAAACACGATCATTTATTTTTGAAAAAGGGAGACGTTTTTAAAAGGTTGAAAATTCTTCCACTGCAGATAGAGGGCCATATCCACAGCCTCAATGGACACGCACTTCATCAACCTGGTAACACAGCATCAGGTGGGGGGAAAAAGAAACAAATGAAAGAAAGAAAAATGGCCTGAGGAAGGTATATAGCATTCTAGAGTGAAACAACGAACAAGAATCCTCTCACTGACCGAACCACTTGAACGGAAATCCAAACAAGCAGAAAGAATTCATCATTCACGTTTTTCAAGGCGAGAGCATATTTTCTTTTCTGACGGGAGTTTTCTGGTTTTTTTTTATACGGTAAGAAAACTCACGGCCAGCGGCTGTTACACACAGCTCCTCCGGATGCGTTTTCATGATTGCCTTGTAGTGCGTGTGTGTGTTGTTTACACACCGTATACAACGCATTCCCATGTATACCTCTGCGCCCTGTATATACACACATATTTCTGTACATCCATACAAGCCCTGTGTGTATTTTCATAGAGGGAAACATATATGTGTCGACGACAAGAAGATTTATGACTTGTATTCGCAGCAAAAACCGAAAAGAAAAAAAAAGGGGTTAGTTGTGTTTTCATTGAAAACTGTTGAGTTGTGTGACCGCAACGAGATACTCGTTTCAATATAATTCAACCCATTGGGGCCTTTTTTTTTTTTTCGTTAGAGGTCTAGGGGGGTTTTTGACCTCTGCCTATATTTTTCACGCTCTTTTCTTACTAGCCTAAGTCTTTCTTTTGGTCCTTGTTTCAGTCTTAGAAAATTATGCTGCATATTATCTCTCAATCATTCTTTCCTAGACTGGTTCTATTACGGCCGTCCGGCAGAGGACGAGACGCTAGACACACAGACTAAAAAGAACCGAAAAAAGACCCACGACCCCAATTTTTCCACGAGATCCCAATGCCAAAAATGCTCCGTCTACGGATCGAAATGAATGTAAAGACTAATCACAATTTTCCCCAGCTTTCGATTACGTCACACCCCGGCCAACGTCTTTCATCAGTTTCTTTCTTTTTTTTTTTTTCTTTTTACTAACGGACGCTTTGTCTCAACTAATAGCCGGCCACTTTGCCAAAAACATTGTATACTTCCTGAGACGCCCAGGAAATTGATTCCCTGATTTTTCGCAAAACATGTCCAATCCTTAAGCGGATTTTTCTTGGCAACGAATGTAATATCCCCGACGTTCCGTGACGATATCGCTTGGATGTGAGGCGTCCGTCGCGCAGAAGTAGGTAGATGCCGTATATTCTTTTTACTAGGTAGGTCATCATCAGAAATGATCCATCAAAGTGACCAGTCGCTCCCTCAACGTGACCCAGTAATGAAACTGTAGAGAAAAGAAGGGACGATTATATAAGGCTGTATAGAGAATCGCAGAAGTTCAATGCACGCCATAACGATCTTATAGTCTTACGATTCTAATGCTTGAGACTAACGCAGTCGTTTCCCGACACGTGCGTTACTGTCAAACACCTGCATGAATGAATGGGAAATTGTGAAACCCTTTTTTTTTTCTTTTTTAAATACTGTAGCTGAAAGCATATACTTTCAGCCGATAGCTGGAGGAGGCTTTGCAATCAGCAAACGAATGTGGGGAGTGTTTCGTCGGATTTGAACCTGCCGAGCTATAAGAGACATAAAATATAATGGCACAAATGCTAATATGCAAAGCAAAAAAAGAAAGAGAGAGAAACTGTTAAAAGAAAAAAGAGAACTGAATGGAAAAGAGTGTGGCATCCGTTAAGAAGGCCAAGATATTTCGTACCATCTTCCGAAATCCATTTGAGTGTCTCGTAACCAATGTCGTTAATGTCAAGCCATTATCAGCTAAAAGATAATCATAATAATAAAAAGAAAAAGAAAGCGAACGAATAGAAGTATTTCAAGCACATAGAACACGAAAGAAAAAAAAAGAGGGAAAGGATTTCCAAACTAATGGATTTCAATGACTGTATTATATGACATTAACCTTGAAAATTCCGAACGGACGCGTGCAGTGGTGCGCAGAATTATATTTTTTTTTGCGCTTCGTTACATCAATTTGCGCTCCCGCCCTGGCCATCACGTCCAATTGTCCACGTGTCTTCTACCCACCAGCATTTTCCTTTTTTTTTTTTTTTTTTATTCTAAGTTTTGACTAGTCAGATAAAAAGAAAAAGAAAAAAAAGTAACAATAACAGAAACAGCAGCAGATAACCAGTCATGGAGAGATATATAGACTTCCGGCCGATTGGGGGCTTAGCTTCTCCTAGCCCATCTTGTTTTCCTCTATGTAGCACTCCAAGAGATAGAGAGAGAGCCTCCAGGTGTCTGTGTGCATCAGGTTCGCTGAGTCTGTCGGCCGACAATTGCCTCTCCCGCCGAGCAAAATCTGGCCGCAAGAAATAGAAAAAGAGAGAAAGAAAAGGTGCAGCTCCGGCATTTCAATATCCATTAGGATGGGCCGACCCAGTCTTTCACACAAAAAACATTTCGTCAATTCGATCCATCATTGCGCTTATATTGCGCCATCGTGTCAGACGGCCTCCGCAAAAGACAATGATTCGTGTACCGTACAGAGCGTTCCTCCGCGTTCTGTTCTTCCTTTTTTATTTTTTTTTTCGCTTATCGCATATTATTGATTAGAGTTTTGTGCATTGAAAACCTCTTCACGCCGAGTATATACGAAACACCGTCAGATTTTCAATTGATTACGCAATTTTCATTATTGCAATTCAATGATATTTCATTCGGAACCCTATTGTTTGCCTCACGAAAATGATGATCACACGCACCATAAGAACTCGACAGACGAAAATAAAATAAAAATAAAAATAAAAACACCCAAACCAATACGATGGACGAAACTGGTTGTGGCCGAAGCGTCGGGGCGGTTTCGACATGTTACGGCAACGAGAAAACAATAGAATATTAAAACGCGGAGAGACTCTCGTTCTAGCGAATGGGGAGAGAGAGAGAGTTAGCCAAAGAATGGAGGTGACGAGCGGATGTGCATACGAAGTGTACAGCCTTGAACCCGCGGGACTGAGCCAAACTCCATCAATAAGGGATAACAATATTCATTGACAAAGTCTGATGTCTTTCGGGCTGTGATGAAACATGAAAGAGAGAACGCGCAACGAGGGAGAAAGAACCCGCGAGCGCGTTACGGTACAAAATCAAACGAGTCCCGTGCGCGTGCGCTCATCTCAGCCCTTACGGTATTATTACCATATATATATACAGTATACAAATATATTTTCTTACAGTTGGGCTATGTTCTCCTACAGGCTCTTTAGGCCTTGGGCGACATTCTTCATCTTCTCGTCCACAACGGAGGGAACTGTAGTAAATAGCAGCTATATGGCATCAGCAAAAAGATGCGTTCATTCATTCCCTTCTTTTTTTTTTTCCTTTCTTTTTTCCTTTTCCTTGAGCTTTTAATTTGTTTTTTTTTTTCGAGGGGGGAATTTAGGGTGGATTCATGTTCATGTGCTAGTTAGAAGACGGGACAAAGTAGGTCGTTTACAGTCGCACGCTTACTCGAACGAGGGAACGAAACTTTGATCGCACACACGTAACGCACAGCGCCTTGAACGCGGAGTCGGGAGATGGAGCTTCGATAGATGAAGGGAAAAAAAAAAAAAACACGGTGGACTATACACGCTAGACATTGGCCTAGTGGGTTCCAGACGGCAAGCCACAACCGACCATGTCTCTTTAAAATAAAAAATAAAAAACCCTCACAACCTACTTTCCAGCCGTGCAGATCACACACAAGCGGATCGTTTGCATTGTACCGTAACGCTATAGCTGAAAAATAGAAAAATAAAATCGAAATGAATCAACACGCTAAACGTTCCCCACCAATTATACCTTTGTCCGTTTTGTATATGGAGAACAAACAGGTTGAATAACTGCGATATAAAATAAAACCCCCCCTTCTCTTTTTGCGATAGTTTGCTTAAATGTTTCTATTGTCGCCGCTTTTGTTTTCTGTTTTTTTTTTCATTGTTTGTTTTTATGTTTAACGAGTGGGAAAAAAAAAGTGTTCCCTTTTTTTTCTTTTGAACGAATGCTGATTTCGGACGATGTTGATGGCTCTGTCCGTGGAAAGCGAAAGACGTTCGAGTAAGAGGCCCAAGAACCCCCCTCCAAAAAAAAAGAAAGGGCCTTCGTTACGTACCACCTGCATATGTTTAACTCCCTTCACCTTGTCGACAGATGGCTTGATGAGATAACAACAACTCGCATGCAAACTTTGATGCCACCCCCCAAAAAAAACGAAAATAAAAAGGCAATAGATTTTTGTTTTAATGGAACAGTTGACCATTTTTAGTATTGACCGATTTTCCTCTTTGAAAAGTTCTCAGTTTTTTAACTTTCCCAAGTTAGTAGGGAAAACCAACAAAAATCGTCCCCTCTTTAACTAATAAGAGCGACTGTTTTATAGCGATGGCTACTGAAAATGAACGAGGGAATCTTTTGCCGGAGAAAGAAGAAGAAAGTCTTATACGAGGGTTTTTTCTTATTTTCCCCCCCAAAATTTTCTTTTTTAGCAAATGGCGAGTTCTTTTTCTCTGCTAATCGCCTCCTAATTACGTAAATGGTCATCGAAGCTAAGAGGTAGTTTTCATTCTCTTAAAGACGGAGGAGGGATTTTCAGTTTCTTTCTTTCTTTTTGCTTTCTTTTCACGCTTTTTCCATTTCATTCTCTTCCAGGAACGGCAAGCTCAAAGAAGAATGCCCAACACGTCCACGGACCCATCGCTGGCTCAAACCAATGGCCATTAACTAGATCATTTAATGATTACAATCGAAGGATGTGTTCTCGTTTTGTTTTTGTTTTTTCCCAGAATTGCTTTTACTTTGTATTTAACTATCCTATCCTCTGCCCTGATGAAAGTCTTGATTTGTTTCGCTTTTCTATAGGGGAAAACAGTTTGCATCTGAAAAGGATTTCCATCTTCGAAAGCTCGCCATTAATGTCCTATAGCGTTTTCTTCATTTCTCGGTACACATGTACAATGTACATGTCTGCTTATAGACTATACTTCATTGGGTGTAATTTTAATGCAGTCTTATTTTCGTCTGCCCAAAATCCAAATGAAGGAAAGAAATAAATTGCCGAAGAAAGTCAGCAAGGCGGACCATCACGGGTCACTGGTGACGGATGATATTAGTAAACAGAGCCCGATTTCTATTCAGTTAATTTTTTTTTTTCAGTTTCAAACGATGTCCTATTTTGGCTACCCAAACCGTCCTCCCAGTTTACAGCGTCGTCAACATAAAAGAAGGGCGTCATTATAAGCGATACTTTCTCTGCCCGTTTTCATGTTTTGATTTCCTTCTCTCGCCAGTCTCAGTGGGGGTCTCCTGACAACATAACAAAACCAACGCAAAAACGTATTTTTTAGAGATTTTTTAAAAATCCAATGTCTCGAATCCACGGTACCTTGCGGTGCAACACTGTTTTTATTTTGCATTCAATGCTGATAACCCACACAAATCACGTCCAACATTCGTTTCAGGGTCGTGTCACGATCTTTCTCTTTTTCCTTCCCGCTCCTGTCCCGCCCGCCCTTCACCTGCGGATTGACAGCACATCAATGCGAGGTGTTCCACTTGACGAGTCAAGCATTGGGCATTCATCAAAGAACAATATTGTTCCTATAGATTGTGTACATACGTATGCCGCTATTCGTTATGTTCTTATTTGGCCTATATATATACGAGGGAATATGCATAGACAATAATGCCCTTGTTGATATGCCCTAAACTGCCACTGTGGCGGAACCGTAACATATTGTATAACAAGCCCCACGTCGAAACTGGAGGGAGAAACAATGGTGGGAATTTGTCTTGTTGTTTCTAGTCCTAGTTTATATTTGATCATTTCTATTTCTTTTCTTATTTTCTCTTGTTTTTTTTCCTTTCCCTTTTTCACTCCAGTAAAGACCGATAACTGTGGGAATTTTTCTTTATCGTTTCTTTTCACAAATTGTTCCATTATATTTATTCATCGACGCCCACAATTGATAAGTCTGTATTTATACTCGGGTGTGCTGCTTTAATGCGATTGCAGCATATATACCGGTATAATACATACGCAGAGTAGCTAACCTCTTACTTTGACGAGTTGCCAGAAAGAAAGTTGGCTGATTTGCAAAGAAAACGATAAACAAATACAGTTCTATGCGATCTTGTCTCCAAGGATTTGTTTGTTTCCCTTTTCTTCGATACAGAGATTGTTCTGGTTAGAATGCTCTTGTCACTCTCTTGTCATTTGTTGCCTTTTCTGGGACCATTTCTTGTATTGTGCCACTCCACAGGGGTGTCCCAACAGCCGTGCACTCGTTCAGTTTTTATCGGTGCGTCGTGACGCAGGTGGGTCGTGATGGTGTTGGCGGGTCGTGATGATTGCACGCAGCCAACAAAATATGCAGTTTTCTATACGGTACGAAGGGGGCTAGAATACGACGCCAAAAAGCGTTATCGGCTCGTAACGCGCTGCCAATTTCAATAAGAACATGCACAAATGACGCCTTTCTCTGATCTCTCCTCTCTCTCTTCCGTGGCGTGATGGATCACTTTCACTATACAGACGCACTCTCTTCGACCTCGACGGTTCCCTGTTTATTTGTTTATTATGAATTATTATTATTAGTTTTATTTTTTTTTTTTTTTCACTTTCGTTTGGCTGATTCTACTGTCCTCTGGTTTGACTGATGGCGAAAACATATTTGCATTATTCGTTACATGTTAACGATGACGTGAGGACGAACCGGTCTCTTTTTCGTGGTTCACGACACGGTTTTGAATGGGCCGTTTCTAAGGCTTCAACCGTCCCCGTATGAAGTTGTTTCATTTTTTTTTTTTTTACCTGCTACATCTTTGCGGTCCTACCCATTCAATTCTTCGAAACGGACGCCATTTGGTGGGCTCTCCACGGGAGCCGAATCGTCATCGCCGTGTTTGGACATCTTCGGTGTCATTTCTCCTAGAAATGCAAAGATAGCGGCAAAAAACATTCGCCTGCAGACAAATGACATCCTCGTTCAAAATGTTGGACATGTCGAATAGTTCACACTTTTGTACGTCTGAATCTGAATTGCGTCCTCCAGGATCCACTAGCTCCTGTGACGCGCATCGAACGGCAAGGCTAATTGTTAAGACTCCGGATCCCCGGACGATCGTTGAGGTCTTTCTTCTTCACACAAGGATGTATGACAAATAAAATGTGTGTTGAGACATTTGTGATGTTTTCATTTTTGCTCGTTAGACGATCACCGCAAATTAGTTTATTATTGTATAAGAACACGGCTTTGGCTTTAGTGCATCCTATATGTGAGTACATCATTTTGGTGTATTCACCGTTTCAAATGATGTCATCTTCGTTCCAGCCTGCTTCGTATTACTATGGCTGTGGCCGTCACTATGCATTTGCGGGTTGTGGCACACGCCCACGCGGATGAACCATCGGAGCTGGACGGAAGGGGGGGTTCCAAGGCAAACCACCAGGATAAAATGTGTTGGCTAGCTGGCCAAGTTCTGTTTGATGTCTCTACCTTTCAACCTTGTCTTTGACGTGGTTCTATCACGAGCAAAAACCGTCTTAATTAACGTCTTCCTTCTACGAACAGGGTAGGGTGGGGCCGTTGCCTATTCACCCTTTGGCGATTGCAAGACGAATTCGTCGTAAATGCACGAAGAGACTCGGAATATTCTGCTCGATGTGACCGTGAATCGGACGGGTCGAAGGCCGTTTGTGGCGTTCCAACACTTGGATAGGCCCCACCCGAATACCACACGTATGCTCTGATTTCAAACGCTTCCTAATGCGCTCGATTGTGGATTCAAGAGCAAACGAGCAGGTATAACAAAAAACCAACACGGAAACAATGCAATCGTTGCTCTAATCAAAAGAACCCTGGATCTCTATCAGATAGATTTACGAATATCTTTATGTGTTTTGTTTTTTTAAGATTATTTTTTATGATTTCCACCAATCTGCGCAATTACTTGTGCGCAAAATAAGCGAGAAGGGACAACAGGTTTGCTTCGTTTTTTTTTATAACGTTCGAAACAAAGAAACTAAACAATATGACACCTGCATATAATCAGCGTTTCCTCCGTCCAACAAAAAATTTCAATCTTTACGAATACAAAGAAAAAATAAATTAAATAAAACCGGAGTTTAATGGAAGCAATCGAATGCTCACCGGTGAATAATGACCTCAGCGCTGTAAAAGCTTTTTGAGTAATTGGGTTAGCGTTGCAAAACAAATGATTTGATTTTTGAATTGATCCCTTTTTTTGGCGAACGATTGGACAATTGCCGATGTGACGGTCTTCGGCTCATTTAGCATACGGTTTCATTGATATTGAGGGCGAACGATAAACGATAAACAAAGTCCATGAAAACTATCCACATGTAACGCAATCGGCCTTTTACCCGAGGGAGAAATCCCGAACGAACGCACGAACAGTTTTTTTTTTCTTCTTCTAATTCGAGCCAGCTGACTGCCCGTGAAGTGCCATAAGCCGAGGATTAGAGAAAGAGAGAGAGAAGAAAAAAAAGCAGTGATTCTCCTTGAAAGAGAAAGAGGGATAGACTGCTACAGTGTAATAGAGAAGGAGAAACACGACAAAAAAGACAACGTGCAGCAAGTACCATAGAAAACAAAAGAGAGAGAACGGGAGAAAGGAAAACTCGAAACGCGGAAAAACAAAAAAAAAATTATCACTTCTTAACTCTCTCGAATCTCAACTCTCAACCTGTGGCGTCCAAAACGAAGAAAAAAAAAAATATATAGCAGACCACAGGTCCATACTATTGTCCGTAAAAAAGGGCAGCTCTCCACCCAAAGGATCGTGTTTGCCAGTCGACTAGTCAGCACCGTGACCACGACGAGAGATCGATTTTTTTGTTTGTTTTGTTTTTTTGCGACTTGTTTTCACCGGTCGAAAGTGTTCGACATTTCTTTCTCTTTCACTCACCTCTTCGACCGTCTATCCGTACAAATCGAACAATCTCGTAAAACTTGTTTATCATTCAAAAGCGTTTCCTTTTCGTTGCGTTTGGTCTCACTGTCGTTTCAGCCTAGAAAGGAATCAAAATAACGTGAACATGAAAACACATTGGATTTTTTTTTGTTTGTTTCTTTTCGGCGCAAAATGTTGAAATGTATAGGGAGACGAGAGAGAAAGAAAAGAAATTCGGCCGCATCAGTTTAACATGCTGGACAGTCGTCCGGGCAGCACCCCTGTTTTGCATTCAAGGCCAGCCCTGTTGCTCCGTTCGGGAGTTACCGTGAATTATTAAGACTTTTGTCTCTTTTCTCTCTCTTTCTTTCTCTTCGTTCCATTCTGTGAACATCGTCTATAACGACGTGCTCGGCCCAACTCTCCCCTTCTTTTACCGCCTGACCTTCTGCCCTCTTACCCGTAAGCCTCTAGAGGCTCAGCCCAGGTGGAAAAGAAGAACTGGAAGAAGCCCAGAACGAGGAGGACTAGACTCCAAAAGAGGCAACAACTCTAGGACGATGCAATCAGGCAGGACAGCCAAGAAGTCGATGGCAGTTTGGCTGGTGAGTAACCTACACACCGGCCAGGTTTATAACATACAGGGACTAGGGCAAATGGTGGCACACACGGACAGTTCGCGCGAGCCTTTCTGAACTCTTCAAAAGAGCAACAAAATATCATCCCCTTTGCCCGCTGTGTCGAAAAAAGAGAAAGAAAAATAGCTAGATCGACGGATATAGCTAAGACAGATATGCTAGATAGATAGGGTACATCTAAAAAGAAAAAGAAAAAAAAGAGAGAGAGAAGTTTATTTCATTTCATTATTTTTTCGTAGAAAGAAAATTCAAGGACCCCGAAAGAACTAGCGACAGGGCCAACACTGAAGGGGCCCCACCAGAAGCTGCGGCAGCAAAAGGCAAAAACAGCAGCGCCGCGCTCCGGCTCTCTCTTTCCCTCCTACTTTTTTTTTTTCCTCCTCCTACGTTCTTCTGAAGTCTCTCTCTCTTTCTCGCTCCCTCCCCCATCTCTTCGCCTGCCCACTCCTCTCTTATCCACCACCTTTTCCCAGTGCTGTTTTTGCCTTTAAGACTTCCACCTGTTGTGGCTACTCGGAGCTCAGAGAGGCTCTGGCCGTGGCCGCGTCAACAGGTGCTCCCTCAGACTGTTTTTTTTTCTATATAACCGTCCGACCAACCTCCTTGTCTTCGTACTACTTTTGCTGACTTAAAAACAAAAAAAAAAAAAAGAAAAAGAACCTCACCGCATCGCGCTGTTGCAGTTGTTGTTGTTGTTTGTTTGTTGTTGCTTCCTTTTCTAAGAGCGCGCGCGACTCTCTCACTTTTGATTCCGCCAGCGCAACGAGTGACCGGATTTTGTTGTTCGTTTTTGTTTCGTCAAAGAGAACTCGAAAAAAAAAAAGAGCAAAAAGGAAGAGTTGAAAGAATCGAAAAGAAGAAAGTGCCGTCCATATTTTTTCATCCGAGTGACTCGAACGCTGCCATTTTTTAAATTCAATTCAGTTATTGTTGTTGTTTGCATTTGATGAGGGCTCATTTCGATTGAAGAAAATGAACATTATTCGGCAGTGTTTTCTTATCGGCACATCGACAACATCGATCCTCGTTGAATCTCTATAAAGATATCGTTCGTTGTCGTTTGCTATTCGATTCGCTCCCAGTTTTCACACACAAGTGCGACCTTTTTTTGCATACCTCTGTGTTCTTCTGAAGTTTTTTTGCAACTCTCAACACGATCGTCGCTTACCTGAACCTGCGCCGATCTCGATCGCCAAGAGTTACGACAAAGGCCCAAGCGACTTTCTCCCACTCAGTTTGGCTTCTCGTCTTTTTTGTGCATTTGGGCTTGGAATTAATTCGTTCAAAGCCGCGAGGAGCCGCAGCTGAAACGTCACATCTAACCCGGCCTTTCCAGGTAACAATCAATAACAATTACATTCCCCTTATCTTTCGAATGTTTTGTCACATAACTCGCTTTGACGTCCATCTTATAGTGTAAGTGAAAATAGCTTTTTTTGTTGTTTACGTTTCCACTTGAATTAACGAGCCCCGTTTTCCGCGTGCATGTATTACATTAGAACACTTTCCGAATGGCCATCAGACAAATGAAAATGAGGCCACCTAATGATAAGTTGAAAAACAGATGAAGAAACACACAATATCTGTGAAGCCCGCGGCTGGGATCTTTTCTTTGTCGTTCCCTTTTAATGTCTAATGATCTTTAAAAAAGAATCACAAACGAAATAAATAAGCATCGTTATAATCGAGTGATTTACAGCTGATGGACGTGATGTTCCCACCCAAAAAGAATACGTTCGGTCGGGATGACCGGATTCAGACGATGTCCCACGGAGAGAGAGAGAGAAATAAAAAAAGAGAGAGAGAAAATCCGCCGAGTCCGGAGGCTCTCCAGACTTAAAAGAAAAATGACCCGAGTAGCCCCTTTTCTTTATTCACTGCTGGCATCGCTGATGCTGTATATATTTAATCGAGGACGTGAAACCTTTTTCAGTATAGGAATACGTATTTGCATCACTTACAAAACGGTCTGCGTCTGCTGCCAGTCAAGACTTTATACCGCACGATTCAAACGTTGAAATTCAATGCTAAATTGCGGAGATTTCCATGTCGCTAATGTAACATCGTTTACATGTCGTACACGCGTGTGCTTATACATGGTTGGTGTTAGTCACCAACGCCTTGTTTTTATTTTGTTCTTCGTCCCGGCCACTTCTTTATACATTTTCCCGTCTATGTGTTCCTTTCTCCTTTTTGCTGGAACCTTTCAATTCTCAAGCTGGGAGCATCTGCTGATCGATGGGCAACTTGCAATGTCTTGGAGCGTTAGTTTTCTCTTATACACTCGGAAAATAGGAGGAGAAAAAAGAATTTGTATTTTCGATTACCTACTTTTTGCTTGGTCAATTTTCGAATAATTGTGAACCTCCCCATAGTAAGCCAGCGTGACGCCAGTGCTACTTGATTAAAATGGGACTTGATAAAAAAATTATTGAAAATACAGGCCGTTTTTCAATGAAAGCAAACGAGAAAAAGCGTTACCACTAAATCACACAAATCATGCGACAGCGGGTCGAATCCTCACAGGCCCTTAAGCAGCAGTGAATAAAATGAATTCGAGTGAAGCGCAACGATGAAAGAACAATTTCCCGCGGGAGTGGCCTCCGGGAGGCGTCCGCAGCATCCGGCACACTGCCTCCCCGAACACATAGTTATAGTCTAGCAAACCAATCTGACTATAATCGACCGTTCAAATGAATGTTCAAAGAGATTTTCTTAGAGAGAAAGCCCCGTTGATGCCCACACGAAAATGAAGATGATGAAGAAGGCGAAGAAGAGATAGTTAAGAGAAAAAAAGCCAAGTAGACGAAGCGAAAAAATGGACAGATGATGATCGTCTTTCATCTTGGCTTTCTCCTCAAGTGAAAATCCCAAGTTTTTTTCTTAATTTCTTCTTTCTCCTGTCTTCCTTTTTTTCCTTCTCCGATCTTTCCCATCTTCCTCCTCATGGACTTGTGAGACGAAGGGGAGGCGGGAATTGTTTCGAACGCGCAATGCTGCGAAAAGACGCGATCCATTTGAGGTCCTCCCATTCGGTTGAAGTAAATAGGACAGCCCCACGGCCGTGAGTAACTTTAAACAGATACACACACACACGCATGTGTGGTCAAACGCCGAACGAAAGAAGTACACACGCAAAACACATAAAAAAAAATAGTCGTTGAAGCAGAGAATCTCTCTCTCTCTCTCCCCAAGTGTTTCGTTTCGGGGGGAAAATTCGCACGAGTTTCTAAAATTATAAACAAGAAAGTGAAAGCCAATGATTACTTTGTTCAAATGGCTACCTTTAAGCCAACCCCCATTGTTTTCGTGTATAATAATAACACACACACAAATTATAATCGATGATTTTGCTGATTTCTTTACATTTTTGATTTGCTTCTTTATTTGTGTTCCTTTATTGATTGATTTATTTTTTTTGAATTTTCTAGCATTTCTCCGTCCGTGTTTTTCTTTTTCGAGGACAACCCGATAGCATTGTTTTCTACTTTTCCTACTGCAGCTGCCATATTTAACCCACCCCAACATCCTGTTTGGAATCATGTCTTACACCCGCATTTATCTCGCTGTGGCTTTCCTCTACCTTGCCACAGTTCAACTGCCCTTCACTGCTGCCAACAATCAAGTGAGTTCCATTTTTTATATGTTTCAGTATTTCTTTTCCTTGTTTCGATGTTTGCAGCGGTGTCTTCTCCTTCGTCTAATTGATTAGTCACGACAATAGGCATGTCAGACGCTTGTTTTCTTCCGCCCTTTTTCACAGCCACGTATATGGCATCGATGATAAAAAGGTCGTCGGAAATCGTCGATATCTTGTTATTACGAGATAACTGCATGTCGTCAGGTCGCATTGACTTTGTCGCCGCCGTACAAATCACGAACGGATCATCGTCGATAGGCACGGCCCACCTGCCGGGGCCAGGCCACCTACAGTCTTTTTTTTTTTTCATCCGCCTTTAGCCTTGTCTCACCTTGGCTTACTTCCCGCGTTCTGCCTCACCTTAAGTCCTGCACAACTGACGTCCTCAACACATATAGAGACCGCACTCACAGTGGGTGCGCACATCCCGCGTGTCTACATGACGGGAATAGGGAAAAAAAACAACAACACTGGCCTCTCTTTTCAACTGCTATTATTCAAATGATGGGGATACCAGATGTACAAGGAAATAAAAAAAAAAAAACGGAGAGGAAAATGACAACGATCGGTGATTTCGGTGGAGGTCTTTTGCCAATCCGGAAAGAAGAAAACAGAAAATAAAAAAGAAATGCGCTAATGGAGACGGCATCTTGAGGTGCGGAGTTTTGAAATGTTCCAGCGTGTACACAAAAGCGAGGACGTCCGGCATTGAAAGCTATATTCTGTCAATGTGCAGATCATTGAAATGAAAAAACAAAATATCCTTCCGTCGTCAATAAAATAAAATAATACTTCCGCTATTGTTGGGATAGGGGCAGACGCGGAAAAGGGGAAGCAGTAAGGAAACGAACAAAAGAATAAGAGATAGAATAAGAATGATGAATGAAGAAGAGAGAGCATCCAGACGAGAAATGCGTGAGATGTGCACGCGTCATTTTGCCGCTTGATAGATGAGACGTTTAAAAAGCGCGGTGATGCAAAACCGGCGGCTTTCTTCCTTAACGTGTCAAACTCCCTAGCAAAAAAAAAAAAAAAGCGTAAGCGCTTACATCATCGACGCCGCAACGCTTGGTGGAATTTTGGCTATTTTCATCGACGTCTTTTTCCGTCCAATTTCTATTCACAAGAAGCCTCTTATTCGGGGGAATGCATTCTTAAATGAGGAACAACCGCAAACTCTTCTTATAATTCCGTGTTTTTTTTTCTGCTTTCTTCTTTTTCTTCCGTGATCCGTTTAATCGACGAACCATCCATTGATGTTATCCGTGCACTGATGCGGTTTTACTCAATGCCAAACGTCTTGTTAAAGCGACTTTATTAGACGTTTGCGTTCGTGATGGTGTCCACCAGTTAGTCCAACATTTTCAGATTAAAGAACTTAAACGAGCTCGAGCAGTTTGATTGATTCAGTGAAAGGAAGGTTCAGCAATGGAGAAAGACCGGTAGGAAAAACATGTGCCACTCAACGTAACATTCGTGATTTGTGAGTAAGCAATTGAGCTTTCTCCCGTCGATTGATTGCATAAGCTGACGATGGAATGATTCGGAAGGCAAACAGTTAGCTTTCCGGTCTTCCTTGGCAATTGAACAAAGAAAACGAACAGGTATACGAACAGGAAGAACAGGAACTAAACGAAATCGGCCATCGAATCGGTGAACAGGACACAAACTTTCACGTATCTTTTCATTTCGCTTTATTTGTATTGTCTCGCGTGATTTTATTTGCGAGATGCGCACAACAAAGTCATTTTTATGTTCAACCTTTGTTATTTTGCTCGCTCGTTTGTGTGTAACAATCCTATAACACGATAGCACGCGAATCTACAATCAGGGACTGAAAGGACGGCAGTGGGGCAGTGTCATCATCAATAGCGTCCGTCCATTGAAGGAGAAAACGCCCTGCGACGCCTGTTGGCCGCTTTCTCCTCTTTATCGATGGGGATAAAAAGTAATCGTATCAGACCGAAGAAAAAGAAAGAAAGAAACACACGAAAAAAAGAGGAATAATAGCCGTGCGAGAGAGGGAAAAGAAGGGAGAAGATCGAGGTTATGTTTACACGCCAGCGGGATAGCGCGTGTGCGACATGGATCTCCTGCAGGCGCAACATCTGCTCGTACGGGACGCATATGCGAAGCCTTCGATTCCCGCGAAGGGCCTGCACGGTTTCGCTTGCCTGCTCACGCGCCAGCAGAGAGATGGCAGCCGACCTTCTTTCGACGACAATCGTCTAGTAACGAACCGGACCGTGATCAAAGTGAAACAAAACGAAACGAAATGCAATTGCCTATTTTCGTAGAAACGGTCGGTATATACGCGTATACCGTATGACACGCTTGAACGACAAGAAAATTACAATCGAAATGTTTAATCGAGCTGCACAAAGTGATCACGCATTCTCCCAGCGGCCATATAGCATCCCACACACATATGCGCGTATAGAGCGGATAGTAATAAAAATCATTTGAGATAACAATAATAATCTTAATGAAGTTAAAAAAATGAAAGAGGGGGGGGGGGGACCTTCCCGATTTCGTTAAGAGTCCTCGTTTTTGGACCGAAAGGCCGCATATAGAATTGGTATGGACTGTCTGCTAGATATCAGCCGTGCGTAACCGTTCACTCTGGATTTTTTTTTTCTGTTGGTATTGCTGCATTGTTAGAAAGGAGGAAAGAAAAACAAAAAACAAAACAAAACATCAAGAATAGAACGTAACGCATGCACACATGCCCCGCTCTGGAGCGTCTTATTTTCCACTACACGTGTCCTATATATGTTTTTTTTTTTTTGCTTTTGATGCGTGTTTCTGTTTCTTTTTTGTTTTGTATCTGTTGTTTTTTTTATTTTTATTTATTTATTACAATTTTTGTTTGTTGGCTGGAAGGGAAGGTTGGTTCCAGGTAGCTAGACGGGTGCAAATAAACTAGAGCAATAGGGATTCCCATATAGACCAAACGGCATAGGATGACCGTTGCGCAAGTGTAATAAGGCGACCCACTTCTTTTTTTTTACCTCCTCACACAATCCATAACTCCCTGTTTGAAAGATACAACACCGTTGTTCTGATTGTATTTCGGTCGTGATGTCTTCTTTTTTTTTCAAGAAAAAAAAACTCGTGACAGATTACGTCATCACCGAGAAGGCAAAAGGCCATTCTTAAAGTATGGTCTCTGCCACTTGACTGCATATTCAGGATGATTCCGATGCACACACCGTCGGTTGTGGGCGTCCTTATAGAGAGACCCGCGTCCCTCAAAACCGACGATGTAAAAATAAACATATCTTTCTGTTTTATTGGTGGGGGGAAAAAAGACTGGACAACACGGCCTTGTCGGACCGCTTCAGACATATAAAGATTTCCGTTGGCGTAAGATAGGCTAGCTGCGAAAAACCCCACCGCATGTGTGCGCACAGGTGCGTGTGTGTTGAGTCTTGCTCAAGGTTCAACCTGATGCCATCGTTGTGTGCGCAACCTCGCTCGCTAGTTGTGATTCGTGAATAAAACCGGCTTCGGTTTCATGCCGAATACCCCAAGTCGTTATATTAACAGGCCATCCATAATGTATGAATGTATTTTTTTTTTCGTTGTCGGTATTCCTTTATTTTTCTCTATACGTCCTGCTAGACATTCGTGTTGGCGGAGAGAGATCGGTGCAAAAATGCTCGTGTGGCTCACGCTTGTTATTGGACTGCGCCGCGAATGGCATAGAAATGATGTAGGATTGTGAGAAGTTTAAAAAAGAAAAGACAACTATCGTGCACATTGAATGAAAAGACGATTGCATTTTTTGAAAGAGTTGAGGAAGAAAAAAAAATTGAAGCTTGAGGCTGTACGAGACCAGCAGCGAAAGCTCACGTACCCACTAGACACTTTCATCGTCAAATTCCCTTATAGACTTCTTCCTTTGATTTTCTGATTTTCTAAAACAAAAAAAAAAAAATATTTTTTTTTGTCGTTTAAAGTTAACTTTTCCTTCACGAACCCCGGCGGGCTACTAACTAACTAGTTAGTCGGGCTCGATGGCCTTCACGTGTATAAAAGAGTGGGGTTGCAATAGACGTATGGAATATATCTATACGATAGAAATGACAACAATAGGACAAAACCCTCTGCGAGAAAGTAGTCGCTATTAGCTTTTTGCATTGTAGGCTACTTTCGGAAATTGTTTTTTTTCTTTTATCTCGTGAAAATGTACTCGTAAAACTAAACAACAACGAAAGAAAGAAGGAAAACACATATATTCGTTTGGTATGCGCGTGCGCAACACAAAAGAAGATATGGTGTAGTAGCAGCAGTGTTAGTTATTGCTTTGACTTGTTCTCGTAATACTCTTGTACTTTATGTTATTTGTTTTCAACGACCCTATCTGGGTGGTAATTTTTTTTGTCAGGATTTTTTCGAAAAATCCTTTTTTGGGGGGGTGAAAAGGCACAAATCTTTTTATGGATCATAGTAAACAAGTAAAGAAAAAAAGAACAAGACTTTTAAAAAACGGATGTTTATGTTACAGGTTCATCATGACATGACGCCCGAAGAATTGCGGCGGGTTTTCCATGTCGACTCGCACGATCAAGGTACGTTGTCTTAATATCGGACTAGGACAGCACAGACACACCACAGCAAAAAAAAAAAATAATGCAATATTCTGTTATTTGATCAGAATTATACGCCTGGTTTAAAATTACGCAATTACATGTCTGGAATCAAAAAACATTTGCGGTTTTCGATCATTGTGGTCTTTATTTTTATTTTTTTCCTTTGGCGTTTCTTTTTACAGTTCCAACCTATGAAGTCATTAACTTGCGATCAAGGGTAAGGCGCGACGCAGAGCGAGATATCCGCCATGTCGACCTGTCCGCATTTGGCACACGGTAAAAAAACGCCCACTTAAATTAATAGAAAATAAATTATCATTCAAAATATTTCCTTCCAAGTTTAAAACGACCTTTCATTCATTGCCATCTTATTTATTTTGCGGGCCAAAATGTAAACAGATACAACTTGCGACTGGAACGCAACGAACAGCTGCTTCGTGGTGGCAACAAGGTTCGCGTTTGGGTGGCCGATTCGCCATCCGCCCATCAAATGGATGGCAATCGAACCCAATTTGGAGGGATCACTCTAGAAGAACTGCCTCAGGTAGGACAACCTTTTTATTTTTAATGGGTGTCTTACATGATGATCAAAAAATACTCCATGACCTTCCTCGTACAGCCAAACGGATTTGGCATTCTTGAATCGCATCGGTCTCTTGCCTAACCGAGAATAGCGTACAGTGACAATTAGTGGTGACAGCGTGACTTGGCCACTTGTCGCGTGCCATTGAGGAAAACGTTGGCTCTCAGCGACGGTGTCCACATCTATTCCAGTCTGTGGCCAGCTGACGTCGGCTGGACTGGCGCGTCCAAGTGAAAGTATAATGTTTGCAGCGCGTGATGTGGGTTCGAAATCAACTCGAGAATGACGTGAGCTCTAGTCAAAAGTCCAACAGGCAACTTTCTATATCCACGATCACAGTGGCAGACACTAGCTCCCCTGTTGGTTTTGCATTTAGTTTCCTCATCGGGGTATACGCAACACATCGAATCGAAATCGATCAGTCAGGAAAAATCCAACGAGACCTTAAAATCCCGGGAGTTGTTATAACGTCCCTCTTATTCAAGTATTGTTTTCTCGCTGATTGATGTGACGAGGATAAGAAAGTTTTTTTTTGTTTTTGTTTTTTTGGCTTGCCTTCTGCATTATTTAAAATCGATATTTGACCACAAGCGGATAGCAATGCATCGGGAAATTGAATGTTGCGGACGCCCATCAAGCTTCCGTGTAACAAAATGCTGCTCTTGTCCTATATGCGATGCGATTTCCAAGGCTATGTTGCCCGTAGTTGGTGTAGGTGATTGAGTTGCGGAAAAAGAAAAAAAGTCGTTTCGATTTTTTGTGTTGGGCGTGCCCTTAGACTCATTTCTTTTGTTTTTCCCATTCGCAAGCATCAGATGCAAGGCGGAATTTGGCCTCGAAAGCTTCTTTACTTTTTCACGGCACGCCTCGTAATTTTCCCAAGTCTAAGGTCAATCCCGTAAAAAACTAAATTCGTTTGGGGTGCCGTGATGGAAGGTGGTCGATCTTCCTGCAGGGTGTTAGCCCATGGGGCTGGAAGAACTAGGGGAAACAAACTAAAACAACGAAGAAAGAGGTGACGACTTTTGTTGTTGTTCTTTTACAAGGGACGGCAGAACAAAAGCTCGGGAAAGAAGAAAGCGAAAGCGGTCCACATTTTTTTTGCTATTGGTCGTTTCCAGAAAGAAAACAAACTTGTACCGCTATCACATAAACTGAGCCGCTGCTCGAACAGAAAAAAGTCAAGACAAACCGTAACAGCAGAAAACCTGAAGACGTCCATATACGCTTTGCGTTGTCTGCGACGGCCCGATTATTCATCGAGAACGAGATTATTAGAAAAAAAAAAAAGGCACATTTTCCACTTTTTTTCAAGTTGTTTGTTGTTGTCATCGAGATTGATAATTGGTTGTTGCAGCAGAGCTCAGTTTGATTAACATTAGGTTTAGCTGCCAGCCAGGAGGTGAAAGGTTGCTGGCGCCGGTCCATTGCTCACCGTGTCGAGTTACGCTGGCGTCCCTTTTCCCCGTAGTTTTGTTATTCATACGAGAAAATGAAAGTTTCAACCAATCCTGCTGATTTTTTGTTGTTCTTTTATTCTTTCTTCCTTTCGTTTCTATGTAGAACAGCAAGCAAATTTTTTTCTGAGTGCGCGAAACACGATTCATTTAGGTTTATAGTTTTCTTTAAATGGTGTGTCCTACAATGCAAAAAGAGAAAAATTTCAGCCGCCATTAAAGTTTTAAAACCAACAAGGCCGCCAAGACCGCACCTCGCCCTTCGGCTTTCTCGCCCACTTCTTGGGCGAGGCATCATCATTATTATTATATTTTTTATTATTATTCAGATCAAAATCGAAAAAAAAAAAAAAAATGCGCTACTGCACATTGAATTTATTGCGCGTGTTGGACGAAGCATTTTTTTGCCGTCGTCCGAAAGCGCCGCGTTTGCGTAACCCATCATTTTTTTTGTCCCCCTTTCAAAACGTCGACAAACTTGGCAAGATCGAGACAGAGTGATAGATCGGTTGAATCGAAACCGAGATCGCAAAAACAAGACATCACGCATGCAAAAATGAATTAAGTAAATAAACGATAGTCAAGAGACAAGCTGAAGGTATTTTTATATGTATTTTGCGTCGCTGATGTGGTGCAAATATCAAATCAAGAAATCAGATTAACCATTCGTTCCACGTTTGCCAAAAATTATCCGGGTTCTTGATCTTGATTTTTATCCATATTGGCATCGTCATCGATTCTTTTCTTTATTTTTTAAGTCGATATTTTTCCGGCTTGTCACGAAATATTGCGGGGTTTGAAAAGAGGGAAACAAATTTTTGGAGGGTTGGGTAAACAAATAAAAGGAAGGACTTTCACCGTCTACGACACCGGGTAAAATGACGTCACTTGGCCAGGTGCCTCGAGGAATGAGGATCAAAAGGTATGAACGCCATTCAAATGAGAGGGAATGGTCCGCAAAAATAATAAAAAAGGCAGACAGCTTAGAATAAGTCGGGAGAGAGAAAAACTAAAAAGAAAATTTTGAAACAGTCAAAAGAAAAAGAGAAGGGAGAAACGGCCACAAACAATAGCCGCATAAAAAAAAAAGTTAATGAACAAAAAGAGCAAACGAAAGATGTTGTGAAACGTGGACAGACACACCGCACAAGCAAACGATTACAGCATGTAGAAAGGTAGGCTGCCCTAGGATAAGAAAATGAAATATGACATGCCAAATAACAAATAGCCTATATACGTGGCGAGTAGACGTCGACCAAGAATTAAAAACCACGTCTGCACATTGCCTAATCATGGTCTAGCTGACATTTTTTTTTTCAAAATTCCCTTTAATACAGTTAAAGAGCCAGCAATGTATTCGTGTATAAGAGCGAAATGCTACTGGTTTTCCAGCTATGTACGTGCTTTTAGCCGGTCAACGTCAACTTTGACGCGGATGACACGAACAACAAAAAAGAGAAGGAAGAAAGAAAAAGAGAAAGAGAGGGAAATTATTTGGAAAAAAAAACTGGGTCAGGATTGTCATTCCCAAATTGTGAGAGTTTTTATTTGTCTATTTTCGTTTTTATTTTATTTTTTACTTTCACTACGTAATCCGTGTTCTTTTGAATACTTGGGGGTACTGAGAGCTTCCATCGCTTACAAATCTGTCAAAAGGTTTTTTTACAAATTCTAACTGATCATCCGTCAACTTGACGATGAAAACGCACGTCACAAGGGTGACATAAAATTACCTGATTCTTGTTTTTCTTAAAAAAAAAAAACATTTTCTTTCTCTTTGTTTTCTCTTTCTCCCATTACTAGTATTTCAATCTTCTTTGCCCCCTCACTTCCCTTTCTAGTCTTTTGATCCCGTCAGACTTCTCCGGTACGACAAATCTCTTATAGCTCGTCTCTTTAAGACACGCTTTGCAAATGACTCTTACTCTTCCAGTCTTTTCTCTTGCCTTTTACCTCCTGTGGCGTTAGATTGGTGAGCACGAAACGACAACTTTCCAACTTGGTTTTTTTCATTGTTCTTTTTCAAGTTTTTTTTGTGTGTGTGTGTGTGTGTCTCATTGCTTGTTCTTCGACTTCAAAAACAAGCACTTTCTTCGGCCCAGCACGGCCCAAACCGAAACGGGTTGGCAAAGCAGGCTAGATTGAGAGCATCAAGTACAGCATCTCGTGGGTTCCCCTTCACTTTCCAAATCAACTTTAAAAATAGAGTTAGTAAAACTGTTCGTTTAGCTGACTTTTTTCAAAACAAATTTCATTTAAAAAATGCAAATAAGTGTTTATTTGCTTTTTTTTTTTCGTGAACGCGCGTTTGTTTGGGGTCGATAATAATGAAACAAAAGCCAATCACTTTCCTTTCAACTAGAAATTCACCTTGTTTGGAAACGAGCTTCATTCCTTCGCTCCTTATAGGCCACTCAATGTTGTTGGCCCAATCATCTACGCTTTTTCTGCCTTGAGTCCAGCCAAGATTTTTTTTTGAATAGTTTTTAGTTGATGTTTGTTTTGTTGTTGTTTTTTTCCTTCTCCTTGTTTGACGAGCTTCTCGTGTCATCTAAGGAGCTACACTCAAAACGTTGGCCACGGTTTATTTTGGAAACCTTAGCCCGTGCAAATCTATAAGGAGGAAGGTGGTGTGTGTTTGTTTACTCTCTGTTGATTTCTATACCATCTTATTGAGCTCCTGCTGCTACGTATACGTGCCGCATTCTTCTGCCTTTCAAGGTGTTTCCCCAGTTACGACTTGTCTACCACCACATAAACTTGGTACATTATATGATGCCAGTCGTGAAACGAATAAAGAAAACGAGGCAGAAGCAAAGAAATCCTTCGACGTTTTCTTGTCCCTGTCGACCGGAGAAGTAGAATGAATCATTCGGGAACTGTGTCCAGTTTCTTCCTCTCCTTGATGATTTTTTATGGTAACATTACCGACTTTAATTGTAACCGTCGCAACGTACGGTGGAGTTTGTCTGATGCGTTTTCGTATTCGTATATCTTACTGCCCTTTTGTTTTTTTGTTGTTTTGATTTCCCCAACTTCAAATCTTTACGAGTGGAATAAAAAAAAAGAGTTCCATGCGATCATCAATGCCGATCGTTGCGGCTAATAATGGCCGGAGTTTGAGATGGATTGTCAGTAACAAGCCGAGTGGCTATGTTTCAAACCAGTTCTTAACTCTATTCTTTTCTCTTTTTACATTTTATGTGCTGACTGTTTGATTCATCAAGGACGATGATATCGGTACCATCTACCAGGATACGGATACGGAGGCAGCGGTGCTAGTCAACCACGACGCTGTAGACGACGCCCTCATTCTGGTACAGTAACGCGGTCTTTCTTCTAATTTTTTTTTCAACTTCAATTCGACCCCCCCCCCCCCCCAAACCGCGAAATGCTATGATGGATAACATCCACGCCCCAACGTGATTTTTATGCAAGCTACAGTACTCATTTTAGAAATGCTGTACTTACAATCAGAGTTTCAAAGGGCGGAAACAAGTTCCCGTGCCGTCCGTGCTCACCGCCGTAAGAGCCAAATAGCATTGAAGTGATTGGTCAGAGAAATTTCGGTCAAGATTGGGAAAAAGACCTTGACTCACCGATGTGGAAATCGATTTGAATTCGGAAATTATTGAGCTATTTATCCTCCAGCCTAGTGAAGAGAAAACGTTTTTTTTTAAGAAGCAAAGCACGATTTGTTATTCTTTTTCCTTTCTGATAGCGCAACACTGACGACAAGCGGAGAACGAGAACTGGAGAGAAAATCATGATAAGGAAAAAAAAAAACTTAATAAATCATATGCAGTGTGCTCCTCTCGTTCCAGTTCGACCTTGGTTTTCCGGGACTTTTAGATTTTTTCATTTGAAAAGAAAAGTCATTAGACAGGCACTGCGATGCTGTTTGGAACAGGGGAAACCTTGAGCTCTGGAACGACATGCTGAGCGCGCGCTCCGTTCGTCAGGTTCTTAGATGAAAGACAAGTGGTAGAAAGATGGAAGAAAGAAGAAGATGGAAGGAAATGAGACAAAAGCAATGGGGCAACCGTATGGCCCACTAAAAGAAACAGGGAACGAGAGGCCAAACATAGAAAGGCAAAGTATCCATTTTTCAACGAGATTTTTTTTTCCCTTTGGCAGAGCCGCAACGTCAAGAGCATCCAATATCATCGTAACCAGATTATGAATGGTAAATGGCAGGACGGGGTGGTGAAGGTCCCCCAAAAAAGACCCAATGTCATCAGCGCGCAACCGTTTCGATCCATTACACTCTCTGGGAATTGAAAACGAAGTAGAAAAAAAAAAATCGAGATAAGCGCGAGAATTATCGAATGGGAAATGCCGCACAACCTCGACAGAACCGGAAAGGGGACACTTAACAACAGACGGGGAATGCAGGAAATTTTAATTGATTAAAAAATGACCCAACGTCGAAAAAGAAGCCGCTTGAGAAATGAAGCTTTATCTTAAGCAAAGGAATTCCAAAGAAAGCAACAGTTGGTGCCTTTCCTTTTTCCCTTTTTTTTTTCTATCTCGCCAAAACACCTGTTCAATGTTTTGTATTTCAATTTTATGTTTACGGAGGTTGTGGGCCGCACCTTATACCGATCGTCTGCATCCAGAGATTTCAAAGGTCGTACGTTTGATTTGAAAACTGCGGAGGAAAGATGCGGTAGGCAAAAGGCAGGAAAAAAAATAAAGACAGAAGAAGAAAAGGCCACGATGTTGGGTTTCTGAAATGGGACAACCTTTGGCCTCTTAAGTAACTTTTAAAAATAGCACGCGAATAAAAAAAAATGATTTAACAGCCGGGAAACGAAGCAATGCGGATGCGATTGCGGAATTTTAGCGGTGTCGACGACGTAACCGGCTATTGTCGTAAACTAGACGGCTGACTCTTGATGATAGTTGTCCATCAAGCTCCACCATCTTTTATGTCCTGTCGTAGAGAGAACAGCGCTCAGCTGTTTTCCTTGTTGATTCCCAGCTTCCCCTGGATCCCATTTTTTTTTTAAACCATAAAAAAGAGAAAAGAAAAACACTCAAAGAAATTGGTCATAATTCAATCAAACAGGATGGAACTATCGGGAGTGAATTGGTCATCCGTCCTCTGCCAGCAAAGCATCGCCAACTGCATCATAAATCGGCCGGAGTTCAGCTGCAGAGCGGCTCGCACGACGACGAAATGTTCATGGATGAGGAAGATTTCCGCTCGGCCGATTTCATGACCCCGTCGCCACCGTCGACGTTGCCACCAGCCAACGACACCGAGAACGCTTTGATCCGCAAAAAGCGCTCCGTCTTTGACACGAAACACAGCATCGGTTCCCACATTGTTTACAAGCGAGCCGCCATCCAATCCGATGACGATTATGGTATGTTTCCCTTTTCTTAGTTCTTCTTTTTTTTTTTTAGTTTTATTTTTTATTTTCTTATCTTGATGCTGTTCCCCTTCGTTGTTATGTCGCCCATCTGATATTCAAATAGCTTGAAAATGTAGTTTTAATGAGTCTAGCAGGATTGCAATGGGGGCTCGGCACGAAACGCTTTCATAGTTTTCTCGTCCATCCGAAGCGCAGCCATTAGCCCATTTGGCGATCTTCTTTTTTTTTTATTTACGACGGAACTATTTTCTATTTTTTTTTTTCTTTTCTTGAAGGGGGAATCAGGTTTTGGGTTTTTTTAGTTGGGAGATTCGATCAGCTGGTGAAAGGATTTTTGGAGAGAGATGGAACAAGGAAAAAGGAAACAATGTGTACTTGAATAGAGGCAAGCAACCAAGCGCAAAATCAAGTACCACATGGGATCGTCCTTGAATGGCACGTAAAGTTCTGGTGATTTTCACGGTTTATATTACGGCCATCTAAGAGAAAATCTCGCTTGAGAACGGCGATTAAAGCAAGGCTTCATTGAACCCGTGTATCCACTAAAGAAAGTATAGTTATACGGGGTACTTCTCAGATGGTCACCTATCTAAGCTATTTTATCTTTTCGTTATCATTTAAACACTAAATAATGAGCCAAAATAATAAGACAAAAAATAATGATCAATTAAACTATAATATATGTGGCGAAGAATTCGATAGCCTTTTATGCCAATATTTATTTATTTTTTTTTCAATGTCTTTCTTTCCCGGAAATTTCAGCATTTATGGAAATGGATTTACCTCCAACGGGGAAATCACAGCGCATGCCACGCCAGAAACGCAGCGCTCCACCAACGATCTATCCGGAAATTCTAGTGATCGTCGACTACGACGGTTACAGGTAAGGAGGTGTACCTTCAGTACCTTAAAGAAATCAGCTCTTGTTCGTCCTTTGATTTGCCAATCACGTCTAAAACTTGATGTCTCTGCACCATCCGTAATAATCTTTCCCAATGTTTTCTCCGCTCGCAGGTTACACAACGGTGATAACGCTGAGATCAAGAAATATTTCGTCTCCTTCTGGAACGGTGTTGATTTGCGTTACAAGTTACTTAAAGGACCTAAAGTGCGCATCAGCATCGCAGGCATCATCATTTCTAGGGTATGTCGGACAATGGCTTTTCTAATTTTTTGTTTGCCTCTTCCTCGTACCAGCTTTCTTTTTCTTTTGTGTCGTTATTGTAAAAAAAAAAAAGAAGTACTTCAACTAATGGTGATTGAATGTGGTTGAACGCAGGGACGAGATGCGACTCCCTATTTCGAAAAGAACCGTGTCGGACGCAACGCCATCGACTCAACAGCCGCGCTTACTGATATGGGAAAGTACCTGTTCCAGGAGAGGCGTTTACCCGTTTATGACATCGCCGTCGCAATAACCAAGTAAGTTAACCATCTTTCGATCGCTCTTAAAGATAACCGAGTATTCTCAGATCGTATACACAAGCGAACCGTAAGCATTTACCTTTTTTTTTTAAACGTCGTACAAACAAGTTTAACTCAGTTGGCCATTTTCGTTTGATGGTTCTCGTTGACGTTTGGAAGCGAGAAAATATTCAAAGGAAAAGAGAATTTTGAAAACGTGGAGCATTTTGACACATTTGAATTTCTAATTCAATAGCTTTTTGTCCTGTTTTATTTTGTTTCTTGTCCGTTGTTCTTCTCCTTTTCGCCACCCGAATATGCAGGTTCGACATGTGCCGACGTCGTAAAAGCGGCCGCTGTGCGAACGGCACCGCCGGTAGGTTTCCGCTTTAGCCCCCTCCCTTGCTTTCCTCGTTTGTTCGTCCAAATCCTTCATTCCTCATAGCCGATTTCCAGTGAAGCTAACCGCCATCGCTTTCGTTACTAACAATCCTCCAGCTCTTCCATTGATGTGTTTTTTTTTATATTTCCTCTCGCTCTCTTTTTTAAAGCCCTCTCGTCTGCGGGAGGCAAAAAGAAATGCTAATCGCTAAGGTGAGCCTTCCATGAATGGTAAAAACAGAAAATAAGAACCATGTGTCGAAGATATGCTAGTCGATTCTAGCTAAGTTAAAAGGCCGTCACGTTGAGCGGCTCTTCTTTGCGCAGTCTTCGTCGTTACGATAAGAAACACAGAGATCAACGAAATTGTGCCATATACGAACAGAGTCCAGAATATTAGGAAAGACAACTGAAAAGACTTGAATCATTTATTTAACGGACTAATTTTTTTTTTCTGAACATTTCGCGCTGTGTGTGTGATGTGTGTTTATGACTTTAGAAATTGACTACACCAAAAACGGTGGATAAGCCGTGTGTCGAAGGCAAGCGATTTTGTCTTGGTTAACCGTATTGGCATTATTGTTATACTTCCAGATTGGACATGTGTAGACGTGAATTCGTTTCGGACGATTGCAATCGGGGAACTGCCGGTAAGTCGAGACCACAGTGACTTGCAACTCTTACATTTGAAAAGAAATGAAAGCAAACTGTATATACTTTGACTATGGCCCCGAAAGAAAGTGAGTGAAATTCGTTCGTGTTTGTTTATCTTTGTCGGTCGTTCTCTTTATTTCGTTTCCTTCCCGAGACCATATTTTATATACGAGGATGTATGATTCAACGCGCTGTATTCATCTGGTTTCTCAGAGCGAGATGAATGGGCGGTTTGGAACATGTCTAGAGAGTTTGAATTGTATAGAGAAAACGAAAGAGAAAGATCAACAAACACGAGAGTAATAATAGAAGCACCCAAAAAAGAACAACCTATTGCATGTAGAACATGGCGATGTGGCATTTAATTGTCCCGCTCTGCTTGTTAGTGGCCAAACAGAGAAAATCAACACGAAGAGTTTCACTCCACTTTGGGCCGCATCTGTTGATGATGCATGAATGACTTGTCCACCTATACACACTTCATGTTACTGTCCACTTTACACCACTTTATATCACTTACTTGCCCTTACTTTACTATACTGAACGTGTATTTTTTTGTGAATCGAATAACTTTCCACATGACCAAATTTTTGCATGACGAAACACAGTATTGACCTGTGTACACTCTTGAACGCACTTGATTACCTCGACTTCCCGGGACACATCATCTCAATTATGCCTACACGAAATCATATATTTTTCGAACAACAATTAGCACTGCACCAGTTCACACAGCACTTGGCCCGTTTTCTTGCTCATATTTAACACAGATTTCAAATCGGCTTCGTCGAATAGTCGACTAAGATTTCATAATTTTTCAAGAAGGATATAAAAAGAACACAGAAAAACATTTAAAAAAAAAGAACATTTGAAATAATTGTCAGAATTGAGGTAAGATTTTGTTTTTCCTTCCAGCTGCCGCATCCCACACTTTCGAGTTTAACACACGAATTACCACGAAAGCGTGTCCAGTTCATCACCAGTGATTTCAATCACCTCGCTCTTTATTATCAACTTATCCTCCCTTACCCTGTTCAGTAATTAAAACAATGTATTTAAACCAAAAAAAAGCAAAAAATTTGGGAAAAAGGAAAAGAAAAAAAAACAGCTTTCCCAATCCATCCTATATCTACTGTATCTTTCTTGTATATAGAGGTGTTCCATCTTCTTTCGCTGTCTGTTGTTGATGGGTGACTCGCTCTAGCATCGGCATCACCATTCTTCTTTTCTCTGTCCATTTTCCTCAACCACATTGGATCAATCCTTTTTCTGATCCCCCCCCCTCCCTTTCTTTCAAGATTGATCGTCACAATTTTCTTAATAACCCTAATTTTAGGATTTGCCTACGTCGGAGGCGCCTGTGTCGTTAACAAACGCCTTGAGAAAGTCAACAGCGTAGCCATCGTCGAGGACACCGGTGGATTCTCTGGTATCATCGTCGCTGCCCATGAAGTCGGCCATTTGTGAGTCCTGAAAATAAGAACAACACAAAATGCAACACGATTATAATTAACATTTCCTTTCATTTAGATTGGGCTCAGTTCATGACGGTTCCCCGCCGCCCAGCTATTTGGGAGGGCCAGGTGCGCAACGCTGCCGCTGGGAAGACGGTTACATCATGAGTGACTTGCGACACACTGACCGCGGCTTCAAGTGGTCCTCTTGCAGCATTGCGCAGTTCGACCATTTCCTCAAGTAAGGCTCGATGGCTTCATATTCCCATTATTAGGGTCTGGCTTTTGATGGCACGTCAAGTGAAACGGTCTCATCAATTCTTCGTTCTTTTCTTGTTGCAATGACAGTGGAGAAACTGCCACCTGCCTGTTCAACAGCCCGCACGAGGACGCTGTTCTTCCCCGTGTCTTACCTGGAAAACTACTCAGCCTTGATGCCCAGTGTCGGATGGATCGTGGCACATCTGCCTGCTTCGTAAGGCTCCATTTATTAGACAAATAGCCTCTAGATTGTGTCGTAATAAAAAAACACCTTGATTATTTGCCAAATAACAGAAAGACGATCGTGTCTGCGCCCAGCTGTTCTGTTTTGACGCTTCGTCCGGTTATTGCGTCTCCTACAGGCCGGCAGCAGAAGGTTCCGCTTGCGGTGACGGACAGGTATAAACAAAGAAATCCCCTTTAGCCAACTGAAATTGGGGGTTTAACAAATGGTGGACTAATTCCTGATTTGGATTTCCCCAGATTTGCAACAACGGACGTTGCATCGTGGAAAACGAAAATGCCATTCCCGATTACGCCGAAGATATCGGTCTGAATTCTTTCCTGAAACGAACTGATACGATCCTGGCGGCCACGGAACCTAAGCCGTTCTTTACTGGAGGCCTCGCATCAACGGCTCACGTTTTCAACCCGACAACTCCGAAAGCAACTACAACTACGTCTAAAGTCACGACTACCACTACGAAGCCAACAACAACAACTACCAAGGCGACAACAACCACGATTAAAGCAACAACAACCACCGTGACTACGACTTCAAAACCTTTCACCACGACCATCCCGTGGTGGCACACAAGTTCCAAGAGTTCGACACCATCGACAAGGTGCGACACGATGCTCTTGTCCATCACGTAACTGATGTTTGTAATCATGCTATTCGATATTCGTCAATTTAGATGGTGGAATAATTGGACCAAACGATCAACTCCGGCATCGGTAGACTCGCAATCGGCTAACACCCAACCTGCGGCGTCTTCCTTGTCCATTGCGCCATCCACCGTTCCAGCAACGACGATTACTACACCTCGTCCTACACTTAGCGCAACAAGATTCCGGACGACGACCACCACCACCCCAACGACCACAACAGAAAAAACAACAACACGCACAACTCCTGCCCCTAGCCCAGTTTCTAATAAGTTTTCCAGCTCTGGTACGTCTTTTTTTTAAAGTCAAACGATGAAAAATGTAATTTAAATGTTTATTTATGAATTTCAGGTGTTAATGAATTATGCGAGGATCGAATAACCAAAATCGCTGGATCCATGTCCTGCCAAGATTTCCTACAGCGCTACGGTTTTCAATACTGCCGCCAGCCTTATATCATGAAAAATTGTTGCGCATCACAGCAACGATACTGCCCTAACTAAAAAAAAAACAAAAAGACCAGTGTGCTTGCGATTTCAGAGAAACATTATTCCAGACACGTGAAAATCAGAACGTAATGTCGCTTGCGGCTCAGTGGCAAAAACAGAGACACAACAGACTATATTTCGGCGTCATTCGGTCGACGAAGAAAAAAGAATGGATAGAATTAAAAATAGAACAAAGAATATTAAGAGAAATGACGAGGTGCGTTCACGATCTCCGATTTACTGGAAATTGTCGACAGAGACTGCCGCCGCATAATACCCATTCGCATAATTTACGTGCATAAAGATTAGTTCAAAGGCCCATTTCCGTTGTTAGATGTGACCAAGGGGTCTTTTCGTTTTCATTATTATTTTTTTAAATCCATAAAACATTCTGTTTATTATGCTCGTAATTAAAGAAAACAAACAAAACTAAAGAAAAAAATTTTTTTGAACTTATCGCGCTGGTCTGTTCCTAAGACACGAACGTTCATGCAAATGTTATATGACTTTAGCCCTCCTATTGGTTGGACTCACTGGTATATATAACGGCTAGAAAAATCAATGATGCTCCCACTGGATGGTGATGACCATAACGAACGAAATGATTGCAAACAAACCAGTCTTGCCTGTGTGAGCTCTGAAGCCTCACTGTACAGATGTACAGACTCGTGTGACTTTTTTCTTCTTCTTCTGATGTACAAGACTTTGTGCCTCACTGATAGATTGTTTTTGTTTTTCTTCTCCCCCCCCCTGCCCGTCCGTTCCACGTTCTCCCGAATCCCTGATTACCGTGCAAGCCCCAATTGAAATACTAGACCATTCGCTTGATGTACGCGTGCCTTTGTTGAAACGAAACAATTTTTTATTTTATTTTAAACCATTTTTTTTTCTCCCTTTTGTGTTGTGGATAATTACGCGGTGTTTGTGAATCGAATGCAAACCTATCAAGTTTGCACGGCGTGCGGTGCCGGCGTTTACCGGTTGTCTCGAATATTGTACAGTGGTTTTTTGATCTATCTTTTTCTAGAAACAAAATAATGGACGAAGGATATTCAAAATACGCTTTGGTTATTCGGTTTTTTTTTTTTTTCCTCTTTGATTCATGTTATGGCTAACGTGATGAAGTCATCAACGGAATTGTCATTCCAGATGCGCCATATAGTACGGAGCCACTGTCGGTTTTGCACGTTACGTAACAGACAGAGGGAGGAGCCACCATACGAGTATTGATTTTCAGTGGGTTACTGGAATACTGACACTAGTCTCGTTCACGACAGTGAGCAAGATGGGAGAGTGTCAAGGAACTTCGTACCCGATCAAAAGAAAAAAAGAGTTTGTTCATAAATCTACGTACGTGACTCGACATTGATCACCCTACATATTTTTCGGAATGAGTTTAAACAATAGCATGGCACTTCCGTGCCATGAAGTCTGAACGAGACAATAGCAGGTAATTCCCTTCCGATTCGTTCTCAACATCCGTCCTTGTGATGTCGAAAAAGAAAATCCCCGCACAATTTTCTTAAGAGATCTTTCCACCGTGCTGCTAAGCTTTCAGATAGCGAGATTCGTAAAAATAGACGTCGTTTGCAGCAGCAGTTATTTTTGGAATCGGTTATAAAATATCCCGACGTCCTGTGTTGACTTAATCTTAACAGTTATTTATCGATAACGAATAGTCAGTGACAAATTCGAAAGTGGACAACGTGACCCTCCAAGCCGCGCTTGCTTTTCTCCAAATTATGACGTCACTAATGTAGATCTAGACCAACAAAAAGTGGCCAGACGTTTGCTTATCGCGTCCAGCATTTCAAAAGTCCTTTTATATGTGTACGGGCTGGTCGACACTAGAATCAATCAGTTTGTCACTCCCTGTGAGGGAGGCTGTGGTCGTGCACTGCGTGTGTTTGCCATAGATTACCTGTTGTGCATGCCAATTAGCGTGCTATTTTCAAACGCCACGACCAACGGCGTTAGCTGATCGGCCAGCTTTGGTGTCTTTGGCCGCAAGAAGCCCAGAATAACAGGAAGAGAACAGGTGAGAGTGCGTTAACTGTGATTTATTTTTGTTTGCTTCTTGCAAAGTGATCGGCATGTAGAACTTTGGATAGCCATTTAATTACCCCATGCATGCTCGTATGGTGCAACGTATTATCAGCCTTGGGTATTTTAGTTAAGGTAAAGGTCAGTTTAACTAAACGGCTGTTTTTCTTTCACGAAATAATCACGTGTCCTTGGTGCTATTGACATGAAGACAGGTATAAAACCGTGTCAAGTATTGCCAGTCAGGTTATTGAGACAGCAAGGAATCACTTCCATTTCATTATGCTAATGCGTTGCCTGTCCTAACTAAATTACAGGTATTGCAAGTAGTGAACAGCATCGGGAGAAAATTTGTGCTTGTTTCGATCGACTTACAATTCAATCCCTACTAAATGTATTTCTCATAAAAACTGGTTGCTTTAATCAAATGTTTTATTGCAGATTGCAGATTGGTAACGGGGTCTTTCAATCAGTTGCATCCTTTGGAAACCGTTCAATTTTTGAGTGATTGTTATCGCGTGACATTGAGCTGTTTTGAAAAGATTGCACCAGTCACTCCGCGATAAACGAAACACTTTACAATGGCTGAGAAAAAAGAAATGGATAAGCCGCAAATATTAGCTCGTACGTATATACTGGATTTCAAATCTAGCTTTTGTTATGTTGTTCCTAATCGTTATAATTACATCGCGATTATATTCTCTTTACAGCTTCTCTGTTCGGTAGCTGTCGCTTAACCATTACCATGATGTGCTTGATAGGGTCGTTCAACTCCCTGTTGATGACCATCAATCTCGGGATGGTAATAGTGTGTATGAACAAAGGGGATCATAGCAATAGCACATGCGATGCGGGAACGTCGTCTGGCTCCAATTTCACAAGCGATTCGGAATTTCAGTATCAAAGCACGTGCGGATATAACACAACAGAGGTAAACATCCTTTTAAATTATTTGTAACTGTGCAAGACTGTTAAGGTATCGTTCATGCACCGGTAGGAATCGGACGTCAGATGGGACAAGAATGCGCAAGGAATGTTGTTAAGCGCTACCTATTACGGAGTGGTATCCATGCAGCTTCTCACCGGCTGGCTATGTGATAAATTCGGAAAGATGAAGGCTCTAATGTAAGGAAAAATAAAAAAAAAATCTAAACATATTTCAACAAATGGCTTTTTAAAGCAAATATTTCTCTATTACACATGCAGGATCGGTGGGAGTACCGTATTGGGTGTAGTGTCCGTCCTGTCGCCACTGATTATTCAATATGCCGGTGTGCCATTTTTCTTTGCTGCTCGCGTCGTTATGGGAGCTAGCATGGTAAACAAGAACTCTTGGCTTAATCTAATCTTTGCCTTGTAAAACAGTTCTATTTCTATATCTCCAGTGTTTCATGATATCGCCAGTCTTACCTTTACTGAGGCGCTGGACAACTTCTAAAGAGCAAGGGCTTTTGGTTGGTTTAGCTTTTGCAGGCGTCGGTTTAGCAAATGCGGCTACCTACCCGTTGGCTGGTTTAATATGCGAACTTAGTGGATGGAGATCCATTTTCTACTTTTGTGGTATGTATGCTTACCTAATCCCAGATTGTGATCAATAAGGACGTTTCAGGGAAATAGTGGGGGTCTTCAAACGGTAACTTTTGGTTGAAAAACAGGAATATGTGGCATCTCATGGAGTGCGGCAGCCTTTTTTCTAATTTACGACACGCCAGGAAGACATCCCCGCGTCGGTGTCGAGGAAAAGCAATATCTTGTGTCTACGCAACTTCAAAGTTTATCAAAGGTTAGGTGAAATCACTGTCAATAGCATACAGTCGGAGTATCTGACTTTTCATTTGACAAGTTCGAAACTAATTTCTTTAATTTAGAAAACGAAAACGGTTATTCCCTGGTCAAAAATACTTTTATCCGTACCAGTATGGGCCGTGGTTACCACCAACTTCTTCTTCTTTGCGGCTACGGTAATTTTTTAAAAATCGTATCAAACTTATTCCGAAAATCAAACGCTTCAAAAATTTTCATTCAGAAAGGAACCGTAATCAATTTACCGCTATTCGTCAGAGATGTCCTGGATTTCAGCGTCACTGAGGTACGCTCCTTCGTGATATACTGATATACGGCTAGCGGTTAACACTAATTAAAATGTTTTAAACGCAGAACGGAATTTTCTCCGCAATGCCTTCGGTGGTTGCGTTATTGCTCCACTTAGTAATCGGACCACTTTTTGACCGTGTACGAGCCAAAAAAATATTTACAGTCACAGTCGTTAGGAAAATATTTCACGTCATAGGTATAATTCCCTGTTTCATTCTTGAAAACAAAACAATGTTCATAAACTTTTATTTAACATTTCATACTCTTAGGCACTTTAATTCCAGCGATAATGATGTTCGTCGTCAGCCAACTCCCGCCCGAACAGAAATACATCATCATTGGTTTAATCACGATTGGCTACGCAATGTTCGAATTTGCCTGGATGGGAGGATTTTCGTTCGCCTTCATGGACATGGCTCCTGACTATGTGGGAATCATTCAGGGTATCAACAACACGATCGGTCTCATGCCTGGATTCATAATGCCAGTCGTAATTTCTAATATGACTCCAGAGGTAAAATAAGCGCTTCTTTTATTTCCTGAATAACAGATTGTAATTTTATTTTTTAACCAATTTCAGGGAACCCCTGAACAGTGGAGTTACGTGTTTATTATGTTTGGTGGATTGTACAGTGCAGCATGTTTGATATTTCTGATATTTGGAAATTCAGAATTGCAGAGTTGGGGCAAAGCAAAAGACACCAGCAATATCCAAATCGCCAAATCCCTCGAAACCGTGGTAGTGTGATAAAATGCATGTATAGGAAAAATAAATTCTTGATCTCTGTTAGGATCATTTAAATTCTGAGTTAAAACACATAACAGTGTATCAGACATATTTGTTCAAACTTTGCGATACAACTTACCAAGTGCCAGCCCATTTCGACTGTGCTGTGTTCAAGTTCAAAAACACGTACCTGGTTGTTTACGCGAAGCGCAATACAAACAAGAATGACCTGCATAAACGGGAAGGTCGTGATGTAACGAATGCGTATAACAGCTTTTGCGTATTGCACTGCACGTCGGCATTGTAAGCTAATTCGTTGAGTCTGAAGTAACAAACATCACTCGGAGACGTCGTGTTCCTATCGTAGAGGCATAAGAGTTAGACTATACGTTTGTAAACCCGCAATCTCCGATGGGAGCATTCAATCATCAACAAACCTTAGGCTTCACTAGTTTTCAACAAAATGAAGTCAAAGGAGGTGGATGGTGAGCCTCGAGTGATTGCACGTAAGTTACTTTTGCAATGGGCAGTGACGTTAATTAACTCGGTATCTTATAGCAATTTTGCCGAGTCTTCGATTCCTGTTGTACGATAAAGAACTAAATGTTTGCTATTTTTTACAGCTCGGTTGCTACTGAGCTGCAGATTGACAATCAGCTTTGCGTGTTTATTTACTTCTTTTGCCGCCATCTTAATGACGATCAACCTGTCCATGGCAATTGTATGCATGAACAAGCGCTCAAAACAGCTGAATAGAACGGACGGAATAAATAGCACCAATTCAAGTTTGGAATATCTTGGATTAAACACCACTTGTGGCGATGACCTCACAACGGTACAAGTACTATCTCATAAGTTCAATGTTCCATGTACCGCCTCCACTAAACCAAACTATGCTCATGACTTAAATTGCTGGACATACTGTACCACTGACAGGAAGGAGTTCTGGTTAAGGTCCGTGTAAGATTTCATGCTTGATTTTTGATATTGTAGGAAAAAGAAATGTTTTTAGACAAGCCAGCTCAGGGTATGCTATTGGGAGCTCTTTACTACGGAGTGGTTGCAGTCCAACTTTTAGTTGGTTGGCTATGTGACAAGTTTGGCAAGTACAAACTTCAAATGTAAGTAGAATATTTGGCATGTTCTATCCCGCAAGTTAAAATTATTAATGCAACGGGAAAAATGTTTTTTTTCAAACAAGGGCTCTCGGTTCCAGTGTTCTAGCAGTTGCATCCTTCGCCTCTCCAGTTGTTTTAGAATCTGCCGGTGTTCCGTACTACTTTGCTCTTCGTATCGTGAAAGGTGTTGCCATGGTAAGTTATCAACAGCGCTTTGAAATCATATCGTCACGTCAATCAAACGATTCTTGCAGAGCTTTGCCCTTTCTTCAACGATACCTATGCTAACTCGCTGGACGACTACCCAAGAGCAAGGTCTGTTGGTGGGCATTGCTTCTGCTGGCATAGGCCTGGCTAATTCAGTTACCTATCCGATTTCCGGATTGCTGTGTCAGCACGGAGGATGGAAAGCGATCTTCTACTTCGGTGGTACGTGTTGAGCTGTTGAACTATACTTAGTATATAACGGATAAAACATGTATATGTTGGATTTAAAAGCGCTACGATAACAAAATGTTACCGTTTTACTGATTTTTATTCGCATAGGAGCCTGTGGTACGATGGCAACGCTCCTCATTGTATGCTTAATCTATGACGGCCCAGCAAAACATCCTCGAGTGGATGCAGAGGAGAAGCAATACCTTCTTTCTTTCCAGAGTCAAATTTCAACGGTAAAATGACTGCTGTATTGCGGGATATTAAAAGAAATGACGAAGCATGTTTACTAAACCTCCGTGTTTTCATTTCATTCAAACAGAAGCGGCGAATAATCCCGTGGGCGAAAATGCTTCGTTCCGTACCCGTTTGGTCTGTGGTCGTCACAAATTTTTTCTTCTTCGCGGTAGTAAAGGGAATAGTTCTCAACCTGCCAATCTTTGTCCGTGATGTACTGGACTTCACAGTTACTGAGGTACGGTGTAAAAGATCTTAGACTAGTAGCTCAGCCAATTCCCATTTACAAATTTTGCTTTATTTTTTAGAATGGAATCTTTTCTGCAATGCCATTGATTGCTGCTCTTATGCTCCACTTACTCGTTGGACCATTTTTTGATTACATACGTACCCACAACAAATACACCTCTACTACTGTGCGAAAAATCTTCCATGTCGTAGGTATATAATCTCTGTCGTTTACCAATAAAACTGAATCGCACATGTCTTTATTTTTGTCATTGGCATGAACATTTAGGCACGCTTATTCCTGGGGCTTTGATGTTCATCTCCAGCCAGCTTTCGTCTGAGTACAAATATTTCATCATTTCGCTGATAACGATCAGTTATTCTCTTACTGAGTTTGCGGTGATGGGAGGCTTTGGTTACGCAATGATTGATCTTGCTCCCGACTACCTCGGTATTCTACAGGGGATCAATAAAACTATTAGTTTGGCTCCAGGATTTATTACGCCGCTTATCGTATCGGCCCTGACACCACACGTAAATCAATTGAGAGAGTTTTTTTTTTAATATTTTTATTAAATTTGTTGCTCCTGTGTTACTATATTTAGGGGTCGAGCGAAGAATGGCAACACGTTTTCATTCTTTTTGGTGGGTTATACGTTCTATCATGCTTAGTGTTTGTTACCTGTGGAAGTGCCCAACAGCAGAGCTGGGGAAAAGCAAACAAGAGTGATACAGTCAGTGCCCTCAACGATACAAGCAAACCGCGCACTAATTTTGCATAGAAAGGCCATAAGAGATTTCCATCCAGATATTTCTGCCTTATCAATATGAATGATTCGCAATAAAAATGCAATAATGGTCTGGCGCTTTGATATTATGCTGTTTCAATATGTTATTGGAGAAAGCATTATTCTTAGAAGGTTCATATATCCTATAGCAGTTTACTGTTAGAGAGAAGGAGACGAGCACCGTTATTATGTAACGATAGTAAATGGTGTTAACATCCAAACACTTTTAATGGAATATGTACGAGCACTCCGAAGCACTATGTATCGTCAGGATGGCCGAGCGGTCTAAGGCGCCAGACTCAAGGATTATTCCTTGGTCCTGTAAAAGGATCTTAGAATTCTGGTCCTCAACAGAGGGCGTGGGTTCAAATCCCACTTCTGACATACCTTTTTTTTATTTCTTGAGACAACGACGAACAATTTCGTGTTGTGAAGAAGTGTTCAAAACAAGACTGCCTTTTATGTAAGTTTTCCATTTGCCCTATAACAGATTCCGAGCCATTTTACATTTTACAAAAATTTACATGGAGTACACCATATGGTGTACCAAATGGTGATCGCGATGATTACACCAGTGTCATCTATCGGTAATGTTTGTATATTTCCTCGTATTCGGAACCAGGAAGTTGAAGGAAAGGGAAGGTAGGTGTTATTGCCACCTCAAAAATGTAGCAATCGTCGATCGCATCGTTGACCTTGCACATCATCAAATGTTGTGTTGAGATGTTGACAGTAACCGAAGTGTAATACCAAAACAGTGCAATAGTGTAGCCCCTCCAACGTGTACTTTAATGTCAGTCACGCTAGACTAGTTTCACCCTCTTTTATGTTTTTATCACGAACACAATTAAGTTGTAAAACATGGGGCCACCAAGTCCTTTCAAATCGACGACAGCTGTATTCTCTTTAGATGAGGAGAACAACTACAGTAGTCTTAATACGATTTCTCTTAATAGATCTTCGTTTGTGTCTGGGCCGATGTGTCAGTGTCTTCTTTCCCTGTTAACATTGGCAATCATGGCTTGCTTTGTATTTTTGTTTCGTGATTCCATTTACCATGTTCTACTATGGATAGAGAAACAGGACACCTGGGTTACATGCATCATGTTTACTGCCCTCTTCACAATTGTGTCACTACCTTTAACATGGGGTTATATATTGCTCAATCTTGCTTGTGGATATTTGTTTGGGATGTTGGCTGGTATATTGGTTGTTAGCACTACAGCAGCTGTTGGTGTGTTTTTTGCCCATGTAATCGTGAAGCAGCTCTGCCTTGGATTCATTACTACAAAGCTCCTCAACTCCCACAGCCTTCGTGCATTTGTGAATGTAATTTCTGGACCTCAAGCATTCAAAGTTGTTGCTTTTGCAAGACTTACTCCTATACCATTCGGGCTTCAAAATGCCATCTTTGCTGTACGGCCCTCTCATTTGTTCCTTCAAATTATTCATTATCTCATAGGTTTTTTTGTTATTAATATCTTTTCTTCTTTGCATCACGGAATCCACATTTTTAGGGGAGCTCAATCGGTGTTGGCCGTTATATGTTGGCAACAGCGTTAGGACTATTGCCTACTCAAGTAATCAATGTTTATTTGGGCAGTACATTAAGATCTATGCGGGACGTCCTCACTGACGACAATACTGCAACTACTGGATATGTCGTATTCTGCATTCAGGTCTTGTAAAAACTTAAACATCATTTATATTTAGTTTCTAATTCCCATGTTGAAATCAGGTTGCTATCAGTATTGGCTTGATGACCTATGTGGTTAGAAGAGCAAAACAAGAGCTGCAAAAAATTGTGCTGTTGACCACCAACACTCTACATAAAGTGGAACTCGGTTTGCCCGACGAACCATTCAGCAATAAGTGTTGATTATTAACAACATTGACTTCCGACAAAAGAAAGCTTATGCACTTCAATGTTCGCAATATTCACTCCGTTTGATAATTAGTTGAAACGCATGACTTATTGTATTTCAGTGTGTTCATCACCATGTATTTTTAGTAATAATTCCTGCCGCCCAGTTTCCCCAGATTGAGCTGGCTCTCAATTTACAGTTCGTGGGGCACAATTGCTTTAACTGATTCGCGAGATATTTATCGTATTTTTTGTTAACTGACAAAATTGACAATCAAGCTCTTCCCTTGCAGTGCCTACAGCTAACAAAGTACTTTAACTTTAAGCAATATGTTCACCTTGTCTCAGTTTACCCCTCATAATAACATGAATACGACTCTGGCAGCATTTTATTAATTCCATTCAGATGATCTAGTCCATGTTAGGCATCTGTTCCAATGTATTTTTGCGCATGCAAATTATATGGCTGCTAATAGGCGGGACGACTCGGGGAAAAAAAGATTGATATTCTACCAATTTATTTAAAAATGACCCTTTTAGAGTAAGTCGTGTTATATGTCCCTCGGCAATACACATAATTAATATTTATGCATTTTTTTTGTAGTTATAAACCAATCACTGTAAATTTAACAAACAAACAAACAAAACAAACAAAAAAGAAACCCGCCTCTTTCTTACCAGTTACGCAAGTCAGAACAATATTTTGTTTTTCATTTTTCCAAGAAAGAGGCAATTGATTTTCGTAACACGGCAACGGCGAAGTCCACGTCAGACTTGGTAATACACATAGGAGGTTTAATGCGGAAGACCTAAAAGAAGAACCGTTTCATTTGAAACATTAGTTGACGTTTATTTTATTATTATTATTATTATTTGAAAGTGCAGTTATAGCCTTACGTTGCCGAAGAATCCTCCTTTGCCGTAAAGAACTCCCATGTCTTTGCATTGCTCCCAGATAGCGAGAACGTCAGCAGGTGCGAGAGGGGCCCGTGTTTCCGGGTCCGAGACCAGTTCAACTCCGATCATCAAACCCTTACCGCGGACATCTCCAACCAAATTTGGAAATTCGTCACGCAGCTTGGCCAGCTCAAGAAGAAAATATGTGCCTACATCGCGGCAATTCGCCTGTGTCTGGTCCGCTTCGATGGCCTTTTTTTTATAGTTAACATTTTATTATGCCTTGGTTGATCAATGTTCTTTTACTTTAGGGAACTCACATCCAAAACTGCCATGCCAACAGTTGAAGCTACTGGATTTCCTCCAAAAGTGTTGAAATGTAAGGCTGCGCTCATCGTTTTAGCTATGGCGGGTGTGGTGACGACAGCTGCCATCGGGTACCCATTGCCCATTCCTTTTGCCATGGTGACAATGTCAGGAATAGCATCGTGACCCTCAAAACCCCAGAAATGCTCGCCGGTACGTCCAAATCCAGTTTGCACCTAAATTGAATAATGAACAGTGGTGATATAACAGACTGTTCAATAACGTACACAGCCGCATTCCTTGGTGAAACGATCGTTGCGCAACGTCAAGGTTTGTTGAGAAAGCAAGGAGCAATAAGTAATTAGTTTCAATGTTACATTCCTTCTGCTTACTTCGAACGATGTACGGGGCTTACCTCATCGGCAATGCAAACTCCACCGTAATTTCTGATTAACTTGAAAGCTGATTTCAAAAATCCTTTTGGATACTGGACTGTACCGCCAACTCCCTATATAATCAAACCGTCCCATGATCAGTTTTTAAGGACCTAGAGAAAGAACTAACGTCTCGATCACCTGAATAGATTCCGCGAAAAAGCCACCCACTCTTCCTTTCGGTGCTGAATAGCGTAACACTTCTTCCAGTTGATCAACATATTTGCCCGACGCAACGCACTGTCCAGGTGAGCAATTGCAGCTTCGAGTAGTCTGGACGGGAGAGTCACGACAGTGTTTTCCACCCCACTCTCCTCTGTAAGGATCAGCATTCATGGTCTAAATATAACATTTAGCATTACACAACTGATTTTACATAATTTCGATTAATTTAAACTACCTGATGGATGCCAAAATTGCCAGCAATGTTGAACCGCCAAGTGGAGTGTGCTGTGAGTCCGTTTGTAGCAGGGCTCATTCCATGGTAAGCGTTCCGAAAAGATATTAAATCGTAGCAACCAGTGTACATACGTGCCATCATCATTGCCAAATCATTGGCTTCAGACCCGCTGTTGACGAAATATACAACCTAGAAGGAAAATTAATTTCACGTTCTAGCTATTAACGTTCTCATGCGAAATTCTTATTTAATCTCCTATACTTTTAAATCTCCTGGCAAGGTGGCCACAAGTCGTTCCGCGTATTCATGGATTTTTGGGTGTAGATAAATGTTTGTCGTGTGCCAAACTTTATCTAGTTGCTTTTTGGTAGCTTCATTTACTTTTCTAAAAAATAAAACAAGAACAACACAGTACTTTGCCAGCTGATTAATAGAAATGGTAGGCAAAAAATCACAAAATTTGACTTACGGATGACAGTGACCAACAGATACAGTAACAATGCCTCCAAATAAATCAAGATACCGAACACCATTATGATCAAACAGCCACTGCATGTGTCCTTGATGAATAAGAAGGGGGGTTTTGTAGTAGGTGAAAAGAGCAGGGTTTAAGTGATTGGCACGAATAGAACGAATTTTATCAAAATCTGGTCCCTAAGAAAAAGAATTGGTATAATTCACACTCTATTGGACAGTGAACCATTATTACTTCATAAGGAGTGGGTTGAAAACTTGTCGCAGGCATTGGTGGAACAACAACATCCTTGGCTGATAATGAACTAGCCCTTTGGTAGTAAGTCTGGATCCCTGTTAAATACAAAATTTATTTGAAATTTAGATAAAGAAAATGTTTTCTAGATGATAATATAAAGTTTAAACAATACCAAATCGTAACTGCTTCGAAAACAGGTTGGCGCTAGGTAGAAAATTCATTTTTGAGCAACTGAATCGCGTCAGAGCGGCAACTTGTGGAGCGCTTTAACTTATGCGCCGCATTGAATCTCGCCTGGCTGTACGTAAACGATATGTCCCGAGCAGTCCCGAAAACTTATATGGTAATGCTTTAACAAGCTTCGATTGTCTACACTCTACATGCCTATCCAAGGTCAAATAAAAATCAAAACAAAAACAGCTATGTGGCACAACGTTGCCATCCTCTTAAAATTCAATTTCAAAGGAAGAATTCATTTATACATAAATTCTTCATTTTATTCGCTCCCACTCGCTTTGGATATCAGTAAGCAATTTAATGCCATAACATGATACATTGTAAAGCTGTTACAATAGTATTTCCAAAGGGGAGCATATTAATAAGTAAATCCAATTCGATTAAATTGCTGCATGCATCCGTGGCGAGAGAGAGTCTACCAATTTCAATTCACAGTCAAGAGCTGCTCTAAACAAGAAATCAAGAGTAGGCTGAGTAGCCCAAAACATAAGGCATCAGGAAAACTACGCACAGAGTCATGCTACGCAGTTCCTTGAATCCTGCTTCACTTACACAGATATAAGTCGATATGACTGATGCGATTGAGTTGTATACCTATCATAATTGTCGTGCATATCAAGTTATCATACCGCTTTCCACCACAAAATAAAGAATGTAAATACTAAAAAAAAAATAATAAAGCAAATAAATAAAAACCTTTAAAGGAAATGAGAAGGTCGAACGGGCATCGCTGTCCCCTCGGGCGACAAGTTGATATGGGGAAGTAGGGGTACTCTCAGGAACTGCGAACTCGCCAAACAAGTCAAAACCTTTGAATAAGTTGCACTGCACTTTTGAACTGTGTTCTCTAAATCAATCACAGTTTCCAAAATGGCCGATATTGCCAGTGATCCCACAGCCGATCGTTGCCAGCTCAACGCGACCCTCAGCTCGTCTGTTCATGACAAAAATGAGCTTTTAAGTTTCTATCAACAGTGGAGTGACAAGTATGATGAGGTAATGTTGAACAATTGAACCTACCTTTCCATGTTTTGGCAAAAGGGCAATTACGTCCAATGAAGACTTCTTGCTTGCTAACACTTTGACAAGCATGCAGGCTATAATATAAAGTGTCGAGTTTCTCACTCACTTCGCCCCAAGGTGCTGTCGGCCTACAAAGGCTAAATTGTTCGTTGATTTTCTTTTCTATTAGTGGATCTTTTGCGGACAATCGTTAAATCAGCGTTGCCAGTTTTAAGGAAAAACTTAGCGAGAATTCAGAAAGTGTCATCGGAAAAAAAGAAACACAAATTTCTTCTTTTCATTTTTCCTTTTTTTTCCCTTTACTTTGCAACCAGAAAGAGCTGACACGGCTGCAATTACGCAAATATAAAAATAACAAAATAAAGAATCGGTGAAAACGATCATTCGTATGGGAACTCGGTTAGTCGGTCTTGTGGTTTGGCTTCGGCGTGAACTTTTTCTTCCACGTGAAAAAAACTAAACACGCATGTGTCATTCCCGCACTGCAATGGCACAAAATGGTACTGCGCTACCACGAGATTTCAAATGTGTGCGGCTCGGTCTTTTTTTTATTTTTTTTTTATTTCCGCTTTCTAATAGTAAAGAAAAATAATAAAGCCTTACTAATTGTTCATTATTGCTATTTCTTTCTTAATTTTCTCACCTTTTATAATTTTTTTCCCCCTATCAATGATGGCATACGGGTTAGGATTTCCGAACGGAGCATTACATCGGACCTTGTTTGACCGTCGAGGCCGTTTGCGAGCTCATTCCCGATGAAAAACGTGCTGACGTCACGGTGTTGGACGTTGCCGCCGGCACTGGATTGGTCGGTTTGGAGGTAAACAATTAAAAAACCCACACTAACGACTGAGGCGAGAAATGTTAACTTGACCGTCTTTTTTCGAATTCGTTTATTGCCCAGTTAGCGAAAAATGGTTTCAAGGTGATCGACGCTATTGACGGATCGGAAGCCATGCTAACTAAATTACGCCAAAAGGGCATTTACAGACGCACAACACAGGTGAACACTTCCATTTTCAAATTAGGGTTATTTAATTGCAAATATTCGTGATTACAGGCTATGCTGGGCGATGGCGGAGATAGCGAATCTCTACCACAAAATGCATACGACGTTGGTACGTTTTATTTCACTTAATTATCTGAAATGTTTGAATAATTGCGTGTTGCATTACCTGTTGGGACAGTAACGAGCTCCGGTGGATTCGTTCCCGGTCATTTGCCGGTGTCGGCCGTGCACGATCTCATTCGCATGTGCAAACCAGGCGGGTTGATTGTCATCGTGATGCGTTATGAGTACCTAAACACTTGCGAGGAACTGCGTCCATTGGAGCCGCTGATGATCGAGCTGGAGCGCAAGAATCCGAGTTGTTGGAGCCGACTGAAGCGCCACATCAGTCCAAACTACCTGCTTGACAAGGAAGGCATTGTCTTTGTCTATCGAAAATCTTTGTGAGAAATAAAAGGTTGAATAGATTTGAGTCCTCTTTTATTCCCTCACATAACGCTGTCGTCGGCGGTGCAATCATAAGTCCGTATTTTCTGATGGAAGACGCAGCGTCTGAAAGTCACCGCAACAGCAACCTGAACGACCTCCTTCATCTCTTGCGAATGTAATAATAATAATAATAATAAAAAGATGTAATAAAATAATATAAAAGAGACACAAAAAGAAAATGAGGCATTCGAAATTCCTTCAGCGCTGTAAAAAACAGAAAAAAATAGCAAATGGAAAGTGATGGGCTAACGCATCATCGCTGCTGGAAGTGAAACAAGAATCATCTTAGTCCCGCGGCAGGAGTCGGTGGTCTCTCCCGTTCGGTCGTTTGGTCCCGATATGTGAACGCGTGACGCTAGATGGTGCCAGTCGTGATTTTCGCTGGTGTGTACTCAAGTTTTTGCTTATAAAATAGAAACCAAAATCCGAAAAGCCGGATTTGCTTTGTGCCAATATTGGAACGAGACTAGCGATGGCGATTCCTGTTCTCTGCAAAACGTGATCACCTGCAGGCAAATCCGTTGAGTAAAAAAAATGGTTTGAAAACGGCCAAATAAAACGAGTGGGAAAATAGAAAAAAGTTTTATGGATGTTTTCTTTTTATTACTATTATTATTGGAAAGAAGAAAAATCGGGCACATCATGAAGCCAATCCATTTTTTTTCTATTTGGAGAGGTATCTCACCAAAAGAAAAAAAAAACACGTCGCCTTTCTATCTGGACATCCTCCCCTCCCCCCCAAAAAAATTAGATAAAAGAAAATCAACTAAACGTTTTCAGTTGTGTACCAGTTTCTTTTAATTTTTGTCTTTTAGTTATTAAAAAAAAAAAGGTTTTTCGAGTTCGAGTTTTCGATACCCGACCTGTTTTGCACTTTCACGTTATCGGTGATAGGAAAACAGCCCAAAGCATTTACGTGGATATGGTCATCCATTCGTCACCTTCGAAAAATCTTTCATTTCTTTAGAAGAAGGGAATAAAGCGGAGGACATGGGAATACCAACATTGGATAACGTTTAAAAAAAACAGGACGGAACCATCATCCTCCGCACCCTATAAATAACATCCCCATCGGAGCGGCGCTCATCCAAGCCAAGTGAAAATTTAAAATATTCAAAAGAGGGAAAAAAAAGATGAGACACCAAAGAGAAATGTCGCTGATGGATTGACGTACCAAATCCCCCGCACCAAAAAAAAGTAGAACTGATTCACGAACATTCTCTTCCATTTTATTGTGCGGTTTTTTTCTTTTTCTTCAGATTTTTCCGGCGTGATAATTAGACAGTTTTTTTTTTCTTCTCCTACCAACCCCCCTTCATCTCTCTCCTCCAAACTTTCTTTCCCCCTTCTTTTTTTTCTTTCTTTTTCTTCTAGTAAATAGTAAGTGAGAGAGAGAGAGAGAGGTCGTGTGAAACATTCGGCCCCGCTGCTGGGACGCGCGGCAAAAGGCTCATATGGATCCTTACGTAATAAATAAGTAAGGGCTGTAATTGAGTTTGAGATGATGGCCGCCTCTCTCTCTCTCTCTCGGAGAAGCAAATGCAAACGAGAGTCGCACAGGTCTGTGTATATGAATAACAGAGAGAGATGGCCTTCCTTCAAAAAAGAAAAAAAAACACGGAGGGAAAAGAGAAGCGGACTTGTTGGGGCTGTCCCAAATTAAATTACACACCTTCACCGATAGAGACCGCGCGCTGAGAGGAGGCACGAATATAAGAGTATATAGAGAAGCGTTGGAGCTTGTGTGAGGTGCCCTTCTTAACGATCCCGAAAGAAGAAAAAGGTCAGCCGGGGTCGTCCGATCACAGGTGGCATCGGCCAGATACTGTTTCATCCAGCTCTATTTTCCCTAATTAAATTCCGCCCAAGTCGTATCGTTAACGGGAGTCCTCTTTTTCTCTCCATTTTTTTTTTTTTTTTTGTTTTTCTATTTTTAATATTGGGGGGTGTTCAGCTCAACCTGTCGGGCTGCTGCTGGGTCCGTGACACTCATCAGACACCTCCTCTTCTTTAACAAAAAAGAAGAGAAGGTGAAAAAAAAAATTAATGATAATTGTTGAAAGTGCGCGAATGAACGGCTTTTTTTTTTTTGCTCATACGCATGCTCGTGTGCGATCATGTCTATTATATTCATCGTGTAGTCGGCATAGGTGTTCGTGTAGGTGAGAGGCATATCTAGTGAAGTACACATAAGAGTTTTAAAAGAAAATGAGGGGAGGCTAGGAATCTTGCTGGGCCGGAGCTGCTGCGTGCCGTTCCCACAGTGGATGCCGCCCAGAGTCGTGCAGTGAAAGCCAAAAGCATCAATTGGTTGGCTGGCTGTTTTTTTTTTTTTTTTTGCTGGGCTATATACTGATGTGTTTCTATAAGCAAATGAGGCCGATAGAGCTTAGTGTTATGTCTGCCTCTAAGATTTTGTTTTTCTTTTTAATATTATTTTTAAAGGTTTTTTTTTTTCTTCTGTTTTCTCGACATCTTTTTCGACATACATATGCACGGCACATAATCTGGTGCCGAAGGTTCACAGAGCGGCTCGACACATTCATTCGATTTCATTGCACATTTGTTTCCTAATAACGCACGAAGGCAATAGATGATTCTTATTTCCTTCTTTTCTTTTACGACTGCCATCAGTGAAACGTTTTTTTTCGTGTGTTCCTCCATGCAGTTTAACATCTCAACCTTAAGACTTGCCCGGCTTTAGTTTTTGCGCGGAGTCTTGTCCGTCCGTCAAAGCGGACGGGCGAATGAGATGTTACTCCGCTTTCATGTGGGCAATATAGATGATGTTAAAGAATCGCTCACGCCCCTTTTCATTTCATGTTTTAAAGCTGAAAACACACACCAGATATTCTAAAATATTTGTTTTATAGTTTTGATGGAACCTTTTTCTTTATGACATAATTTTATTTTCTTGGTCTAGGACATACGAGACGCAATTCTGAAGTTTTCAGCTTGGCTAGTGCCGTGTCGTTTGGTGTTCCACGACGCGAGTCCAACGGCTCTCAAACGCATCTAGCCAACAACACATTGGCCGGCTCCCCATCATTCTGCATTATACGACCGACCTAGCTAAACTTCAAGGGTTTTTTTTTTAAGTCCGGAAATTGCGATACGCTTTGAAATGTGGCCGAGGAAAGTTAAAGTTTCTGACGCGTGCCGCCCTTTTTTTCAAAAACATTTTTTGAGTTCACACAGAGTATAATTAAATTGGATTAGAACGTGTCGTTCATATATACGTACTGCGCAGTTGTTTAATAGAAGAATGTAGATTCTTTCTTCTGAATTTTTAAATGTAAACCAATTTTTTTTCATTCTCATTTGACACGGTAAGAAATTAAGAGATAGACACACACTTGGGGTTACTACATAACGAGACAGATTGCTTCAAGCGATTTTAAAGCCACAGGTCGTTTGTTCATGAAATGCCGTCCGTGTGTGCTGGGGCCAATGACAAATCGTCACCGACTTCACATCCATTCATCACCTTACTTTTTTTCTTTTAAATTTTATTTGAGAGAAAAAGAAAAAAAAGACCTGCTGCTTTTTGTGTGTGTGTGTGTGTGACCGTGTTTTTGTTTGTTTTTAGTTTTAGGGCTTGTTCTTCTTCTTTTCTGATAAATGCGCCACAAGGTATATAAAAACCATCGATCCAAAGTGTCTAGGTCTTGTCTTTTATCATCAGATTTCAGGAATAATAATAATCCACACAAAAAAAAACAGGAAAAACCAAAGGAAAAAAAAAGGGAAACGCACGAAAAAGAATTTCAGAAACGGAGGGCTTAAAAAAAATTAAATAAAATAAAACTTTCTTTGAACCGCTTGATGAACCGGTCGGCCACCACGACAACTCTGTCTAGTATATGTATACCTGTGTGTGTACATATAAAAACGACACCGGGACCGGTAAAGCTCGCTTGTCGTGGCCCAATCACACACACACACACACAAAATTCTTGTTTCTCCTCCCTTCGTCTAGTCAAATTTATTTCCCAATTATTGGCGTGTGTGTGTGTTGTTTTTTTTTTTTCTCTTTGGAGCGTGATTGCCGTTACGCTAAAAGAGAAAAAAAAACAAGGCAGAAAAAAAAATTAACAAATCACATAACAAAAAAAAAATAGAAACTTGAAAATATAACGGAGTTTTCACGAGAGAGAGAGAAAGGTCGTTCCGGGGTCACGAACGCAACTTTGTTTCGTGTCTCTTTTCTCTTTCTCCCTAATACACACACACTAACACACACACACACACACACACCTTTTTATTTTTCTTCCCTGAAATATTTAAAGGGTGGAACGTTTTATTTCTCTGCTCACAAAAAAATTCAAGAAATCCCCCCTCTATCGAAAGAAGAAAAATGATAGAAAAAAAAAAGGGCACATTGATTATTGAAGATAAGTAAGATGCCGCCATCTTTGTCTGCCATCATTGATCATGTATTTTACCTTAGCTGCGTCATTGATGCATAAAACCCCGACGAGTGGGAGAGACCCATGTTTTTTTTTATTTTTCCCTCTTTTATCAAACACACACCTTATAGTCGCCTGGCCTTCACGAGATATATTGCTGGCCAATATTTTTGTTTTCATTTCTTATAAAAAAAATCCACCATTTTTCGTGATTGTCCGTGAATTTCCACGATGTGACACGGATCAACGACCGCACAAATTTCAAATATCAAGAAAAAACACAACTCAAAATGATTGGTGGAGTTATCGGCAATAGGTCGAACGCGATTAAGAACAAACGGGGCGAAGAAAACGCTTGGAATTCAACGAAGAAATAAAAAAGGCAAGAAGACGAATGAACGTTTGAAAAAGAAAAAAGGACGAACGACATATTTACACGATTGGAAACGCGTGTTGCATGATGACTCCCCGTCGATGAAGACGTTTCATCTTTTTTTTTCTCCTTTTCTCCCCCGCTCCCCCCAATGTCGGTATTCCTCCCTCTCTTCATTTTTCTCTTTGCCGAGTTATTTCCGTGTTTATTTTTTTTTTTCTACCAATCAAAAATAATGTCTCCATTTTCCCAACTCAAAAAGGGAAAAATATACAGTTAACTTTTTTTTTTCTTTCCAAAAAAATCTATACAAACGTGTATTGACACACGGAGCAAAGACGTGTATACGATCTGGTCGACTGATAATCACTCGAGCCGCACGGACGGCTTGCGTCAACGGTGCTCGTGCGTGCATCATCAGGTATAGAGAGTAGGGGGGGGGGAGGCCCAACGTTTGACATGGATTCACACTGGTGTAGGCCTAAAACACGGAGACATGTGTACACGTTGGTGTAACACGTTTTGTTTCGTCCGTGTTCGTCGTTTTCTATGTTTGTGTGTAGGCTCTCTGTGTGATCCGATATTGGCCTTCAGCATTTGGCTGAGCGATGATCTATTCACGTTCTCAGTTTCTCGCCCCATTTCCTCTTCTTCTCTGCTGATGTTCATCGACGTGCGTATAGATGCGGCATACAACAACAGCGCAGGGGAAATGGGGAAAAGGTGGACCTTTTTTTCTTTTATTCCCTTTCAAACAAAAATGCGCCGTCTGTGACATCGACAGTGAAATATTGAGAAGCGATGGGCTCGCGCATTCCAAAACATGTGCCGCCTTTCTACATCTCTTTTCTATATACATCCATCGTTTCGAATCCTGGAGTATTTTTCTTCAACAAAAAATAAGAATAAGAGCTTTTTTCAAAAGATTTTTTTTTGCTCTTGTCTTCAGCTTCTCTTTTAGTGTATTAAATGTTTTTCTAATTAAAAAAAAAAAGAAAAGATGAGTAAATGAAGTCTATAGATATGATGTACATACAAGCCGCAATTCCCCATTTTAAAAAAAATGGAATTGTAAAGCGAGACGGATGACGAAGGAGGTCACGAAAAGGACACAGTCACACCTATATATGATTCGTTAATATACCTGGGCGTTTTGGCGTTCCGGTCCGGTTAAAAAAATGTTTCGAGAAGGTGAAAAGAAAAGAGGATGATGAAACAAATATTTTCTTTTGAAGACGACAACACGATCGAGAAAATGAGAAGAACATTTAAAATGATATACATAAATATATTCTCTTTTTTTTTTAAACTAATAAACAAAACGATAAGAAAGAAAAAAAAATCGTCGAGGAAGTTCTGCTCCCTCGCGTTGATTCAAAAGGAAAAAAAAATGAGATGGAGAATGAAAGAGAGACCGTGACACGTCAGAGTGGGGAATCTCTTTTGCCGGGGTCGTTCATTTGATAGCAGGAGGTCTGCTGATGTTCTCCAGTTCTCTTTTTTTCCTTTTTTTATTTAGCTCCTCCATATGATTTTGATATGAATAGTATTTAAAAAAAAAATAAGCAAAAAAAATAAGGAGGAGTTCGGGAATGAAGAAGAGAGGCTTGCACATAACCATTTGTTACCTTTTAAATGAAAAAAAAGGGAAATGTACAATACATTTATCTGTATTTATATACGTACAAAGATATATGTTAGATTCAAGCGGAATAAATCGCCGATGATGGCCGATGATGAGGCACGCCGCGACTCCCAAACGCTAATGATTTCTTGCGTTTTTATTTTATTTTCCCCTATATACCTTTCCCATTTTTTTTTTCCATCGACCATTTTCTTTCTCACTCTATCACTTCTCTATCTCGCATTTTTTTCTTTTCTCTATATATACGTGAGGGCGTCCTGCCCTTGTGTACAATTATAAATATACTGAAAGAAAATGGGAGAATGTTTTTTTTGACGGCCGCCAATAAGGGACCGGCGTGAGCGAACGCAGTTCATCGGCGGCACGGATCGGTATGTTACATTCGAGCCAGCGGATATGAAATGATTCACTCTGCATGAATCACTTCTTCTTTATCCATTTCTTTTTTTTTTTTCAATTTTATTTTTGGAAAGAAAATAAGTTGCCTTTACCAACCGCGCCTCACCTGCGTTATTTATTCACTTACACATTACACACAGACACACCTTTAAAAGAAGAGGCTTGAAGTAAATACGCTTGATTAGCTCTGATATGCGATTATCGTCGGGCATTCTTTATTGTCTCTCTGTATTATAAAGTTTGGCCAGCAAAAAAAAGAGTGGTACCCCCCTCTTTTTTTTTTTTTCTTTTTGGTGTCTGGAACGGCCGTGATGATGTTGACCTCTCCAAAAATCTTCTTCCAGCCCGCACTGTACGCTGTATATATATAGCTCTCGATTATGGGCGTTTTGATGGCCGAGACACACACACAAAAATGATTCAACCTTCATTTCGTTCTAAAATTAATTCTAAACTATATACATGAAGCGGCGTTCTAATTTTAAGAAATAGAGTTGACTTTTGCCTTATACATATATAACCATGTTTACCTTTATTAATCCTTTTTCTCGTTTGTTATATGTTGTTAGTTCCAAAAGCATACTTCCCTTCGCGGTTGGATTTTTCTTCTTTCTTAAATGAAATAGCCATTTTTTTGTTGTTTTTGTGTTGCTGGGCTTGTTTTCTTTTCTGTTTTCTCCTTAAGTTAATATTCGTATTAGTACTTGAATATGGCGCCCGGGCTTAAGTTTCCGATCATGATGTCGTGGCCGGTGGCGGTCTCGCCCACTTTACAGTCCTTAACACAGAGAGAGAGAGAGACTATAGGCTACTAATATTCCACGGTATTTATGGATGTAATATAGCGTGGGACCACGATTGAGGAAAAGACACACACACAAAATATGGAAGGAGTAATCAAGTCCCAATTAGTAAAAGAAAAAAAAAAGAACATTTTTTTTTTTTGGCTTGTATATTACATGATTTTTGTATGGCCGTCTTTTTTTCCTTCACTATAGCGGGTCGTTGCTGGCCACCAGGTCGGCATGAATATTTCAATAATTCCGTTCATTTCTTTCATTTCGTTCTTCCTGATGTGTGTGTAGCATCTATACATCTATTTTTTTGTTTTGTTATTATTATAATCACTGTTTCATCGTTTGCATTTATGCTGGAAATGCTAGAGAGATATACAAATATATGAGTGTGTCTCTAGCTCCCCGGGAAGAAGACGAGGGGTCCGTTTTCTCTCGAATAGTTTCCATTCCCGCACTAATCACAGCACACACACACTCACGTCACGCCCTCCCCCCCTTGTTTTCCTGCCCTCTCGGGCAAACTTGTTAGCGCAGGTTCATTACGAAAAATTTAATAGCCAATTGGGTCTTGTTGCTCTTTTTTTTTTCGAGTCCCTGGACCAAAGTGGGACTTCTTTTTCGGCTCCTTCCCACCCCACCCATGTCCACCTCATTCCCCGCTGTGGACTTGATCGAAACTTTTCTAGGTTAAACGTTTATTTATAAACATATCGGCTACGTGTCATGATAATTAAGGCTCTCGTATAATCCACTGCATATCGTCTACAAAAAGCCCAAGAAACATTAAGAATTTAAACTTTGTTTTTTATATTCACGTAATTTGAAACAAGATTTTTCAAAAAGCTGGTTGAATTTTTTTTTTGTTTGATTGGGTTCATGCACAAATCGATTTCCCTTCTGCTCTATTTTCGTGCTCGATATATAAGTCTAGTCCGCCCTATAACGATTTCATACGTTCATGTCCACCACTTATCGGATCTTGTTAAAAACTATGTTAATTTCACTGAACGTGTCAGACCAATTTCTCATACACGTTGCATGCGTGCATTGCCTATGCAATCAATCCAATTTTTTGTTCTTTCCCCGAAATTCAAATCAAATTCCAACGTCGAACGGGATCAACCGGATTGTCCAATTTAAACAATTTTCCTTTTTTTTTTCCCCCTGCTATTTTTTATTTCCCGTCGGCAGGTTTTGGATATGCATCTGAAATCAATGTCAATGCTTGTGTTAGAGTTATAGTCAAACTACTATACGTTTGTTCCAGTTGTTCCGGCACCTGCAGATGATTACAAAAAAAACTCTGACGATTTTTCCTTCAGAATGGCCGCAAATGTTCGTACGCAAGTACGTGACGTTGTTACTAACGTACAGGATATGTATACAAAAACACGCAAACGCATCGGACATCACTTTGCCCTTTGTTATTCAAACACACCGACATCTCATCCCCGCCAGGTTTATTTATTATTCATCCCGAAGGCATCATTTTAAATGTCCAAGAAACGGAGACACGTTTCTTTCAAAGTGGTTCATTATCCCGACAATTTTGGGCATCTTCCTTTTCACTTTTTTTTTAGACGATAATTAACATTTAAAGGAAATCAGGTGATATATTCTAATCGTTTCATTATTGATGGTTTATTTAAGAATAAAAGCGATAAAGAATTTAGTTTTTTTTTTAAAGGGGGGTTCCGAGTTTGCTTTAGGTGTGTATTTGGCGTCTTGATTGGGCCGCGTCGGGCGGTTTCTCCCCCTGTTGAAGAGACGGGCCAAAAAAAAGGTTGTGGTCGTGTGGCGCGTCACGGAGACGCCGCCGTGAATAAATCATTGGCGCGCGCAGACAGACGAACAAGTTCCATCGCTTCGAATCTTTTTTTTTTTTTTGCTTCTTTACACTTGTATCCTATTTTTCTAATTTTATTTTCTCATTCGTAAACGAGAGAGGAAAGAAAAAAGTCTTTTAACGATATAAATTACCTGCTCATCTGCCGGCGTGCATATTCATCAAGCGCATTTGATAGTGAGGTGGAGAGAGGGGGGAGGTAGCTCATATATAGATAGGTATATAGACTGCATATAGTACATATACCCTGACGAAGGGAAGTGATTAGCATAGCTGTTCGGCAGTCCGTGTTACTCTAAACGTATACCGGAGAAACGTTTGAAACATTCCCCAAATGTTAAACAAATTTCGGGCACCGACTCTGTACGTGTGTTGGATTTATATATAGATATATAAATACACAACAAAAAGAAAATAACCGACTAATAATGGAGAGATTCAAGGAGAGAAAAACAACTGATAAAAGGAGGGCGGAGTTTTTGAAGGGGGATGTTCCCAATCGTCGGTGAATAGCGCCAGCGTGAATAACAATGGAGAGTCCGAGAGTCGTTTCATTTAATGAACTCATCATCAAGCAAAACAAAATGAAAATAGAGGGATATTTAACCGGCAACTATACATGTGTATATGTTGTACAAAGCTATTTTTGAAAAAAAAAAATCTCGTAATTTGTTTCCCCCTTATTTGATCTCCACTTTCCTAAAGATCGGGCACACTAACGAGCGGACGATTATTCCTTCATTTTTTCCGTTTCAATCACTCGGTCGTTAAAAATAGATACAGAAATAGAGACATATTATAAAAATAGCGAAGGGTCGCTGAGAGGAGTTGATTAAAAGAACACCCCGATAACGAAAAAACTATGAAATGTTTTGATATGTAAATACATTGATGAATTTTCACACCTTCTGCACGTATACCAACGTTGTGTATGAGTTTTACCAGTTTTATTTTAAACTGATGCGCTCTCCAGAATTCAATAAGAATCGCCCACATGATTTATTATCAGATAAATGTTTTTCAAAACTACAACTTGCAAACGATGTGTGTGTCTATCCTCAAAGCAGGTTCACTTTTTCTTTTATTTTCGACTTTTATTTCGGTGAGAGGGGGGCAGACTTTTTTTTTCAGGTTAGGGGGAACGTGTCGTGCCGTTGCACAAATCACGACTCGAACCAAAAAAAAAAACTTTAAATCCCCCCCCCCCCCCCGTCCAAAGAAGAGCAAAAAAATAAAAAGAGGTCAAAAAAATCTTAGCCGTTATAATGCATTTGTGAAACGGAAGAAGAGGGGGGAACTGCACGGTTTCGAATGTGTAAGAAAAAAAAAAATTCTACGCAGAATAAAAAAACATGGAAATGTTGGAAAGAAAAAAAAAAGAATGTTAAGTCAGCGGCGGCGACAAGAAGAAGGATATTGTTGTTGTGTGAAGACGATGATTTGTGATTTCCTTCTTTTCTAGCGGCGTTTCATCACCCCCGCGTCGTCGCCGCCACACTGCAACCCACAAAAAAAATGAAGAAGAAAACCCAGGATGAATGACGATATATACGTGGAATATATATAGACTCAAATCCTCTGCTTGTATAAAAGAATAACTAACCTGACCCGGTGGTCGTCTAGACGAAAATAGCAATTGTAATTGTAGAACTTTCTGGTTGACATGTCCAAAAAAAACCTTTTTTTGAAAGGCGATATCCATTTGCACAATTTTAGGATGGACTTTGTCCTTTTCTTACTTGCTTCACTTTATGACGTAAGAATGAAATCTACAAGGATGTCGGGTGCGATGCTACGCGTCTCATCGTTCCCTCCATCACATTTTCTGCCGAAATTCCTCCGTTAACACCATAAATAATAATAATAATTTTTTTTTTAAAGTGGGGCCTCGTATAAAAGAAAAAAAAAAAAGAAGCCGAATAACATTTTCGGTTGACATTTATAACGTCCGGACGGTCTATTATAGATATACGTGTGCCCTATGTTGTGGTTATATTATACTCCAAAAAGGGCCAACGCCGTTTTGCGAGCGCACCGGAGCGTTTCGGCTGGCCAGCGGTTGGTTCGGTGGCTGCGGCGGCTGATTTGCCCGTAACTAACGACCGAAAACCCCGCGTGAAATAATAAAGAAAAATAGAAGAAGAACAAAAAAAAAATCAAAAGAGGGAACTGAAAAAAAAAAAGGGGAGCGACCAGACGAAAAGGGAGGAAGAGCGCGCGTGCTCGCCACGCGTCGCGGTACTCGAATCCCGCTACGGTGTCTTGTTCCCGCGACGCCGATTCGTGTACACTGTGTACGTAAACTTTAGCGACAATCTTCCCACCCCTACCGTGAATATATTTGAACAACAACGATATTAAACTAATGACGACGTGTCCGTCACTATACATATAGGCTGGAATTTTTTTAATTTAAATCGCTGACTATAGTGAAATTGATGACGCCCATTCGGTAGTTCCGGCGCTGATTGATGACCGTCTTTTACGTCTTTACGGTCTCCTTACAGTTTTCTTCCACACACGCATTCGCTAGTTTCTTTTTCTCTCTGTGTCCATATAGCTATGTTATTGAATTTTCCCTTATATTCTCTTTTTTAGACAAATTTCGCCAAGTCGTTCATTAAGATAGGCAAAAGATAAATCGATAACCCAAACTTCGAATGCTCAATAAACAAAAGGGGAAATAAAATGAAAACGCAGCGAGTTGCTTCGTGTGTGTGGATTGGCAGATCGTCTATAGTGTGTGTGTGTGTGTGTGACGACTGGTGGGGTGCGTACGTGCCGTGTTTTGTAACGTGTTCTGCGTGTGACATGACCATCTGCAGCAGCTGTAAATGCCCGTGCGTCTCCTCCCTATTCCCTCCCAGCCTTGTCCTCTGTGATCGTTTAGATTTCGGGACGCCCCGTTGAAAGCAATTTCCAGTCGTGCTCTTGTCTCAATGACTTTTCTCTCCTCTTCCTTTTTTTTTTGCATTTCATTTGACTATAAGCCACTAGTTTCTTTTTTTTTCTCGTGTTGTTGTCTCTTCCGTTATTCAATTAGTGTATATATATACAAGCCAAATTTGAATGTGAGAATCCAATCTGAAAACGGAGAGAGAGACAACAATTTTGTGCGTAGCTCTCTCTACGAAACGGATGTGTCTCTACCAGTCCTTGCATTTCTTTATTTCTTTAACGTTTTTATTTGTATTCTTTTCTCTCTTTTTCGGGTTTTTTTTTTCTTATAGTTGCCCTATAGCAACACGTTTTGTTTAGTTTTCCTTGCCAACTGTATCAGAATCTCTTGAATGAATCAATGCCACTAAAGAAACAGCATCCAGTTTCGTGAAGTTGATTCATCGTGAGAACCTGTCGCCATGGGGATCGCATCTGGCGCTGAATGGGGCAGAGTATATAGAAACGGGATCTTTACTAATGTTCGCACATCCCCACCAAGTAGAAGGAAACCTATATTTATTGTTTGAACATACAAAATGGCTCGATAGTGCTGGTGGGGTAGGTCTTGTTCTGTATACGACGAGAACATGGAAATGCCCAGTCAGCAAAAGTGTCATAATAAATGGCTGCCAAATCAAAAACCCACGACCTTCCACAAAAACTCTGAGAAACTGATCTTTTCTTTTAGCGTTTGTGAAAGAGATTTAAGTTTAAAACAACAAGCAGCTTTATGGGTATATAGACGCAACCCCCACTCTCGGATTGCCACTGAACGATGTTCGTTTTAGGGCCCCTGACATTCGAATCCGCGCGGAACAGCCGGGTCCTTTAGATTTAATGTTATAACTTACTTGACAACTAGTTTTCTATCTCACCGTTCACCCAACCACACTTGATGAAGGTCGTTGCTCTTGCATTATTGCATATCGTTTTATATTCGTCAAAATTCTTTTATAAACAGATCCATTCGTTCCTTGCAATCACGCGCCAATCAAAAATTGCTGGCACATTTCGATCAAGCATTTCGTCAGCCAATTGATTTCAGTCTACAAACAATTAAATCTGGAATCATCAATTGTGACGCGATGGTTGGACACAATCCCATTGGCTGGAACGTGCCTCATTTGTTATGCCATACGATTCTAACAATTCGCCTGCAGGAATTCCTGAATTTTAAATGCATCGAGATGACCTTATCTATACTCGGAAAAAATAATGGACTCAAATATTTCAAAAATAAACAACGCATTTTTTCCAGCCGAGTGAAACATTTGATGATATCAGATTGAACATCAGAGATATTGTATTATACTGTACACTATATGTCTTTTGCTGAGTGGGAGTTTTCACTTTAATTTCTGACTTCCGCTCCGGTACATTACGGCTGTCATGTTGTCCCTGTTATGCAAACAACACGCAAACTCGTATATACACGTATGAAGCTCTAAAAGCAAACACATATCGAGCTAATTTTCCGCTCTTTACACGCACATCACAATCTTGATTAGTAAAGAAAGAAGAAGAATAAACTGGAGAGACTGCAGAATTTCTTTTTTTTTTTTGGCAAGTTTGGCCCAAAAGAGAGATTGACAGTTTTGAGGTTATCAACATGTCAGCTAATAAATATAGGAATAGAACTTTTTTTTTCCTCCGCTTTTACGATGAGCGTTGCATATGGAGAGTGTGAGTATTGCCACACAAGAGAAAGAGAAACGGGTGAAAAAAAAAAAAGGTTGAAGGTGTGGTCGTATATGCGTGTATACGTGGAATACACGGTGTAAAATAGCACTGAGCTAGTGACACGGTAACCTGTTGCGGGTTGATGTGTCTATGTATGTAACGTTGTAACTGAACTCGGTTCGCATGGGGGGGAGGAATAAAAGCCCGACATATTCAATTCTATATAGCGCTCTCTCCGCAATGACAGCCTCATCATGTCGTTCTTCTCTCGGGTGCGTGAGTTTGCGTGCAGATGAAACTAACGTTTCTCTCCTTTTCAAATCGACTGACATGGAACAACAACGAAAAATGAAACTCTTACAAAATTGTTTCTTTCTTGGCAATTCCAACTGGGCAGGATGTTGGATTTTTACCTACACCGACCCTACGGTCTCTATAACGTTCATACACAAAAAGGATTGGGTTTACTGGACATTGTGGCCGTGTATTAACACACGAACCACTCCTCTATGAAAATCTACAAAAAGGGAAACACGAAATTGGGAAAGATAACAGCCTTGACTCAGTTAACATTTCTCTTTTCTCTCTTTCTATAAATTGTTCGTGTGTGTGCCGTGTGTTTTTATTTAGGCTATCGGGGATATATAGTGACGGTCGCAACGACAGTCAACACACACACCGAGGAGACAACACACACACAAAACACCAAACAATTTGGAGGAGGGCTGGTGAAAGGAAGGAACAGAAATTTAACTTTCCCTCTCTTCTCGTTTCAGTTAGTCGCTTTTTATTTTATTTTATCCTACCTCTTGTTTTCAGGGGGAGGATAGAGTTTTTTTGTTGTTGTCTTTTGTTTGTTTTCGATCCGGTCCCCCCTAAAAAAAAAAAACTGTCGGGAGATCTACGTGTATACCTGTAGGAACAATAAAAGACAGGGCCAAAAAACGACACACAAAAAAAAGGCGAACGGATGTGGATGTGTATAACGCAATAGCCGTTGCATTGCGGCACAGTCGCAATAACAGGCTGCACGAGATGTCCTTTTGATTTCATCTCCATGGATATATCGTGCCGAGCTATATATATATGACGTAATAATAAAGCAGGCAGGAAAGATCACATCAAACTATTGTCAACGCGATATGCCGACTTGTTGTTTTGTTAACTGCCCTATTATTATTGAGAGTATGTAGCACACGGTCGTTTAGACGTCTGTACATGTCACTTGTTTAAAAAAAAAAAACGGGCTAAACAAAATAGGAAGGTAAAATATAGTCGGTGCGGGAAAAACCGGGGGAAAGGAAGAAGAAACAATAAATCCCAACAATCACGTCACATGTCTGCAAACACGCGATTTTCACGAAAGTTCCTTATTATTAAATTCATTTTTTTTTTTTAAGAATTGAAATTCCGACAGGGATTTTGAAATACCCCTCTGACTAATAGAAGGGAAAAAAAAAAGAAAAACGGATTTGAATAAACTGAGAAATACGTGAACGCTGATCGGGGTCCTTGATTGAGCCCTGAAGAACACACACAAAGCGGCGAAGAAAGAGGAGGTAGAGAGACGAAGAAGGAAAGAAAAAACACAAGAAAAAGAGAAAAAAAACAGGTGATTGTCTAACAACGGGGGGTCGATCATCAGTGTTAAAGGGATTGCTAGAAAACCCCCCAGTGGTGTGTGGCAATGCCCGGAGCGAGCTAATCACGGACAGGGCCGGCCCATTAGTTGTGCTGCACCACCACTGCTATACACACCGGCCAAACGTTATCTACGTGGATATACACACACTGCATGTGTGTGTACGATATTAAGCAGATATTTATACGATATTATAGGCGAGACCTATAGGCTCACACCTACTGCCTCGTTTGTTTCGAATTTTTCTTTTCTTTTTTAAATAGCCAAATGAGGAAGGATGGCAGAGATGAAGGAAGCAAACCCCCCAACAAGAATACCAAAAAGAAATGTTTAAAAAAAAGAGTTAGTTTTTTTTTTCTTCTTCTTTTCTTAACGAACCCGAATTCCAGCCTTAAGCGATTGCCGGTTGCGCATACCATGCTCATTTCTGTCCATCACGAATTAAAGTGACCAAAAAAAATTAATAATTTTCTTGATCATTCTTTGCTGTGTCGCACCCACTGACTCGCCATCATCCGGCAGTGAATTTCAGGGAACTGTTCCAAAAAAAAAAAAAAAACGCGGCATGTATACATAAAGTACAGTGTATATCTATACCCGCGGTATATAACGGCCGGGAATCGTTTGAACGGATGCCGGAATAAAATCCCAACACAAAACTCTCTCTCTCTCCGGCATGGAGCAAACAAGCATAACAGCGATGATCACAGATTGTATAGGTGGGGCTTCCGAATTCGTTTCAGCTACTTAATGATGACGAACGTACGGATTGTATATGTATACCACGCTTGTTAGACATGTACTCTCCCCTCAACCGTCCGTCAGTCCATCCATCCTCTTTTTTTTTCTTTTTTCATTCTCTGTCTCGCACCTCACCCTGTCTTTCTTTTTCTAGCCATTTTACAATCCCCTAACACACACACATAGCACCCAAGCATCCGCACGGTGTCGTTTTACAACTGCAGTCAATACGCCACACTGGTTGCTACACATTTATTTTTTTTTAAATATGTTTAAAATAAAAAGAATAGAGTTGAAAATCAAGTTCTGGTGTATAAGAGACATAGGAGAGTGTATACCAGTGTGTGTGTGTATGCAGTAGTTCTTTTTCCTTTTTTTTTTAAATAAAAAGGCTAACATCAGCAACGGGCGGTGGCCCTTATTATGCATACAGCGCACCACATATATGTACACTGTATATGGAAAGAGAGAGAGAGAGTGGAGGGAGCTCGCGACTCTGCACGAGACTGGCGACCGGAAGTGCCGTTCCATGTCCGAAACCACCCTTCCCCCCCTCGTGTTCCATACTGCCCCTCTGACATCACGATGGCTGGCCCTTCCATCCCTTAGTGTTATGTTCTTTCTAACGTCCATTCCCCAATCATAGACAGCAAAAATGGCTAGTTCTACAATTCCGAGGGGAGACGCAAACAATTCATACGAAACTGTATGTTTTAGAAGAAAGAAAGAAAGAAAAAATGAATGAAACGTTTCGACTGTTGGTACACTCCAAGAAATTACGTGAGGAACTGTAAGAACTCGGAGTAGAAGGAAAGATGGAGGGGGGGGGGGGAGCTACCTTCATACGTGTCCATGAAAAGCTGCTAACATATATTTCTTTTTTAAGAAAAACTGGCTTCAAGTTGAGATTGGGGAGTTAGGGGGACAGGGGGGGGGGGGGGGGGGTGAATATGTAAAATTTAAAACAGAACCCCGTGTGTAATGGATTGCTAATTTGTCACTGGTTCTCCGAAAAGCCACGAACGTTTTTCTTCATTCAAAATGGAAGGAGAATAAATAATACAAATCAAATGGTTACACGTGCTGTATACATACAACAACTATACATACGTATATATCCGTTCAAATTTCTATTCGGAATGAACTTTCACGAATGTCACGATGTAAAAAAAAAAAACGCCACTCAACATTTTCATTCCTGCGTACGTTGTTGTTTGCTTAAACAATGATGGATCGAAATGGGAAAAATCCGGGCATTTAAAATTTGTAATCACATGTTTTCTTATATAAGACATATTTTGTTCTTTTGTTTTTTTTTTTTTTTTTTGCCTGCGGAATAAAATGTTCGGCTTCCAGCGCGTTACCGGAGCTGCCGTTTGTCTCCATTTTTTATGGTTTCGATTGGATAATACGGACAACTCATTTCAACCAGGAATATATATATTTCAATATAACTATTTTAGACCTGTTTACAAATGGCTATTTTCTCTCCGGCCTCGAGGGTATAAGAAGGATTGCGGACGCGTACTGTATGTCCGCGCATCAAATATAGGCAAACCAAAAACTATCAGGAAAAAAAGCAAAAAACAAAACAGAATAGTTTTGGCCTAATACAATTGTTTCGTGTCATTTGTATAAAAAAAAAGAGGTGCGTTGTTAATTTATTTTTATACCTGCCGTATATTAAAAGTGTATAGTATGCGGTTTCCGTTTATACACTACGACCGAGAGGTGTTCCAGTAGAGATGCAACGACGTGATGTTGAATGTCTCTCCTTGGAAAGCTCTAACCTTTCGTAGACAGACGAATACAAAATTAGGACAATTCACTATTGCGCATTGATTGATAATGAAATTGATCCGTTCAGTATATCCCCAGTAATCCGTGCGATCCGAGATGGATATTCATGGCCTTTCACAAACATACGTGCACGTAAAAGAAGAAAATAATAGGCTCATCGTCATTTTAGAATAAAATCCCACACCTTGATAACAGTTAATGCGTCCATTAGCATATTGATTTAGGCAAATCGCATAACACCAAATTGAACTCTTCGGAAGTTTGGATATCACGCCAAGGTTTTCTTTTTTCTTGTTTTCCCAACTCAATTGTCCCATTTCCCTAATAAACGAACCAGCGAAAAAAAAGCGTGAATGAAAAAAATCCTAGCGACCGGACGAAAACGGTCAGTTTTTTTTCTTTTGGAAAGGGTTGGAATAAGTGGCTCAATTCATTGTATTTATTTATATATATCTATGAAACGAACAAGTAGCGGTGCCTCTATTGCCGAACGGACAAGAAGGAAAAAGAAAAGAAGTCCTCGTCGTACGGCCGAGTTTTTTTTTTTTAATTCTGACGGCACTGCGTGCGAGTGGCAGCTTGTGCACAGTCTATACCGAAAAGCTATACTCTCTTAACGAACGGAGGGTTGTGGCCTATAGGCGCCGAGTATAGCGTGACGCCAGAGGCCATGAGCCCACCCGCCCGCACGTTTTCAAATCAAGCCAAGAGCTGGGACCCTGGGAGGTGCAACCACTTGTTGGTCAGTCGTCCTTTAGCTCTTGGCTGTGCTGCAAGTCGTCGACGCACCCAGCTCCTTGTCGTTTCGAACTTGATTTATTTATTTTGGAAAACCACGTCCGTTCGTCAGATTCTCCCGCCATATATTCAATCGAACCAAAAACTGTTTCGTGATTTTAATTTTGCCGTTTGTTTTTGAAAAATAACAAAATAGAAACAGAGACTAAACTTTCAGTTGCGGACTTCAACCCCACATCTTCGTACTGCACGATTCGCAAGTGTTTTCTGTTTTTGGTTTGCAAAAAAAAAACAAACGAAAATCCAGTTAATGGTTACCAGTTGGGGATTTTCAAAATACTCTTAGTGAAAACGATATCCATAACTGAAGAGAGAAATAAAAAGAAACAAAACAGATTTTTTTTTTTTTTAAAGAAACAAGAAATAGTATAACATATCATGTGCCGGACTCGTTAGGTAACAAAAGGTGCAATCGAACCGTTCAAACCAGTTTCGACAGTTAACTAACCGTGACGATCAGATATCGACTGAAGGTACGTCGATTTGTCATCGGATTTTTGCGTTTCCTCTTACTTTCACGATCGTTTTTCCTGTTTTTTTAAATTTGATTGTTTGATCGCGTTTAATTGAAACTGAAACCAACTTGTTTCTATTTCTTATTTTCCCACCTTCTCGTGTTCGTTTAAAACCAAAAATCTTCAAATCTTTTCCGAAAAAACAAACAAAAACGAACGAAGAAGAAGATGGAAGAATTCGGAGCGGCTGTCCATTACAACAACATCCAACAACATCATTCGGCTAGCCTCAATAATAACAACATGCAAACCGGATTCGAATTCAATTCGCCGCCTTTACCACCGTCGCCTTCGTCTTCGGCAGCCATGTCTGGTGGCAATTATCTCGGCCAGTCGAGATTGGCCGTCTATTACAACAACCGGCCCGTCAACCAACAACAGCAACAACAATCGCAATTCAACGGTTACGCGATGGGAGGCCGGAATCACGTCCAACAACCGCAACATCACCCCAATCCTCAACAGCTTCAGCTTCATCACCACCAGCAAGGGCCGGCCAGTTATCTTGGCCAGCACCACCAGATGATGGGCCAGGATCAGATGTGCTGGAATCAAACAGCCGGACTGATGATGCCCAACGTGACGGCCGTCAAAGGTGGCAGTGGCAACATCAGCAGCAAACAGGCGGCCGCTAACGAGAAGAAAGCCCGTGAGCAGCGCGTCCGTAGGCCCATGAATGCGTTCATGGTCTGGGCGAAAGTCGAACGCAAGCGGCTGGCCGACGAAAATCCCGATCTGCACAACGCCGACCTCAGCAAAATGCTTGGTAAGTTAAATTTATTTTTGGAAATCGCAAAATTGTTTAGATCCCTCATTTTTTATTTCTGGTGAGAGAGTCCCGCCTTGTTATTATGTTGTTTTTTTTTTCTGCCGTTGTCCGGAGCATTTGGCACGATCGTTAGATACTTCCGATGACCGCATTCCTTTCTCCCTATTTCTCTCCTTGAATTACTCGCAGATTAGCGCACCGCAACGTCGAAACGCGCTTGTTATATCGGCTAAGGTATTTTACACATTTGCCGTATGTGTGTGTGTGTGTGTAAAACTTGTAATCGCGGTCAGTTTCCAATGATGGCTCGCATATCCACCAGTCCAGTGATGTGGGCCTTTCTTATCCATCCCAACCGCCCGTATATAAAAATCCTCCGAATTTTTACTAAGTGAAAATGGATAGAAAAAAAAAAGATAACGAAAGATAAATCGAATATACATTCGTTTTGCCTTTTTTTTTCTTATTTGCGACATCGCAGAACGCAGAATTAAAGTTTAAAAAATGGGAATAGATGAAGTATATAGATAGAGAAGACGGGGATAATGTAGTCCTGTCACAGAGGGGGTCTATGCCCGGCTACCTAGTCCGTAATTATCCCGTATTTGGTAGGACAGCCGGTTTCTGATGTTGGCTTCAAAGAAATTTAAAAATCCCACCAATTTTTTTTTTTTCTGTTTTTCAAGAATTAATGTAAATCATTTTATTCACTTGATCTTTAAACGGGCCACACGCTGCCTTAATATCAAACGTTCTCTTAGCTCTTTCCCTAACGAGGTTGCCTCGTCTATAGACCCCCCCAAAAAAATGCTGTTGTCAAACTGAACTTATATCGGGCGCCAGTTGTTGAGTGCGATGACGACATACCAGCCCGAAAAAAAAAAGGTCGGGCTCACATGGTAAACAAATTCATTTTGCGTACGTACGCTTCTGTACACACAACTGCGTGTGTGTTACATCATATGGTGGCATCATGTAATTGGTTGGAAGGGTAAACTAAACGATCAGCGAGTTCCATATTACACCCAACGTACTACAAGCAAATGGCAGAGAGCCTAAAGGGTTCGAAGAAGAAAATAGAAACATAAGTGCAAAAAGAAGAGATCCATTAGCAACTAGAGTTTCTCTAATCATTCACTGACCGATTATGCGTGTTACGTTGCATATCCGAAACGCGGGCTCACGCGGCCGCTTATAGTGCGCTATGTGTTCACGTTGTTTCTTTCTATTTACTTCGACGGGAGTAAACATAAGACTTAGGGGTGAGAGAGAGAGAGCACACCTTTCTCATGGCCTAATTCGGATGCGATATTATGTTTGGCCTGAACGTTTTTTTTTTTTCTTTCGGTTGTGTGCTGCCTATACGTTAGAGAGCTTCCCTTCGTTTGCCGTTGTTGGGAAATCGCGGAGTCACGCCGACTTGGTCAATCTGGAACAGTTATATAGGGTGGTCCTCTCGTTAACTGTGTTTACGAGCCTGTTTTATTTTTTTTAACGATTGGCTGCCCAACAAGCGGACCAACACACGGCCTGTAGAGGAGTTAAGCAGAAGCTATAGGCAACTTGATAGCGACTATTACTGTTGCGCTACCATCGTATACGTATAGCTGTGTACCACATCAGTGTGTGGTACTCAACGGCACCTGTTATTCCATAAAGGGGCGCTAGTCAGGTGACAATTCCCAGTCTGTCGTCGCGCTACATCTGCGTCGATGTAGAAAACGTGGGAAGAAAAAATGTATTTAAAACAACAACAACAACAGAACGGGACGCTCTTATTTTTTTTTCCTCCCTAACGCCTTTTTCTTTTTTTGAAATCTTCCCGTTTTTATTTGTTTTCTTTCGGGGCCAGTGACAAGGCCCCAAATCGGCGCAACTATCCGCAAATATAGTCGCTCATTTTTGCTTATCGCTTTGCTATAGGGTTGTCGTTTTCACGTGCTGATTCAGCTATGTATTAAGTCCATTTACATCGCCTCTTAAGAGATCAATCACATTCTTATAGACTGTCCCTGGTAACGGACTTTACCCTTGCGATGTAAATTTTAAATGCAACACATCAAGTTTTAGAGCTGCGCTGGAAGGAGAATTAATGCGAGGGATAATTCACAACTATGGCCGGGGAATATTTGTTGGTCGATAGGAATATACTAAGTTGCTAAGTGCGTAATGCGCCGGGCAATTTGAATGTCTAGGCGGAGAGGCCACGTATTTTCTTTTCGCCCCCGAGACACACAACTCCGACGGGGCCCACCTGCCGGGTGCCCTCTATTCTCCATTAATTCATCCGGGGGGAGTGGGAGGGGTTCCAATTTTTATATTTAAAAGAAAAGTCTAGAATCATAAAAATTTGATTTCAAAAAATGAGAGAGAATCGTATTGAAGCCTTGATTCGGCATCCAGAGACACGCCATGAAGTCTGAAGGAAATGATACAAAAAATGTACGTACAAAATGATAAAGAATAGCCGCTAATATCCATCTCTTTCTCGAATCCGCCCAAAAACGTTGAAAACATCTCGTGTGATATGTATATGTACTGCATATCGAAGGCATCCTGGGCTCTTTGTAGCTCGCTTATTTCACCTCTTTTCCTTTCTCAGCGTACATGTCGTTCAATTTGGGTCTTTTCACACACAGCCCTTGCGCAACTAGCAGTTGTGACGATTTGAGAATTAGAAAAAAAAAACAGCGAGAACAAAAACCCCCTCTCGTTCACCTTATATAGCAGTTGTCGTGTGTGTGTGTGTCTGTCCTTGTCGTTGGCCTATAATGAAACGAGCGCACATCAAGACGTCGAGCTAGTCAAACTGTATGTATACGAACTGACGTGAAAAGGCCTCTTTTTTTTCTACAAACAAATTGTTACTGGAAGAGAAAATTCTGCTATAATTTCCGTCCGTCGACGTCTCGTCGTACACTACCGTAAAAAAATAAAGAAATAAAAAAAACACGCACAGAGAGAAATAAGGTGATGACAAAGACTCTCTTTACAAGGTAGAAAGAAAAAAATCAGAGAACCAAAGAGAGAGAGATTAGTTGGAGAGTAAAGCTCCGGCTCTGGGACGCCCTTTTTTTTCTTCTTCTTTGACCTGTGCGACCTTCTCCAGGAGACAGGAAAAAAAAAAGAACCTGAAAGAAATAAGAAAAAGAAAAAGGAACGGAAGAGGTGGATGTACTGTACTATCTACAGGACTTAGACGATAGAGGTATATAGATGGTGGTGTTTTTCTTCCCCAGCGACTGACCTGGTTCCCATCGTCGATCATTACCCGTTGCCATCGAGGGCGACCATTTAGGAAACACATGGAGAAGACGAAGAGAGAGAGGGGACTTCGTCGGGTTGGCAACCGGTGTGAAAATTCACAACACTAATCATCCCTATGCCTTCTACCTTTTTTTTTTCTCTTCGTTATTTTTCCTATGCAGGATCTTCACAAAAAAAAAAGAAATGAGGTAAAGAAATTTGCGTAGCTCGAAGAACAGGCCGTGATGACGACGATGCATATCCGTTCCAAAATGTGTCGGGTTGGCGAAAGCAGAAAATAAACACCAGTCAGCTATTTTTTTTTTTTTAAGTGAAGGTGTACGTTAAGGATACCGTTAGGCGTAGGCGCTTCTTCATATGTTCTTCGGTTTTGCCTTCATCATTCGATTCGATGCTGCACTTGCTTCGCCTTCTCCGCTTTTTTTTTTTTTAATTTAATGAGCGGATCTGGATCGGATTGCTTTAGGCCGTAAACTAAAGCGTCCCTCCCCTTGTAACGAGACAAGCTCGTTCGTGTATGTAACACGCGTATATATACAATAAGTAGGCTATAGATGTACCGAAGTGAGCGAGAAGGCCGAAACTATTAAAGGGAGTGAACTCGCATCTATAAGGTAATAAACACGTCGAAAAAATAATGCCAAGAAAAAAAACACAGCAAGAAGGTAAAAATAGTATAACATTCAAAAACAAATGTTTTCAGACGCCTCGAAATAATTAACACCCGTCTACACGGCGACTTGGACGGCTCCATGCGGGACTAACTCAATTCCGATGCGCACACGTTTTTTCTTTACATATACAAACCGTACAGCCTCCATGCCGTCCTTGAAGGGATCTGTTTTTTTTAGCTCATCTTATACTTGGCCAGCACACAAGGCAGTCATTTCTTTCGTTTTGTAATTGTTATGATCTTTTTTTACAAATTGAAATCACGCGTGCTTACAACTTGAATGACCAACGTTCGTACTCTCAAGTCGTTCATGCGCTTCGTTCTGCCGATAATATTGTATTGTTCCACTCGTTTCGGATTGAGAGGCACGTGTGGTCTCGCAGTTCAACTGATGGTATAGCGATGCATTTGCTCGCGTGCCACCGCCTGAATCAAATCACGCTCGTTATACAAGAAAAGATTCGATGCAGGGGAAAAAAAAATAATGCTTAAATAGACTTTGTTCTCAATTCGAAACGAATGGCCGCATTGAAACTGGAATATCAAACGGGAGTGTATATATTTAGACGTATAAATAGACATAACGATACAGTGTCCTACTTTTTCTCTCGCATCAGTTTTCGAATTCGATCCTTATTGGTGTGCTCTCGCTTCGTTATCCACTTCTTTCCCGTAAGAGACGGCGACGACGTAACTTATTGTCATACCCCGATGCCGTCATCTTTTGGTGTTGTAAGGCTATTCATTTACGCGTTAGGATGATTTACTGTTAAGATATGTATAAAAAAGCGCTATCCCTATACACGAACTAAACACTGTTCAAAGAAAAAACCGGACGGACTTGTGTCGAGCCGTAAAGGATTTATTGATTCTCAGGTTAATTGAATGGCTCGTACTGAAACATCAAAAAATCAAACAGGAAAAATGTGTTATCTACGTTCTGTAACGATTAAAAGTTTGAGCTCGGGGCTTTTCGTGATGACGTCGGCCGTGCGTCAGTGAACATCACATCTATAACGTTTAAAAGGAAAAAAAGAAAAAATATCTAAACGAATATAAGAAAGAAGAGAGCGCGAAGTCGGGTGATACATAAATGAGGATGGCCATGGATCGGCATTTTTATACGCTTGATTGAAACCCACTGATCTAGGCGCATACCATCGCCCTGCTTGTCTGTCGATCGCTCCGCTTGCTTAATGAGAGCGCACGAAACCGCCGAACACAGTCCACACACACACACGCACTCTTGCTATCTTTCTCTATTTCAGATATTATTTACGCAGAACGCCTTATTTTTTTTTCCCGCAGGAATCGTTGAAATATTCATCAGGACGAATATCTCTAAAGCCCTCAAACCAGTAAATAGATTAGATATACATTTATTAACAAGACACCGAAGATAAATCGTATACGGCGTCGCACATCCAGCAGATTTCATCAATCCCGATCAAGGCGTCGTCACGCAAAGCTTGCGGATCTATAACAGTTCTCTGCGCACTTTCTGCCACTTATAACCATTGCACACACGCATACATACGTAGAAACATCATTTTTTTTTTCTAAACAAGGCTCGAAGCTTATAGTTCGTTACAATGACGGTGGGCAATTGCTAATTGAATGTAATTGCAGGACTGGCGGTCGTTAACAAAATGCAAAAGAAATTAGAAAAGGAGAGGCTTATTATTTTTTTTTTTACACACGTATATAAAAACAACACACAAGTATCTATATAACACGGGTCATTAGGGAGAATTAGAACGAGACCGAGGCTGAGCGCAGACGTGATTAGAGCACTGATTTCGGCCGAGAAACAAAGAATTACCAGACACCTATATATACCTCTACAACTGGACGTGTACGACACCTACGTACAACTCATTTTTTAAATAATTAGACACAGAGATAGCGGTAGTATTTCTTTTTTTCATTTAGGTCTTTCGTTCTTAATGTGAGTGTAGGTTTCATTACAAGCGGACGGATAATTTCGCGTCTCAGCGACGTGTATTATATACGTTCAGTTGGAACAAAATAAGATGCGCTCACGTGAAAGGTGAAAGGGGATAGAAAAAGACCTGATTTCCATTTCATTATAGACGAGTAATTCTAATTCATTTTGCTGCTGTTCTTGTTGGTTTTCTTATGGAGCATTGTGAAACACGCAACACACGCACTCTTGTCATGCCGAATTACGTAGTTGCATAAGTCCAGTGCGTGTGTGTGTGTGTGTGACTGACGACTCTGTACGAGATCGGTCTACTGGTTGATTGCTACCGGGAGGGGAAATTAAAGCTTGGGCGGGTTTCGTGAGGGAGCCCGCACGGTAAAGGGGGGACAAATTGGAGCCTCATTTGCGGTCAAGTTTTCCGTGATTACAGACTAGACCACAGCACCTCACTAGGGCTACATGTTTTTCCCTTCTTATTTATTTACCTTTTTCTTGTAATTTTTGTGGGATTTAAATTTATTTATCTTCCTTTGGAAACACGGGATTTTTCTCTTTTTTTTTCACGCGGTGTGTCATTTCAAGCGAGTTTTTCGGACGATTTGCCGACGGCCCATCGCCTTTAACGGTCTTCTCCACCTTTAACAAATATCTATACACACACGTTCGTGATGGGCCGGCATCAGTTTTTTTTTTCGTTCGTTCTTGGTTTCTAAACAGATTTCAATGTGTACACCTGCCAAATTGGTTATTCGTCTGCGAAATTGAGCGATTGGATCGGCCCCAATCGGTGCGCGCATCACCTGTTGCATCTCTTTTCGCTTGTTTAGTCCATTCTTCTTCATTTGTCTTTTTAAGTCCATACGTTTTCGTGTGCCGAAGGAACATTGAAAAAAAAGTCAAGCAAAAGACGAAAGAAGTAGAGATAATCTCGAAATACGAGAACGAGCCAAAAAAGGGGAAAAGTATGGAAGAAGAAAAATAAAATAAAATTTTCGTTAACAAATAGGAAAGAAATAAAAAAGGAAAAAGGAAAAGTGAGAAAAGTTTGCCTGGACTCAAGCATTAGTTAAAAAGACACGAGTATTGATGCGATACCCCGGCTGATTGCAATCTCGAAGCCATGGCCGTAACCATAACCCAAACCAGATTGGGACGTCGATATAGACGTGCTGGTGTGGCTCAAAGTTGTGTGCGATGGAGCCGGCTCCGACACTCAACAAAACATTTCCCCCTTATTGACTTCAGTCGGGTTTTTTTAAAGAAGAAAAAAAAAATAATAATAAAACGCGTGTGAGGTTGATGCGTGTGGCCTCCCTTCATTTTCATCCCCCCTTCGACTCGCAGCCGTGCCAACGGGCTTTATGAAAGAGTTCGTTCGGTATTTAGATGTGTTCTTTCCCGTTCTTTACCGGGATCCCCTGCTGGCTAAACGGTCGTAACTCTGGCCTATATATCTAACCTGATGGTTATTTTCCAATGACGAACAGCACCGGAGTTGCGGCCGGGAGTAACGCAACTCGTCAAAAAGGAAAAGAAAAGAAAAAAAAAAAAAGAATAATAGTAACATAAATACAAGAAAATTTTTTTTTTTTCTTTAAGAAAAGAGTGAGATAGAAGCGCTCACATCAAAAGAGATCCTACCCACTGTCAGCTTTTTGTTGGATCGTCAAAAGGGACAACGAACGTCATTGGAAGAATCGAAACGACGTTGCTTGGCGCTTTTGCGCAATTTAGACGAAAGGGGCTGCTCACGCTGGCGTGAATACCACTTAACCTTATGCGCCGCCGTGCGGTCTTCTCTCTCTCTCTCCTATTCCTGATACGTGATTATTGCGATTTCTTTTCGCCTCTTTTGATGAGTTCAATTAATCACAACGTAAGAGCGCCCCTTTTTGTATACGTATGCTTGCGTGTCTGTGAGTTGCGGCGATTGTCGTCTTCAACCATTGGTTTTCTGAGAATTTCGGGATAAAGCGCATTCCTGTCGAACCGGAATGGCAGGTTTCTACCGGTTTCTATACTCTGTGGTTGTTCTCTCTCTTTTTCTTTTTTTTTTCCTCTATAGCTGCTTTCGACTCTTTAATTTTTTTTGTGTTGTTTTTCCCGTCCGTGTGACTCCGACGGATGGCGTCGGAAGGAAAGACAGAGAGCGAAGCAAAGCGGTCAGCAAGTCACATCTACTGTACAAAAAAATAGACGTAGGAGAGAACATGCCAGATATCAAATCAAGGAAGCGCATTTTTCTTTAAAACCACAGCGTGATGGAAAATAGGCAGACAAGTGTAAAGAAAATCAGACATGAATTGAAGAGAGAAGAAGTTGGAAAAAAAAAACGATCCAGTCGTGTCGAAACGATCAATCAAATGATAATCGATCAAAGTGTTCGATGACAAAACACAGCGCGCAACTTCCCTCCTCCCATCACCAACTACACTTGATGGTAAACAAAAGAGATGCGAGAAGAAGACGTCAACGAGAATCAAGTGGCGACGACGGATCAAGGAGAATGGAACGTCAAAACTCGGCAAGGCTGTAGGGAAATGCGTTTATATTCAGTGAGTGAGAGCAGAGGAATATAAGAGGACGGCGTGTGAAATTTATAGTTGCTGGAATACTGATGAAGTGATGAGCGATTATTTGTTTCTCTTTCTCACCGCACGGCTCACCTAGAACTCTCATCGCTGGGTTCCGGGATTTCGATAAAAATCTGAGGGCAATTTCTTTCCATACACATTGTGTAGTAAATGTATTTCAGAAACTAATCAGCAATTCGACAAACTTCTGATGTCAGACTCGGATACGCCGGGTTGCTTTTTGTGACACTCAATTCCATTTGTCTGCCTCTCTATTTTTCACTGGCTTTTAAAGGACAGGTTCTTCCATCAGGTTCTTCCACAACTCGCGTACGTTTATTAAGATACCTCGTTACACTTGATTAAGATGTACGGCACGGAGCGACAGAGCTGGCAATAAAGAAGGCAGAAATGTCATTTTTCGTCTCGTTGCTTCAATGGCCGAGTTAATAGTCACAGTTCGGTGGTGACGCTTTTCAACTCGGATCTCGCTTTCTCTCTTTTGACAGTTTAAAAGCTTGTCAAATTTAAAAGACCTGATGAATAGAAGAGAAAACTTGTAAAACAACAAACAAATTGAGGAAAAAAAAAAGAGTTCGGTGTTTTTTTGTGTGTGTGTGTGTGCCTTTTATTTTGTCCACATTAAAAAAATAAAAGGACTCGTTCCCCCCGCCAGTCAAAAGATTGGAGTTGGCCGTTCGTGACGCCGCACCCCCACGGAACACTTTTTGCTCTCTACTCCCGGAGACACCGGTCACGTCCAATAACAACAATACCAACAACAAAAGAAGACAAAACAAAAAAAAACGAGAAAAAGAGAGAGAGAGAAAAAATCAAAATGAAACAGAAGAGAAGGCAACCGACTTGTGGGGGGAGAGGTTGACGGCCATCGGCAGACGACACAAGAGCTCCGTTGCTGTTAGTGTCAGCTGGCCTCGAGACGGGCGCGAACTGATAACCTCGGTCGGGGTCGCGAGCTCTAACTTAAGACTCTCGGACGTCGTGTTGGGCAACAAGTTGACGAGCTTTAATAGTAAATGGCAACATGTCGCTGAACGAATCTTGTCTTCCCAGCTGGTGGTTATGGATGTGTCTTGCATTTGGCGGACGAAGAAGAGCGTCCATATAAGCGGCACCGGTGTCAATGTCGCCATCGCCTCATTGCCAGTTAAGATTTCAATCGCTTTCAGTCGATGGAAGAAAGGAAAATGAGGACGATGAATTACCCGTAGAAAAATGGCGAAGAGAATAGGGGCAAAAGGCAGAAAAAAGGCATAAAGAGAGTGGCCGAAGATGAAAGAAAAGATGCGAAGAAAAGACGGCGAATAACAACAGCTCAGCGATAGAAAAAAATAGACAGGACTGAAGAAAAAGAGAGAAAATAAGAGAAAGAAAGAGAGAGGGAGAGGGAGAGATCTTGACTCGATGATACAATACAAAAGGCTATTGGGAAGAATAGTATTGAAAAAAAAAGACCGCGTTCAGAACTCCCGCTGCTGTGAGTCGCGACATCGGAACTTTGTCCCGAGAGAACTCTCTCGTTCCTTTCAATTTTGAATTTTCTATTCGAAAAAAAAGTAAAAATACAGAAAAGAAGAAAAGAAATGAAAAGAAAACGCGCACTGAAGAAACGATGACGCCAGGCTAAAAAGAAAATTTGAAAAGAATGAAATCGGAGAAGTGAGAAATTCTAAAGAAGATCGACCTGGATTTCAAAGTTTTTCCCGCGCCACGGCGGGAACGCCAGCGTTAATTTAAAAGAGTCCTTCGCCTTTTTTTTTTCGGTAGTCGTCGTGGAGAGCTATTAAAAGCAATAAAACCGAATAAGAGGCTTTTCTTATAGAGCTACTTGACATTAAAGCCGGTCGTAAATGATCCCAACAGCAGCCACTTGACTTTGAGATGGAGCTACGCGGGGTAGGAGGGGGTAGGGCGAACTACTACCTAATAGCGGTTCGGCTCGATGGTTGCTCAACAAGTATCAAACAGTCGCGTCGAAATACCCGGTGTACGCCTTGTAGGCATGCCAACGATTCCACGTCCTACTGCCGGGGGTAGTTTCATCTGTGAAATGTGTGCAGATAGACGTATATACGCATATATGTATACACCATCCACAGATTATTATGACTCCGGAACACGAATATAACGAGTGTAATTAACGGTTTGCGTGATAACGACTACACACACACACAGCCTATCTTGCAGCCCCCAGCCGACACATGTAGGGAGACCGAAGCGAAAAAAAAAAGAGAGACCTCTGATTAAAAACCATAAAGAGCCCAGAGAGGGAGAGAGTTAAGATCGTAAAAATAATCATGAATCTCTTTGCGGACAAACAATAGAAAATCTTATTCTATATATTTTTTTTTCTGTTGTTGTTGTTTTTCGTTGCGTTCTCCTTTTTCTCTTCTTTTTATTATTTTTTTTTTTTTGTTTTCATTAAGAAAAAATTCAAGAACCACCCCCGAGCCTTGTTTATTTCGTCAACGGGTGTCTTATTTCGAGACATAAAACTAGCGCGAAAAATATTCAGACTCCTATAAAAACTCTTGTGAAATTTCTGGTATTTTTTTTATCTTTTGTCTCTGTTCACCACCAATTAAGTATACCAAGTCATCAAACAAGGACAAACGAGTTTGTTAAACGATTTTAGTTCATCGCACCGAATGTTTGGTTATCGCCTTGCACGACAAACTAACACGTCAAACCGGGACGCATTTGTTAAACGTTGCCTCACCTTACGCCTTTTTTTTTCTCTTTCTGTAATTTTTGCCTTTTTAGATAATACGATGAGGTCATGTAATCTGGTGATGAAAATCAAACGTCAGAAAAGGAAGAGGTCGACATTAGTAGAAAGACTCTTTGTCGTTTGTAGAGGAACTCAGCAGTGCAATATTTCTCCATCGATTCCTTAAATAGCCATGAAATAGTCTCCGAAACAGGAGACCCTCTCACGATATGTTGGGTCACTCTAGCCCTGAACAAAGCTTTATCAACTAATGATTATTCGCATTCTATTCTAGATTCAAATACTGTCCAATGAGAATGTCCCTTTAGCGTGTGCAGTCGCACGATATTAACTGATTTTGATGTTCTTAATTGCAGGCAAAAAGTGGAAGGGTCTGACGCCGCAGGATAGGCGGCCGTACGTGGAAGAAGCCGAGAGGTTGCGCGTGATCCACCTGCAGGAGCATCCAAACTACAAGTACCGGCCGAGGAGGCGTAAGCAGGTCAAGCGCGGCGGGACGGCGACGGCCACACCGGCAGTCACGACGGGTGGCAAGAAGAGTGTCGAAGTGGAACTGAATTCTGTTGTCGATCGACCGTCCAGCACAACGGCCAAGATGCCCCATGATGTCTGTTACGGTCGGCAGCCCGTTTCGTCCGGTAGCCACGCATTCCAGCCGCATCGTGATCTGTGCAATGGTGGACTCCAGACGCCGGACTCGTCCCCACAGGGCAGCCCTGAACCTTACATGGTTATCTCCAAGATAGATGCCAAAGGTCATTCCAAGTCCAACACGATCCATCCGTCCAATTGCCTGGGCTCTCTCCCGACTCCCGAAATGTCTCCGATGGAGCAAGACGAGTTGCAGCATCCTGAGGAACTCCAGCGACAGCATCAGCTTCAGCAACATCAACGCCAGCAACAACAGCAATCACAACAACAGCAAAACGGGGCAGTGTTCCAGCTGGTTCACAAGTTCTCTTCGGCTTCAGCCTTCCTGCGTAGCGTATCCCACCCCTACCGCCCGACCGTGATGGGTGGAGGAGTTCAACCTCAACAACAGCAACCGGAGAACAGCGGCGGAAGCCATCCGTACGTTGGGCAATTCTTTAATTCGAACCAAACAAACCAGTCGGCCGGCGGGTCGTTCTACAACCCTGCACAGTCTTATATGACCAACAACGGCTACAACAACGAGGCCTGCTCCGATTACAATCGTGACTATCATCGCTGTGAAAATGGTAGGCTTAGTTTTGAAAATGAATCTTTTTTTTTCTTCTTTTCGGATTGAATTTGTAATTGAAACGTGTTTTTTCTTTTTCAAAGGACCAAACAATAACCAAGGGGGAATGGGCGAACATTACCTGCCCTCTGTGATGCCAGAAGAGTTCATTGACGGGGATATTGATCGATCAGAATTCGACAAATACCTCAGCGGATACGGAGCGAATCACGCGACCAGTGTTAACTGTGCTTTCTACGGAGGTGTGGGCAACGTTGGCATGGGTCACGTTAGCAATAACGTTAATGACGGCCAATCGACGTCGGAACAGTTTGACGGCCAGAAGGAGAACGGCGCCGGTCTCCACAGTAACGACTACATTTTAATGAAATCGGAGCCCATCTATGAAACCATTCCAGCAGCAGGCTCTAGTCTCAGTTCGGCTTTGGCTGATGTTCGTTCCCTCTATTACGATTGCTGAGCTCCACCGAAATCTGCCGATTGCCGGGCAAAATCCTATCTTAGTTGTACAGTACGTGCAGCTATAGGCACGAAAACAGTTCAATTTATATACAGTTCTTCTAAATTTCCTAAACGACGTTTATAAAAGCCCTTTGACGACGTCGTAGTTGTGCGCTGTCTGCGCCATAATTCGTAGTTCGAGAAAATGTATTTGTTTTAATGCAATTCTGTAACTTTACGAGGATGTGTAGCCCCTATTTTGAATATTTTCTAGGATATAAGTATGTATCAGTTCAGTTTGATGGCCGCCTTTTATCTTTATTTTTCACCCAATCATTTTGTCTTGTAATGTAACAATTAAAAAAAAAAAAGAACAAATATTGTTCGACTGTACATTTACTTCCTACATTTTTCACCGTCGGTTTAAGACTCGTTGTACAATCGATTCAGTCTAGTTTCTCATTAGATTTGATTGAAACATTTGACTGGGAAAGTTTCGGCGCTGTATAAGACATAAGTGACGCAACAGCAATGGCACGATGGGCGAACAAATTTCCCCTGTAAGACTTGAAGCACATGAATAGAAAATGAAGAAAATTGCCACCAACGGATTAAGTTATCGCCGATGGCAAGCACGCTTGTCTCGGGATATTTCATCTACGAAAAGTGTATGCATGTTCGCTTAAGAAGATTACGAATGGCAACACTTGAAAATGATATACTTTCAATTTTAAAAGAAGCAATACCCAGTTGGTTGCAGAGAACAGAACCCTTCTTCCCTCCCCTGATAAAAGGTATATGTATGAGATACACGAGTCATCTTGAAATACCTGCCGTATGTTGGGCGTGAGAGCCTCATTCGGAATGCAATCCATAATCACGCAGCCGAACCCACATCAAGAACACTCTTATCTTTGTGTAGATCTACCAAAGTCCAAATGTACGTATCCTATTCATTGCGTCCGTGTTTTCTTTTCCCAAACTTTGTAGACTTTATTTTTGGAGTTTTTTTTTACGACCCGGTAATCGCTCCCTTATGAACGAAGATGTTTGGTTTACTTGTTGGGCTTTATGACTAAATACACAGATTTATTTGACTGATGGTATTGGAAAGGCTTTTTTTTCTTTTTAAGCTGGACGTGATCACATATGCCTACTAAAAAAGCTGAATGAGTACGGGCACTAGCCTTCCTATTGGTATCCTGTAATCAGTCTTCTTCCCCTTCGTCTGCTGGCACCACCTAAATAAACATAAACAATGACCAATATAGCAGGTGGTTTATCGACTCCAATCAAGCTGGGATTTTAGATAACCTGTATAATGCCAGTAGACATTGCATATGCTGTCATTGCGACGAGCGAAACCAGTGCAGCAATGCTTATGTTCCGCAACTTGTTTGGAAATTCGGGATCTGAATATTCACTTTCCTGCCTTGTAGGTTTCCGTTCTGCCTGTTCGTGATCTATGATAGAACGAAGACCTTTAAAAAGAAATCACACATAGTATGTCTTTCATAATGCAGAATACCTTTGATTTCCTTAGGGAAATATCGCTGCAAAACACGTCCCACAAAACGAGTAAGATTTGTACATGCTTTAAGATGGTTTTGAAGTGCAGCACTTGGCAATGGAGCTTTCAATAATGGAGCAAGATGAGCAAATACTACAGCATCCAATGATGATGGAGACTGTCCAAAGAAAAACTCTTTTTCTCCAAGCTTAGTTGCTAGAAGACACAAACATTCGTCAGCTTGCCTATACACCTGAGAAAAAGAGCAAAGCTTAATTAAAAACAAAAAAACTGTACAAATCCAATGGTAGTGATAACTTACAGCTGTTTCAATTACAGATAAATCCTCCTCTTCAGGGTACAATGACATTGCTAACTGTTTTGCATGTTTTTCATACTGGCCAGGATAGTAGAAATTCAAAGGGAATGGTAAAAGCTTAGCATACAATGGGCGTGTGAATTCAACAAAGTTTTTTGAATCAATCCACCAGACAAACTGAAGTGCTGGAACAAGTTTCTCATAAATAAGGTGAGAGTATGCAAATGCTTCAGCACATTGCTTTGGAGACAGTTCAAAGTCTGCAGTATGATTCTATTTAAAAATTTTAAATGTCAAAGATTAAAAAGCAATGAACATGAAACATGCTTACATTCTTTCTGAGGTATGCAGATATTTCTCCAAACTTTGTGAGGCACTCGTTCTCATGTTGGAAAACAGGTAAAGAGCCATGAGGTGTTTTGAAAGGATTATTGGTAATTTTAGTTTTCAACGGCGTTCCTGAGAATTTTGCATAAGTCTATAAGACACAATAACATATATCTGATGAAGATTTTGATCAAATGGGTTTTCTAACGATATTTCTCTCACCATGACTTCTAAGCAATTTACGTCGACTGAGGGTAGCCCCCATTCACCTTTCCAAATTTCAAGTTCCATAACCGGATTAGACGCCATGAAATTTCTTAGATAGGGATGCTTTAAACAACAATTGCAACCGTAGTTTTTAAAACAATTGAAACAACATAAACAGACTTAACATGTTCGACCAATTTCGACAAGTAGAATCGTCTGCTAGCTTGACATGCGAATGTCGCGCCTGCTAGTGGTACTGGGGTAGTTGTAATCTGTCATGCTCTCAAGTCTCATGTATTACTTTACTTTTCAACTTAACCATGCCGTTCCCGTCTAAAAAAAACTCACCCTTTTTACTTCAGACCACAGCCTCTACAGGTTTGTTAGTTTCTATTTCTGCAGACAATAATTAAAGCTTATTCAAATATTCATCATGTAAAAAAAACAAGTGTAGTCTGGAGCTGGAGGCTGGACACTTGGACAGCTTAAGGCATCTATGGATGGATAATTGGATATCTGAAGGTGTTTAGAGTTTAGACCAGAAAGCCATGCTGTGGAATCACAAACAATACTCCAATAATGCAATATATAAGGTATCAAATTAATATCCAATACTTTCCCTTTCTTTAGATTTAGTTTAGTTTGTGTTAATAGCTTGATAAAAACTTAAATCTACTAAGATGCTTATGCTTCACGCTACAGCTTTTATTTTCCTGTTAAGTATCGACGTTCGAGGTTTTGCACTTTTTATGAGCTATAGTTAATGGTATTTTTTTATTGCTGATTACCGACAGGCGTCTTTTAACTCAAGTAACAAACTAAAAATGTATTGTAGTATTAATGGGACAGGTTCGAAGAGTTTTTCAGCCGCAATGCACAAAACGTTAACACGTTAACACCAGGTAGGTTACCAATATTTCAATTAGCTGCGTCCGTTTTCAACAGTAAAAAAAACGAAACAATTTTTTGTATTTTTATTTTCCCGTTGACTGTTGGTAACGGGAAAAATTACATTTCATGAAATTAATTAAGCCGTTAATGGATGAAGGGTTACGCCAACGACGTTGAAAGTGAAAAGCCTACACTTCCGGGGAAACTGGAAAGCTTTCCCAGGCTTTCCAGCCCTACCAAAGAAATCTTATCTATTTAGCGGACGTTAGGGTGCGTATAGTGGGTCTGACAGGAAAGGGCGGAAAAGAGTCGCGCTTCATGTGGACGAACACCACGCTTTATCTCGACATTACGGCGAAACTCAATAATGAGGTTTATTAGCACCAACTTGTCTTTGGTCTTTATAGTGTTCTTGCGATTTAGACATCTCTGGATTTAAGTGAAGATATTTTGTATAAAATAGACTACTGTAAGAAGTTTGATTGACTGATTTATTTTTCGTTGTGAAACAAAGCACATGAATGTATGCTTTGGTTCATTGGTTGTTCTAATAAAATTTGAATATTTTCTCATTTTCCATGAAGCCATCTTTGAAAATGTAATATTTATTTCGAGGTGCAACTATAATACCATCTCGCTCTGCGACGGTAAAAGCTTTCCGGTAGAAACATTGTTCATGAAAAGTACGCTATGACTGTTAAATGATTCATTTTCAGCGGAAAATCTTATTACTGACTGATTTCTGAACGAACATACTGTACGCCGGCTTAAGCATAATCACCACGATCAAGTTCCAGTGGCAACATTCAGAAATTAAGTTCGTTATCATCCTAATAAAAATGAAAATACAGACGAATATCAGGCTTCTGCACTGAAACCCCACACTTTACGTACCCACCTTCTCAACCTTCGGAAGTCTTGCATGCGTCTTCACTTTCCTGCTGGTCAAAATAGTATTTGTTCTCTTCTTTGGCAGAACTTGTGTAATCTCCGTTAGCTTCGTTCTGTTAAGAATGAAACAACAAGTTTAAGGAACTTAGACTGAACGGGAATTTGATTGAGACTCAAAAGAATACTAGTTCCCTCATCATTAGTTCATTACTGGTTCATTCGTCATCCCTGGAATATCCATTTGTTTACAAATAGTTTTCTCTTAGTCTGACGCGGTTACGACCAAAAATCTTGTTAGATTGCCACTCCCAGATACCTCAGTGAAAATGGCAAACCTTAGGTTTGCATCAGCATTAGCCTTCATGATTGTATTTGTAGTCTGTGTACAAAATGGTAAGACACCACTAGAATGACCATAATTCCCAGTGACAGCTAATTTTCATAATAATATATTGTTGTAAAATTATTTCAATTACAGGTGATGGCTATAAAATGTGCAAAAGAAAAAGTATATTTGGAGTTAAAAGCTATTTTACCTGCCCAGAACCAGGGCAAACTCCTGATATGGTAAGCTTCTGTAACTAAAATTGTGAGCTGATGACATATTACATATAATTTACACTAGGTGTTCTGTTGTGGAGATGATGATGACCTAGGAGGGGAATTTTGCTGTCGAGGACTCACGATAGACAAGTTAGTATCTGTTTCTTTTTTGTTTTTGTCTATAGCAAAATTTTATGATTGGGTTTTCTAGATCAAATCCTTAATTGTAGTTCTAACATTTCTGTATAATTTGTCTTTGTTAAATGATGGATAATGAAAAAAAATGTATATATACTGACATACTATATATATATAAATATATATGTATATGTGGAATGGAACAAGTGCCCTGAGGAACCCTTTGAAAAGGTTAGCTTTCATGTTTAGATTTTTTTGCTAATAGTACAATCCACAATTGCTTAAGACTTTCTTGTGTAACTTCATGGTAATCTTGGCATCTGTTGGGCAGCATGCATCTTTCCTACAGCATAATTTTAATCCTTTATTAACATTGTTATTCAATCCAAACAGCTCAGTTTATTTAAAATATAAAAGGATGTGAAGTCTGAACTCTGAAGTCACATACTTTTACAAATTGATTTAACGATGCGTGTTAGCTGCCAAACACAGTTTTTTTTCTCGCTGCTTCTCTGTTAATATAATTTAAGACTTGTTAATTTCTTAGCTATTTTCTATTAATTTAATGTTTTGGGCTAAATGTATTCACATTTATTTTTATGTAGCATTGGTTCCATAATTGCGACTGTTGCCGGAGTTATTGGTTTCGTAATCATTCTCCTCGTTATATGCTGCTGCATCTGCCCTTTTTGCATTCTTTATAAGCGAAGAACAGGAACTGTTTACCGATGTAATATATTCTATATTTTCATTATAATTCTGCCATCAATGTGATTCATTATCTTATCTTTACCAGCCACTGCAATACCAAATTCAACCGGACCTTCTAATGTTAATGTCACAGTCGTTCCTGCACCCGGCGCAGGAATGGCACAAGGGCCTCCTCCTGTAGGGTTTACAGCCCAGCCGAGTGCAAACCAAGGCACTGGGTATCCGATGCAACCAAATTACGCACCTCAACCTGGCTATCCCGTGCAGCCCAACTACCCAACGCAACCTGGTTATCCTCCGCAGCCTGGTTATCCTCCTCAGCCGGGCTATTCCCCCTATCCTCAAAATGCTGGCCCAGCTAACCAAACACAATCTGGCTATCCTCAACCAGGATATTATTCAGGTAACAAACTAGAAATCCTGATTCTAACTGCATGTTCCTGTTTCTATTGTTATTTATTTTTTAAATTACAGATCAGCCGCCTCCATACCCTGGGTCTCAAGACGCTTACCAAAAGCAGTCTGCTTATAATCCTGGTTATTAATTTCAATTTTGGGCTAACGTTGTTTTGAGGGGTATTACTCTTATTCTAGATGGGTTACACTTCAACTGCAAGATTCAAGGAAACCTTTTTTCTTTCTCTCAAACGTGTACATTACCGAGTCTCAAAAGAATCTCCTTTTGTTGTGAAGTTTTTTTTTACTGCCTTTGTAACTTCTATTATATTCGACATTTTCTTTTCTCTTCTTTACTCACTTAGTGATGCTGTATCAAAGTGACAATTTCAGGTTTCCTTGTTTCATGTGATGTCTATACATGATTTTGCTTATAAATTTGTTACCAATTTTGATTTGTTCAAGTAATACTATAATATTGCATGCCTACTCTACAATTCCTTTTAAAGCTAAGAAGCTCTAGATGCTAACTATTGTTAATTGTGCAAAATTTTCATATTGTACAAATTAAAATATAAATAGATTATACTGTCAGCTGACGAAGCTTTGAAGGCTGGTCTAGTTAGTAGAGTGGTCAAGGCTGAACAGTTAGGTTCGTACGCTATTAACGGTGTTTTTTTTCATGTTTTTTTTATTTATATGTTACTAATAAATTAATTGAAATGGTTGTAGAAAGCAAAACGCAAAAAGTAATTGGAAGTATTCGCGAGAAGAGCTTACCAGTAACCCGTTTAGGTAAGCAATTTCTGCAACAGTGCAACGTCAGATCAAAACGGAAAATAACTTGGAGGCTTACAATGATTACAAGTAGGTTTAAAACATTTTTAAATGGTCGTGGTTGTTCAAATTTTAGTTTTTGAAAATACGTAGTAAAGGATAAATCGCAATGATGAGCAATTTGCAGCTTTATTACGACAAGCAAGAGGGTTGCTCAGTTTCAGCGAGAAGCGTAAGCTTCAATTTCAAGACAAATGAGCCTTTGTAGCGTAACGTGACTACGTTTGTTGAGAGGAAGTTTTAAAATTGTAAATATACTTGTAAATATAACTTGTAAATATACTACCAATTCTATCATATACTTAATTGTACTTGTTGGACTGTAGCCTAATAATTTAATCACCACTAAACGCTGCGTGAAAATCACCAGCTACTCAGGTTTACCGTGCCCTGCGTGACAAGTTATAGTGTAACTTGTTACATGACATCAACTACCCTCGAAAACGCACCACACACGAAAACGCTGTCCAACAACTTGACGTGATTCCATTAACTTATAAATAAAAACTTATCATTAGTGCATTCACATTTTCTTTAATCTTAAAATCAATTTTAACAGATCCCAGTTATCATCCGATGAAGCATACGCTGCCTTCGGTACGATAGCCCTCTACCTCTCGTGAGTTCTTCTCTTCCGCTCAGATTTTTTGGGATTTTTATTTCTTTTTCACCTAATTTTGTTTTAAAACACTTTGAGTCTTATTCAATCTTGCATTTCCAACAATGTTCATTTATTAGAATTGGTAAATATTCTATCAAAGTTATTCAAAAATCGATTTTAATGGAAAAAAATGCGGCTGGGCGTTATCAACGGGATTAAGCCACGACAATCACGGTATATAAGATGTGTGTGGACACATCTACAGTAGAGGCACTGAAGATGATGGGATATCAATCCTCCCTATACATCACAGTTTATGTAAGGGATCCGCTAGTCCAAGAGTCTGATAGCAATTGCAGCTACGAACGGTCTGATGAAATCTAAGTACGATGTTGACGATTAAGTCTCCGAAACAGTGGTTAGACTCAGTATGGGTACGCTATCAGCTGATGTCATGAAGGCTATGCCATCAGGACAGTTCTGGAGGAATTAGCATGTCATTGAAGTGTCTCTTTTATTCTTTGGCGGCAGTAAAGCTACAAACAAAATTCATGTTATAAGTTGGCCGAACAAAAAAAGCTCCTACCGTACAAATCCATGGCCAGCAAAATTTTATGGGGAGGTCACTCACATGAATTAGGTCGGGGTCACTTATTTATATTTAGCTCTTCTCTGAGTGAATGCAGAATCTTTTAATTTGCTGTGCTTTGATATAAGAAAAAGCACAAATGAATCGTGCTCTTTTTCCTATGTGTCTTGCCCCCGAAAAATTTAATTCCTGTCGTTTAGGCAACGTAGATTATTCTTGATTTAAAAAACCACCTTAAAAATGTTGCCTGTAATCTAGTTTCGAACCATCGTAAATTAGCGTGACAGACGCGCATCATATCACAGTGCCATGCTTTCAGGTTAGTAAATGCAATACGTAAGGTATTTAACCAGATGACCGCCGAAGAAAGTTTTGGTTGGGATGTGCGGTCCTGGCACAGTGGTTATCGCCACTTCCTTGTATGGTAGTTTCCCCAGGTTCGATTCCCGCCACCTCCAAGTTTCCCTCCCTCCCGTCCCTCCCTCCCGTCCCGCCCTCCCGCCCCCCCCCCCATTGTTGCCTATGCATGTATGTGTGTCATCATTGAAGATTCATCGACAACATCAACTCAACGCTAAAGATATGCTTCAACGGTTCCAGCGCAATGCTTCAACTAAATGCTTCAAAGAAGCCGCCTTTAAAAAAGGCCATATATACACGACACTACCACACTACAATAACAAAACTACACGTATGACACCAGCACAACAACTAGACACCTTACAGACGATGCTCGATCTAGTAGTACCGTTCACTACACATAAAGATCGAACCCGTAACTAGGCAGAGAATTGGTAGCTCGTAGGTTGTTCGTCAGACTCCCCATGGCCCTTAGGTTCATGGATGCAGGCAGCTTATCATCGAGCAATGACCCAATTCGAAACCCGCAACAACCTTTTTACTTTTTTTAGTGCTCCGGCTAGGCATGCAGCCCATGGATGAACCGGATCTACTTCCGATGTTCCGACTTCCGATTCCAAATGTTGGTTGGCCACTTGTCTGCTTGACGAAGTCCTTCGTCTCCTTGACAACGTCGGCACGTCGCGCTCGCGTTCCTTGTCAATGTCGTCTGTTTGCCCTCGTTGTCCGCTTATGATAGCAGTGTCGTATGCTGGCATTTCGCATTTGTATCAATCATCAAGTCCGTAAGCTATGATCAAGACTATCAAAGTATCAAGTATCGGTAACGGCACAACGTAGCAAGTTACAGAACCACATGTTTAATTAGCAGTGACAAAATTGGTGAAGACATGAGTAACTAGGCTTATCGACCCAAGCCTCGTGATAGCGAAAACGAAAAGTTGCTCTCAGAAACGCAAATCTGTTGTTTTATTTGTAAATATGTCGCATTAACAAATGTAAACGTAAAAATTTTTAAATTGATGTTTTCAGACAATGCATACTAATTTCTGGATTGACTTGTTGCGGCAGGCTGTGGGAGAAGAAAGTATTTTTACACAGATGATGATCATAAAGGTAAATGGATGCAAGAAGGGGCTGCCTAGAATAAAGTAAAGTAGAGTTAAGTAGAATTTTTTTAATTAATATCATTGTTTCCAGTAGACAAGCAGATGAATTTGTAACAGTAGTTTTGTCAAGATGTCCGAGACGTGTTAAGCCGGGAGCTGAGAGTTTGAAGGTTGGTTTTCCCTAGATGTAAGCGTCAAAAGGCACTAAACTTCTACAACTGTGGTTTTTCCCGAACACCTATGCAGTTTGGAATGCTTGTCAGGCGAATGGTACAGTAACATGTCATAAATATCAATCAACTGCCTTATTCACATTTACTATTTTAGTTTTTTTTTCTAGGAGATTAATGTAAAATGAGAGATTTGTGGAAAAGGCCTGATAGAATATGTGTAGTCCCCTTCGGTTATGTAGATAGGAACTTAAGATTTTTCATGTTGGTAACACCAAAGCAGTAATAACTGTGCTGCAAACAACTGTGAAACATATTTGTCTGTTTATCTCAGTGACAAGATGGCTAAATTATTGAGTAATACTACTGAAGCAAAGATTTATTATCTGATTAAGGAAGCATTGGGGAAGCAAATCTGAGAAGTGTACAAAAAAGTAACTTGTACTCCCAGTGAGATGATATCATGGCAATCCATATCGGTTTTTTCACAAATTCTTTTTCCTCGTCATTCAAGGGACGAAATCATTTTCCGTCATCGAAGTAAAAAACAATGTTACAACCAACACCGTCTATATGAGGTTCCCTAACATTTTAATTAAATTTTCTTTGTTTTAACTAACAACGTGTTGCAACGTGATTTTAGGGCATAGTCGGAAAAAAGGATTCTAAGAAAAGCGAGAAAGAGCAACATTTCACCGAATCGGTGCGGATCGTCGTTCCTGTACAGGTAGTTGAAAGCTTCCGCATTGATTGGATTAACGGAATAAACGTATCCATGCTCCCCGGAGTACCTTTGACAAGAATGCCCACCAGATCGTTAAAGGTTTAATATCAGTCATAAATTGTAATCAGTGCAGCCTGGTAACATCTGTTGTTATAGGATTTGTCGATTTCACTGGTCCTTAGCTTGTTGACGATGCTGAAGTGGATACTCTAACCGATCTCCTTATCAAAAATTTATTGAGCACCTCGGGCCTGCAAACTATTTTAGCGAGTACTGAAGTCGACGTCCTAGATGTCCAAGGAAACATTGACTGTCCAGATATTAATGGACGAAATGTGGATGACTTCCTGCACACTGATGAAGGTGTGCAGCACAACACACGTTGTGCTGGGTCGGGTACGGATCTCAGACGACTTGACCATCAATAATTTGGTCATGGAAAATGGAAGTTTTAACAGCGCGGATATCATCAGTTCATCACGTTGTTGGATCCACCGTCTTTGCGGATAGACTCGGAACATTCACGCAAACGGTTATTTAGCCGCGCACACTGCTCATGTCCAGAAGATCAATACGATTGATCTTTCAAATTCCCCCAGAGCTATTGGACAAAATCAACAGACCAATCGATCCCTGTTAACGTGCGAATGCCCTTTGAAGTTGAAATGAAAGAAAATATTACTACTGGGACCTTCATGGAACGCTTCCTCGACCTTGATTTCTTCTTGACGAGAACCAACCAGACGTTCAACGTTGGAAACAGAGTAAGTCTTTGGACTAAGAAGTTGCCAAGAAGAAAGGAGACTTCCATGTCTCTGGCACAAAAGTTTATTTAGTTAATCAATGTTTAACGTTCTTTGGGTTTTAACAACGGCCTTAATTCTAGATCTTTGGGCAGCTAACCATTCACGGAAACCTGGCTGTAGAGGAGACTTTTAATAATCTAAACATTCCGCAAGACATAGCTCTTTTCAACAGATCCCAAACGGTAACAGACATTTTTGACCAAAATTTTTAAATTTTCAATGATTTCATTGATTTTTTTCTACAGGCACGCTCTTCTCATCATATGTCACCGCTAATGGCGACGTCATCAGTTTAGCTGGTGACATCATCACGCTGATTTGATTACGGTGGCTGGATTATGTTGGGTGATTTTGTTGCAGCTGCAGCTACGATATTTGAGGACGCAACCATTAATGCACACGTACATTTTAAACGACGTTTGGAAGTGGATGATTTGGTCATCGAAAATTCACTGGACGCCGGCCGTAATGTCAACGATATTGTTTGCAAAGGTTTAAGAAGGAAAACTCTGGATTTCGTACAATGGCCAGAGGTTACGATTCACGGTCACTTAACATTTGGGTTACTACTTCTTACATTTAAAAAAAATCACTCTTTACACGCTAATGTCAATTGCCCAACACAGGACTCGTTTGAAACGGACACTATCAACAGCTACAATGTTGAAGAATATTTTAATCAAGTGGTGAATATGACAGACCCCAAAACTATCTCTGGAACAAAGAAACAGAAGAAGGAAGGAAAGGAAGAAAGAAAGAAAAGGACGTCACTTTTGGCTTATTTAATGGCTGTCATCTGAATTTCTCAAGGAAGTTGACAGTCTCTGATTACCAGACCATTACTGGCGACTGCGTCTTTGATCATCTAAAATCCGAAATATCGTGTTATTGCGAACTATTAAAGGACAGAAAAACCCGATTTTGTCCAGATAGCTAGTACAAGTGACGTCATCACTGGACCGATGGATATTCAACACGTCACTCTGTGGAGTTCACTTAAAATTGAAGACATTTCCTGAATAGACGCAACCTGACTGAGTATCTCAATGTAACGGAATTCGCTCATTTCGACAGCTAGTCCATCCGAAATGGATCGTTATTGCTTGACCAGCGCTCGGAAAAAAATTCCGACTTTGCCACAATATCACTCGGGTACTTCATTTCTTTGTTGATTACTTGCCCTCATCGTTATTGTTTCAGAGCCTTACGAAACCAAGTTGTTAACGGTAATTCCAGGTGATGCCATATGCATCATCTAGTTCACTAGTTGCACGCAACCTAGGCCTTGGACGGACGACACTAATTTTGGATTGGTTTCTGAATCTGAATCAGCATTAAAGTAACTTGTTCAGTAGTTACCTACAAACTTGCTCCTGGACAAAAATCAGAAAGCCAAAGGTATGTTCATCCTAACTAAACTAGATAAATTAAGGATATATTTTGTATATTTTTGGTTATAGATCACGGATTACTGGTCAGTCTGAAGGTAAAAATCTAGAAAAATACGTACAAAGAAATGTAGCAACAAAGATATTCCAGGTAAGAGATTTTTGGTGATCGAATCTCTGACCAAAATAGGTAATAAATAGTTAAATATTTTGAATCAGAAACTGATGAAAACGTTCAATGTGATGTTTTCAAAATCCCTGAAAATGGGAATATAAGTCTGTGGATGTTGCAAGGAAACTGTGGGGGCTGAAGCTACTGGGGGTGGTGGGGCTGCAACACAAGAAAGGAACATGGCTCTGAAAGACATCATATTCGAAACTGCAGAAGTTTGTGGTTACAGAGAAAATTCTGCCATCAACAGCATGGGTGTCCTGTTCAGCATCAATGTAGCTACAAAGTTTACAGTGTTTTGCTTCCTAATAACTTATTTAATCTTTTGACATTTTTAGTCACCACAAAGAAAGGATTCTGGTTCAATCTGCCTTCACTGGGTGTAACAATCTGAGCAAAAATGTTTGTTTGTGCAGCATGTTTCAATTAGGTAAATTCATTCATGATATAACTTGCTGATGTTTTAGTGCATCTACCCATTCTATAATACCTTTTGGAAGAACACCAATTGGGCCGCGCTGAGCATGAAGAATCTTCTAAGCAAACAGAATGTTTAGGAAAGAAATTTATTTGTCAGTGTACAATATTTTTTGCTTCAGTATTCAATTTTAGATAAGGTTTGTTAATTTGTTTGTTGTTAATAAGGTTGTCAAATCTTGCATTAAAAATGTATGCATGTACATTTCAAACCCAATTCGTGACTATCATTTACTATAGGTGAGGCTCTGAAGCAAAGTAGACAGAATCAACAGTGTATCGGATGTAGTGGAGTAGTGTTACATAATTTAATTTAATTCTTTCGGGATCGATCCCAATACTTTCGGCATGTAATGCCGATGCTCAAGCATTGAGCTACGAGTTATGTGCTGTTTTTTACTATTACTTGAAAACATGAAAAGAATATATTTTAAAGGCAACATGTGCAGGGTCATAAACGTATATCTCACCTGAATAAAAATTTCATAAGAATTACAGCTCTGTGGTAGAGAGTTGGTATACGGATCGAGAGGGCTCGGGTTCAAATCCCGGCTGAAGGCGATGAAAAGAATTGAATGTTACATTATACTTATTAAATCCGTAGTTCCGTATGCATCTGTCTATGTGCTGTAACATAAATTTATCTTGGATCATGCTACAAAAATTGTTCTGAGTCCAAATTTATGGAACTCAATTCACACGAAAATCTAGACAAGTTATGTATGTGACTCGTGGCCAAGTGGTTGAGCATCGGCGTGGCATGCTGAAGGTTAAAGGTTCAAACCCGAAATGAGTCGAATAAATATTCATAAATATCAACAGGTATAGTGGAATAAACACATTACACTATTGTATAAAATTAATATTTACCAAACAATATATACGATGTTCCTCGGTAGAGGATCCCAATGGTTAAAATCCGTTGCAAATGTTCAAGTAAGAATAAACGCAATACATCGATAAATCAATTGGAACAATTTTTAAAAATTAGTTGATGGATATCATATCAAACTTTCCCAAAATATCCATCCCGTTACTTCGTAACGGGGAAGTTTCTCGACTCGACTTGCAGACGTGGAAGGTGGACCCCTGGGAAGGTTGGAGGCCGCGGACTGGGAATCGAACCACGGATCTTTGAGTTGCCAGTCGGATGCGATACCTTCCTGGCAACCCCCCCTATCATCCCCCCCATTGATTTCTGAAAGTCATTTGACTGGACCACATTAGTTACTTAAATGTGTTGAAGACTTAGATGATGACACAGTAACTCACATTGCTCAGTTGGTAAAGCGTGCGACTGAGGCAGTCAATGACTTGGGTTCGAATCTCAGCCACGTAAATGAGGTGAAACTAAATGTGAAAAAATTGTAAGTTTAGTTCAAACAATAAATTCAAGACAGATATTTTTACATAAGGAATTGATTTATTGTCCCACCTCCACCCACAATTCCACCACTGTTTTACAAGACATACATACATATACAATTTTAGTAAACCCGTTGGCTGCCACGCCATGCAACCCGTAGGTTGCGTTTCTACATTTGCTACGCGCCACTCAGATGGATATGGCGCCAAGGGGGACTTGTCCGAAGACAAGTCCGGGCCGACAAGTTCACAGGGACCATTACGGGAATGCACACCCCTGGTCTCTATGAACTTGTCAACAAAGGGAGTCCCTATCGGGTGCATTGCCTAAGGCGCCCGAAGGCGAATTTTGGGCAGTTGCGAGTATCCCACCCCATGGCAAATACGCCATGGAGCAGAACAGCGCGGCCCGTCCCTACACGCTAAAAAAAAGGGGAGACAAGGGGGTGGCAGCCAACGGGTTACTAGTACATACATAACAAAAAACAATACCACAACAATCACGGTGTTCCACGATGCAATCCAATGCCGCCGCCGGGGTTGTTTTACATCCATAAGCCTTCAAGGATGACATGTTACCTGAAAAAAAGAACACATCAATTAGAATTCTTGGGAAATGTTTAATCATGAAACTAATTTAACTCACCTGAAGATTTCCTGAAGGAGCCAAGACTGCTTTGGATGGCAATTTTACTGTAGGAACAAAGATGAACACCAAGCTTTCCTCTGACAGACATGTTACATATAAAATAAGAACACAACTATAACAAATTCAAATCTAAGTACCATAATTAGATGAGTCACTTTGAATTCAATGCATGATGACAGATTGAAGAGATATATGATGGTTGGCTTCATGGTCATGCTGCAAAACTCAACACACAGGAAGCTAGCACCTCAAATCAGACAAAGGCTCCACAGTTGCAAGAGAATTCAAGGTTTCATACCAGTAACAGAAACTAGAATTTTACGAACCTATTACAAATGCTAGAATCAGACAGTGGTATTCAAGTGTTATGAATTATGGTCATTGTTTACCTTTCTTCAGTTTCATCGTTCTCTCCAATTTTTGTTCTTAATCCAGATTTCAACAGACGAATCATGTCCAGCCTTCTGATTCACAACTGAACGTAGCTGATGACTAGGGAAGCCCTGTTTAAAAAAAGCAATCCATATGAGTTTTCTCTTCCTTCAATGGTTGAAATATGAACACTTAACAATAAAATAGCGTTATTTTAGGTTAAACAATCACCAAAGAACACCAAATAAATAACAACGGAAGAAACTTAACTAACACACTTTTTTTGTGTGTTGAATTGGTGCTTTCTGAAGACAAGGCCGACAACACACACACTTACACACAACACTCATACTGATTAAACATACTAGGACTGCCATCTATCGCAATTTATCTCAGTCCGACTTTTTGAGCCCCACTGTACAAAAAGTCGGGCTTAAAATTTTGTTTACTTAATTACTTTGAGCTTATTTATTTTGTTTACTTTAAGCTTAAGAATGAAGTCACTGTTAAAAAGTGCTATTCCTTGTAAAGAAATTTGTTTGGTTTAAGAAATAATAAGCACAACTTTTAACACACATGGGAGATGGAACGCTTGCCATAAATCATTTGGCGTTTCGTATAATTCGATTCAAGTATGGCGCTACTCTGGTACTTGTTTGCTACCATTGACCATCTAGTGATCCCATTTGGTAGATAAAAGCTTCTATGTTTGCCACTAGAGGGCTTCGAAAGTACGTGTCAAAACACAACGGAAGGTAAATAAACCTTTAAGTTGCAAACCTAAAATCTAAATGGAGACACCGTGGTCAGGTTTTTCGCCCGCAGATCAAGCAAAGATCAAATCTGAACTGGATAATGCCGAAAGGCTAAGTAATGGCTTTTAATTATTTCTGAAGAAATTTAATTAATTTATAAGACCTCTAGAGAATGGCCTGCAAGATGTCGACATCACTGAGAACAAGGAAGTAAAATCACTATCTTTGTCGAAAAAATCCAAAGTAAATCCCAAGAAAACACCACATTTTTCAAATATGAATGCCTACCACACAGACAGTCTACCAGCTGAGGCATTGCTCTCAACCAAAACCAAACAGGTACTTTTTTTTTAATGAGAGCCTATGCACCATAATAGGTTTGAACTAATTCATCCATTTATGCTAACAGGAAAAGGGATCTGAATCTCCAGTTCATGTAAAGCTACGAATTTTAGAAGATAAGCCTACATCATTTGAGATAATGGAGGCTGTGCCACAAGAAAATGAAACTGTGTTTATAGGAGAACAAGCTAACCTTGAGAAAAAGGATGTCGACCTTGATGAGTCATCTTGCTCACAGTCCCCTACTTCTTCTTTACCAGTTGATTTGCTACAGAATGGAGGAAAAAAGAATATAGTCAGCCTAGATGAATTTGAAAAGAAGCAAAAACTTATTGAGGAACAAAATCGTTTGAAAAAACAAATGTTGGCAAAAGCTTTGGCACTAAGGTTTGTAGTAGCATTATGTTCATAAAATATACTGTATATCATCTTTTAGCTAACATTATTTAGGAAAATGAAAACTCAGAGTGAAACGTTGAAGTTACAAAAAATTCAAGAAGAGCTTTCTAAACTTGATGCAAATCTGAGCAATGATGTTTGCATCCTGAGAAGCCATATTGAAATGGCAAGTGTGGAGCTTGCAGAAGCTGAGTAATAAATTTAAAAAATTCAATTAAACTTGGAGATACACTGTCTACTCCGTGTTCAATTAGGAAACGCTACTTAAAAGCGGAGCACGAGTTCGTGGAAGCTAAGCAACTGCTTTTTAGCAAAAGAGAGCGCAAAGATCTGTTGACTGAGCATCTTTGCACTATTATCGAGCAAAATGAAATGAGAAAAGCACGTCGTCTGACAGATTTAATGATTCAGCTAGATGATGAAGAATATCGAGCAGAACCATCTGTGCAACAGGTAATGATTGTCGGGGAACCAGCTCGCAAGCTTAATGCAATTTGTAAGTCATAGTTATGATGAAGAATAATACTAATTCTTTAAATTCTGAAAATTCAGCATATAGATCCAGTGAAGAGAAGTGAGAATGTTTGAAATTAAGTATGCAGCTCTAAGAATCTCTTCTCTACCCGTGCCTTACTTAAATTGCCTTTTAACGAATTTTTCTCTTGCGTCGCAACGACCAGAGGAATCATTGTTACCATAATAACTTTTGATTATATTTACATTTTTATTGCATATCTCATTTAATAAGATACAGAATGAACCACCAAAGAATTTGTGATTGTTCCCTCGTTGAAATTATTTCGAATAAGCCCCCAGTTTTCCTTCTGCGGAAGAATTTTGAAGTGCAATTTTCAGAAGAACGCAAGAACGGATCGCTTTGCGTTTGTTACAACGAAACCTTTACTTTCATAGTTTAATTCGCACACAAAGCGTCGCATATTATATGGCATAGCACACGATTTCTCTAACTACGATTGGATTGTTGGTTTTTTGTATGTTTCGAATGATTAAATCTTTCCCCAGAACTGAAGTTCCGACTAGATTCTGTATGGTTTGGGGAGATATAACTGAATCTGTGCTGATCGATACATTTCTAAAGATGATGTGGTACCGTATCATGTTTACCGCGTCGAAACCATGGTGACCGATCTTCCTGCTGTCTGGTTACGGAACAATACGTTAGTAACCTAACATAATATTCAAAGTCTCTTCTTTAATTCACGAGTTCACTGAATATGAAAGTTCCGAAGTAATGCATTCACCAACTTCCCCAACTAGCAGTCTTTGTTTTCGATTTTGTTGATGCTGGCCAATGCCCGTGTTTCCTCGGCAACCGACTAAAAGTCCGCAGCTATATAATGAGTGCATGAGTGCAATAACCAATAATCTTGAATCTTCCTCCGCCTTAACTGTACGGTTTGTCAAACTTTGACTGAAATGGATCACGGCAAGGATCATCACGGGACCCAGAACGTTGCAACTCAGCATGGTAAAAAAAACTATGACTCAGCGGACTCGAAGCAGCATCAGGCCGAAGAGAACCAAGCTCCTCGTTCTGGTTTCCAGCTGGGACAGGTAAAATATAAATAGCAAAATAAAACTTACTTTTCTTAATACTACACAAGGTATTGTTGAACGAAGCAGACGGCCACAGGATATGGAAGCAATAAAGCCTCTGAACTCTCGTCATTTGGCAACACCAAAGACTTCGAAGATCTAGAAGCCGAGTCCCGCAGCAACAGTGGCGGACATGACAGTGAGGAGCACACCGAGCGTGACCTCGAAGACGATAAAGATCACCATCATACCAAGAAGTAAGAAGGATCAGCAAATGGCGATTTTCAGCCAAATCTCTTGACACGTCTCTGATCGTCTCTCTTTTTCGTTGAATATTTCTGTAGTCCATAGAAAGAGTTACGTACGCTTCTTTTCCATATTATTGTTTTTTGAAATCACACACGACTTGACTTACCAACATAGGTTTCAATGGATGTTAGAAGCACTACTCTTTGTTGTTTCACTCACAATTGAGAAATAAAAGGAGTAAAATAACTTTAGCTAGAACTGAACTTGTTGTTTATTTACTACGAGTTATTTGATGCTCAGACTAACGTAGGTGAGCAACGTCAAATTCTGGCAGAACTTTCACGTATTACAATACATTTTTGCAAAGGACTTGTACTCGGTGTTTCCCCAGTGAAAGACTTCGTCAACTATTTCGTCTGCTTGTTGTGATTTGCAGATAAAATTATGCTTTTTAGCCAAAGCCAAATTCCAACGGACAAGATTCCAACAGCCATTAGTGCCTCCTTGTGCCATACTACGCAAGCCATTGTTTCCATATAATTTTTCTATGTAGTATGTTGTCTCGGTAGAGTTGTTTTCCTGGTCAGCCGTCCAAATTTCTTGATTTTCGGCGAAATTTTTCTGGATATCACACCCATTTTCTGCAAAGACCTGGATCGTCTTTAAAACTACCTCTTCTCTGTTGTGGGAAAAGAACGAAGAAAGTCTTGCATACATTTGTGGCCCTCCAAATATAACTGTTTCGTTGAGCCATAAAGTGAGCTGCTCTTCTTCTGCGTTATTTCGGACGTTTAAATAACAATCAATTTCCTTTTCTTCCTGGCTACTGTTGAACATCAATAGTGATGTATTATGCAGTTCACAAATCCGGCGAGCGTTCTCGTATGTTTCTTTTTCCTTGTAAAAATCATATCGATAACCTTCCCAAAGATAGTCGACAGAGAATGCTTTGTTCGGTGGCACGTAGGGCGTTGGTCTGTAATACTCCATAAGACCAGTTTGTGTAACAATGAGAGCCGCGATGCAACCAGCAATGAAGCCAAAAGTAATAACGCCTACGAGGACACAGGTCCATGAACGGTCATCCATACAACATGCACATCGAGTGCCATGTGATGCAATGATGTCTTTTTTCGTCATCCTGGAACGTGGACGCGATTGTGGGCAGAGAGACAGTGGTAGTTCCAAGACAAGGATATAGAGACAACAGATCAACAATCAGTCATTACTTACCTCGAAAACCTACATCTTCATCCATTATTCGAAGATCTGTCAATGCCTAAGACCTCTTTCTTACGCGACTTATGAACAGGAGCTTTTTCGCTCTTATTTCAGTAGAGCCTTTCAATAACCTAAAAAAAATAGTGTATAGTGTTTACTAGTAAAATGGTATACGGTAACATTTAAACTCACTTGTCAGGAAAGCTTGACGATCCAGGATAACGTTAACGACTATTAACGCAAAACGCACAGCTTTTCTGGGCAAACTGAGCAAAACACGACGACCTAGTTCCTATAGGACAGCTAAAGTTGAAGATTCATTAGTTTTATTCTTACGATCCGCAGATATGAAGGTTATCATTTAAGGAAGTCAACGCTTTGCCAACACAAATGGAACAATCATGTAAAACAGAGAACATGGTTTGAATGAATCCGGACACAATGGCAAAATTGGGAAAAAATGTAGTGAAAAGAATAAAAGTCATAAATACAGTGAAAGAAGCAGCGATTACGAGGGTCAACTCAAGAGAACGTTGGTGAGGGAGAAGGGAAGAGGGGGGTATCAGCAGGAAAAAGACAGCACAAATGTCAGGGTAGAGGGCAGGAATGTTTTGAGCAGCCAATCAATCCTTTGAGGGGGAAAAATGGAAGATTAAGGGTGAGTGTGAGAGTTATGCAAGATAAACTATTTAAAAAAAAGCCATTAAAGAAACATCTATTTGCTATCAGAGCCGGGAGGAGAAGTTCCAGGGAATGCTGCCTGGGGAACTCCAGCTGCTGCTGCGGCGGCAGCTGCCGCTGCCGCAGCGGACATAGCCAAGTTTGATGTTGAAGTCTGGCCAGGGAGCGTGAACTGTGGCCGGAAATTAGCCAGGTTTAGCCCTGTGAAAGGAATTTGGCCGCCGGTCAAACCCGGTGGGAAGTGGTTACCAAAAGCAGCTTGCGCTTGCTGTTGGGCGGCTTGTTGGCTTGCAGAGGTAGCCAGACGAGACAAAATGGACCGTTCAGACATCTGAAGACGCTGTGCCACAGGAGGGATTCTCGCTAAAGTGGCAGGGAGACGAGAGACATCGGATTTCATGTCCGAAAGAAGCTCTTCCAGTTGATTGAGAACCTTATGCAGCACCGCATTCGCTGGTTTGTTTCCTGGAAACGTAATAGTATAATGTTAGTAAAATCCAAGTTGAAAGGCTGGCTTTAATGATAATTCTCACCTGCAAGGCTTTCCTTGGACAGATGTTGATGTGATTCAGCCAGACATTCTACTTCGGCGAAGCGGGCATTAAGTGCCATGGCAGGGTGGGTCGAATCTTGCGTAAGATTGAGGTAAGCGGCTCTTCGTAGTTGCTCTTCAATGACCAAAGCCTGTTCTAACAGCTTGAAGCGACGTGCCAAAAATTTATTTTTTATTTCCAAGAAATTGCCTTTCCCGACGTCCATCTTGAATGGTTCGTTAATGATCGCATAACGGACATCGTTTTGGATATCTTGCCACCTTCCATAACCATGTGTAACAATACCAGCTAAAAGCCAATAATCATGGCGTCGGTGCCAAATCTCATATTCCCTGCCCGGAACGGCTGCTTTCTCTTCATTCTGCCATAAGGTGTGTAACTCAGTGAAGCCTCCATCTGCAATGTTGAACATGAACTTGCGTTTGCTCCGCTCTTCTTTGGCAAGCTCTCGTTCCTTTGCCTTCTCTTCCGCCGATTTTTCCTCTTTGACAACGACTACCTTTTCGATTTCCACATCGGGTGATTCAGCTTTTTCTTCTATTTTTGGTTCCTTCTTAATCTTTTCTTCAGTTTTGCTATCTTTTTTACCTTCGTCTTCTACTTTAATGGCCTTTGAATTTTCTTCATCGATTTCCATAGACTCGGTCTTTTCCGACTTGGGCGCATCATCCTCTTTCTTTTCTTTTTCGGTAACATGATTTGACTTTTCTTCGTTTTCTTTTTTTAAATCGATCTCTTTTTTGTCCTCCGAATCTGGTTTGTTTTCCCCATCCTTTTTCTTGGTTTCTTCGTTTGTGGCTTGAGTTGTGGGCGATGGACACGCTGTGGATGGCGCTGAAACGGCTGGCGTAGCAGAACTACTTTCGCCCGATGGAGCATGAGACGTAGTCGTTTTATCCTCTATGGCTTTATCCTTGGCAGCCACCAGCTCGGCGGCTCGAGCCGCGATTTCTGGCATGCTATAAAAGCCGTTTATATGTTCAAATTCATGCACTTTCTTGCGAATCAGCGACATGACACCAATTCGTGTTAAAACATGTTGACGGTTTAGGCCCTCTCGTGGTACTCCATCGGCGAAGGTTTCCGCATTATCAGCACCAGGCTCACAAAGATGTCGCATAAAGAGTGAAACGTATGCCTTGAAATTACGTTCAGATTTGCCTCGCAAATCACGCACCAACCTGCATAATACAACAATAGAAGTTAATAAATGAATGTTATTCACAACTCTAACGAAAAAATTACCATTGCGTGTTGAAGGCATCTTGCGGAGGCATTCCATAACGCATGACTGCATTCAAGAAGGCCTTGCGCTGGCGAGCATTGAACCCTAGTACCTGTCATCGTAAAATATAAAATTTAATTTCAGTATCAGGCACAGCTTGTAACTCGTTTGAAAGTGAAGGCGAGAGCCTTTAGCGTTCATTATTACTCAAATATAACACTCCATGATCTCGCCAAATTATTTTTATAGCCCTAAAATTGGTCAGTAGCAGCTTTGTTCTTTAACCACAACCGAGATTTTTCTTTTTTATATTCAAGGGCAAAATACTCATGACACCTAATAAAAGAAAATTTATTACCTCCATGTTACCACCAACTCTTGCTAGGAGAGGTGGCAAAGGACGATCTTTCTCATCACGACGTTCGGTACCCTTACGGCGACGACCACGGCCAGTTTCATCTCCCCGATCGTCAAAGTCATCATCTTCTTTGTCATCGTCGGACGCTCCTGAAAAATCCGAGTTGTAGTCAGACACATTTTCTTGCCACGAAGTATCATCGCGTCCCTCGACACCGTCATTGTAGTTGACCTAGACGAAAGATGGTGATAAACAATTAAAGTTTATAATCAAACTCGAAATATTACTATGCAAAATACTACAAGATTTATTACTTGTTTTCGGACGCGTTTTCCTTTGCCCAAAGATCTTGCCAAATCCTCTTGCTGTTGTTCGTAATGGTGACGAAGAAGTTTCTCCCAGTAAGCGGGATCGGTATTTTCTGCTTCTTGTTTGATAATCTCCGTGTCTTGATCCTCTTCGTCATCACCTTCTTTCGTGACATAAGATGCTACCTTGAAAGAGGACAAGTAATCGTTGGCCCAGCTCTCTTTTTGTTCTATGCCCTCATTAGAGCGATCAACCAGCTGATTGATAGCCTCATCGTCATAATGGATGGCTTCGTCTTCTTTGCCTTCTTCTTCCTTAAAAAGCTCTTCCGTTCCAAACCGGAGGATATCGTCAAGTTCTTGTTTAGAAAAAGTTCCTTTGGCTCCCATTCCAGGACGGACAACCAAATGCGTCAACATCATCTTCTTTTTTGCGACCTGAGTAACCCTTTCTTCCACTGAGTTTCGTGTCACAAATCGGTAAATCATCACCTATTAGAAAAGAGTAAAAAAACGGAGTGAAATTATGTTTCCACGTTTGATGAAGAAATAATGAAAATACCTTGTTAGCTTGTCCAATACGATGAGCTCGAGAAAAGGCCTGGATATCGTTGTGAGGATTCCAGTCTGAATCGTAGATTACGACAGTATCTGCTGTTGCCAAGTTGATACCCAAGCCACCTGCTCGGGTAGACAATAAAAAGACGAACTGGGGGGCTCCTGGCGCATTGAAGCGATCGATGGCATCCTGGCGCAGTGTACCAGTGATACCACCATCAATACGCTCGTATTTGTACTGCTCTCCCTCTAAAAAGTCTTCTAAAATGTCCAACATTTTGGTCATTTGTGAGAAAATCAGGACACGGTGGCCTTGTTCTTTTAGAACACGAAGCATTTTTGACAGCAGGACGAGCTTTCCAGACGCCTTGACTAACGCAGTAGTCTCATACATGCCATTTTGTAAACAGGGAGCTTCTTGAGATGCAACTGGGAAAAGGTACGGGTGGTTGCAGCACTTCTTCAAATCCATCATAATGTTGAGCAAAGACACTTGTTGGCCGCCAGTTCGAGAATTTAAAGCTTCAAAGTTACGTGTCAAAACGTATTTGTAGTACTTCTTCTGCATTGGCGATAATTCAACTCGAACGATGAATTCAGATTTCGTTGGCATATTCTTCAATACGTCAGCCTTCAAACGACGCAACATGTGCGGACCCAACATATCGTGGAGTCGTTTAACTTGCTCTTCCTTCGCCAAGTCAGCAAACTCGTTCGTGAAGGCCAACAGATCATTGAATTTATCTGGACAAAGAAAGTTGAGCAAATGAAACAATTCCTCCAAATTGTTTTGCAATGGCGTTCCAGTCAGAAGAAGTTTGTAGCGAAGGTTATAGCTGTTAAGGATGCGGAAAAACTTGGACTGGTTGTTCTTTAAGCGATGAGCTTCATCGACCACTAAAACCGCCCATTCAAGTGAATTTAAGAGAGCCGCATCGATCGACACCAATTCATAGCTGGTTAAAAGAACATGGAACTTGACCGAATTTGTGCGGATTTTGCAAGCTTTATTGCCTCCACGGACGGCACCTTCTTCAAAGGAAAGTTCATGTTCGCGAATGACAACGCGAGAGTCTTTGTCTCCGACGTAAGTTACAACGTAAAAATCGGGGGCCCATGTTTCAAATTCTCGTTCCCAGTTGATGATGGTCGACAGAGGTACTGCCACTAGAAACGGTCCACGGCAGTGTCCTTCCTTGTACAAAGAATAAAGGAAAGTGATGGTCTGAATAGTTTTCCCCAGACCCATTTCATCGGCCAGAATGGTATCAGTGCCTTGGCCCCACGAGTAGCGCAACCAATTCAAGCCTTCCATTTGGTAAGGATGTAATGCCATTCCCGACGCATCAATATAATCAGGCTGTCGTTCCCATTTGCGGCTTAGATTAGTACTTGGCTTCTCAGGTGGCGGATTGTAGCGACGAGGTGTTTCACGTTCTTCTTCAACCGCTGCCTCCTTAGATTTACCCTTTTTGTGTGATTTTCCTTTGCTCTTTTTCTTTGCTGGTGTGTCCACTCCGCAAGCAACTCGAAGATCAAAATACTCTTCAATACCCCGTTTAAGACCAGGTATTTCGACTTCTGAGCCTTCCTCTTCCCAGGATGCCATATCGTAATTCAATTCTCTCCATTTAACAAGATATTGCGTGCGACCGTCGCGTAGAGTACGGTGATTAATAACGCGATGAACAACCAGCCATTCTGGTCGGATTCCATAACGGTAAAAACGGTTTTCCAAGTCCATTTCTTCAAAACCTTCAATTCGTTTTTTCTGCCATTTGCGAGACGAGTTCACTGCTTCTTTTTCTCCTTCGCCCTTTTCTTTTTCTTTTCCCTTTCTTACTTTCTGGGCGGCTGCTTCTTCTTCAGCTTCGAGAGCTTCGTCAAGATCCACTTCTTCACAATCTAACTTCGGTGGTTCTTCCATATCAACTTTCCTTATGTAATATCGATACATGGCTCCATGGAAGACCTCTAACTGTAGCTCAGAGATCCATGAACAATGCCAATACGATTTTTCGTGCCATTTGACGAAAAATTCTCGTAGACGCGGGGGTGTCTTGCGAGGGGTACCTTCAGCTGTCTCTTTGTCCTTGGCAGGTTCTTCCTTGGTCTCAACCCATCGCCATGTAAGAATCTTGCTCACCTTGTACGGTAAGGGTTTTGCAGAACAACGAGGGCACTTCCAATCACCATCGGGAATTTCGGATAACGGGGGATTCAGGCAAAACGTGTGGTAGGCAGATGTGCATGAGTCGCAACACAGCAACTCACCCCCATCTTTACAAACACGACAGAATTCACTATGTTCATCATCATCTGCTGCATTCCTCCCAGCTTTTTCGGTGACGGTACTAGCCGTGATTCCTATGGATAGTGAAACGCGAATTATCACCCAAGAAAAACTAAGGTTCTCCATTGCCAATTATACCTTCTCCTTCACAATGCGGGCACGACCATCTGCCCTCTGGAGCTTCTTCCAGTTCTGGATCAAAACAAACCAAATGGTAAGCTCTTGGACAGGTATCACACAAGATGATTTCTCCTCCTTGTTGACAAACTTCACAGTAATCTTGATGGTCGGTTTCGTATCCGTCACCCTCTTCAGATGGAAATTTGGCAGTAGTACGGGTCTTTTTCTTTTTCTTGTTTTTGTCACCGATTTTCGTTTTTGCCTTTTTACGAGGAATAGCGGCTGCTTGGCCTGAAAGAAAACATTATTAAAGAAACAATAAACTTAATTCATTTAGGGCATAATGTTAACATTACCTTTAGATTCTTCCACAACTTTAGAAGCTTCTTCTGCTTCTTTAAGCATTTGTTCGAATTCCGCATCAGAATCTTTTTCATCAGCACTGAAGTCATCCGAGCTATTCCTCTTACGTTTGCCTAATTTAATTTTTATTGTTGGGACTTTTCCTTTTTTTCCAGCAACCGCGTTTCCGCCTTTAGTTGGCTTTCTGCTGCGTTTTTTGCGTCCTTTCTCAGCAAATTCGTCGTCTTCATCTTCATCGTCATCGGGGAGTTCAGGCTCTTCTCGGCCCGATGCTGCACTACGTGAGCTACGCAATGGTCGACTCGTGCTAGCTTCAATAGCTTCCTCTTCTGGAGGTGTATCATTACCTACAGGGAGAGTAGCAGAAAATTCTCTCCACTTGGCCGATACAAGCATCATGAGCTTTGACATGGGAACCTTTCGAACAAGTTATTAGTTTGACAATTAACTCTTCAAAACAAAACAATGTTTATTCAAAGTATATCAATAAATACCTTTGGGTTTTCTTTCTGGATCAATGGTCGAACATGCTGCTGGAAAAGTTTGCAATTGTTAAGATTTTGAAATTCTGGACTTTCATAATCTATCTCCACGTCTTGAAGTCCAAAGTTTGCACAGACTTCTTCAACACTTGGCATGTCTGTTGCTGCTGCACTTTGAGCAGGGGCTGCCTTTGAAGCTTTTGGTTTCTTTTTTGAAACGGGTTCATCCACAGGCTGTTCTTCTTCTGCCTCACTAGGTTCAGCACTTTCGGCTTTCTTTTTCTTTTTCTTTTTTTTGCTCTTCTTATCTTCATTACGGGACTTGTGCTTTTTAGATTTTTTCTTTTTCTTCCCACCACCAGTGTCTGGGTCAAAGTCATCGTCATCATCTTTTTCAACGCCATCTGAATCCATCATGGATTGATCTTCATCTTCATAACCGCCTCCCTTGACAATCTCGTCCTCTTCGCCTTCCCCACCATCACTGTCTTCACCTGCAAAATGACGTGAAGCCATATTCACAACCGGCTATTCTCAATTCAGCACTCACTTCAACCGCTTGATCGATTCGATAAGTTAAAGCACTAACAATGTAAAAAAAACTGGAATCAAAAGTTATCCTCCAATACTTATTGAAAATAAATAAAACGCTCGATTTCCATGCAACGTACTACGAACTCCCCTAAGCGGCGTTTCGCATGTTGAAGAGCCAAGAATGGCTTACAAAGGCCAGTGCACCCCAAAACGAAGCCCTCCCTCCCTCTCTCTTAAGTCCTTTTTTTTTTTTTTACTTTTTTTTTTAAATAAATGATCGATTTCAATATTGATAATTTAACAAACTTATATTTAAAAGCATCATTTTTACCTGTTTTATGAATGGATTCCCGATCGAAAGAGGCCATGGAAGGGTATATTTATAAAAACTCAAACGACCATCAAGTTAAAGAAAAATAAAGTAGAAAACTCGAGCGGTGTACCAGCAAACCCCACCAGAATCACAAAACAAGCACTCTCTACACCGTTCGGGGGGCAAATCGACTACTAGCGCCACGATGCGCTTGGCGGAAATGTTTCAAACTGAAAACCACTCGCAGTTCCGGTGGTCTAGAAGACGAGTTGGGGGAAGGGAAATTCGTTGCTAAGCAACGATTTAACTAATAAGACTTTTTCGCGTTCGTTCTTTGCTTATAAGGGCGAATTTTGCATTTCTCTTTGAAGTTGCAAGAAAAGTCAAACCGCTTCGAATGTGACGATAGATTTCTAAAAAATACGGGGACAAATGGCTGGACCAGGTACGCTAAAAAATACTATGAGGTAGGTTTAACCATACCAGCAACTCAGTAAATTATTCTTGCATAAATGTAACGCATTTTCGTTTTCCATTCTCTGCGTATTTGCATCGCTTGTGCATCGTGGCTTTATACCTTTTTTTAGGGAACGAGAATTTCAAGCCGAGGCCATGAAATCGGGTCGATCGATCAAAAGAAATCACGTCGTCGCTGCTGAAAGAGAAGGTATACTACGTATCGTGGGATGATGAGATACCTTTCTTCCCTTTTCCCATCTTCAGCCACATTCTGACGAGACCTCATGAGGTTGAAAAGGAAGGTTCTGGAATTTCGATTGTGTGCGGTTGATAACGGACGATGATGGAGAAGAAAAACAGACACAAAAATAATGATTTTCTTTAAAGCTACATAAACTTGCATTTTTAAATATATCGTTAAAATTTATAGGATACACCGGCAGGAGACAAAGAGCCAATCGTTGCTCGTGCCAGCGGCTTCCGCCTGTTCCTAAGCGAAATGATCCGGCACCTGTTCCATACCCTCCCGCCCACGACAACTATATCGAATTTAACGCTAAACATGTGGAGGGAACTCATTTTCATGAGCCGAAATCACAAATAGTTGATTCCAAAGATGGACATGTTATGGAGCTGGAGAAATCGGGGCTTATTCCTCATTATACTACTAAATCGGTTACACCAGCAAACTGTAATGTCAAGTAGAAAATTGCTTTAAATTAAATTTTGGTTAGACTTTCGGCCGAGTACCCAATTATCTGAAAAACGGCCATTCCCAACGTGCGGAAACTTCAGGCGAGAGTCAACTGGAACCAAAACCAACACAAGAGCGCCCCAAAGCAGCGCGCCCTGTCAACAAGGAGATAGCGGTCTGGCAAAACTCGGTTGATGATCCGTTCGACTATGTCTAACACGCCTGTGTTTCATGTGATACAGAGACTTCAGCAGCGCTGGATCGAGCTCGAGAAACGTCTGGGATTAATTAGCTTTTCACGGCCGGATAAACGCGAGGCGATCGAGGACGAATTGCGTAGCATTGAACTAACTCTTCGCATGGCCGCTTCCAGTTAACCGTCTATCCAACTTTGTTGTTAGAGCTTGAGTTGCTGGTACAACACGAGAAATATCTTCCTTTCCTGTAGCAGTATTGTGCCACCTGTACATTGCGTTGGTGGCGTGTTAACTAGGAATTCAACTAAAGAAGAATAAAAACATGGTTTAGTTAAATAAAAGAAGTGACATATAATCTTTTATTAGACAAAATTTTTTTGGAAAATTTCCTTAAAAAACTTTTTACCAGAACGAAAAAGGACGCCAACATGAGAAACAACTGTCAACATTTTGCAGATTGAAAAAGAAAACGCACAAGTTTTATGGTAGAAAAACAATGGACAAGTCAAGACAACGTTTAACTAATATGACATGAAGCTTGAAATAGGGACAGAGAAGGTGTAGGGGACGGGACCACAGGGAGAAAAACTGAAATAAAGTAAATGATCTTACCAGAACGACTGCGAGTAGACGCTCTGCAAAACCGTTTGTACGCGGCAAATGTCTAGACGAAGGGAGACTGCAGTAAAAACAACAAAACAAATGAACAAACGACGGACAGAAATAGGGGGATACCACTGAGATGAACTGGTCCGTGAGACGCGACCCGTAATGCTTTTCTTGATTATACGAGAACAAAACAGTATTTTTGATATTCGGTTCACGTTTACCATGACACGGACACACTTTTTTTTTAGTTTGCTGGTTAGTTTTCTTTGTTAACAAAGATTGAAGCAGTATCCTTGCTGCAAGAGCGAGGAAATTCAGACCGGCATGCAGATTTAGTGAATAAAGATGAATAAACTGATGAAACGAGATCTGTCGGGACAGCGTTTTTCTTGTTTCACTGTGGTAGAAAAACGTGAAGAGTAAATGGTGCGGTGTTTTAAAGGCGTACGAGGGAGCGATTTTTCGTTTGGCATTTCGTTCAAAAATAGCGGTGGCCGAGAAAATAGGAAACCGAAAAATTGCAGCAGGCAGCTTATTATTGGCATATTTAATCGAAGTAGTCGAGCAAGTTTTCGCGTCAACCTATTACTGTCGTTTCCCTATATTTCTGTTTGCTACGTAGTCTAATTTTTCTAGCTAAACTCGTAATACTGCAGCCAACTATATCCCAATTAACAGAACAGATTCTTTGCGCCCTGACAAGTAAATACGAAATTACGAAAAACAACGAAACGTCTAAGTCGCGCGCACTACTTTAAAAGATAGAGGGGGAAATACAAATTAATGTGATAAGAAAATTTTAACCGGAACGTATCTGAATCGGTGGTTGTGAACAAAATGGTAGAGGTAAATGGATAACCCTATCATCGACGTTCGATGGGACTGGGTCGACTTATAGGATGACGGGAATCAGAACCGTCGCGCCTGGCATTCGTACTGTGGTGATTTTGCGAGTTCGATGCGGTCATCGCGATGCCCGCGTAAGATCCTGGATGATGTGTGGGCACAGAAAGAGGTGGCGATACATACGGGTATGATGGATGTTGCTGAGACGGCGTGCTTCGTGCTACTTCCGGTCGCATTTCTGGCGTGGAAGAAGGGCTACGAAGGACTGTTAAATTTCTACCTTCCGACATGAAGCCGGACGATCCCTGAACCGGTGACATGGTGGACGGAAGACTTATTGCTCCGCCGGATGGAACCGGATGGTAAACATGATTCATTCTGGATCAAAATAACATCGTTAGTCAGTTAAGAAATATATGGAAGAAAACAATTAATTTGGCAAGTCTTACCTAGAAGAAACTATGACGGGACTGGGTATGACACGGTCGCTTAGATGACTCGAACTAGCGGGACTTCTATGATTACTGTGCGTAGTAGAAAACGCGTTTCCCATAGAAGCTGGCAAATGTTCGCTTATCCCAATACCATTATCCATTTGGGGCAAGTAAGGCGTTGCACGACTGTTTCGCTCACGATCTTGAGGCGAATAACGCAATCCATGACCAACTGCATGACCTGAACCTAGGTATTCATAAACGTTATGGTGTTATTCTCTGTTGCTTAAAAAATATAATAGCCAATACGGCGGGGACATACGACGCTGAACCAAACTGACACTTTAAAAAATCCAAACACTGAAGAATTGTGATTACCTGGTGTAGACCTATCGGGGATAGTGCCCACGTTGCTCGCATACGTCATTTGGTTTGACTGAAGTGGCACCGACAACCTAGCATTCACTGCTAATAAATGATCCCTTCTTCGATTCAGGTTGGCAACATGGTCCTCGAGCCGCATGTTTTCTTCCTTGAGATTATGCAGGCACGACAGCAAAGATGCAACTGGAATAAAAATACAGATGGCACATGACACAATGATAACACAAAAAAAATGTATCTGAAGACGCAGAATGAATTTTACTGTCAAAATGCTGGGCCTGTTCCATCAAAAATTGACTTCCTTGCTCCCACTGGCGTTCCAGGAGTTCTCCAAGACTATGCGGAAAAGCTGGAGCGCTACTGCCTGATTGCGTGCTCGGTTTTAACGACGGTGAAACGGTTCGAAATGGGAAAGGCACACCTACAAAGTTGGTACTTTTGCCGATCGGTGAGGGCTGATCAGTGACACTGTGAGCTTCTACTTCAGCAACCAGCGTGTCCGTCATCTTCTGGGCAACACTTGAATTAAGATTCAATTGATTGCCTAACATATGAGGTGCAGTAATCCCGTTTCGGAGGTAGAGGCTGTTTTCTTTGCCGATTGAGGAACCAGCAATGTCCTTGTAAGGGCTGAGATCTTTCGCTCCGGCATTACCGACCGGTAGGGTCGGCGCAATGGGAAAAGTTGGGAGAACCACATGTTCCGGTGCCTTACTAACGTTAACGTTTTCTCTCGCCATCTGATTGACGCATGGACTCTCTCTCCGCAGAGCACTTTCTGTAGTTTGTGATGCAGGTTGGTTAACAAGAGAAGGCTGGAAAATCTCTGCCCGATTAATTGCTGTCGGTAAATTGTGCTGATCGTCGTTATGTACACCAACAGGAACACTTTTTGTCGCTTTTTTCCTCCGTTTGGGCTGTTGCTCAACTCCTGCAGAATCAGGGCTACTTGGAGGTGATTCCGGCACAACAGGAGCTTTGGGTGTACGGCCTCTCCGAGGTTTCTTGGCCGGTGTCGCAGACGGGATTGGTCTGTTTAGCTCCTTTTCGGTATTTTGATAGATATCGTCATAATGTAATTTTGCTTGTTCAGACAAAATTTGGCTGCTACTTCCTGAGCATGCAGAAATAACCAGAGGTGAAACGGCACGTTGAGGCACCGATTGTGATGACTGCACTTGAGTGCTTTCCGACTGGGTTGCAGTTGCACTAGAAACTATAACACTATGAAGTGCTGAAGAATGGCTTTCAGAGATGTTAGGGGATTCCATTTTAACACTTGTGGGTCCTTTGGCACACTGCTCACTAGCCGTAAATTGTTCAACAGATGATGCAGGACCTTGATCAGACACACTCGACAGGGTTGATTCTGTGTCATTACCGCCCTGGCTAGTAGGGCTAGTAGAACGAGTGGAAATCTTTCGACGAGACGTTCGACTTTTATCCAGTTTTAAATTCATGCTAGGAGTTTCTGCCGGAGTAGAGACAGTCCCGGAAACAATGCTGCTTGAAGGTTTTGAGCTATCGTTATACTTGTCATTTTTTTTCGATCCGCCCGAATTGGTATTGTCTGAGGTGCGAGAGTTCTCTTGTTTCGCGATTTCGCTTGATTCATGCTTTTCTAAGCCACTGTTATTTTGGTCGGTCATTGAAACTCGTGGGCCGGGAACTAAACCCACTCCAGCCAATACGTTAGCGAAAGGAATCACTTCACTTTTTGACGTTTTCATTTTGGAGTCATCACTTGTACCAGGTCCTTCAACGATTACGGAGGATGATGCGGAATCCCGACTATTGCTAGCCTAAGATCAAATTAACTCGAAGTTAAAGAACGTTACAATATTTCCAATTTTAAAAACTAACCTTGGGAGACACTTGAGTGCTAGATTTTCTACCAGGTTTTTTACGCTGTTTTTCCTTTGATCCGTTGCAATTGCTGGTTACAGAAGGAGGTTGTCCAGTCCACGTTGACCCACTGGAAATAGGGAGCGATTTTTCAGAGAAAGAAGGATCGGTGGACCCAACCGGAGGTAACGGTTTAAATGCCGGTATAGTCTTCAGGTTGGCACCTTTTTTCTGAGAAACAACATTGGATACAGAGGCTGTCTCTTCTTAGAATGAATACTGCAATTCACATACCAGTTTAGAGTAATGATGCTGACAGTACCCACAGTACTTAACATTGTCCATATAGTTGCCAGCCTCTTCACATAATAAGCCCATGGCCTGGGCACATGTGACGTGAAAATGGAGCTTGCAGCCTTGCTTATTGCAATTCATGCAGGCCCCAATTTTAGATTTTGATTCACGTCCTTGATTTTCACAAATATAGCAGCTCTAGGGGAAAACAAAATTTATGGTGCAATAGAAAACACATATGTAAATATCAACCTACCTTGTTGAATCTTTCGGGGGGAACCATGCTCAAAATTATCGGTTCCATTGTTGAAACATTGCCAAACCTCACTTCTGGGATGTACAGAGCACACACAACATGTGCCCAACCTGTATTATCAGTGCGTTTGAGGGCACCATCTTTGCTCGGACACAATTCACATCTCTGCTTAAAAATTTAATAACAATAAAAATTTACTGCTGTGCTTTTTGTTTGTTCCTAACATTAACTCACCACTCTTGCAGCCCTCTCCTGGGATTCACATTTTCTACAGAACCATGGTCCTGAGGGTACAGTCACAATTCCGTAGCAAGCTAAATAAACAATAAATATGAAAATGGATGAGTTTGAGCTCTTAAAAAACTATCAAAGAGTAGTAAATACAGTAGGTTCCTCTGCTTTGTTTTGTTTGCAGGCTATAAATACCTTGGTGAACAGCAACAGTACATCCTGCTCCGTCGCAATAAACTAATGGATTTTCTGTCCAGCCCCGATCATCAGAGCACACACAACACCCACCAACCATCTCCTTCATGTTGTGCACCAGCTATTTAATTGAAGTTTCATCGGAAAAACACAGTTTCAACGAAATATGTCTAAATTAAAGGAATCAACATTCCTTCAAGGGTGTAGACTTTTTAGGTAGTTGCAGACGCGCCATGCTTATCGATACTTAGTGTAGCCGATACGTGATACAGTGATACTTGAGTCTAAATGGATTTTGGCGTGATTGTTTATTTCTACTTTCAGTAAAATCGAAGTACTTGTGATAATGTGTAAAATTCACGAGTGAATATGCATTAAAAAAGAAAATTTGCTAATAACTCCTTAAAATTAGACTATGAATGATTGCTTGATTAGGTTCTCAGTTGGTTCTTAGTGACATCTAGTGTTTTCTTTAGGCAAGCTAATACAGGCAAGGACACCGTCTCGCACGTCACGTCCACACTGCGGAAAATTTGTTTTTCTCGTAAGAAAATAGAAAATCACGTTGATGTGACTGGCATATCGGGGAGGTCTTGTGGGCATAAGTTCAGTAAGCTATAGTTATACATTAAGTAGCCTACAAGTAAGAGTTTATTGATTCAGGCTGACATGTTTTCGGAAATGAGAAAAAAGATATGTCAATAAAAGCTTTACTTTGTCATTCTATTTATGGTTAAGTTTAACCACTGGTGGACATTAATTGCAGTAGGCTACCATATGAGTAGAAGTTCCACGTTAATGTTGCACATCGCGTTTTCCGGGATAGTTTTCGCATCCGGGAACGTTATAAGGGAAATTGCAGTTATTAATTGAGGGATCGAAAACAGTTCCTGCTGCGCATTCGTAATAATAAACGACCCATTCACTTCCGTTTGGTACACAAAGATAATATTTTGCACAATCGTTCGGGTCAGGAAAGTAGCCTTCTGATTGACACGTTTGATTTGGAGGAGGTGTAACAGTCGTCGTCGGACGGGGATCCTACACAAAATCATAGCACATATATCACATTTAGCAAATTAGCAACCTTAAAAAAATTCGAGCACGTAATTACTTTCGTGGTTGAATATCCCACGGTGGTAAACTCTCCGGTAGGTGCCGGACCTGTAACGGTGGGCAGTGTTGGTTCACCAGTCGGCGGAGTCGGATACACGATAGGCCCATTCAGAGTTTCGTAAATGGTTTTTATCAATATAAAGGGTGTTCCGTGACAAGTGCCATGGAAATCGTCCGTTTCCACTGACCAAACCATTGCGCCTCCCAATCCTTTGGAAGCAGCATATTGGGCCTAGAAATCGATAGCAAATCATACTCAACTGACATGTCAACAGCTTTTTCAATCTTACTTTGGTTTTAAGAGAGTCTTGATCATCGTAGCCTATCCATTGGTTTCCTTTGTAAGTATAGGGCGACATGTAAAAGGGATCAACGACTACAGTCCAGGTGCCTGGTTCTGCCGCAAATTTCTCACAAATCTGTAATGCATTTGTATATAGGTGATTCCGCAATGCACTTCATTTCTGATTATTGGTTATTTAAGGTTACCTCATTATAGCCCCATATTCCGGGCTCCCGCGTGTATCTGTGCAGTCGAAAGGGATAATGTATTAGACATGTATGTGTAAGTATACGTTGTTGTTTTGAATTAACGTACGGTCCCGCAGAAATGGGTTGGTTTGCACTAGCGTAATACCCGTTGTTGGCTGGATTGTTCAAAATAAATCCTCGGCCATAAAGACCCATGCCTAGAACAAGTTTCGTAGGGTCAGCTCCCTTTTCGAGCCAATAGTTGACGGCGAAATCCTGTAATAAAAGATTGCTATCATTTCCAAGCACGTAGGGTTACCTGTTTCTCTGAAAACTCGCTAATATATTTTTCTAGGGCATCTACCTGATTGAAGGTGAGAAAATCTCCGTAATCGATGTCTGGGTTGCTGTAGAGCTATGGAAATTAAATTGAGGAAAGGGTAAAACGTTAATAAGCTATGCTAAACTATTCAAAATACCGGTGAGTTATGACCGGTAAAATCCTCCCAGGCACCGTGAAAATCGTACGCCATTATATGAATCTGATCCAGGATCCTAAAATATTTTTGCGGAAAATAAAAAAAAAATTATTATTTCGGTAAACAAGTCGTACATCTAGAGTTGAAACTTTATAGCATTAGTAACCACTTTACCTAGACATCGCTGGTACATCATATGCAGTATCTGAAAAAAGAAATAAGTCAAATAACAAGTTTCCGATGTAGATGTAGTATGTCCATGAATACCAATCGTTGTTTTTCCAGCCGAAACTGCGGCAGTCAGTAGTAGTCCATGTGGAGCAAATGCAGTTTTCAACTCTTCAATCATGTAAATAAAATTTTCCTGTTCAAGGGAAAACAGGAATGTCCCAGTTATTAAGCCGACCTAATAAACCGAATTACACACCGATCATGCAGTGTCAATACCTTGTCAGCTGGAATTCCACCACGATTAGCCGGGTACTCCCAATCAAAGTCTAAACCATCAAAGTTGTATTTGAGGAGAAAGTCGACCACTGAATTTGTAAATTTTGCTCTCTCAGCGGGGCTTGATACCATCTGTGAATTTCGATAAAAATTTTAACCTTTGTGTTCAAATCATTATTTCGTAGTTTAAGTGATCGAACCCTGGAGTATTTTTCCGATCCTTCATTCCATCCTCCAATGGCTAGAATAGCTTTCAGTTCGGGATTTTGGTTTTTGAGCCCGGTAAAGCGAACCATCGCACCTTTGCCCCAGTTTTCAGGCAGGTCATTGTACGGATCCAATGAAATGATGGTGTTGTCGTAGCCGAGCCCAGCGAACCCGTAGATGATGTGGGTGCAAATGAACGGATCCAAATTTTCTACGTCAAATTTCCCTGCTCCTGGCCTGTAAACAGCCCAGCTTCCGTAGTAGCAAACCATCTTCTTTTTCTCAGCTAATAACAGAGATAAAAGAAATGTTCTTAAACATAATACTAAATTTGACGACACTCACTTCAGGTGTTAACTATGAATTTCTTTTGCTATAATGTCTATCGTACCTTTTGATCCCACGGACACAGAAGCAGATAAATTTAAAAAGGCTACAAGAACTAAAACCGCAATTGGTAGCTTCATTTTTAAGGTGATTTCACTCTCCCACAGTTCTCGATAATCCTAAATAAAAAAGAATTATTAATTTTGGTTTTCCTTGAACCATTTCCCAGCACAGTGTGTTTCGTTATGTTGTGTTGTTTTAGTGTGTTGCGCAGTCAGTTTAGTATGTTTTCGATTGACTTCTCGAACCAAGTGGAACTCACTGAGATAGCGCAATCATTGATTGCTGGTACAAGTTGCAATCAAAACAAATTAGTTGTGCGTGTTGCGTCAATGTTTTGTAATTGATAGGAATTTTTACTTATCTGAAGTGTGTTTTAGCGTTGAGAACAACCAATGTTAAAAAACACATGTGATGATACCTCACAAGAAATTATTTAAAGAGATGCAAGATGATGCTTACCGTATTAGCTCTGCTGTTGTTTACAGGTGAAAAAAGCGGATGAGCGCGTAAATTGGTGAAGCAAATAAATCGGCAGCCGCGTCTCTCGTCAAGCAACCTTGCACTTCTACAGTTCGAAAGATACTATCAACACAACTCCAAACTAAAGTGGTTGATCTGTCTCCTTATCACTTACATTGTTGCAAGTCATCCATTTACACTTTTACTCTCACCTAAAGCATGAGATCGGCAATCTGACGGCTATCAAATTTGGAAACCTTGTTCCACCCGGATCCACCGTCGATGTAGGCTAATATCTCTGCGCAATAACTTACAGTTTGCACCGATTGTCCATGAGGGTCAAACTAATTGTTTGCAATTTGCTATTTATTTTCTAATTTGAAACTGGAATCATGTGATTACAAGTGATAGATTTTTTTAAAATTTTGATTCGCGGCAAACCTGTTTAGGTTACCGGAACTTTTATTACGGTATTTCGTTATTCAAAAAAGATTTCCATTCGACCAATAATAGCAAACACAATTGGATAGATTTCAACCTAACCGGTGTATGTTTCACAGCCAGGCACCTGATTGGAAAGGTACAAGTGTTAAGCTCGTCACTGAATGCGGTTCCAGTTGCACATCTTTGCGTGTAAATCGTCCAGCCACCCAAGCCATTATCAAGGCATGTATAGAAAATCCCACAGTCGTATGGATCAGGATTAAGGCCCTCCGATTTGCAAAGCGTATTCGGAGGAGGTGTTCCAGCTGTCGTCTTTATCGGTGGTGCAGTGGTATACGCAGATGCAATCTATGGATTATGAGGTAAAATTTGCTTTGACATGCGTCTGGAACTATTAGCCTATCGCAGAATAAGAAGTTTGAAGTGTTACCGTGGTAGGATTTCCGCAAAGAGTGGTAGTTGCGGCAGGGGCAGTAGTAGTAGAAGCCGCAGTCGGGGGGTTAGTGACTGTAGCTGCAGTTGTAGAGGCTTTTGTCGTAACCGTTGGGGCAGCTGTAGAGGTTGTTGTCGTAACCGGTGGGACAGTTGTAGTAGCTTTTGTTGTTGTTGGAGTAGAAGTACTTGTCGTTGGCTGAGTAACGATGGGCCCATTCATAGTTTCGGTGATCGTTTTAATCAATATAAAAGGCGCATTGTGACAAAGGCCCCTGAAGTCGTCCGTTTCAATTGACCACACCATAGCTCCACCCAAATTCATTGACATGACATACTCTGCCTATTGTAATAAGACATGCAGTTATTGGAGTTAAAAGAAACGGACAACTTTGGTTAAAGAAAAAGACAGTTCAAATAATTCCTGAAGATCATACTTTAAGTTTAAGTGATTGCTGATCGTCATAGCCAATCCATTGGTTAGATTTGTAAGCGTACGGTGCTTGGTAATACGGATCACGCACAACGGTCCAAGATGGATCGGCCTTAAACTTTTCGCAAATCTGACGAAATAAAGAAAAGTATGGGTAAGAAGATAAGGGACTTGAAGTAACTCTAGAATTTTATCTTTAGTTTAATAGTGCGTGAATAATTAAATTTCTTAAAATGCCTCTTTTAAAACATGCAACTCTAATGACGAAATGCTTTCATTGTGAAATTATTTAAAAATGGAATTTGTTTGGGCCTTAAAGATAGCCTACCTCGTTGTAACCCCATGTTCCACTTTCTCGGGTGTACGGTCCAGCTTGGATAGGTTGGGGAGCGTACGCGTAGAAGCCATTTTGGGTGGATGAGGCCAAGGTAAATCCACGGCCATAAAGACCCATACCCAAAATGATTTTGGAAGGTGAAGCACCATTGGAGATCCAATAGTTGACGGTCCAGTTCTAAAGGGCACATCATTTCACAAAATAAAACAGACTGAATATATATCTGCTTAAGTAGTGATCGACGATGTTAGGTCATTATCGTTTCTTACTACGCACCACGTTCAAAAGTAAATCGCTTCCGGATTCGACTGTAGGGTTAGCATAAAGTGGCGCATTGAGCTACAAATAAGAATGACAGTATTAGGTAGGGCTTAATGTATATACGCGCGTCTGAAGTCATACCCCCGTAAAAGTTTCCCAGGCGCCGTGATAATCATATGCCATCACATGAATTTGGTCCAAAGCACTATAATTTCCAAATAATTTAGAACGTCAAAGCTGAACATGGTACCTTTCTCAATTAACTTGTTAGATTACCTTGAAACAGCGGGAATGTCATATGCCTAGAAGAAACGAGAAAACGAACAGTAGGTAAATGTACCAGAATAATAATCGAAGTCAAAACAAACCGAATCAATTGTTGATTTGCCTGAGGACACGGCTGCGGTGAGGAGAAAACCGTATGGAACGAACGCAGCCTTCAGTTCTCGAAGAAGGTGGACAAAGTTAATCTATCATCAATCAAAAACTGCAGGTTAAAACTATAAAATATCCTTAAAAGGTATCAAACATCATTCAATACCTTGTCTGTTATGCTACCGCCTCTGTTTGATGGGTATTCCCAATCGAAATCGAAACCATCAAAACCATAAGTTATAAGGAATTTGACAACCGAATTCACAAAAGTTGTTCGTTTGGCCGGATCGGCTGCCATCTAGAAAGAAATTAAAGATTATGACAATCCTACTTCAGCACTTATTCAATAAAGCAATGATCGTTTACCAGGGAATATTTTTCAGACCCTTCGTTCCACCCTAATCAGTAGAATCAATCAGATAAATTAAGCGGAAAACATGAGTTTTGTGTACGATATAACTTGAAACAAATCGAATTACCGCCAACTGCAATAAGTGCCTTGAGGTCAGGATTTTTCTGTTTCAACCCGGTAAATCGAAGGTATGCCCCTTTACCCCAGTTTTCTTTAAGATCGTTGTACGGATCAAGAACCTTGATGGTATTGTCCGTTTCTAAACCAGCAAAGCCGTAGACTATGTGGGTACAGAGAAATGGATCGATGTTCTCGACGTCGAACTTGCCATTTCCTGGTCGATATACGGCCCAGCTACCATAGTAACACACCATTTTCTTCTTTTCAGCGGCTAATTGGAAACAAAAAAAAACGTTTACGATACTAAACCATGGGATAAACCCACATTCTATTAACCTTTCGTTAACGCAAGTGACATGACTTGATGGGCCATAGCCATCAAAAGCACGGCTTTCCATAGCTGCTTCATCGATGGTACGTTTAAACACTTTTCAAATGAGAAATTCGCAAAGATAAGGAATATTAGTGCGTGTCAAGTTTAGCACCTTAATAGAGTTCTTCATATACCTTATGTGTATGCGAAAAGGATAACAATCACTTTGATTCAAAATTGGAGCAAAGATTTCTGTTTGATGCACTGTATGACTGATGAGACGTCCGATGCGTCCGTTCTTTATATGCACCTGAGAAAGGAAGAGTAAATAAAGGCCAAGGTTTGATTTCACACTTGTTGGGCACAACAGGTTGTGCAACATGACGAATACGCGGTGACATATCTGTAAAACACCGTAGCATAAGGAGATAGAATGAACAAACGTACAAGCACACAACATATTATACAACTCCTTGATAAAGAAGACCTCTAATTTGGGATTAATAGTGTACATTAGGCAATTTTTCTGGGTTTGAAAATCATGGTTTGCATATGACTTTTGGTCGACGCTTGACCTTTTTTCTACGGTGGTGCCATAGTACCCGCGTGAAATTCGTTCGTCAAGTACGGCCACGACGGCTAAACGGCTCAAAAATTACGTGACTTATCTCAAGACGACGGTGTGTCAACTAATTTCTGTTCTCTGGCGACAGCCTTTGTCGGTCAATTGCATTTCTTCTACGCGATTGCTTCATTTGCTTAAAACAAGGATTTACGGGAAATTAAATCCACATTCGGAAGAGATCCGCACGCTCGGATATAATAAACTAAATGCCAAAGAACTACCAAAGAGATTAACAATGTTCAAGTGCACAGGTTTTATACGAGCAGGCTGATGTGGATCTTTTTTTATGTTCTAAGAGAAGGTTAATAATCGGAAAATCCATCACTACATTACCACAAGTGCACCACTGTGTTGTCTTTGTTTTCATTGTTTTGTGGCCCATGTATACTAAATTTCTTAATCACCCGCACTATTCACAAAAACACGAACTGGTCTTGACAAAATTTAACAACCACATATCAATGACTCTTCTTACTTACTGAATGCGGTTTCGCGGCGAATTAGCAGAATACACTTTTTTCCTCACCCAACCTCTTTACGTCTGTAATGGGTGTTTCTCAGAAATTCTGTCGTTTTCGTTTTTACTTTGAAAAAAAAGCGATGCAGACTTCCTGGAGTCAGGGTAAGGAATGGGGTTAGATCGTTAGGGGAGAAAACGTTTTTTTACGTGCGGCAGAATCCTCAGCTGGATAGCCTCAAGGAGCTTGAACTTAATGATACGGAAAATTTTGAAAACTTGCTGGTGACCGATATGGTCGTATTATAGAGTACATATGCTAATTCTATTGACACGTGTCTTTCATTGCTGCATACATTTCTTTTCGTGTGGAATGTTAACGTATCGCGTAATGTCCTTACTTTGTTACCTTTGGCATCCGTATACTTAACACCTTAAAAAATTCCCGTGGCCACATTGCATAGTAGAGTTGACATGATGGAAAGTTACGACACTTCCCTTTTTCACACTTCAAAATCTCATAATGAAGTCCAAGCATTCCGACTGATCTTGACGTAAGCGGAAACCGATATCAAGCCGACGATTAGAAATGAGAGTCAAGGTGCCACGAGGGTGCAAAATCTTTCTTCGACCGTCATTCAAGGTTAGTAAAAGACATTCTGTAACGTAGATTATGGTTACTGATTTATTAACTAGTCGCAGGAGAAGCGCAATAGTTTTACGACACTTAAGCCTTATCTTTGTGCAATTTTTACAACCACTCTGATATAAGCTTTTTGTCTTTGACGGTAAATGCGTTTCCTTAATCCTATTTCAACTTATAACAAAAAGATTATGGATCCATAAACAATCTCATTTTTCTTCTCCATGAACTCTCCATTGGTAAACATACGAGGCATTTCTGTGCTGTTTCTGTGTGGCAACTACTGCCATGAATTTTTCCGATCCTAAAATGCCACTAAATTATGACCATGTTGTGACTAGCCTCAAATAAAATTCGAGCTTTATCAATTTGACATCGTTTGATAAAAGCAGACTTGTATTGTTCAACATTCTCAATCAGCAGATATCAGAAATTTGTATATGAGTGTGAATATAATTAACGAAACAATATGAAATGCGACTTTATGCATCCTACTACAAATTCTATAGTTTATTTAAATCGGGATACCAACGATAACAGTCAATTTTTGGTCAATAAATTTATCCGTAATAGTTCTCGCAGCCTGGAACGTTTTGTGGGAAATCGCAATTGTTTAAACTCGCGCTGAAAACTATAAAAAGGAAAAGAAAATTTTATCGTTTGCGCGTTGAAGATAGCTGTTGTTGTTTACCTGTTCCCTGTGCACAGCGCTGGGTGTAAACAATCCATCCATTAGCTGCGTAACTCACGCATTGGTAAAAAATACCACAGTCGTAAGGATCGGGATTGAGGCCTTCTTTCTTGCAGACGGCATTAGGCTCCGTGGTTACACCGCTCGTTGTTGTCTGTATTTGAAAGTAAAAATATTTTGGTTTTAAATGCTACAATTTTTGTTTAGTTGCATCACAGTCGAAGAGTTTACTATACCACAGTTGCAGGGGTAGTTGAAGTATCGGCAGGTGAACATGTCGTACGTGTACAAGTGCATGGGTTTGTTGCTGGCGTGGTAGTTATAGTTGTCGTTGAATTAGGTGGAGGAGGTGGAGGGGGAGGAGGAGGAGGAGGAGGAGATCCAGATGCACAGGGGTTGCTCGGCATAAGGTCTGTGGGTCCGTTCATTGCGTCGACAAGAGCTTTCGTCAGGATAAATGGTACTCCGTGACAATAACCTCTAAAATCGTCAGTTTCGATCGACCAAGTAAGGGCACCTCCCAGATTCATGGCCGCAATGTACCGTCCCTAATTTATCATGGAAACAATACAGAACAAATAATGTGGCATTCCAAATTGATTGCAAAATGCAACTGCTGTAAATAGCGTACCTTATTTCTCAGAGATTGTTCGTCGTCGTAGCCGATCCATAAGTTGTTCTTGTAAGCGTAGGGTGTTTGATAGCAGCCGTCTCTAACTACCGTCCAAGTGGGTTCAGCTTTGAATTTCTCGCAAATCTAAATCGATTATCCAAATATTAAAATGTATGTTCATACAGCTTCATTTTCTCGTAATGTTTACCTCATTGTAACCCCATGTGCCGGCTTGTTGAGTGTATCTGTGTAATTTCAAAGAAAAATGCTTGTTATCATTAAATCTCTGATTTTTCTTTGTTTTCTTGATGAGTATGGGGAATAGTTTAAGTATACGTACGGTCCAGCAGGAATAGGATTGCTGGCGCTAGCGTAGAAACCATTATTAGCTGCATTATCGAGCTGGAATCCACGGCCGTAAAGCGGAGCACCCATAATAATCTTGGAAGCAGGGACTCCGTTTGCTAGCCAATAGTAAATCGTCCAATTCTAGGAGTAAATTTTCCATTTAAATTTTTCTAGAAAATTTGGATCTCTTAAAACGCATCAAGAGTTCGATACCGCGTTCAAATAACCGTTGTCCACTGTACGGTCGTAAGTTGGGTTGCCATACAAGGGCGCGTTTAATCCAGTAAACGTTTCCCATGTTCCATGATAATCGTAGTTCATTACGTGGACTTGGTCTAGGATGCTGCAATAAAGATGTGTAACGTCACATACGCGGCTTTGGTTTTTTCTTAAATGTTTTAATTGTTTTATTACCTTCCTAACGCGGGGATGTCGTACGCAGCGTCAATTGTAGATTTTCCAGGGGAAACTGCAGCAGTTAGTAACCATCCGTACGGGGCAAATGCATTTTTCAATTCCCGAATCATGCTGATATAATTTTGCTGAAAATGATAGCGAAAATTCAAACGTGTGTCTTGTGAAGTAGCGATGTCAAATAACTCTATTCCAAATTATGAGAAGTGGATTATAAGAACTCACCTTGTCAGCTGGAACGCCACCTCGACTCGCGGGATATTCCCAGTCGAAATCCAAGCCGTCAAAGTTGTATTTTTGAATGAAACTAACAACTGAGTTGACAAAAGTGGCTCTTTTTGCTGGATCGGACACCATCTGAGAAAAGCCGAAAGCAAAAAATGAAAATCACGAATTGCACACAAATTGCACAACCAAAACTTACCCTCGAGTATTTTTCAGATCCTTCGTTCCATCCACTGCAAATATGAAATGATTAAAGACATTAACACTTGTCGTATAATCAATGAATTACATGTATTTGTATAATTTTCGAGATAACTAACCCAATGGCAATAAGAGCTTTCAAGTTCGGGTTTTGTCTTTTCAATCCGGTGAACCGTAGGAAAGCTCCTTTGCCGTAGTTGTCGTAGAGGTCGTTCCATGGATCCAAAGGTATCATAGTGTTGTCCGTTCCCAGACCAGTGAACCCGTAAATGATGTGAGTGCAGAGGAATGGATCAATTTGCTCGACATCGAATTTGCCGTTGCCGGGTCGATAAACGGCCCAGCTACCATAGTAACAGACCATCTTCTTACCAGCGGCTTAAAATGAAACGTAGAAAAACCGTGTTAACTTTAGTTTTAAAATTCAATAGTAGCCTGTTTGAAGCCTACCTTTGGGTTCAACAGCTGCGCCATGCGATAAGTGAACCACAGTTGCCAATATCCAACACGATAGCAACAATTTCATCCTTGGTCTCTGTTATAACAAGATCAACATCCAGTTGTGAGTGTAAACAAGGACTGGTGCTGCGCTTGTTAACTTATCATACAACTAACTAACTACCCAAACAAGCTCGAAACAATACCATCTTGGCATCGTCGAAGATGTCGGTACCAAAGGATATTGTTTCATTTCTATGAGTCTTACTCTTAACGCGACACTTTGGAAGCTACCAACGTTTGAAAACGGGGGTGAAGGGGCGATTTCTGGGAACTTAAAAACGTTGAAAAAACAAACAAATATTGGCCTTGGAACAAAATCAGTTTTGGGAACCCAAGTTATCCAAAGTAAGCCGTTTCGAATTTTCGTAAAATGACTTTACTTACTGCGCAATTGGCGATAACACGCGACTAGGCGATTTCAAAATAAACAGTTGATCTTTCAGAGGTAGTACAAATGGTTGATTAACCGCACGATTTCTAGTTGTAGACTGTTGCTCAAACAACGAAAAAGAGGCCTTTTATTCCTGCCGAGATTCTACTGCAACACACCGGCCGTTTCACCAAAAACAAAACGAAAGGTTAAGATGGGATGGGGATGATTTCCACTCCAGTGATTCTGTAGAGAAAAATTTTGGCTGCCCCTCCCCTTCGTTTTGTTTATTGTTTCACCTCGTTTCGTCATACGTGGCGTAAAAGTACCTTTATCTCTTTAAGCTAAACAGGATGTTTGGAGGACAACTGCAATTCTTTTGCCGGCGTCCAACCTTGACGACGTTATTTTATGACTCTAATTTACGCTTTCAACTAGGTCGACAGACGATAATGACGTCACTGTCATACGAGTAACAACAGAATACAAAAACAAGTGACACCTTAGTTTTAAACAGAAAGGTCACATCTAGAAGGTCTTGCATTTGATCGTTAAAAAACCCATAAAGTGAGTGGACTTCCCCTTAATCGACTTACACGCATACCATACGGAAAAGTGTGATCCAATACTAATAAATTCATCTGGGATCGTGCTTGATGCCTGTGCAACGGGATTGATGAAAGACTAATAATCCATTAGCAAACATTTCGTCAAGATAAGCAATAAAAGTATACATACAAAATCCTTAGAGGTTCAGCGGCGAATGCAGATTTATTACACAGGAGAACTATAACATTATTATGTATCGAGATTATGCGATTATGCTAATCAAACACGACTGGTGCAACAATCAAACACTGTGTTCGATAATGTCGCGACGAAAGACCGCAATAAGGAAAGTGAATTTTTAAGCTCAGGACGACTCAGGTGTTCAGAACCGGAATATCCAGTAGCGGATTTGGGATAAACAAAAGGTTAATGCTAAAATTCCTTGTAGCCTACACATCCACAAAATCTTTACTTTTTGACTACAATTTATCATTATAGATACGGTATTTCAACGGGGGCTATACCTGTATCGAGGTATACACTGGGTATAACCACATCTTAATCTGAGGACGGCAAGCCGTTGACGACAGCAGCAATGGAAAATCCCACGGTAACAGGAATGAACATGGTTTATTCCCCAACTTTCAGTAGTGATGGTTTTTTCACAAAAAAAAAGGAATTCCACACGTAAACGCAAAACTAAACTGAATGTGGCAAGACATGAAGTTACGCAAGACATAAAAATTACACCATTGTGTACTATTAGGTTGTGCATATCAAGGGTTCCGGAAGAATTTCATTTTTTACCACGTTGGGATTGAGGGAAAAAAACAATATTTTAAATCTCTTTATTGGTGTACATGTACGAGTAATGATCCGTTCTACGCATTAATCTATCACCGCTACAGGATATACGAATGTATGTCTTTCAAAAACTAATGTTGCGCCTAATTATAGTTGAAAGAGATAAAGAAAACAATACAAACGAGAGACAAGAACTCATATGCGAATACAAAAATGTTCAGTAATAGATTGATGTGGCTTGATTTTGACTGTTCGTCAACTATTTCGTAGTCGTTACGTAGTAGAATTCACATCCGGGAACCAATTCTGGTTGGGCGCATGTGTACAAGCTTTCACTGAAAACTAAAAAAAAAAGTGTTCACGTATTAATTTTTGCCAAGGCTATTCTTAAATGACAAAAATGTCGAAATCTCAGACTAAAAAAAAAAAAAAATGCTAACCTGTTCCGGGGGCACAAGGTCGAACAAAGTCTTGCCATCCAGTCGCCTCGTAATAAACGCATTGGTGGAAGACGCCACAATCATCCGGATCAGCATTATAGCCTTCTCTTTTGCAATAGTAGCTTGGAGGGTACGTTGTTACTGGTGGTGGGGCAGCTGTGCTGGTGATGGAATCAACAGTTGTTGATGTCATTGTGGGAGGCTTAGTAGTCGTTGTTGTGGTCGTAGTTGTAGTGGTGGCGAGTGTAGTTGTTGTAGGAGTAGTTGTAGTAGATTTAGTTGTGGTGGATGTAGTTGTGACGGGTGTAGTGGTTGTAGGAGTAGTTGTCGTAGATTTAGTTGTGGTGGATGTAGTTGTGGTAGGTGTAGTTGTAGTTGGTGTAGTTGTGGTCGTGGTGGGTGTAGTTGTAATAGGTGTAGTTGTGGTAGATGTAGTTGTAGTAGGGGTAGTTGTGGTGGATTTAGTTGTAGTTGTGAGGGGTGTAGTTGTTGTTGAGACGATAGCAGTTGTGGTTGTTGTTACCGCAGGACATGGAGTCGGCATAAGATTATTGGGTCCATTCATTCCTTCGATTATTGCTTTGGTTAAAATGAACGTCGTTCCATGGCATATTCCTCGGAAGTCGTCCGTGTCCATTTCCCAAATCAGTGCGCCACCAAGATCCATAGCAGCAACCATTTGACCCTTCACAGAAAAAGAACGTATACAGAGAGCTTTTGTTATCGAATCTCAAGAATATCGAACCTTATTCTTCAGTGACTGTTGATCATCATATCCTATCCAAAGATTTCCCCTGTATGCATAAGGAGCTTGGTAACACGAATCCCGAACGACTGTCCAACCAGATTCGGAAGCGAATTTTTCACAAATCTAAAGAGAGATTGGTAAAGCCATTTTAGTTAGTTTGTTTCAAATATCTCATGGCATAATTATTCTACCTCATTGTACCCCCATGTGCCATTCTGTCTCGTGTAAGGACCTTCTGGAATCGGGAGGGCGGCTGGTGCGTAGAAGCCATTTACAGCAGCATTATCGAGGACAAATCCTCTGCCATAAAGAGGCATACCCATAATGATTTTAGACCGAGATACACCATTTGAAATCCAATAGTTAATCGTCCAGTTCTATCAAACAGTATCTTAATGTTTATCCTCTTGACCACGCTTGTATTAAAAACTTACCGCGTTCAGAAGGATGTCGCTCCCTTTGTCAAAATTAGGATTGGAGAATAATGGAGCGTTCAAACCAGTGTAAGTTTCCCATGCACCGTGATAGTCATATGTCATGACATGAACTTGATCTAAAATGCTACGATAAAGAATACAGTGCTGCTTAGCAACTCGATATCTTTTATAGATGGTTGCAAAATAAAAACTTCTTTTACCCTGCCACTGCTGGAATATCATACGCAGAGTCGATTGTCGATTTGCCTGGAGAAACGGCAGCCGTTAGAATCCAGCCGTATGGAGCAAATGCGTCTTTCAGTTCACGAATCATCAAGACGAAATTTTCCTTTTGTTTGAGAAAAGCCAAGATTACCTGTTTGCACTGTGTTTTCAAACAAATTAGAGCTGTACCTTATCAGACGGAATTCCACCTCGATTGGCTGGGTATTCCCAGTCGAAATCTAGACCGTCGAAATTGTACTTTCGAATGAAATTGACTACTGAATTAACAAAGATAGAACGTTTGGCAGGATCAGACACCATCTATATCGTATGCAATTTGAATTAGTGTGAATGCGATTGCAGCCAAACTTATTTCCACAGTGCTGACCTTCGAGTACTTTTCCGAGCCTTCATTCCATCCACCTGTACAACGCGAATAAATTAATAGACTTGTTGATAGCTCAATGAACTTGTTGTTTAATCGTTTTACCGATCGCCACGAGTGCCTTCATTGATGGATTTCGGGTTTTCAGGCCAGTGAATCTGTTCAATGCTCCTCTTCCACCTCCATCACTAAGGTCATTCCACGGATCAAGACACGTAATAGTATTGTCAGCAGCGAGTCCGGTGAATCCGTAAATAATGTGCGTGCAGAGGTTGGTGTCAATGTCCTCGACGTCAAATTTTCCGTTTCCTGGTCGATATACGGCCCAGCTACCAAAATAACAAATCATCTTCTTCTTAGTTGAGGGAGGGGGTGTTGTTGGGGCTACAGTAGTGGTATATTCAGGCGTAGAACCTGATGTGCACGGATTAGTTGGCATAAGATTAGTCGGTCCGTTCATTCCTTCGATAATTGACTTGGTTAAAATGAACGGCGTTCCATGACAAAGGCCACGGAAGTCGTCCGTGTCCATCTCCCAAATAAGTGCTCCACCAAGATCCATTGCAGCGATCATTTGACCCTTCCCCGGCAAATAGAAAACCACAAATTCCAATTTGTATCACGATAATTTGTAAGTTAGACTAGACCCAAACCTTTGTCTTCAATGATTGCTTATCATCGTATCCTATCCAGAGGCTTCCTCTGTATGCATAAGGGGCCTGATAGCAGGAATCACGTACAACTGTCCATCCAGATTCGGATGCAAATTTTTCGCAAATCTTAACCGGAATCGAGTCAACAGTTTAATTACGCAATGCAGTGATATAAACCGCAAAGAAAAAATTCTTTAACTTACCTCGTTATATCCCCAAGTGCCATTTTGTCTTGTATACGGGCCTTCGGGAATGGGGAGAGCAGCCGGGGCGTAGAAACCATTCACGGCTGCATTATTCAAGACGAACCCGCGACCATAGAGCGGCATACCCATGATGATTTTCGATCGAGGTACGCCATTCGAAATCCAGTAGTTGATCGTCCAATTCTGACACAAAATTAAACTTGGTACTGTTTAGTTGATAGAAAAATGTTGTCCTAGTAAAACATACCGCGTTCAAAATAGCGTCACTGCCTTTGTCAAGTGTAGGGTTAGAGAAGAGTGGTGAATTTAAGCCAGTGTAAGGTTCCCATGCTCCATGGTAATCATATGTCATAACGTGGACTTGATCCAATATGCTGAATTTCGAGAGGAGTATTCACTTTATGTTCCGCATGCTTAAAAGTTATGATTGATAATACTTTGCAACTGCTGGAATGTCGTATGCAGAATCGATTGTTGATTTTCCTGGAGACACAGCAGCTGTCAATATCCAGCCGTATGGAGCAAAAGCCGTTTTCAGTTCTTGAATCATGCTAACAAAGTTTTGCTGTTTGTTTCAAAGTTTGGGTTAAAATGCTGAATTTCGTGCTAACCTCAATGCAGGCTCACTGCTTTACCTTATCGGAAGGGACGCCACCTCGGTTAGCTGGATATTCCCAGTCGAAGTCTAAGCCGTCAAAGTTGTACTTTCGAATAAAGTTTACCACCGAGTTGACAAAAATGGATCTTTTTGCAGGATCAGAAACCATCTAAACATTCGAAATTTTGTATTTAGTGCACTAACAAAGCAAAATATGTTTCCGCTAACCTTAGAATATTTTTCAGAGCCTTCATTCCATCCACTGATATGACAAAATCAAAACATGATTTAGATGAAAACAGAAAACTATGCTGAGCATCTGAATTTTAAACATACCCAATTGCAACCAGCGCCTTCATCGATGGATTTTTGCTTTTCAAGCCGGTGAATCTATTCAGTGCTCCTCTTCCGCCTCCCTCACTAGGATCAAGATCATTCCAAGGATCGAGGCACGTGATGGTGTTATCGGTACCGAGTCCAGTGAACCCATAAATAATGTGCGTGCAGAGGTTGGTGTCAATGTTCTCAACATCAAATTTTCCGTTCCCTGGTCGATATACTGCCCATGTGCCATAGTAACACACCATCTTCTTCTGGGAATCTTATTTTTAACAAAATTGGTTTAGCTAACTTTGAAGATCAGTAGTTGAAATAGAAAATGAATTAGAAATTTTAGTTAAAGGGAATATTATCGACTTACATGCAGCAACGATGACACTGCCAAAAACTAAACTAAAAATGAGTAACCTCATTTTTGTTGAACTAAATTGAACAATCTCAGAGATTTGGGTGTGAGCGTAAACCTTCGATTTTTCTAATTGAACTGACTGTTAATGAACTTGTGGTAGCAAAAATGTTCTCGGCTATTTATCTGTAAGCAAGCCATTGAAAAGGGCATGCAGTAGTCAAATTAATTGCCTTATCAACTTGTAGAAGTATTTCTCATCCAAGGTTCAATTATTGTAAAAATATGTTTATTGTACAAATAGCAGTGATACGCTATATGATACAAATATAAGATTGTTGGGAACTTAACCCTTAATAAATTGAAGTACACACGGGCACGAATAAAACTGCGATAAGCTTTATGTAAGCTACCGTGGGTTACTAGCTGCTGCACAACTGGTGGAACTTACACAATCTAGGGGCTTTTTTTCATCTAATTTAATAGCTGATTAAAACAAATTCTGTTTAATGTATCTAATTTACAGGTAAGCGCCAATTTTCGCACTTAGCTTTTCCGCAGTACGCAAAAGAAACTATGCTCATTCCGAAAGAACCCCATTCGACTATTGGCCAATGAAAGTCCCGTGCTAGATCTGATTTCGGTAATAAAAAAATAATTCTAAAAGGATGGCATTTTGGGAAGTGTTAGGAGATTTGTAGAATTTTAGCCTTGTTTAAATCCTTAAAAAACGCCAGCTACAAGTATCGCAAAGTTTTATGAAATGGAAAACAAACACCATAAAGCACTTTGCACTTTTCTCAGCCAGCTTACTTTTCACCACCGTAAATCCAGTGTGCGGGAAAGTATGTTCGTTGGAAAGATTGCAAGACCTTAAACGTATCACCTTTTCAAAATTTTGGAAAATGAGATATCTGATATCAAATGTTTTGTTCGCATGCCGAAAAGGATAGGGGATCAGATAGTTTAAGCTAGTGCAAATTCAGCACATTTTTACCGACCGTATGGAAACAAGCACAGAGAGTGGCAAATTTTTGTAAACAACCAAATGACAGCAGTAGACTTGCAGTTCCCCCAAATAAAAGACCATATTTTCATTGATTTAAGAGAGAAACTCATAAAGAAAGCAATTTTCTGTATCAATCTCGTCACCCGCAATAACCTGGCGTTTTTTTTACTTATTCTCCCAGCCTTATAGCAAAATGCAATAGAAAATGCTGAATCAATGGAAGAATCCAAGTCTTGGTGGTACTGCCAAATACCTTAAACTTTCCCTACATTCCTTAAACAGAAGGATAGCACGGTGGCCCTTAGTGACTGTCGTTTACATTGTGACCAAAATATAGTGACGTCATATTCGGTAAAATCGTGATGTAGAAGGTGGTTATCTGAAACTTACTTGCTTTGAATTTTATCTCCAACTAATCCACTCCCGGGCACTCACATTTTTCACGGACGGCAGCACCAGCATTGAACTCTAAACTCCTCTAGCGGTTATTCAGGATACTATATCTTGGCCATCTATCGGAAGTATGAAAAGAGTGTAAGACAGTCGACGAATCTAGTTGTGTTAGCGATTCGATTGTTAAACTTTCAAGTCATCATGGCGGCCACAAAAACTTTGGATGACAAAACTATCTGGGAAGGAGATGTAAGTATTAGAAGAAACGATAATTTAAATTCAACATGAAAGGCATTTTTCTTTTACCAACATGTTTTTCGTTACGTTTCAACAGGAATCCTTGGGAGAGGAAGTTCTCAAAATGTCAACCGAGGAGGTTGTCAGTCGAACCCGGTTACTCGACAACGAAGTTAAAATTATGAAGAGTGAGGTGATGAGAATCTCTCACGAGCTACAGGCTCAGAAAGAAAAAATTAAGGAGAACACAGAAAAAATCAAAGTCAACAAGACATTGCCCTACCTGGTTTCCAATGTGATTGAACTGCTTGATGTTGATCCACAAGATCTCGGTGAAGAGGATGGAGCCAATGTGGACCTTGATTCACAACGAAAGGGAAAATGTGCGGTTATCAAAACCTCGACAAGACAGGTAAAGTTATACCACAATTGACTGGTGTATATTATCAGCAGCCGACCTCCAAGATCATAAGACATCAATTTCAAAACTTTATTTTAGACCTACTTCCTTCCTGTTATTGGGTTGGTGGATGCTGAAAAACTGAAACCAGGAGATTTGGTGGGTGTTAATAAAGATTCTTATCTTATTCTTGAAACACTTCCTGCTGAATATGACTCCAGAGTGAAGGCTATGGAAGTAGATGAAAGGCCCACAGAACAGTATTCTGATGTTGGTGGTCTTGACAAACAGATCCAAGAGGTAATCACTCAAGTAAATGAATGCAAGCATCTATTAAAAAGTTGTTCTTTCTCAGCTAATTGAAGCAGTTGTCCTTCCAATGACTCACAAGGAAAGATTTGTGAACCTTGGTATCCAGCCACCCAAGGGTGTGCTTTTGTATGGACCCCCTGGAACAGGTAAGAAGCATTTTCTATAATTCTTTCCTTCCTGTATCTAATATGGCTTGTGTTGTCTTTCGTATGTAGGTAAAACATTGCTGGCTCGTGCCTGTGCTGCTCAGACTAAGTCTACTTTTCTGAAGTTGGCTGGACCTCAGTTAGTTCAAATGTTTATCGGTGATGGTGCCAAGTTGGTACGAGATGCATTCGCGTTGGCTAAAGAAAAAGCGCCCGCTATTATCTTTATTGATGAGCTTGATGCTATAGGTAATATTACATTGTTTTATCGTAAGTGATCAACTTAATACTACCCTCTTCTATTAGGTACCAAGCGTTTCGATTCAGAGAAGGCTGGAGATCGTGAAGTGCAGCGCACAATGTTGGAATTACTTAATCAGCTAGACGGTTTTAGTTCCACAAGTGACATCAAGGTAGGTTAATCAATAAGTTTCCTAGACCTTTGAACCATCGAGAACTATATGTGATTTCTACTTCAAGGTTATTGCCGCCACGAATCGAGTAGATATTTTGGACCCTGCACTACTCCGTTCCGGTCGTTTGGATCGTAAAATCGAATTCCCTCATCCGAATGAAGAAGCCCGTGCTCGCATTATGCAAATCCATTCCCGCAAAATGAACGTTTCTCCCGACGTCAACTTTGAAGAACTCTCACGTTCAACAGAAGATTTCAACGGTGCACAATGCAAAGCCGTCTGCGTTGAAGCTGTAAGTCTAATTATGCCTTCCCACAAAATTTCATCATTTTTTAAAATGGTATTTCTGTCTTCTATTAGGGTATGATCGCCTTACGCCGCGAAGCCACTATGGTTACTCATGAAGACTTCATGGACGCGATTGTCGAAGTCCAAGCCAAGAAGAAGGCTAACTTGAATTATTATGCTTGAATAAATCGTCCCATTTTTTTCGTCACCAGAAGCGAATTTTTCTGAAAAGACATTTAACGACCAAATGACATGCATCGAAACCAAAGCGTTGAAAGAAAAGAAAACGGGCCAGACATTCGTAAAGGAATTCTCGCCAGAAAAACTATTATGTTTTCATTCTGTCCCACAAGGGGATTCGCCTTCAGGTTTGTATGTGATGTATAACTAGCTTGTATTGTAGTCGAGCTACGTCAGTTGTTTCTTTAAGAGGGGTCATATTTATACAACGAGTTCAGAGTCGACTTGGTAGGTGGTCCACCCTTGACATTCGAGATATGGAAATACCAATCCATTGGCCGGCTAATCGATGTTGCAGCCACCTCTCCTATTCCATCTCTTCCTACGCCTCCAGGCTCTTCCGTCTTTTCTAATACGAAGGGATCTCTTGCTATTGTTGAGCATAACGGCCTATTGATGTTGGGTTGGGGAGAGGGGGGGGGGATTAAAGAAACATGACGTGATCTTTCAGAAGGGAAGGGCTGCACGGGAAAGATGAATAAAGTTTGGGTTCATCTGACAATTAGTATTCAAATATTCTCGTTCTTTTCAGGAACTCGGAAACATTCTCAGACGCTACCACAGGAGAGGCTCCAGACTCCCAATTATTGGGCAAAGGACTCACCGGGGGTAGGCTAAAAGAAAATAGCGATCAAAATAGTATTCGTTCGTGAACTTGGATGCTGCAATGTTGTTCTCGATAGCGATAGGACGAGTCATCTCTAAAATAAGGACAAAGTTGGCACACGCGATTGAAAATTGGCCTCGACGTTCTCTTGTTTTTAACACGTGTGATGTCCTACCCTTGAGATTGGCCGATGGTAACGAATACCGCGCGAACTTAAAAGAAAAAAAACCGCTTTGAAAAAGAAATAAATATATCAAGCGACGAAAACCCAAATATCATCTATAATCAGAGAGACAGAGAAAGAAAAAATAAAAAGGAGACATGAAGTCAGTCCAATGGCTGTCGGGCGGCGGGTACCAGACGATGGGGGACTCGGTCGTTTGGTCACGGGGCACTATATGGCAGGTTATGTTTGCTTGCTGATGTTGACTCTAGTCGCCTTATCAAGCTCGCCAGGCTCTCAAGTTACCCTACACACACACACCTGCAAGTTGATATACGACGCTGTTCATATAGGACGGAGGAAAAAAGAAAAGCTGTTCGTCTGGTCAGAGGCGACGTTTCTCTTTTTTTTGTGTATTTCACAACACGAACCTTCTGGTGCTGATTATTCCTCTTCTTCTTTTTTTCCTTATACATTAGCTAACTGATGCCCTTTTGTTTTCGAACAAACAACAATACTGAGCTTGTGTAAACCTATCCGTCGTATTAAATGAATAAGAAAGGAAGAAAAACAACGAAGAAGAACTTACGTTTGCATATTCTTCTTTTGGCTCCGTGTTTCCCGCTGCAAAACGTGGTAGCCAAAACGACAATGAAGAGCTGCAAATTCCGCCAGTCTCAGCAGATAGCACATGACGTTGGCCACCCAAACTGTTTTGACTATGGGCGACGATGATTCGCTGGAAAGAAAGAAAACGTCAGAGCAGAACGAGTGAAATAAATCGCGAAAAAAAAAGAAGAAATTACGACGACGTTTTTGCAGCGTCTGCTGTTTTTTTTTTCCTTCTCCACGTATAATGTGTTTGGCTCACGAGGGGAAAAAAAAAAGAAAAAACGAAGAAGGAAAATCGTGTCCGTGCCGTATGCAATTTATTTTAAAGGCCGTCCTATTGGAGACAAGGAACTGCGCGTTTCGCGATAGGAAAAAGAAAAGAAACTTGACCAAGCTCGTCCGGCGTTCAGTGTGTTCACTGTATAGACTATACTACAAAAAGATTTGAATTCAAAAATGGTTACAGCGGCGCCTTCAAGTTCTACGTACCATTTCTATACATATACAGAGGGGTATATAGATTCGAACGTCGCATGGGGTTGCCGCGATTTGCATATTTGCCTTATGAGGAGAGCCGGACCGACGGGCACCAACCGACAACAGAGTCGATCTATCTTCTTGTTGTTGCGCGTCACTCATTCATCTGCCTTGTTTCACGGAATTTCTTTTTTAGGATGCGCATAGATGTGTGTCGCAAAAGACAAGGTAGAGATGCGTTGGGTCGGCTGGCCGTGTTCATTGGCCAAATTATACTTATCCGGGTCCCGATCAAATTCGAGAGTTTGAAGCGACTATCATGAGAAACGATAGCTCGTTATTATTATAATTCGCAAGAAAGAGAGACTCATTCACTCTGTCAGAAGAACTCGTTTTCGCGTCTCACAGCAACACCCATGGAAAAAAGATTTATATATCTTTCCTCTCTATTCAGTATGAAAAATGAAGTAAGAAAGATAATAAAAAAAGGGCAAAAAGAGAAAACAAAATTATGCGAAGGCCTTTTATAGGATCGTTCGTTTACGAGCTTCCTAATTTCCCGAGTCAACTGTCTGATTGGAACAAGATCATTTGCAACCGATCAAAACTCTCCCCCCCCCCCCCCCATCTTATCTAGATTGGCTGTCTCGGCTCGAGCGCTATATATGGCGGGATGAATTGCGTATGGGGTGGGGGAAACGAACGACGTGCACGATAACTCTTTAACGAGTTAAGCCATGGTAAATGTACTGTAGAGAGAAACTCGAGATAGAGCCGCGCGTCCCTATACGTACGACGTTTATATTCGCAGTCCCGCAAAAAGGAAGAAAGTATGTCCCCATAAACGATATATTATTAGATGGCGCAGGACGTGAAGCAAAGTATTAAAAAAAAAATAAATAAGAAGATAGTTATACGATTTCTTCCTATGTGTGTATACTATCTTTATCCTATCCGCCGGGATTTATTTACGGCGGAAATGGACATTTTGAACGGCAAAATGTCCTTGGATGCCGCAGAGTCAACGGAGTCGTTGGCTGGAATAATAAGCAAAAGGCCAAAAGGAGGAGGAGAAGAAGAAAAGGATAAATTCCGAAAATGTAAAATAGTAAACTGCTTGCCTGTGCAGCGGCTGATGTGTATCGCATAACAGTAACCAAATAAAGAATATATGACAAAACTCGAAATAGAAAGACGACTCGTTTGCGTCGTTGGATGGGATATTTACATATGTAAATAATTGGCGCAACCCCTCCTCTTGATCAACGGGCCCACAAGATATACGGCTGATATTTTGACTGCTCGTCTGTTCGTTTCTTTATTTGCCTTGTCATCTCGATGACGACGTGCTCCGTAACAGACAGTTTCCAGCTCCTATTGTTGAAGCCAAACTTTTTACAGTTCGAAGCAGACACGCTTCATCAGACTGATGGACATTTCTGAGCAGTACGACAACCTCTTTAATAATAAAAAATTAAAAAAAACGAAGATGACAGCCACTCAATTTACAATGAAATACAGGTCTGACCGGGTATATGCTGTCGTAAAGATTTTTTTCTAATTTGTTTGCTTTTGTATTTTTGGTTTTTTTTTTTTTGCATCTCAAAATGAGTTCTACGATCTGTGCTGGGGGAAGAAGCCACAACTACGAATTAGAAATTCTAATTTAATACAGTCTTTTCCCGTACGAGTCTGTATATGTACAAGAAAACACGTAGGCAATCGCGCTATAGCAAACATATCGATTGCGTTTGATCGATTCTCTTATTCAATCAACTTCGTTATAGTATGTTATTTGTTATAGGAGTAGATACGCAGTAAGTTCTGTGCAAACTGGTTTTGCTCTCTTTGTTTTTTTTTTTGCTGGAACGTTGACGACCTCCAACTGGATCGTATATAGATGCTTCAATTGACATGGCGGTCGGACGTGTTTTTGGCCGATCTCGTTACAATTGCTGAATTACAAACGAGCGTTTCTAATCGATGGGCAACTCGTCAAGAAAAGGTAATCGTTGAAACAAGGATTGGCCAGACTAATCTTGGAGCATGTTCTTATAAAACGAGACCACCTTCCTATACGTTCGATTGCGCTGCATTCGTTTCAAAGTCGACGTCCTCTTTTTTTTTCAAATCAAAGATAACAATGTAAACAAATTCGGCTTACTATAGAATAACAAAAGAGGGACAGCAATTACAACTAAACAAATATGGAGAGACACACTTTGTTATTGAAAATTCAAAGTGATATTGCAAAGTACAACAAGTCGGGCTCAAGATGTATATATTCATATTGTTATTAGCCTACTATTATACTCAATACATACTATGCGGCACGTATACGTTTGTTGTATTTGTGAGTTTTTTTTTTTTTTTTGTTATCGGCGTGGACTATCGGGAAACATAAACGGGACCAGCCGGCGGCACCACACTCCCCGCACATAGGGGAATAAAAAAGAAAAAAAGACGATCCGATAAGAGTCATGTCAGTTTGGAGAAGATAGACGCGGTGTTCTGTCCTCTGTTCTTCTCCATTCCTTCCCTTTTTTTTCTCAATCCGTATACGTCTCTCTCTTACTTTTCGTCCTCGGTTATATTTCGTTGGGACTGTGTAACAAAAAATATATCGAAAACCAACCACTTCTGTATCATGTGTGTCCCCCCTTTTTATTTAAACTGTTGGTTTTTCTTTTTCAAAAATCTTTTTGATTTCCGCCCCTTCTTTAGCCCTCTCCTCCCGAGAATACTAAACAGGTGTGTCGGATGCGCGTTTTTCCTACCTCACAGACGTGACACTGAACCGTTCCGTAATTTGTAAACATATTTACTTGTATATATAAAGAGCAGAGGGGGGTGAACAATGTAGACTTTTTAAAAGACATGGGGTGATGGACGAACACGGCAATTCATTCCCGAATAAAAACATTTCTTTCTCTACCACATCTTTCACGTACGCTCCATTTTTGTGTGCGTGACGTTGATGGACAACCCCCCTTTAACCCGCAGCGCTCGTCATTTATACCATCAAGACGAAGTAATGTCAAATGTTATTTCTAAACAGCTTTTGAATTAATAATTTTTTTCCTTCATCCGTTTTAACTCTGTATACAAGTTTAACATCTGCTTTAGATTGACAAATTTTTTTCCTCGAATTTTTAAGACCTTTCTGTATTACAATACCACCAGGTGGCATGAAGATGCGGTAGATGTGAAATGGCTCCCTACCTTCCGTCTGGAAGAAAAGGGAAAAAGAAAGAAACGGCCGGAGAGTTTTAGTGTAGAGGACAAAAGAAAAATACTGGGATGAAAAGGTAAGGAAGAAGAGATGGGGGAGAAGAGGAGTGTAGGGAGGGCAAAAACAGCAGAGAATTAAATGGTTCGAAATAGTTAGCTCGGTCTAACTGCCAAGGTACTCAATTTGTTGCCGAACCGCGCTATAATTACTTCGTAGCCGTTGGGCGTCCGTTTTGGCTGTGCCCATCGAAGCCTCAACCAGTAGGTTAGCTCTCTAGTACAGGCTTCCCTATTTGTGTGTGTGTGTAGGTATATATCTTTTATTTTCTACCTGATGCAGTTTGTATCGTCCCTTCTTCTTCTTTCAAAAATTCAAGAGGTAGAAGAGACACAAAAAAGGGAGGGAGTGAAACTGAAATAAAAATTGGAAAGGTAGGCGGGTCGATAACTCGAGGCTCATTCGCAAAAAAAAAAAGAAAAACGTCCCCCCTTTTATTGTAACTTTTTTTTTTCGCCAAAATTGCTGGTCCAGCTTGTTCAGTTCCTCCGCTTTCTATAGGCAATTTTCTATCCTCCTCCCCCCAGTCTTATTTTCGTACGCTATTTTTATAGTCGTTTTCTTCCGCGGACAAACTCCTCCCAAAATCCGTACGGTCTTGCACATCTATCCAAAACGAATAAAAACTGCACATTATCAAATGTTTCTCCTCCCACTCGAAGAAGGAAAATCATTTTTTGTTGTTGTTGTTGTTTTCTTTTTCTTCAAAAACTCGCTATGCGACTTTGTGCCGAAAAAAAAAAAAAAAAACGTGAGATCCTACCCCGGATGGTCAGCCGGGCGAGTTCTCGGTTCACGGTAAGTTGCACATTAGGAATTGGGAAAAAAAAAATCAGAATTAAGAAAAAGACCAAGAAAAATATTTTTAACATTCAAGTAATTCCTGTTCATTCTGAACGATGATTGTGAAGGACGACAGGAATCGGTCAGCGTAACTCTAAACAGCAGCAGCCAAGTTATTCGTTTCGTTTCACTGAGCGAATGCGCATCGACTTTGTGCGTATTTTTACGTCATTTCTTCGATTAAAGAAAGACAACTCGAAAATAAAAAAAAAACAAAAAACAGAAGAATATAAGAGGAAGATCGTTTTTATGCCCCTTTCGGTGAGAAAGAGAGAGAAAACGAAACGCGTGTATCCTTGTTCATCAGCCAGAATGACATGGTTCATAACGACAAAATGACAGGTTACCAGTCGGCTATCACCTCAAGAAAAAAGAAAATAAATGTTTAAAAAAAAAAAAAAAGTAAAAGAAAACCTGCCGGGCCTCTCGTGCCTGTCATTGAAAAGACAAGAGGAAAGATTATTGTGTGTGTGTGTGTGTGTGTGTGTGTCGCTTTTTGTATTTATAATATAAGAAATGCGGCGAGAATAAGAATAGAGAAGAAAGGGAGGGGTGGACAGGAAAAAAAAAGTTTACTTATATTTTTTAAATTAAAAGTCTTTTTTTTTTCTTTACCTTTTGATATTCTCGACAAAAAAAAAAATAAAGTCCCCCAGGTAAGAAAAAAAAAGCTCGTTAAGAAAATCCTGTCCCAAATCATTTTGATTTGTATATGTTATCTTGTTGCGCGCGCAGCTCTCGGGATTTTCCTTCTCCCAACCCCCCTTCTTCTCCCATCTGTTTGATTTGATTTATGTGAGAATATATCAAGAGAACCTGTTTTGAATTTCTCTCATCTGCTATACTCTCCCTTCTTCCCTTCTTCCTTTTTTTTTGTTGTTTTCTTCTTGTCCCGGAGAAGGGACTGGATCTCGCCTTCTCTTCATTTAAAATTCAGATGTTGCATTATATATATCTATTTATACATAAATGTGTGTGTGTGTGCATACATGTATATATACCTTATAAATATCTCCCCCTGTATTTCTTATTTTTTATTTTTGAAATGCTTCTAACCCCCTTTTTTGCATCGCATTCCGTTTGCATCATCGATTGGCGTCATTCGGTAGTTTGCCCGTCAGTGAAACTGGACACAGGTATTATAATCCTGCCCGGTAGCTCAAACTGGCCAATCGGAAATATTTGTTGATTGAATAAAAAAAACAAAAACATATGCACCTTGAACGTCAGTTGCGTTTGGAAAGGCAAAACACGTTTAGTTTATCGACCTCTTCTGACTGATGAAAAAAAAAAAAGAGAAAAGTCCTTGTGCCATCCATTTTCCATATAAGGAAATTTAATGATTGACAGGTGTGCGAGATCAGCAATCAGAGTCGTCAGGGATTAATTTTTCTGCCTCCTGTATTATATTTTTCCCCAAAAATATATTCAAATCTCCTCTCTTCTTATTCGGGAATAAAGGGGAGTAATATATTATATCCGTTGGGTAACCTCCCACTTTCTTGAATATTAGCAACTCGACCCACATATATATAGCTACACACGCACGCGAGTTGACGTATAATTTATCGACGCAGATTGCAGGGCTTTTTATTTCATATTTATTTCATTTTCTTTCCCCCTCTCTATACCTCTCTTTCTAGTGCCTCTCCGTGATTCGTCCGTTTTCTCTTTCCTACTTTTCTTAACGCATATACATAAGTTATACACACCTCTGACTGCCTTGTACACCTGGTTCTTTACAGACTATTCCCGCAGGCATGATACTGTAATAACGAATAGTAGCATGCAAATATCATCCTTTATTCTTTAAAAAAAAAAACCAGGTCTTACAAACGCACAAAAGCAATAACACGGGCAACAAGAAAAAGACAACAACAATAAAACAAAAAAAAGTAGAATACAAATATAGTTTGGATTTTTCCTTCTGCACAGATGGCATTTTTGCAACGGACTGCGGGAGTTTTTCTCTATTTTATCCTCACGTTATACAATTTCAGACAGACCTAAAAAAAAAAAAAAGCTAGACAGTGCTTTTGGTAGATAACGGAGTACAACCCAGACTTCTCGTGTTTTTTTTTTCCCGAGTTTTATTTTTTAAATGCTCATCGTCGCAAAGCGGCTTAATTACCCGTACGATTGTTACACGAGTGAAACAAAAGACAGCAGCCCGTCCACAATGTAGCTCCGCATATGTTCTGCGACAATGGCCGTTGATGGCTTATACCTGTCGTACGAAGAAATGCATTAAAACTCTTGAAAAAAAAGAAACATTACATCACAGGTTTATTTTAATTGAAAGAATCGGTACAAATGAAAACGAGTTCTCTAGACTTTTCTCTGCTAAATATTGCAGACTGCATCGATCAGTTGGCCGTCCTGATTGCCTGCCTTGTTTTACGTGTATAAATGAGTGCTGTTAAAAAATACAGCGACACAATCAAGCTCGTAATTCTTTGTTAACTTAAAAAAAAGTGGTACACGTTGGTAATACAAACTTTTCTAAGATGCCACTAAAAATGAATTGGGGAGGGAAAAAAAAATAAAAGCAGCCAAGGAATTTAGTGAAGCAGGTGTCAAGACTTTGCTGGAACACCGTAGAGCGAGGGGAGAGAGAGAAAAGAAAAAAAAGAAAATAAATAGACTTTATATTTCTTGACTGAATAAAAGAGAGAGAGGCTCCTAGGGAGGCTCATCGAAAAGCTGCTGGAGGACAGACAAAAGAGGAAGACGTCCCGCGGCTGCTGGGCGCCACCACGTCGGCCTTTTTCACGCCTCACCCTCTGCTCCAGGAAACGATATTATTCCTTTCCTCCCCTTGTTAGATGTTCTAACCATCTCCAGCTCATCGCGTACAAAACCCCCCTCCATGTTGATCGCCTTCGAGTAGAAAAAAAAAATAAATAAAAGAAATGCCAGAAGAATAGAACAATTATATTTTTAGTACATAGATATAGTAAGAGCTTAGTATAGCTTTCATAAATCTCAATCACGCGGATAAGGAATTCCATTGGGCACGACACTTGTAGTATTACCCAGCCACATCCATTTCTGAATTATTTCGACATTTACATTATATAGAAGTGCTATATAATATCTAGACGCAATATACAATGGCAATAACAATAATAAATTTGACAATGACGGCATCGCATCGAGTTCTTTTTTGCGCCCTCCCCTCTTTTTTGTTTATTTGTTCAGTAGTCGCTGTTCTGTTGTTTTTTTCTCTCTTAAAAACACACGCAGGACATCAACGTAAAGGCGGCGAGCGTGTGATTACGGAACAAATGAGTTTCCCTCCCGCTTTTTTGAACGGACCGACTTCCATTCACACAGGCTCTCTCTCTCTCTCTCGTACAGAGAGTTCCTTAAACATACACACACAAAAAAGACGTAAACACAAACCCTCCCAAAAAAAGTGGCTTATACATCTGGCGATTATATAGCCTCTTGTATAATGTCTTTGAAAGTTATGTGTGGCTATGTGCCATGTACACACACGAGTATATATATTCGCGTTGTCCGCGTTTTCTTCTATTTCTTTTGTTTCATTGTCAAAAATTTTTTTTCTTATTTATTTATTTTTTTTTTTATTTCCTCGAGGAAATTTTCAATGACATCCACCAGTAGGAGGGCTGCCCTTTTTTTTTCTTTTATTAAAAATGAAAATAAATTTTCCCGCGTCGCTTTTATAGCGTTAAAAAAAAAAGAGTTTTCTTGTAATCAGTAGACGGTATACAAGTGTTGAGTGCAGCGTGCATCGTATAGGTCCCGCAAAAAAGAGTTACGGGAGCTTGTTCAATTGGAAAAAAAGAAAGAAAAAAAACATATGGGGACGTGTGGTTGGTTATAGTTTAGCTGCGATGAAAGAGAAGAAGTCGGCCATACTTGCGGGAGCCCGACCGCAACCTTGAGGGGAAACTAACATGTGGTCGAGCCTCATTTAAACTCGTGTGTCTAATTCATTTTTATTGCGGTTATTACCGCGTATTTATCTATCCCTATATACGAATGCTTGTAATATACAAGAAGCCCAACTGTTTTTCTTTTTCTTTTTTTCTTGTGTGTCTTCTTAGCTAGGCAATTTTTTTTTTTTTTAAAGGGCTTACTTGTATGTCCATGTTACGGATATGCCTATTGCAAGTAACGAACGGCCTATATGGAAGCATCCAGCGTATATTGGGAATAGAAAGGAGAGATAGAAAAAAAAAGGAGGTTACCTGGTCGTTTTCTTTTTTACTATATGTGAGAGAGCACACCTTTTCCCAGATTCCTACAAGTTGTTGGACAAGATAAAGGGGAAGTCAAGTTTAAAAAAAAAAAGAATGAAAAACCTGAAAAGATATGTTGCGTCCCCTTATTTTTTTTTTTTTTGTTCGTCTTCTCAAGTAGATAAAATAAAATCGAGTTTCATCCAAAAATGGATGAGGGCTATTGCTCAAGTGTGGATATATTGCAATATGTGGGTGTTTGGCCAAAAATAAAAAATTGGTGTATTTCAAAAACTTCTCCATTTATGTGTGTATCTCTCTTTTGTTCGCTTGGGGAAAAGAACAAGATTTACAACGGTCATATGCGAAAGTCTATGGAGAAAAATGAACGCTCAATGACATTGCCATCCCCCTCAAACAGATGAGTTATTTAAACAACCATTTTACCTTTTTCTTTAAATTTAGTTTTCTTAGCTTCGCTCTATTGTTGCCATTTTCATTGTCCTCTACCATATCTATACCATATACCGTACCAACTAGTCATCAATAATGGTGACCTGCGTATCGCTGTTTTTCATCTGTCCCTGGTCAATGAAGAGGTCCCCTAAACGTTAAAATACGAAGGACCTCTCTCTCTCTACCACACCGTATACAAACACAGCATTTCAGTTCGTCATAGAAAGAGGCAAAAAAAAAACATTTCTCGTGTCTATTGTCGGTTGTTGTTATATGGCAAAAAGGAAACTTGGCTCGTTGAGTGTCATGTCAGAGGACCGAGATTACACGCTCGACAGCACCTTAAGCCAAAACGACACAAGGGTCTCGCAGACCTCACCTGAGCTACAACCAATCTGTGAGGTGTTTGTGTGTATGTTTACCTATACCCCATTAGCGAAAAAAAGGGAAAAGAAAATAAGAGAAGGTACTTGGAATAAAACAAATGTAATCAGAACAACCGGTTTTTTTGATACGAACGTTCAGGTGTACTATTACTTAGTAACCCTACCCCTTGAATGCGCCTCTCGATAAGATTATTCAACTTGTTCTTCTAGTCAGAGTTTTCAACAAAAAAATGTCGATAAAGAAGCGAATGAATTGGACGTTGATATCGGCGTCTGGTCAATAATGTATTTACATATCCGTACGATAATAACGTTATTAAAAAGGTAGGACTGTACACCTTAAAACAACACAAGTACAAACACTTGAAAATTCAAGGCTGTTTCAGGGGCTGCTTTCTTCAAAGAGGTATTCTAACAATCTAGATTCGTTAGACTGTCGCTGTTGCATCAACAAGTTTTGTCCTTCTTTTGTTCGTCGGGTAGGGGGGGGGGGGAGATTCGTTCTTTTTGATAGGACAGATTTTTTTTTCCTATACCGAAAGGGACACAGACTGTGTGAACGCGTCGAGGCTATCGAAGAAGGAAAACGTGAGGGATCATACAAGTCTGCTCATGAATGAAGATGGATGACTGCGAGTCAACGGGTTGACCTTCCTCTCTCCCTCAGCGTTTGTTGCTGCCCCAATGGAAAAGAAGAAAATCACGTCCGCTTGTGTAACAAAATACACACACCAAAACTCCAGTTTAATTTATTTACACTAAACTGCCCTCCAAAGAGTTTCATCCGGCCGATGGCAACAATGTTTTCAGTATGCCCTTTTTTTATAAATATATATTTTTAGAAAATCATTTATTTTTAACATCTTTGGCAATCGAGACATTGTTATTTGTTTGTGTGTGTTTATACACATCAATCTTTTATTGAAGAAAAATCGGGATTAAAAAAAATGTAGCAGTTGGAGAGCTCAGTGGGAAACATTGTGTGATAAAGAAGATAACAAGTTACAAACTCAAGCTTTGGATGTGAGGCATCTCGGCAGGAGTCTTTGCAACCAAGCGATCGACTTTAGATTGGAGTTGAACGACTGAACCCCCAAAAGAAGGCATCCCATTTTTTTTTTTTTTTGATGTTGTATATCGATAAAAAAATTCAAAATAAGAGAGAAACGTCCGGGATAACAAAGCGTTTTTAAATTCGATTTTTTTTTTTCTTGTGGGTTGACGTGAGGCGGCGCCTTCTTTCACACGTCGATAACGAAAGCCGTTCGAGATCGAAATGGGCCAACGTTCCTACGCGAATTTCATCAAATCGTGTATGAGATATAAAAACAAAAAAATGTAAGCAGAAAAAAGAAGAAGAGAAACGAGACAACGGAGAGAGAGAAAAGAAAAAAAAAGACGAAAGGAATCGGTTTGAAAATATTTACGACCTCTGAAGAGCTCAGCGGGGTGTCAATTTTGAAATCAAAAAAAAAAAAGACGGTTTGTTATTTGCCTGTGTGACCGTGAATATTCTTTTATTATGTACAAGACGAAGAAGGAACAAAGCACGAAGATGAAAGAAGAAGCACAAAGTTTTCTTTTTTTTTTGTCCTCCTTGTTATGGTCGTGTAAAAAAAAAATATGTAAAAGAAAACCATCTCCGTTTGTTCTTTTGCTACTCTCAACAACTTTTTCCCACCCAACAAAAAATCGTCCCTGTCGATGTTTTTTTTAGGGGGTGAAAGTTCATTTTGGAAAGTTTTGATTTATGGTTTGCGCGAATTTGTTATGCAAATATGCCTTGAAAATCAAAAATGACATTTTTACATAGAGGCAGTTAAACGAACTAATCAACGCTAGTGGTATTAAATGAGTTGTAACGTAGTATACGTAACGATGGTGGTGGGCCGCTCCATCACACACCTCAAGTTACTTCCACCCTACACCGAGCAAGTCCAGCACCTTCGGATATTACACCGCGTACGTGTGGGTCTACATGTGTTACACGTCGACAACCGAGTCCTGTTCAAATATAGGATGAATAAAAAGTCTTAAAAACAAGTGGACGGAGAAGGGGGGGGGGGATGAAAGGAAACAAATAGAGAGGGAGGATACACGGCATCGACTTACCAAACTATACAACACCACCTCCACTTTCTTTTTTTGAAAAATAAAATTTCAAAAAAAAAATTAAGTTGAAGTCCTGACGTTTGTCCTCCCTCGTTCGCTTAATCAATGCCAAGAAGCGGAGTAAAAAAATAAAAGAATGAAGGGGGGAGGGAAGGATGAAATTCGAGTTGGGGTTCCTTTTTGGAACGAGGGTCGACAACGATCACATTCATCCGTGGCTTGGCATTTGATTTCCCTTCACCAAACGGCAACAAAAAATTTTTTTTTTTTTAAGTTTTAAAAGGACATTTTAATGCTATAAAAAAAATACACTGTTTTGAATATTGTTAAGTCAGCCTCTTTTTTTTTAGCAGAAAATAAAAAATGATGCGAGTTTTTTTTTTTTATCGTTTAAAATTTTTTCCCAACTTGATAGGCTTCTGTGATGGTCATCAAAAGACTCGCCGTTAAGGAGTGGAGGGGTTATCTTTAATCTTATCGTGTACGGTTAGTTTAATTTAAAAAATATAAAGAAAGAAATGATGAAAAAAAAGTCATATAAAAAGCAATGGCGAAATTCTTGATGAAAAATAAAAGGAAATTGAACATCCTTTTCATCGTCAAGTGTGTATCCATCAATTTATATCTAACGCACGTGTGTGTGTGTGTGTGTCTACGTGAAAAAAAAACAAAATGAATCGCGTTTTTTTTCTATCATAACGCAACGCTCTCCGTAAGGAAATGAATCTCAAGAATCCGCATCTAATTATAATTTTGAGAAGAAAATACAAAACACAACAGAAAGTATTAATAGCAAACAACAACAAGAGGGGAAGGGGGGGACCAAAGGCTCTGAGGTGCGCACCGTTAAAAAAAAAATCTCTTCCCTTCGTCTTCGTCCTTTTTGGAACATATTTTCCCTTCACGGTCACGTCGCATCCGAATCTCATCTGTTTACAGTTGCGCCATATTCGATGGCAGAGATCTCGCAAGAAGACAGAGCCCAGATAAAAAAAACAAAAAACAAAGTTCTCCTTTTATGGAGAGGGTCACGCGTTCCAGCACTCGGTCGTTTTTTTTCTTTCTCTCTATCCATTGCATTAAATAATAGGAAAACTAAATAAATCCAATAAACTGTTTAGTTTCAAACATAAAAAATAATAATAATAATATGAACATGATTTATTTTTATTAATTTATTATTTTTTTATTTCGATATCAACGACAACGAAAAAAAAATTATATTGGCCGGCAAAATAAAACACGGTTTGTGGGGGGTGGGAACAGATTGAGAAAAGGGGGGCGAACATTTTTTTTTGTTTTGGTACGGACGAACATTTTTTCATTTTGTACATACGAACTCTGAAATCAGTCCAATAATTTTATATCAAATATATATATATTTATATATATATAATGCAAATCAATCATACATATATATACAGGCACGCAGGCAACACATAAACAATGTATGACATTTGACGTACGAACAGATACAGCTGTACAAATCATTTTCTGTGTTAATATTCCATTTCCTGTGGTATCACCGCAATGGGTTCCATAAGCTCATCAGAGTCCAGACGAAGACGAGACAGACTGTAATGATGGACGGCCGGCCCGGTCCGTGCGCTTCTCGGACGGCCGATGGGAAAACGCTGGATGCTGCAGACGACGAGGCCGACAACGAGAGACTCCCCCTCGATGCGGTCGACGACGAACCGGAAGCGCCGAGAGGCCACGTCCGATTGGCCAGCCGATAGGCGGCGTCCGGTAAGAGCGAGAGATAATCCGACTGGGCGCGGCTGGCGGCCAGGGAGAAGCTCGGATCGCCCGTCGTCATCAGGTCGAACATGCACGAATCCAAGTAGTAATCCGTCAGATTGTATTCACGGCAGAGGGCGAGCGCAGCGTCGCGGGTCATGCCCTTGACGAGCGACGAGGGCGACTCGCTCGTCTGCGAGCGATAAAATCGTCCGCTAGATGGCATGCTGGGATGACGGCCGTGCCCGGTGCCCAGCAGGACGGTGGCCACGTCGATGCGCTCCGACGCTGGACAGCCCTTGACGCAGAGTTGCAGACCCTCTCGTCCGGCTCCTTGCTGGGCGATATCTCTGGGCAGTTTGGCGGCAAAAGTCAAGTAGCGGCCGACTTGGCGAACGATGAGCGTCGCGCCCAGATGGCGGGCGTGAATTTCCACGTGACGTCCCGGCTCCTTGTCGACGATCCTGACGGGAACCAAATGCTCAAGCGCCGATGACGGCAGCGCGCTGCTGCCCGGCGGCAAAGGTCCGCCCCACTGGCTGCCGTCCACAAACGAGGCCGGAACTGAATCGACCGCCGCTTCGTAGGTCCGTTCCGGTGCACAGTCCGAGCCTCCCTTGATGATGATGGTGATCTACAGAAATAGAACGCCAAAAGGCAAACAAAAAACGAGACATTTATTATCGGTTGGGTACGTACACTCTCCATGCAATTTTTTAAAATTATTTTTCTAAAAGAGCGGGCAAACGCATTTTAAAGTTAACATAATTTATAATGAAATGAACGCCCATCTCGCAGGAAATAATAATTATAAATGCGACGGGAAAAAAGAATTGAACAAAACGAAAGAAATTGTTATCGAAACAATCAGAAGGTAAGCAATTGGCCGTTTAAACGTGCCATTTCCGTACCGCAGCAGATGTGGGAACGCATTTTAAAACAAAAGAAGCGACACGTGCGCGAAAATTGACGATACGGATAATGGAATCGATACTTGATTTGCTCGCACTTCCTTCACTTCACCCGCCGCTGTTAATGGAAGAGAGAGAAAATAAACCGACCGGTTCTCGGTAAGGTAGGCGTCACTTGTTATCAACAAAAAAAAGGCCACGACGCAGATACACACAGACACACAAGCGGCGAGCGCCAGAAATCATTTACGTCAGGTAAGAAAATGAGAAATGAATCAGTGGCATTGACAAAACACCTAAAATTATCTTTCCCTTCTTAAAAAAAAAATATTCATTTCCCTTCGGCCATTCACGCTGTGTGCGCGTATCTCCCAAATCAATTTCCGAACTGAAGAAGTACATAAAATAAAATTTAAAAAAAAAATAAATAAATTGTTTAAACAAGAAAAACTGGTCGGTATATTTCCTTTAAATAAACCCTCCTCTCTACTGCGTGCGTGTTTTCTTGTTCCGTCGGAATCAAATATGAAACCCTTATTTTCATTCTCTCTCTTTCCAAACGGGCACGTCGAGTGACAGCTATGGCCAAGGTCGCTTCTTGTTCCAGCAAACACATGGCATTTTCTTTTTTTTTTTCCCTCTACAAGAGGCCCTTCCCATTTTGTTATTCTTCGACCTAAAAGAAGAAGAAGGAAAAGCAATAGAAGAAACATGGGCCAGCCTCCTCAACATCTTTTCTTCTTCCTCCGGTTGCCCTCCTCCTCCCAAGTTCATTCGCCCCATGCGAGCCACACAAAAGCCTTAAAAAAAAAGAGAGGCTCTCTCTCTTTCTTGGTCAACTCTGAAAGAAAAACGAAACACACACAACAGGGAAAAAGAAAAGAAGAAGGGGAAACCTGTTCTGGACGTCTAGCACGTCCATCCTCGATTTTTTGTTGTATCCGTGCCAAAAAGGAAATATACTTCTACCAAAAAAAAAAATGTGTGATCGTAGAGACGGTTCCTTTACTCTTGTGCGCAGTTAAAAACACGAGACAATCGATCCTATTTTCTAACCCCCCACCCCCAGATTTTTAAATGTATATCTAAACACAAAAAAAATGAAGTAGTTGGAAATACCTTTGACCATATTAAGATTAGACTCAAAAGTTCAGGTTTGTGTGTCTATTATGGACGTGAACTGGCAACGCCGCATTTCTTTTTTCTCTATCCCCACCCTAAAAAAATGTTCACGCAATGTGGCCCAATATCGTGAATGAACGACTTGCCGGTCTTACTGACGTAACCGGAACAGCTGATGGCTAATTGATTTTTTTTTTCAAATTCTTATCAGTTTTTTTGTTTGTTTTCTTTTTTGTACACACATCCCGTGCTATCTCTAATTTGCGGGAATCAGACACGGGATTTCCAAAATACCGACCGATGATGGCGAAATCAATCGGATTGTAACAAAACAAAAAATGACAGCAAGAAAAACCAGTTCTTCTTCCGTTAAATCAAAATGAATTGAAGATAAGAAAATAAGATATAGAAAGAAAACAAAAAATAAAGGCCTTGGTGTGTAGTGATTATCAATGCAATCTACGATGATATTCCTCCGGGTCGACAATCTTTTATATTTTCTTCTTTCTTTTTCTTCTCCAAAAAGAAGAAGAAGAAGAAAGAGGAGGGAAGGGGATTTCTGGAAGATACACGATGAATATTAATGCCCTCCGCCTGGAGGTGAGAGAGAGAGAGAGAGAGAGCCAGAGAGAACACGGTTCCTTCTTCTTTGTATACCTTCTGGGTTGTCTATAGTAGGAGCTCGGAGAAAAAGAAGGATGAAGCTTAAAGAAGAAGAAGGGACACACACAAAATTCTTCGAAAAGATTTCGTGCCCTACGGCTAGAGAACAATAGGCCAGCTCTTCTTTTTTTTTTTTCGTGAAAGAAAAACACGTAGAACGAACCAAACGGGAAGCCACAACACGCCAGAAACGTTTTCTTTCCGCTAAATAAAAGATTTAATACAATCCCCCCCCCCTTTTTTTTCTTATTGCCTAGTACTAATACATTTCGTAATTTTTTTAACTTTTATTTTTCTTATAGTTGTACATATTTTTTCCCCCCCATTTTGTTCTAACCCGACGAGAACATCACCTGAAAGGAGGCGGAGTTCCGAACGCGTTAAGCGAGTCCGGCCTTTCCCCCCCTTCTCTTTTGAATTACACGCAGACCATAGCTATAAAATAGAGAAAGAATACGACGGAAAAGAATAACACACAAAATTAAATAAATAAAAAAATAAAAGAAGGGAGAGAGAAAAAAGACTGTAATTTCGGGGTCGGCCCAACTACCGTTTAAACGCAAATGAATGTCTCAACCCGAGGTTTTGGCTGTTTCGATCGGGTGCCCGTCCGCAATTTCGGGTTACAGATTAAAAACAAAACAAAAAATGACGTGATTCCGCATCCGTTCACTGACTAATCTCAATCGGGTTACGCAACAAAACAAAATTATTCCCCCCTCTCTTTCTCCAAATCTCCATTTCTAGAAAAGAACTTCACCGTAGTCGATGAAAGAATAGTTCCAGTAAAATAAAATGCTCAGTCACGACAGGAGGGTTCTAAAAAAAAAAAAACCAACACAAGGTAAAGAAATTCTACCAACTCGCTAGAGCAAAAAAAAAAGGAAATCTTTTTTAAAACCTATCGTTGCTCTTTTTTTTCTTCAAGTGTCAACAAAAAGGCCAGCCATTAAAAGGCCCCCACGCTCCATCGAAGAAACCCTCGTTCCCCCTTCATTCTTGCTTTCCCAACACCACGCAACGAATAGAGGTCGTTGGTTACGTTACGAGGCAACAATAGAACGGCCAGAAAAAAAAAAAAAAGATTTGTTTACCTTGGTGGTAGCTGTGGCAGCAGATCCGGGCACAACGGCTTCGTTGGTCACGGAGACGGCCAAATAAGCGTTGTCGATGAGGGGCCACGCACCGGCCACTTTGCACGTTTGAAAGTCTCCGTTGAATGTCACTAGATGCGGGTCGCCATAGAAACTGCAGTGCGTCACTTCGGGCCGGCCCTGGTACGTGCAAGCCGGACTGGCTTCCATCACGACGTTGGTGCCCGTGATGGGCAGCGCGTTGAGCGGCTTCTCCGGGCGGACGTAGACGCGGGCCGTCGGTTCCAAACTGGTGGTCCGCTCGGCCGACGACGACGTCACTGTCTTGTCGTTCGAATACGAGTCCTCCATTTTGGCCGCGTGCAAATTCGAGTGATGATCGTGATTGCGGAAACGGCCCGTCTCTTGACGGGCAGCGGGGCCGGCGCCGAACTGCCTCCGACGTAGGAACAATTGAAATCACCGTTCCAGTTCTGCACCAGCGTGATGGTCGAATGGTAGGCCAAGTGTCCGCGGCACGATCGGGCCGTCGAGCGGAGGCAATCCGAGTACTGGCGCAGGATGACGCAAAAGGCGGGCGAAGGACCCCGCCTCACGCCGCTCATCATGGCCGCCTGCTGGAATTGACGAGTGCAGTGATCCACCTTGCAACCGCTGTTGCCTTCAACTCCACCGCTCCACATGGCTAATTAATTTTTTGAAAAAAAAAATTCATATTCATTAATAAAAAATGAAAATATCGAGAGAAAGAGAAATGCAAACTATTTGGGACATTCGGGCCCAGCTTGCGAGGCACAACAGGAGGTGGGTTCAACATTCTCTCATTCCCCCTCTCTCTCTTGGATCTATTCTCTTTTTTTCTTTTTTAAATGCCCAAAGAAAATCTCAGGTAAAAATTTAGAATTACAGATGGAATTCAGTAGGGAAATCTATAGTTAATCTCTTTTCTTCTAAAGGCTTCCCGTAGTGTAAGGAGAGTGCAGGATCAAGAATTCAGAAAGGGATTTTACAAACTTAAAGAAACCAGAGGATAATGAATCCTGGTCTTTGGAAAGAAAGAAAAAAAGTATGGATAATGAAAAAGGATTATGAAATGACAGAAACATTTGATGGGTGGAAAGTATAAGGACAGGTGAGAAAAAACAAGAGCCCCAGCCAATGATAATAACGGATTTCCTCCTTCTGGAAACCATAGTGACCACCTCAACACCTTTGCTTGTCCCCCCCCCTCTTCTTTCTATCTTTTTATTTGAACTATCGCGTTCCAATCTTCAAGTAGAAAAGAAGAAAAATGGGGTTTAAAAAAAAAGGGACAACTCCAGTACAAAAAATCATAAAGGAGGAGTCTGTAGGGGGCTCTGAAGGAGGGTGGTCAAAATCGATTTTTCTTTTTTGGAACTATAGGGGAAAAAACAGCAAGGAAGATGTAGGGTTCTTCTTCCAAAAACGCTGAACCCAACATGGACAATTTCAAATGACCAGGGGAGGGTATACAACAAAAAAAAGGGAAAGATGGACAGAGGGGGAGGAGGACAACATCTCAAATTTCCCATAGTTTTTTCCGATTGTGTTTCCCAGCATCCCACACGTTTTATTTTAAATATCTTTTCAAGACATTCTTAAAACAATTGGGAAATGAAATTGATTTCGCAAAAAAACTTACCAATCACGATGACTAGAGCCAGGAGGAAAGTGGAGATTGTGTCGGGAAGACTTGGTCGTCGACGTCGTCGCGGACGGACGAGGAAGTGGGAAAACATTGGCGGCGTTAATCGAGTGCACGCCATTAGACGAGCTGGACGACGGGACCGCCCATTAGCGCAACTCGACCCAGTTGTCCCGGCTGCTGATGCCAGGCGACTATCGCGCCATCTATTTCAATCATCCAACATAATATTAATAACAATCATCATCACACTTAAAAAAAACGAAATCATCTCTAGAAAAACTTTGGATTTCATTTTTCCGACATCTTGTGGCTTTTCCTGCGACGTTGACACATCATCAATATCGTTCCGTCTTCTCACATATGACACACAGTCAAACGGACCAGACGTTTGCGGGACAGACCGGGGGTATATCCATTATGGATGTTGACAGGTTGCCAAAAAAAATTTGTTTTTCCGAAACCATCACGCAGCATCCGTCGTGAATCTTTTTTTTTTTTTTTTACTTTCTCTCGAGATTTATTTCGGTCAGTACGAAAAGGAAAAAGATGATGACGGGAAAGACATTTAGAAATGATAACCAAAAAAAAGGCAGAAAAAACTGCAAACAAAGTCTGATCGTTGTTGGCAGCCAATGGAGGAATTCGCAGCCCCACGTGATCGTATACCAATATCCTACCCGATTAGGGAAAGTCTGGTTAAGGGATACAAAAATTCATCCATTTTCTTTAAACTCTCGCAACGAAAAAGCCAATACGTGAAAGAATAAAGTGAAAAGAGAAAAAAATCGAGACTAGAAAGTTTCGCTATCTTTTTCGGTCAGAGAGAAGCGAACATTCCGTACTGGCAAACGCGTGGCCTTCATTCGCAGCGAGGCAAACTCTCTCCGTTGTGTGTGTGTTTTTCCCTATTTTGATTCTCAACACACACACAACACGAGGAGCCCCGGTAACACAACACACACACACAAGAAAAAAGGGAAGCAAAAAACTTACATCGGTCTTCCATGAGTTGTTGATTCGTGCCCTTCTATCGTGAACAACGTTGAAAGTAATCCGTAACGAAATTGTTTGTATTGGCGTGTGTGGCAGTGTTCCGTCGTCAGAATTGACTACGACGAACACGAGAGTTGAGTGTTTAAGACGAACAAAAAAAAATAATAAACCGAATGTTTACTATACTAAACAAACTTGGGCGCGAAAAACATTAAATTCTTTTTTGTATTTTCGAACACGAGAGAAAGAAACACGCACGTCTCACTCGTTCAAGCTTCACTCCAAGACTAATGGCCGCTTGTGGGTCGAGCGCGGGGTATAGCCAAGACTAGAGCCCGCAGGCCATAAAACCCAAAAGAAACTTGTGTAGGCTCGCCGACTGGTCATGGTGTATATACGTGGGTCATGATTTAGCCTCGAGGTGACTCCGCTAGGGGTCCAAAAGGGAAAAGAGGGCGGGCATGGGCCCTGTATACAAGCGCGCGGAAAACTTAAAAAAAAAAGAGAAATAGGAAAAAGGTTCGGTCGGATGGAATCTTCCTTTTCCAATGCCCTCTGGCGGCCATGATGCCTCCCCTCGGCCACCCCCTATAGTTTGCTGGCCCTCTTTCTTCATCGCTCGACCAGAAGAAGAAGAAAAAGAAGGGAAACTGTTCGATCGGACAGCCCCGTTTTTCAAAGACTCTTTGGGGATAATAAATGGCGGAGAAGAACAAGAAGAAGAACCTTCTTTTTTCTTCCCCCCCCCCTCGTTTTTTTTTAAAGAAGGGATGGAGAGGGGGGGGGGATTTATAGAAGAACCCATCGGCAAGGCAGGTGAGAAAACGAATAACCATTTTCGTTGTAGTATACCTTGTCGGCTCGTGTTTTATTTCCCTCTTCCCCCCTTCTTTTTTTTTTTAGATTTAATTCTCATCAGTAAAACGGGGGAGGGGGGTGAAATGGGATTTTATTTTTTTACCTTAAAAAAAATTTTTTTTTGAAAGAGAAACGAAAAATACGGTTTCCCGATTCGCCACAGAGAGCAACGCACCTTGACACCACCGTTGCAGATAACGAATGATCGTTTCAGTCCCTTTTTTTTCTTTCTCCCTTTCAAAATGAAGTGAAAAAATAAAGGCTATGTTATAAATGAAATTGAAGTTAAAAAAAGGAAATTGTTACAAGTTCCCCCCCTACCCTTTTTTCCATCCAATTTGCTTGTTTCTTAAAAAGGTGTTTTTTTTTCCTCAAACAATTTTGTTTTTCCATTAGAAACTTGGCAACCCGGAACGAAATCGCCTAATCGTTTTTCACGTCCTTTTTTTTTTATTTTTCATCAAGCGGGGGGAAGTCTATTTAGTTTTTAACTGAAAAAAAAAGAGAAGATAACGCACATAAGTGTCATATAGTCGAGTTAAGTAAGTGCATGTGTGTAGTATACGTATAACAACAAAGTACGTGCTGGGAGCAGGCTCCCGCTATCTCTCCCCATCATCACGAACAGCGATAATAAACACACACAAGAGGAGGAAAAGCCCAGAAAAACAAACAAGTCTAGTAAAAAGCGTCGCTATACGCATAAGTCAATAAAGTCCAATCACACGAGTTGAAACAAATCCCTGTAAAACAGAACAGAACGCATATTGTCATTGCTAGCTTTTTTTAAATGGGGGATTACGAAAATGATCACGTTACAAGTGAAAGTTATTCTAACTAAAAACCGCGTGCGTGAATGTATAATGAACGGCTTTTCCCGGAATACGTCGGGTTTGTTAACAAGCGCAAATTGACGTCATTTTGGATTCCCAGAAACATAACGAAATCGAAACCCATCAGTCAACAATGCAATTCGATTTTTCTATTTTGGGGCAAGTCATTATTGAAAACGACTTGTCTTTTCACACAGACCTCATAGATATCTTCAAAGTCCTGGAAAACAAAGTTCCAAATGTGTGCGTAGGTGTTTCTTCCAGCATTGCTGAACTATCTTTACAAAGGACTTCGATATATAGGTGTTGTTAACAACCCAATTGATTAACCTATCGTTTTTCTTTTTCAATGGAACAAAATGTTTCGCAAATTCAAGAGAGTTTGCTTATTGTTTGCCAGCACTTGAAGATGATGCACATCTGCGGATGAATCAAACTGTCAGTCAAAAGCTCTTCTTCTTTCTTCCTTATCTTTCATTTGACTAGATCGATCGTGTTTGATTTTTTGACCCAAAAGAATCGACTTCGACACCAGATGTTAGTCGCGGTCCTTCTTCTTTTCCACCATTTTCTACCACGTATATAGAGACACTCCCTTTTTTTTTCAAAGAAAATAGAGGGGGGGGGACTATACGATGTTCCAGGCGAACTGGAAGAGGGGGGTCAAACATTTTCTTCCGTGTGTGCAAGACGAACCCTCACAGCACTTGTTCTTTTCTTTTTTAACTTCCTCTCTCCAGACCCCCTCTCTCTCTCCCTTCTCTTTTGTATTGGGTTCCAGCATGTTTCCATCGCAATATCTTGGGTCCTCGATGTTTGACACGTCCCTCCTCCCCTTCAATGAGAAGTGGAGGTTGAAAAGAAAGAAAGTCGAAGGGAAAAAAAAAATCTAAAATGCCGGATAGTCAAACGGTTTTTTTTTTGAAACATTCCGACAAGCCTTGCCACCTCGGTAAAAAACACATGTGTCCGTTGTGTATGTCTAACTTCCCCGACATTTTCTCCAGAATTCGGATACTGACTTTAAATCTATAATCATAAATGTTTCAATTCGGCCCATGTAATCGTTGTTCTTTTGTCTTTTTTTTTTTAATTTCATGTATAGTGGGAATTATTACAATTCAAACTTATGTACCGAATTCTTGTGTGCGCGTTAGTTAACAATTTGTACAGCGGCAGACCGCACGTCGTGCTCGAAGAAATGAAAGAAACGACAATGAAACAAAAAAAAAAGGAAATAAAAAGAAAAAGGGTGTATAAATGCTGATATAAAAAAAAAGGAGGGGGGGATTAAAAAGAAACGAAAATTTCTTTCTTTGCGGTGGTTTATCACATGATGAAGTTACGTTAATTGCACAGGAAACGCCCGCAGAGAACGAGTGTCGCCCTGCGCTGAGGGCTGCGGTGTCTAGTGGTTTACTAGGCGCTTAAGCTCGTAACAAAGTGGTTGATTGGGCTCTGATGTTAACGGCAGCCTATAGTGCTGAAGACGAACAAATTGGAAGACCCCGACATGTATAGTTCTTTCCTTTTCTCTCTTTTTACTTATAAACTACCCGAGTCTGGATATTTCTAATTTGCTTTAATGAGTTTTTTTTTTCTTTTTTTCCCATTTCATTTCATGTACGGAAGAAAAAAAAAATAAAATGGAGGGGGGTAAGTGCACAAGAACCGCGAGAAGGGTCTACAAAAGAAATGACCTGAGATCTTCTGGTCCAACAGCAAAAGATGGCAAAGAAAAAAAAAAACCCTCTGATGAGAATTTATGAGAGGTAGGTCTACACTCTCTACCTAGTCTTTTTGGAACACACACACACACAGAGACGAAAAGAAAAGGAAAAAAAATGAAGAACAAGAGAGAATATAAAGCAATTCTTTCCCTTTTCGATCTGTTCCTACACATCTCCATAGGCAATCGGAGGTCCATCAAGGTGTGAAAAGCAATGTTTCGGAGAACCCCATACTCTCTACCTCCCATTTGGGAGGTATATACCATATAGAAAAATGAAAAGGTCAAGTGAAAAAAAAAGAATTGTTTGAGAGATGGAGGATCGCTCTCGATACATCAACGTAAAAGAATAAAAAATAAAGTGGGGAACATAGGTGGAAGATGTACATCAAAACAAATGCCGAATATGCGGAAAGGGAGGTTGAATAATAAGATGCGATTCCCGTTTCCTGTTACGAACTATTCCATCTTCAACACGACAGCGTCAAGCGGCTGGAACAACAGCCGTTTTCTTTAAAGGGAAAGTTCATCGAGATGAAACAGATGCTTAGAATTGCTGATGATTATTCTCTTTCGTTGTTGTGTGCCCCCCCCCCCCTTCACGAATTTATGTATTCTCTAGGCTGTTGTGTAGTATCTTTTGATGTTGTTTATCTTACCCATTTTTTATATTCTACGAATTTTGGATGAAATGCATAATTTTCTGTATGCGATGAAATGCGAGGATAAAAACATATTTCAGCCGAGGATTTATTTCGTGTGTCTATAAAAGGGCGAGTTGTCCACCCATACCGACATCGTGGATGTAGTGTCTGCTTCCCTATCACGGCCGTATGATCGCAGAACGTTCATCACCAAAGCCCCCTCTGATTTATATACACCCAAGCGTTGGTTAATAATACAATCAAAGAGTATGTGTTACGAACACTTGTGAGTTCAAACACAAGCGCCAAAAAGAAATGATGTAACACCAATTGAGGGGAGAGGGTGTAGGTTATAGTGTAGATGGATAAACTTTCTTTTTTGGGGGGGAGGCTCGATGCTGGCCAACCGGAATCAACTCCAAGGAGTTAAAAAAACAAAAAAGGAACAGCCAAAGAGTTTTGTTGATTCATCGGGGCAGACGCATTTTATTCAATGCTCTGTTGCCTCGATTGGTTTATTCAGATTATACCAAAACCGTTTGTTGGTCATCCGTCTTTGTCCATCGTGCGACAGTTGTCGTGTTTCCCCATTTGTTTTGTTTGTTCTTTCACATGATCCTCCTATATATTTCTCCTTTCTCTTTTAATTATATTCGGGAGGTGTATTTAAGTTACCAAGGCCCTTTTGCTTTATACTGGTTGATGCGGATCGATCCATTTCGAAACGCTATTCAAACTTCTGCTGTCCGTCTATTTACAAGCCAGACCAACAGTTAACAACCCGCACATCCGCAATGGACATTACCGCGAAATCCGCCTAGTGATTCCTATATCCTTCTTTGAATATATCGATTGCTAAAAGACACAACATACTGTGGGAAAAAAAAATCAAAGTATCTTTATTTTCGTCGCACATTTTTGGTTGATGATGAGACAATTTTCTTCAGTTCTAAGTTTAAAAAATAAAGTTGATGAACTGAACTGCGTGAAACATGATCTACGACGAGGGTTTGCAATCAGCTTGTTCATGATGCTTGAGAAAGAAGAAGAGAGACTGTGATGGAAGTGGAGGGTGTCGCTTACCGATATACACACACATGCATATAATGTGGGTGTGTGTACACGACCCATCGAGCCCCGGTTTTTAACTTTTCTGAGAGAGAGGGGACTATACAAGAAATTGGAGATGCCTAACCAAATGGTTCGCCCATGAGGAGGAAACCTGCTGGTATACACTGCCTCGACCTAAATGCCTTTACCATATGGGAACAAATGTGCAGAATGACTTGTCTGCAGAGCCAAAAAACGAGGGCAAGCGAAAAAAAAAGAAACCCTCAAAACTAAAAGGGAATGTAGATGTAGTCCGAAGAGTTCATCTGTTTTTATGGCCGAAGCATCACCTCGTAAAAAGCCATCGCTGAAAACTGCTAGATCACACGCCAAAATGTGTGCGTCTATATTTCTCCCTTTTATGTGTTAAACACGATCGTATTCATCGTGCCCGATCAAAAAATATTGAATTACAAAATGTCTCGACTCGAATCCTGGTTGGAATGATGTAGCGATATTTTTCTTTATTATCATGCAGGTGTATAGGTATATATATAATTCCTGTTTAGAAAAAAAAAATTAATGAAATATGTAGACGACTGGTACGTGATGGCGAATAAATGAGCCGGGTAAGAAATCCTGTCGTTGACGAATGTCACACAAAACGTCGTCACACATTTTGATGTAGAAATAAAAACGAGAGAGGGCGGATTTTCAAGTTGAACGCAGAACCTCGTTAGTTCTATTAGTTTCTCTTTGTCAAAAGAAAATGTCTCCGGTTCGTGTTTGTCGATTCATTTTGTTTTTTCCTTTTTTTTACGCATAGATTATTTGTTATGTTTGGTGTTTTGTTCTATTGGGGAGCGCGGCTTGAATTGAATTTTTTTTTTTCTCCTTGTTTTGAATATTCCGAAAGTAAATAAAAAGAATTTTTAAATAAAATAGGAAAGAGATAGACAAAACAAAAAATGAGTTGGGTTATTTTAAATAGTAGCAGGACAAGCGACATGGGACACCAGGAGGATATGCGGATGGCCACGATTTTTTGAAGCCGTGCGTGTGTTTCACCTTGCAGCGTATCTTGTAAGCTCATTTGTTTGTGCCAGTCAGTCTGAATTGAAGCATGTGTCAGTATCACTGGCAGCGCAAGAGATAGAACGCGCGCGCACATCCCCTCCGAAATAATAAAAAAGGAACACACACACACATATAAGAAAGGAAAAATAAACTCGAAAGAAGTTGAGAAATGTCCATGAAAAAAAGAAGGTTTTTTTCATTCAAGAATTAAAAGAAAAAATTTGATATTATTTAAAAAAAACTGGAACTATAACAGAGATCGCTGCTATAAGGGAAGGTGGGGACGGAGGGTAGATTTGAATAAATTGAAAATAAAAAAAAAAACTCGTTTGACTCCTCTATATCTCATCATATATGGTCAAGAAAGCAAAGCGTCATTCCTCACATGTCAGACCGTGTGGCGCTGAGTCTGGAAACATGAAAAAATTTTGGAAAAAAAAGGACGGACAAAAAAAAATTATTTAAATAATTTAAAAAAAGGGGGGATTGAAAAGCAGCGACCGGTACGCGGCATTCACGAAGACAAAAAAAAACTATTTCCAAAAAAACGAGCACAGGAAACAAGAAAAAGAGAAACACACAAGCGAGTTTAAATATGTCGCTTCCTATCAGACATTCCGTTACCATTAAAAGTTTGAAAATAGAAGCCGACAAGGGAAAGAATCTGATTCTGTGACGTTTTTCTTTTTTTTTTTTAAATAAGAAAACAATTTGTGTTGTTGTTGTTGTTGTTGTTGTCTTTTCGGTTGGTTCTTTTCCCCCTTGTGATTCACGATGATGTCTGGTTTTGTTCTGGCCCATGTTTTCCCAACACTTCCTCGTCCAAACAAAAGGAAAACAAATGACGCGCAGTCCATCACGCGTTGATTGGAATTGCGTCCTATGTTTTTAATGAAACGATTTTGACCAAACTCGGCCAAAATCTGAGTTGACCCCCAATGACGAACATCACATAGGTCTGTTCTACGACGGTGTTAAATTCCTCAATATTTTTTAAAGACCATCTCTTTAGCCCTTACATGTCATTAGGATCTCGCTGTTATATACCCAGTATAAATCTATTCATCTCTTCTTCATTTGTTTTTGAAAAACCCGGAGCTGTTCTTCGAGTTTCCCTCCTTGTACGGATAGGGAAAATGCCAAAAAAAAAAAACGAATAGTTAGTTTCATGTTTTCTAAGCGTTATTTCCAACTTCATCTTCCGTGATGTTCGAAGAACACACAAAAATTGCTTAATGGTGAAAAAAACAAACAAAGCTGCTGGGCAAGCCAAAATAAAGGAAGGCCCACCAGTTGTGCAGTTCAAAAAGGGAACTGGTCAGAAAAACACCAAATTTTCTTGTTGTCTTTCAACTGCTGCTGCTGCTGCAAAAAAACGCACAACAAAAGACAAGGGGGTAGTTGCTTTTTCTAAACTTTTGCTCCTGTGTGTGTGCGTTAATGATTCATTGGACATTGACAAACGAGCGATTACTTGAGCTAGTGCCCTTATCCACCCAAAGAAGAAAAAAAAAACACAAACCAAAAGAAGCAAAATCATAAAAATCCAATTTTTTTTTTTTTGCCCAAGCATTCCCCCTCATTTCTCCTTATGGGGCCAGTCAATAGAGAGAGGCTATACGGTTTTCTTGGTTAATGAATCTTTGACCTGTTTCCCTTCGCTTTAAAGCATGCTCTTGTACGTAGCTCTTCCACATATGTGGGCCCTGTATAGATGTGAGAGAGAGACAGGATATTTATTTATATATGATTCTTTGATTACTTTCGTATCCGGCCAGTTCTTTTTTTTTTACAGCTGACGAACTGAATATATCCTAAATGAATGTTTCCCTCTTTTCCTTCGACACTTAAAAAATGGCCATTTTTTTGTGGGGGGTTCTAGACCCTGTCTCTAAACGAAAAACAAAACTATGTATCTCTTCTGCTCGCATAGTTCTATGAGCAAATATAACTATCTCCAAAGATTATCTTTTGTGGCTAGTTTGGTCACGTTTCCACTCCGACAGTTATTGCCTAGCAGTTAATATCTCTTCCACGAGGTCTTCTCCCAAAAAGAAAAACCTCAAAATGGTTAGAAAACTCATTGAAAATGAAACACACGGGGGGCTGTTGAAAATAAATGAACATCCCTTATCTGATTGATCAACTCAAAAATCGTCATAGACGCTTGTGTTTGCTTTACAAGTGTACGTAGGCTATACACTGGTCTAAAACGAAACCCCATCTGTTTTAATCGAATTGGGAGATCTACGTATGGCACTTATTTCGTGCTGGGAAAACAGCGACGTATGTATAACTCGACCGCATTCATGCGGTATAATACACGCACGTCGTCCAACGTTGACTGGCTGTCACGAATGTCTCGTTGTTATGGGCGTGCAAACAACTCGGGTTTGTTTGTCGGCTCGTTACATGTATGCCACATTTTTAAATATCATTTTTTTTTTCTTCAGTTGCCTGAATTTTGCCCGTATACGTAACATGTAAAAGGTACCGCCACCCGTTTCAGTTATGAAATTGTATGTTATCCACCAGATTTTCATATATGAGAGCCGCTAGCAATTTAACTTTTTTTTTTTTCTTACATGAACGCGACATACAAAAGTTTGTCCGTAAATAGCAAAACGGCCCATTTGACTAACTCCGAACTGGGCAGACTCGTTTTTTTTTCTTTCTTTTAAGGAGGGGGCCTTCGTACAAAGATGGACAAGTTCAAAAAGAAAAGAGAGGAGATATACAAGCCCAAAAACAAAAAGAGCCCAGACATATACATCAACCATGTTGGCCATGATTCTTAAATATAGTTACACAACTATCGACGTGCCCATGTTTTATAAGCAGCAGTTTGTTATGTTGTTATATGTTTCGGAAGGTTTTGCAAGTTGTGGTTTGGAGCCTCCTAGTCAGCCATATCCCCCCCCCAAAAAAAAACGAACACGCATTTCTTCTCTCATTTTTCCATCAACTTGCTGGGATCTTGTTGTACAACGTTGTAAAAAATACTTATATCTGTTGTTGGTCGTTCTCATCGGCCAAATTGGCGTGTCATGAGGACGCGGGCCGCTTGTCGTCCCATTCCTTTAACACGATTACGACTTTAGCCTTGACGACTTTGAAAGTTAATCAATTCTCTTTTTTTCTAGCGAAATGAATAGGAAAAAAGGCATTCAAATGAGTTGAAAGAGAAATATATATAAGAGATAGACACACGCTCGGGACCGCACCAACCCGGCGGGTAATAACAATCGAAGGATAATGGCGAAACGGACAAAGAAAACAAACGACAAGCGTTTAGAACTGTGTATAAGATATCTAATAAAAAATAAAATAAATAAACAGCCCATGCTAACGTATAGGTATATAACTGCCCCGTTCGGAATAAATAAAGGAGTGTCAAACGATTTCGAGGCTCGTTTGTTTTTGTTATGTCCCCGTGCACGCCAATAACAAACAGACGGCCATTTTTTCGCCCATTTCGATTTTTTGATGGGATTTTTTTGCTCCCCCTCCGTTTCAAAGGAGAAAAAGGAGGGACGGCAATTGCGATATTCAAATGTCCGGTTAGAGAGATATCGTGTTAACGTCGAGTTCAATCACGCTAGAGGTGCGCTCACCAGATGTTGCTGCGACAAAAGCATCAGTTTCAAAAAAGGGTTTTTTAGACATCGTCTTTGATTTCAGTCCAACGTCCAAAGACTAACACCGTGCATGATAAATTTTCGTTTCCTTTTTCGATTATCTCTCTCTCTCTCATTCTCCTATTTCTTTTATTTTTCTATCCCCTCCAAATCGTTTCACACCTGGAGAATATACGATGTTACCAATGGCCATGTATTTTTTAAACCTTCCCTTTCTCTTTCCTGGTCACGTCTGATACCCCCCGCGTGTAAAGCCTCTCCTAACATTCGATACACAATAGACAGAACAAGAAACAAAAAGGTGCTGCGTAATAAACATAACGCAAAGAAATCAAGAGATGGAGAAAAAGAAAAAAAAAGAACTCGTTAGCTTAGAACAAACTCAGCGGGAGGAATATCCTGTCGTCGGTTTGGCTCTTGGCCGCTGAGTCCATTGAGCAAAGCGGACGAAAAGCGCCCGGCCGTGTGATAATGAAGAACCCCCTCCAAAAAAAAAGGAACAAATCAAACGAGTTTCTTTCTTTCTGTTCAGTTATAACGAAAGAAAAGAAAATCGTTTTGTACAACTGTGGTTTTTTTTTGTGTGTATCTGTTATTTTCTCAAGATTGTAACTGAAAAATAATAAAGGTAGTAGCCTACTACTATATACAGATGTAATATAAACGTGTTTCTTTCCACAGGTGTGCATTTTCTTCGTTATACGGCCTTTGTTACGTGCGATGCAGCTCTCGCGCATTAGCCTAGGTGTGTCCAGCTGTGCCACAACGGCCGACAAAGAATTTTTTTAGTAAAAAAAAAAAATGGGCAAGACCGGATGGTTGAAGAGAATAATAGAAATTGCATTAAACAATAGATTAACACACCAAGCCGATCCCTTGGTTTTTTTTTTTTTTTTCTCTGAATTTGTTCGTTTTTCTTATAGTTACCTTGAATTAACTACTGGAAAAGAGAAGGCTCGGCTCAGGGGCTTGATCAAATAAATTGTATACAGCCCTGTCATCAATGTCCTCCCCGCTTGGCTATCAATGAAAAGATATGATACGTTCGTACTCTGGAACTGCGGGTCCGTCACGGTCGAGAACGATCATTCTTTGTCGCGCAAGCATGACTCTTCCTGATTTCTCTTGTCTATATAGCCTCACGGAATGAAATATAAATAATACCATCACGATGGCATATCGTGTAAGACAAGTAAACAGTATACAAACAATGTTGGTTTCACGAGAAGATCCCCCCCCCCAAAAAAAACGTTCCATTTTCATTCGCTCTTTTGTCTTTTTCTTTTTATTCGTGTGTACGGAAATAGGGAGATATAAAAGTCGCTATCAAAAGAAAAAAGAGAAAGAGAGAAACAAATAATAATACAAGAAATCCTTCGAGCATAAAAAGGCAACGCACGTCAAGTGGAACCGAGATATTCTCATTGCCTCGTGGAAATGTTATAACGTTCGTCTTCTTGTTGGAAAAACATCGCATTACAAGAAATGTCTTCAAAAAAAAAATAACAGACGAAGGAAAGATATAAATTGAAATCATCCGGCCGCAACGAGAAAATGATTATCTGGGTATTAAAAAAATAAAATCAAATAAGAAACTGGACCGACATGGCGGTTTTTATCGATTTCACGATTGTTCTGATTCACTTGTACACTCCTGTCATGTTCCTATCTATCTTACATATATGCGTGTATAGTATGTATTATATCTTTGTATAGACGGCTATGCAGCAGTATATATACGTAACCGTGTTACTGCGCGCTGGAACAAAAATAAAAGGCAAAGAAATGACATTTGGAAATTGTTGAACCATCCGGAGGAACAAAGAAGAAAAACGTTCGAGGAATGTTAGATTTTCCCCCTTGTGTGTGTGTTTGTATATCTCCGTGAGCCGTGAACTACGCCGTGAATGGAATGAATGCGGAAAAAAATACACGACCGCCATGCATACATGTCCTTTTCAAAACGAAAAAGACGATTGAAATGTGAGCATTCCCTTCAACTGGCCAGCTTTTTTCTGTGTGTACCATTTCTCGTTCTCAATGTGCGTTTCTCGCTTTTTCCCGTATACAGCACTAGAGGCGTATTGTATAACCTATACCCACATTTGCCCCTTCGTTCTATAACAAAGGCAAAAAGAAAATATCACGCTCTTTCTATCGTTTGTTATAATCGCGGCAAGTTCGAATTTCTTGGATGTGGCTCGACTTTCCTGCTGCACCAGAGCTGTCCTATACTATTATATTCATTCAGCGTGGAATTAAGAATTATTTATCTTCTTCCCTCTGAACTCCTTGGTATATATCTGCTGCTGCTGTTGTAACGCGAGAATCTTTATACATATAACAATGCGCACAACAACTCAATCCCCGCAGTCGGTTTCATGCAACGTAAAAAAAAACTGTAGCCCTCGTCGGTGAACGTCTCGACGCAGGTGTTGCATTCGTTTGCTTTTTAGGGACGTAATTCAATATTGAAACAGGTTGCGTGCGTGCCTTTTTTTTTCCTTGCCCTGTGTTCGTGCGCAAAGAAGCGAGATGACGAAGAGCGTGAAAGCAAAAAGGAAAACCACCACTGCGTTTCTTATTTTTAAAAACCAGACTTTATGAATACGTTTTAAAGATGATACCCTGCCGTTCCAAAATGACCCTGTCACGCCTTATCGTTTGTTGTTTTTCTTCCCTATTTCAGAGTCACGTCGCAGCAGACCAGCCGGAAGTGGCTATATAAAACATGGCGGGGTATAAACGAAACGAGGTCATATCATCAAAACCAGCCTCCGAAAAAAAAGCTCATCTTACGAGTCGGGATTATATATATTTTGGTATAGCATCGGTTATTATTGGGACGGCGCCCTATTTTGCTGATGCCGCATCTCTTTATATGCTATAGACATTTTAGCTTTATATTCAATCTGAAAATAAACAAGGGCCGCGTAGCAGTTGCAAACCGAGCAGACCCCGGTCCATATCCTCCCGTTTGGGTGGGGCATGCGATGGAAGGGGCGGGAGGGCATTACATCCTATAATGAGGGCACTTGGCAACCAGTTAATAGGCTATCGTTTGTGTTCTCACATCCCGTGCGATCAGTGTGTCCAGCATACGGAACAGAAGTGGGAGTTCCAAAGTCCGAGAACGTTGGTCAGACGAAGAACGTGCGCTGATGTCCGCCCTTCTTTCGACGTTCATTGAGATCTCATTCACCGGACGGAGAATAAGGAAGACAAAAAACGAGACACAAGGCCAAACAGCTGCCCAACAAATCAAATGGGAATTCGATGCTCTTTACTTCGCTTAGTTTGGACGATGATTTACATTTTTCGCTCAAACAGGAAACAGCAATGGATGGGACCCACCGGAGGCTAGAATATCCCCCTCCGCTTTCGTAACAAGAGCAGGATTGGCTTACATTGTCCATCCAGGGCAAAGGTGATGCATGGGCCCTTGTCACAAGAACCGCCGGAGATATACTCATCGATCATAGCCGATCCTGTCTTCGATTATTCTTCAGTAGATTTCATCAAACTTATGCAAGGACCACCCGTCCACCGTGTCTCATCCCTTTTTATTCTAAACTTTCTTCTTCTTTCTTTCTTTCTCCTTTTTTCTTTGAAATTTGTTGTTGTTGTTTGCGTTCCACTCCAGTGGCGAATGTGGGCTAGTGATGGATGCCTTCGCGCAGCTGTTTTGGAACAGTCTCAAATGCGAATGCCCTTAACACCTCGTCGTCTTTGGCCCCACCTCAGACATAGACTATACACGTTCCAGTGTCATTTATTAGCTTTTCAAATGAAAACGAGAACGAAGTTAATCTAAGGCTTTCTATGCGTCGTCTATAAGCAACGATTGGCCGGGTTTTGACACCGTCAGCGTTCATGAAGTACGTGCCCTTTTTGTCTTAAACGCTATTCCCATCCGCTTTAGAACTTTGGCCGGGGGTGAAAGGCGTCACCCCGTCTGGGACTTCCAAAACGAAATGTCAACCGCTAGTCGAAAGATAGAGCACATACACAGAGGCAGCAGCCGTCTAAGGCTTTATTTATAGAGATCCATGCACATTCGAGGTATTTTTGAAAATCATTGATAACGTTAAAAAAAAAACGCGGCCAGACACAAAAACAAACTTGTGTAGGTCATTTCAAACTCGTTCAGGCTCTTTGGTTGTTCACACGTCTGGCATGTCTCGGTTCTATCGGCGACAATGTTCTTCTCTTTTTCCTTATTTTGATTAACATATCAGACAGTTGCGCTATTTAACAAACGCCGGTACGGAGGAAAGCATTCGGGAATATAAAAGAATAAGACATTGTAAAGTCATTCCTGTTGGACGACCGTGGATTTCAATAATTTATTCGCAGGAAGGGGGGGGGGGGCATCGTGAATGGAGTGGGATCCTTCTTTAGTGCGTCACCTTGAAGAGCTTAGCAACCAAACGTGGAAGAAGAATAGACGAATGAACGAAGCAGGAGGGACGGATTGGAGCAGCGCATTTTGCGCGTTGCACGCGGGATATAATTTAAGGCCCACGGTGGTGCCCCCCCTCACGTTGCGATGTCCATATGAGAAGCGCAGTCCTTGCCTATAGTCTGTTTATTTATTCATAATACGTCCCGTTTCCCCCCCCCCCCCCACACCAACCTATTTCTCATAAAATGCGTATGTAATAAGAGATGAAGTGGATTGGTGAGTTGGCAAAAGAAACAACGCTCCAGCAATAAACGGGATTGAACTAAGAGATTTATTAAGTACATGTATAGCACCCATCCCCATCGTATTGTAAGATGATTACCATCAACATTGTATATAGGATTTTTCCTCGAACTGAAAAGAGAAAGAAAGTCTCTTTTTTGTGGTTCTTGAACTTTATTCAATCCTGTATTCTCGTTGCGTTTAAAGTTTTGAATACTTTTGAATACTGAAATTCTATAGAAACAGACGTGAATGATGGAGTGGATGAGGGGCCCCCGTTTTTCTCGACGTGTACGTCTCTCGCTGTTTTCCATCAAAAAGCTTATATTGCCTGCTCGTATAAAATAGAAAAGGATATATTTTTATGACTTTAATGACCACCGTGTGAGGTTTTCCCTTTTTTCTTTCTTCGAATATAGTCAACGGTTATAGCACAGCAATGTCTGAATAGCGCAATAACAAAACAACTTTAGGAAAGAGCCATCACCTAGCAACCCACTCTGCAATGGCCTGCGCTCGCCCATCTGTCTAAACAGATGCGTTTTGATTAGGCAAAAGCTCCTAGAGATATATGTCATATCAGTGAAAAATAACTCTACTAAACAAAACGCACGGCAAAAGGGGTCTATATTTATCGTTAAAGTCAAGAAAGAAAAAAAATATAACGATCGCTCACTTGGATCAACATTTGCATAGCTTGAATTCTACACCGTTGTAGACACACACACACAGCACAGCACACACACAAAAAGTGAGTGTTGACAGTTGCCCGCACGAAAACAAACGTCCAAAACAGCAAAAAAAAAAAAAAGGACGAGGAAAGCAAGATAAATAGATGGAATAAAAAATGTTTTTTTTTTTTTTTCCCTTTCTTTCTTGGAAAGTGCAGTCGCTTGACGCCAAAAGAATCCCGAGAAGGCAAGGTGGGAAAAAAAATAATAAAGAAACATGGTTTCAAGAGACGCATATATCTACGGAGAAAGAAGTATATCCTTTTTCATGCACCAGCAATATTATAGTTGGCACCTGGGTGTCACTCCAAACATTTGGAAGAAGCCATCTTTTTGTACCTTACCACCATTTTACTAACCAAAAATTGTGTAGACAACGCACAAGGGCGTTGTCCACTTTGTTTGGTGACAGACACTCTGTCGTCTCTTTTGACTGGAACACACTTCATGTGATTCGATAGAACTTTCGAACGTCCTTCATGAATTTTTTTTTTCCAGACAACTAAGAGTTTCAAAATCCAACAAAAATTTCTTTTTTTTTTTTTTTTTCCTGGACGTTGAGAGAGTGTCGGCACGGGTTTGAGGAAAGCATATCACGCAACTGTGACGTTATACGAAAAGTCCGAGAGGAATTCAAAGAGATTGTTATATACACCAAAGTGAGAAGAAGAGGCCGATCGTTTTATGAGGTGTCACATTCTGACACTCTCGGAGGAAATCGCTGCATTTTTTTAGCAGGGAGGGGGGTTGATTTCCATTTTCTATTGTTATATGCGTTTCCCTATAGCCTGCTATATAGCAACCCCTTGGAAAGCATTATTACCTTGTAGTGAAGAAGCCCCCCAAAAAATCAGGAAAAAATACTTTGAAAAGTCATTGAGATATGGTCGGTCCCTTGTTGTGCATTTCATTTCATTTTTTTTTTTTAGCGAAAAACGCATTCTTCTTGTTCTTTTTCATTATGGAAACAAGAAATATATGTTCCAGAGATCCCAAGTGGTATATATTCACTACACAAGAACAATAAGAGAAGAGATGGTGGGGGGGCTTCGCTCCAACACATGATGGAACCCAAGTGCAAGAGAAATTTCTTGTGTTCTTCTCTTTTCGATTTGAACAAAAGAATAAAAGGCAACGGGGAGTAAAAAAAAAAAAAAAACTTAAGGAGGGAGTAATGTTCCAGTGACCATAAGATCCCTGAAGGGCTGTTCCATTAGCGGCTTGTCGGAGGCGGAGGAAACCAACACCTGCAACACGCTTTTTTGTGTCAAAAAAAGAAGAAGAAGAAAGAAGAAAGGGGGGAATAGATATTATAAGGGAAAAGAACTTGTATATTTTTCCCTCGGTACACGTGAAGCTTCATCGCCTCTAGCTTTCTTGGTTTCCTATATAGTTTCTGCTGGAACAATGTGTGAAGGGGAAACAATAACACGAAGGGGAGGATAGAAAAAAAAAGAGAAGCGACAACATTCATGTGAATATAATATGAAGCTTATTCGTTTGGAGGTGTTTGAGGAATCCTTATTACATTTATTCACCCCTCCCACCTCACCCCCCCCCCACAATCATGTATGTATACACTCTTCTACTGCAACTGCATGTATAATGCTAGTGTGGAAATCAAAAACGAAATTCCTGAATAGCTTTATTTTCCCTCGCTGTCGAGTCCTGGGCCGATGAATATCCAAAGAAGAAAAAGAAAGAAATGCAAAATGATGGATTCGACGTTGTTTAGAACTTCACAATCCTTTTTATTTTATTTTGGAAAAAAAAAAATATCCCTGCTGGGCTTGTTTTTCTCTCGATGTGCGTGTGATAATAACAGGAAATAAGTTGCGCATCAGCTTTAATCAAGTCAAAGAGTTCCCCCCTTTTTTTATTTTTATTTTGATAATGGGCCCAGGTTATGCCTCATATATCTCTCGCGATGAACGTTTCAAACGATCCGCCACAGTACCGCGGACCGAACCAAAAAAAAAAATAGATATGATAAAACTACTGTTGCCTCCAGAAGTAAAAAAGAAAATACACCTATTAAAAAACGACCGAGAAAAATATACGACTCACGACTATTATGTAAAAAGGTGCCATTCTCTGCACGTGTTCCAAAAAAAAGACAAAGATTGTTTCGGATTTTTATTTTTTACTGTTACTCATTTTTTTTTCTTTTCTTTCTCCTTTTTAGAATTAAAAAAATATAATAAAAAGGAATAACAATGAATCTGATTCCTCGGTGGAATCCATGAGAATCGTTAAAAGTATAACGTCGTACTTTGCCGGTTTACCGCACAATGCGCTTATTTTGCGCTTCCAAGTTCTTTTTAACCGACAAATGTGATCCCTACTTTTTGTTTTTTATCGCCCTTGTTAGATTTTTCCCTTTTTTTTCTTTTGAAGTTTTTTTTTCTCCCTTAACGATCTGTACTCCCCTGGCGCAAATTGTAACACTTTCCTACCGAAAAGGCCAGTCCTATACGATCAGCTCTCGCTAAATCTTATTCTTTTGTTTCGATCCTTTTTTTTTTCATTTCCTCGAAGGATTCGTCGGCTTGTATATCGACCGGGACGAGGTCGAAAACTCTTTCGGTATATTTAGAAGAGGCCGACAATGATGAAGAAAATGAAAATGGCCATGATTTTCAGTCGGATGGGAAAAAATAAAAATAAAAATAAAATTTGACCTTACCTGCTGATAGATCCAGTAGCCCGTGAGAACTGGGAGTAATCCATGTTTTCTGTTTTTTTTTTCTATGTCGGCGATGTATGGGTAAAATCTCTTCTGGGCCTAGCACTAATTTGCACGGCTAATAGCCTGAATTTTATTTGTTATTTTTCTATGTATATATCTGGCAGGAGCTATAGTGGACGAGACTTGACATCGAGGACGCTGCCGGACAGACTGTGCCAGGTGCAAAGATACAGGGGCCGTGGTTGCGTTCACAAACGAAATATAGAAAAGAGGGAAATAAAATGATGAAAAAAAAAAAGCAACAAAACTTCATGTACGTATCTCTTGGAATAGAAAAGAAAAGAACGAAAAAAAAAAGGCAGTTTCATTTCGATTCGGCTATTGACGGGATTGAATGGAAGAATCCTTTCTTGGTTTGGCCGGGCCAAGTGCCTCGTCTCTTTCTTGTTTTGCTCCGACACCTATAGAAATAAAAAAAAAGGTTCTTTGAATAGCGGGGAGCCCCGATGCTTTTTTCGCTGGTGAACTGCTGCAGCTGCAAAATAAAAGGAGAAGGGAAACGAAAAAGAAAGAAAAGAAGAAAAATGCTTCATCTCCACCCCCAATCCGGAATAAGAGTTTTGTACGTCATGAATAGCAGGAAAAAAAAGCTTAGGTTCTTATTCTTCCTTTACGTTTCTCTTTTTTTGTGTCCACTCTTTCACGTTCTTTTGACTTTTGAATACAAAAAAAAAAATAGTCGACCCACAAGCAGTTCCAAACCATTTATAACGCAACAAGAGATGAGGAGGTCAGCATTTGACATCAAGGTCGATCCGACTGTTAGCCCTTCAGAAAAGAACACGAAATATGGTAGATTCAATACACAGGTAAAGCTGCTGGCATGTGATGTAGCAGCTCTCTTTGGGGCACACAACAAAAGAGCAATTAGCTACAAGATTGGACATCTATTGCGTAGATATATAGCGTGGTGGAAGAATCCTATACCATTAAGGAAACATGTGTTTCCCTTCAGCCAATAGCCAACCGAAAGGCTATAACGCGCGCATCGGGCTTGTTATTCAACGCGGAGGACATGGAAATGGGCAGCACCGCAAAGGTATATATATACACACACACAGCACAAAACCGACACTATTTGTAACTTATTGGAGGGGGTTGGCGGGGCTTGTTTCTTTCTCGTTTATAAGAAAAAAAAACTTAAGTAGACCGCTTGGCATGAGAAATGGGGGATTTTTACAATCGTTGTGGCTGTCACTTGTTTCCTAACAGTTTCATAAATAAAAGGCTTTAATGTTGTTTCTGATGACGCATTTCTTCTTCTTCTCGTTCGTTCTTTTTCTTTGATTTTTTAATAAGAAACGTCTCACGATTCTCCATCAGTACATAACTTACGACGCCCTCCAAAAATATGTATACACACACACACACACACGCCGGATGAACGCACTGAACTGGAATTAGAGAGTTCCCCCCTCGCTTAGAGCGTTAAAAAATAATCCCACCGGCTTTATTGGGTGAGGAAAAATATATTAGCACGAAAATTCCATTTCCGTCACATTTTCCAAAATGAAGCATTTGATTTAACGAGGAAGCACGTCTCACCATTGGAAAAGAAAAACGACAAAACTATAAATCGCTCGCATTTCTTTCGGCCCGTGCAGTTTTCATTCAAAGTTAACTTGAGTTTCTTATAGACATCGCTGCAGAAGACACGTTTTCTGAAACGATAAAACGTTTAATTAACTTTATACGAAGCACAGGATTTATTCTTGACATAACAGCAGCCGTTGTAAGATCGAAAACAAAAGCCGGCGTGAACGGGAGTGCGTTGAATCCCGTCAGAATCAGCCGAGACAGAATTCCCCCCCAACATCTTGTTAGCCTAAAATCTCTTTCCCGTCCCATCACTTGCAAGCTTATGTTATCTCGAGTGTTAACACGGATTAAAACAGAGTGTGCGACAGTGACAAGAGTCTTTGTTCCAGTCACGTTTCCACGCCCGATGTGTGAGAACTCATTGGGGAAAATACAAGTACATCTTTATACGCTCGGATGAGTTGCAAGCTGCGACTCAAGTCGCTACACACGCCGATCACGCGAGAATCTCCGAACGCTTGATTCCCGTCACGAACAATCATCTTCCCATATAATAAAATATTAACATTCGAAAGCTGTATAGGCAATACGTGGCCACTGGGCGACGTGGGCCCTTCCAAGTGTCCAGTCAAGCGTATTCAAGTCGCATAATACGTTAATGTTATTCTATTTTTACAAAGGACAAAAAGGAAAGGAAAAAGAGAAACAAACAAAAAAACAAAAGCATCACAGATGTTTATCATCCAGTCACACGTTAAACAATAAGCAAACAAGTAAAGCCAATGAACAGGTATAATCCTTCCAGTTGGCCAGTTCGTGACAAAGGCCCTACGAAAACAACTTGCGTCAGTTAACGATGATCTAGTCAAAAGATATCGTTTAGAGATGGACTCTGTGGCACTGGGGATTTCAATGATGTGAATTCATGACGCATTCAACCGTAAAGAGTTCTCATATTCTCAGCTCATTTGTTGAGTATTCGATTTCTTTGACAATCTAACAGGGATAGACAAAATTGAATAAAAAAAACAAATGACAAAGAGGTTTCCTTTGGGTTGTCTCCGGGACTAAACGGGACAACCAATCGGAGGACGTCTTTCTTGAAACCCAAAGCGTGAATGACTCGGCGAAGTTTTTTGAAAACAGAGATCAAGACGTGGGGTCATGCAGGTCGGGGGATTATTATTGAAGCAGCAATATGCGTTGCTGGCCAAGCCCGTTCTTTCCCCCCACTGGATTGCCATTTCCAGTTAAAGCTCAGCTGTTATTTTTTGAACAATATCGTGCGGGGTTCGCCCGTCGCTGTACAAGGTGCCGTGACAATTCAAGACCCCCACTGTCGCCCTTCTAGCCACGCCTGTCCGTCTCTTTCATTTTTTTTGGCCGGCGTACGTGTCTGTTTTCCCGCCTAGCACGCGCTTCCGACGTTCCGGGCCATTCTCTACGCGTCATTTATTCGTTGTCGTTCCTATTCCATGGCTGTACTACACGGCAGATACAAGACAGGGAGTGGCATGAGGGCTTAGATAAAAAAAAAAAAGAAAAACGGAAAAAGGAGAGGTTAAAACATGTATATAGCCTCGTCAAGATCGGCCATTCAATTCATCCACAAGATAATCGAATTACGTGTTTATGTGTAGTCCCACACCCGGCATACTGAGCGGTAAGGTTTTTGTCTTGGCCGCCGACCAAATTTCATTAACAGTATGATGCATCACGACTGAGGCAGTTTGGCTGGCGTTCCAGACTTGGAGTCGGTTGGAGAAATGAGATCTCGTTGTATAGCAATAGACAGTCCTATGTAAGCTACGTATATATGGTAGAGCCACGCAGTTATGTATGTTACGTATTTATATATATAGGCCAACAAACGAAGGGAAAGAAAGAGAGGGAAACAGAGATGTATCACGCTGCATTCGGTCATCCGTCATTCGATTCTCGACAGCCAGTTACACACACACAATGCATTCTGAATTGCAGTTGAACGTGATTCAGAGCCCAGCCCCTGGCCAAATGGTCTGACAGTAAACTACCGGAAGAATACCAAAGTTGTGTGAAAGATTTTCGGGAGTTTTGGAAAAATATAAAATAAAATAACTAAACCAAACCCTCTTTGCCTGTCACCGGCGCAATGGGAGAGCCAATGCGCATATAGAAATAAAACTCTTGTCTGCACGCCAAGTATTGATCAGGAAGAATGCCAGGGACGCTCCCATTAGACGAAGTTTCATCGCCCAGACTGCGTGGCTCTCATTTTTCTCTCTTGCATTTCTTTCTTCGTCTTGTTGTTTTTCTCTCTTTCTCTTTTTTTTTTTCCTTGCTTTTTCTTATTCAATGCTTTCTGTTTTGTTGTTGTAGCACTATGCATGTGTATGCTTTGCGTGCCTGAACCAGCCTAAATAAACGACTAGTTTACTATCTATTCATGGGGTTATACGAGCGATTGAGCTTCGCCGAGTCCCCCCCCCCCCCACTAGGTTTGCTGGCGTTTTGGGCCGTTGTTGCATCACGCTCGCACGTGCACTGTACACACCTTGCACCTGGATTGATGGCTGCATCGTGTAGGCTATATACGCAGAGAGCTATATAGTCGATGTGCCGATCCCCGGGACGGTCTAACCTCTGGTTCATTTTGGGTGCGATAAAATCACTCAGAATGTTGAGCTGCAACCGGATGGCAAGTTTCCAAATGCTCGGCTGAGCCCATCTGTGATGATTTCTTGACTTTTCTAGCATTTCCAATGGGTTTTCAGAGCTCTCCTTTGAACTCAGCCAATTCATCAACGAGAAAACTGAAAACCGCGTTGTTAACAGGCGCTGATGAACTTGCCCTATGTCTTCATTCTATTTAAATAAGAATGAAGAGACTATAAGAAAAGAAGGCACAACTCACGATATATTTTTTTTTAAACAGATGGGAAACTAAAGATGGTGTGGAGGGCGCGTGATTTCCAGACGAATTACCGCTCTCGACTCATTACCATTTTAACATGGACTTCCAAAATCATGTGGCGCGTGTAGCATAAGTCTAACTCAAATGTATTGATTAACGAAAAAAAAAAAAGGAATGCAATCAAAAATTAGAAAATTCGAATTTCGTGTCAGTCCTACTTCGATTCATCATAATACAAAATAAAACATTCGACGTTCAGATATGTCTGGAGCTCCGTCATCGATTTTCGTTCGGGTGCATGTGTGTACAACAGTTCTGCAATGATGCGTGCCACTTTCCGATTTCCTCGACACACTTTTCTACCGTGTTTTTTTTTTTTGTGTGTTGAATTTCATTTCTCCCTTTTCATTTCAAGTGAAACGCATTAGAAGATTGCGTATCGTTTTTGTCGGTTGAGGAGCGCATCAGAGATTGAAAAAAAAAAAAACCCACCGCGGTTTCTTCGTTTACAAGCCGCACTAAAAGAAAAATAAATACATAAGAATAAAAAAGGAGAGAGAGAGAGAGAAGCTAAGTATTGCCCGCTGGTTCAACACAAATGGCGATGATTTTATAGCCGTTGGATTGGACACTCTCGGTCGTCTTTTTCTCTCCTCAGGTGTTTCTTTTTTTCTTCAAACCTTCTCTCACACCTGAAGGACGACGAGGCCGAATAAGGTAGGCCCCTTCAGCACAGCAACAATATCTCGATATTGTATTTTTATTTTTTTTTTCCTCTTCCCAATTCGTTTTGTCTTTTCCTTCTTTCAGTAAAACCCCAAAAACTAGGCCTGTGTACAACAGGGGATTCACGTGGTCTCTTTTGCCTCTGTCTTTCTCTCTGTAGAATTGCAAATGGTCGGTCGATCAAAGGCGAAAGATGGTCGACCAAGATACATCGTCTAGATGAGCTCCTCCTCTCTTTGTCGCTTTGTCGGAGGGTTTGGAAGGGAACCTTTTCTTTTTGACCACCGCCTCCTCCTTCTTTTTCTTTCTCTTTCTTCTTCATCTTGTAGAACCAGAGTCGAGTGGTTTTCCTTCCAGCGTTTTAATCTGCACTCCGACACCTTTTTTTCTCCCTTCACTATCTCTTATCCGACACGACGAAATGTTTTCTTCATCGATGTCCGATGGTGTTAAACGAAAGGTTTTCTCCAGACATATCCAGTTTGTTGCTACATGACTGGGTTTTGTGTTATACGAGAAAGACGAGCCCTAATAAACGTGAAAAATAGTACATTTCCCTAGTCTCAATAGCCTCGACTAATTTGAAGCACATGTTAATTGTAGAAGAAAAGGAACAATTGTTTTAACGATAACGTGGCCCATATCAAATTGAACTGCGCCTTTATGTATGTCCTTGTCAAGTGGAAGCTTCTGAACAATAACTGTTTCAGGCTACCGAAACAGACGACTCACTATTAACTTTTATACGGATTTTGTTAGAAATTATGTTGGGCAATTACCTACCATTTGCATTTTTAGGTTCGTCGATGGCCGATTGTCGCGGTTGCAGGTGTCATTCGACAGTGTCTGATCGTGACTCGACAATCAGTTGACACCTGTGGCCACCATAAAGTAATTCAACGAGATTGATCAGCGTTACGATTGAACCTTTTTTTTTCGGTTATACGATACCTTTCGGCCATATGCTGACTAAAATGTCGTTTTGATTCCATTCCTCGCGTGCTTATAACATTTCTGTTTTACATTTCCCCCTTTCTGTTCTTATTGTCAGCTCGCTTGATCGCAGTGGAATAATCGGGCAACACAATCTCATTGTCTGCCGTTTTGGGTAGGGAAAATTGCTTTTTTTTTAGAGGGTCACTGCCCAATACTCCAATGTAACGTGGTTCATATAAACTTATCTGCTTGTAAATCGTGCCTGAAACTTCCAAATAACGGACCGGAATCTGATTTATTTTGCGTTTAGTATGTCGCTTTTTTTTTGTAAGTAGGCTACAACAAATTTGACATCTAGATGGCTTACCAGATTTTTCACGTCTCTGGCATGCGCAGATTGGATTTGGCTTAGGAAGGCGCATTGCTAAATTTTGGATGGAATGGAGCAAATGCATACCCTCCAAGCTCCAACTCAAATGCGTTTGGCTAGCTTTACAGATTACAACAGACGAAATTTTTCGTTTGTTTGTTGTTTTGTTTTTATTTAGCTTTTTTAGAAATTAAAGCGCTCTATTCAAGACATTGACTAAACTTTTCGTACCTTGTGCGCTTAAATATAATTTTGTTCGATTTTTGTGTTGTTTTTGAAGTCTTATTGGCTTTACACGCCATCTAGCGGTCGTTTCTTTAAATTTTTTTAAAAAGAACGTTTTCCGCAACAGACCGATAGAGTGCTCTCCCGTATATGGCCTAGAGACATGACACACTGATATAGTAACACTTCAACACTGCACCAAGATCCATGAATCAAGATTATCTACGGAACCTATCGGTGTCGGTTTCCACGTCATACAATATGTCGCTTAAAGTTCATGAAGCAACTTAGTTAATTTGCATCATGGTCTTATCCCGCTCCGTCCCGCTCTTCTTGTTGGTTGCTCCTTCTTTGTTTAGTATGTTCAGCATTTATTTTCATCAAATTTGTTTTTCAACACTGCCTAGCAATGTCAAGAAACGACGAAAAAAAACGTAGGGGCAACTGCCTATATCTTACGATTATAGAGAAAAATAAACTTCAGCCTGTATACATTGTAAAATGAGCGTGTAACTTGGAACATGCGTGGGCGTGACTTCATCGTTTAGAAAACTTGAGTGCGCTTCCTGTATTCTCTCTTTTCAGTAATTTATTGAAAGACTTGCATCCGCCTCTTTCGTCGTTTACATAATCAGCTAACACTTGTTACATGGTTGGCGCAAACTTATGTGTTTGTTCCGTGAACAACCATGAGGGAAATGCTCCAAAAGAGAAAAGAAGACAGCTATTTCCCAAAACAGTCACATCACGAGATATCGTTGAGTAACTTGATGTTTTTTTTTCATACTTTACAGTCTGTGTTATTTTTTACAGCGATGAAAAAGAATTACTTCGATAACAATCTCTCGTTATTGAAACGAATGATCACAAGCGCTATGCGAGTTAGCTTACGGAAATTGAAGTCAACGGAACTGGACGTAATGACAAGAGTCATGAAACGGAAGTTCAGCTGACAAAAAAGGAAACAAGGCGAATAACATTGGATGGGATTTCTTTCAACTGCAGACATCAACAAATGAAATGCAAGAGTTACGTCAAATTTCAGAAGAAAATCTTCAGAATTTTCATGAGCACTTTTCGTATGGTTCACATGTTTAACAAATTAACAGCAGTCACACAAACAAAGTAGAATAAAGTAGTGTAGCCAAAATTAAAACAATTGTCACGTTGACAAATACAGGCATTTTTTCTGAACTACTGTGGTTTGCTACTGAAATACACTTAGACTCCGTAGCTATACAGTCTAAACACGTATAATTTTAGTATACTATAAGCAAAATAGAACAACTCCGAGGTTTTGTTTGTTCAAAAATCACATATGGCCCTACTACAGCGGTGGAAGTATCCCGTTCCGCTTATTAATCACGTCATAATTTGAATTCCAGACCAACATCAAGATACGAAAGGGAGAATGCGTCCCGGATCATAATGGTAAAAAGGGCCTGAATCGCATTTTTTGAAAATCAAACTTCTGTGATTGGCCTATTATGCCAAAAATATGGCTCAAAAATTCTCATGGAGAAAAGGCAAATATTTAACAAGAGTCGATGGGTAAACTGAGAGTAAAAGGAAGTGGTATAGAACTAACGCTGTGAGCAAAGCCTAAGGACCAAACGGACTTCAAACGTGTTTCTTTGACTTTCTGTATATGCTCCAGACTGGTATCCAGAACGAATAAATAAAGTGAAAAATTTTTTGAAAAACACGTTTGATCCAAGAGCCCTTGATGTCGAACATCACATCACGCCCACTATATCCAATATAAATTTACACACATGCGCGTTGCCGGAGAAAGGTCTAAACCACCATTTGCCAATAAATGAAAAAGAGCGTACACAGAAAGACATTCTGTTGCATATATGTGAAGGTTTTGCTATTGTAAACTACACCGGGGGCCTAGTAAAATATTGATCGGTTTCTATCTGAGAAGATGACGGATGAGTGCTCTTCGATCAAGGCATAGTCATACCAATATTTACACAGGGATCGAATGATAAGGTTCGACCTCTACACACACACTTATGCACATTGTGGATTTTACGCACGGTAAAAGGAAGAAAATGTTTTCCGTCATCCATCGATCGCAAAATTTCCGTGCGGCTGTTCATTCATTAAACTCAGATTGAATTGATCGCAATCTTCAAAAGTCAAACACGGTCACAAAAAAAATTATGTCTGTATAAATAAATAAAAAAAAAAAGACCAAAGTAGACTATATCGGCTTTGGATCAAGTTTTGACTTATGGTTTGCAGTCATATATAGGAGAGTAAAAATGCCATTTTCCAAAATGCTTCCCAAGCTTTTTCCACCTTTTCAGTTGTATTCCATTTCCATATAACTGATTATACAAGGCCACTCTATATAGGCCTATATCACTCTTCCATTCTATTCTTTTTTTTTTGTTGTTGTCTTGTGGGACAGGAAAATCTTCCACATTTGTCTCTTTTATTTCCGAGATCAGCAAAACAGTAACCTACGTCTATTGCGTTCAGTAAAAACAGGATTTTGGAAACGTTTTCTAGTTTAAAAGCCTCACTGTAGGCTATAGTAACTATATCAAATGAAGGATTATAAAGTACGGCCGTGCCGGAAGGGAAAATGGTATCAGACTGCTTATTGATGAGCAAAATCTATTTAGATCCTAATATACAGGATGTTGTTGAAAAGCTGCTCTTGTGCCATTTGCACAACGGGGAGACTCGTTCGATAATTGAGTTTGCAGCTTGGAGTCGGAAGGAACTACGCGTTTGGAACAATTTTTTTTCTTATATCAGACCTTTTCTGGTTTCTAATCTCAATTATGTCAAGGACCTACGCAATTATAAAGAGATATAAATGATAGGATTTTAATGCACCAGGGAGATTTTTTCCTTTTATCAAATAATTTTTTTCCCACGCATGTCTGCTTTAAAAAAAAGTGCATAGCGAAATAACGACGAAAAGGGAAATGATTTTAATGAGCCATTAGAGTGAAGATGGAAAACTAAGGTAATAACTTTGTTGGCTATACGAGATCTGAAATCGACATCATTGCACAGGTTCGACGCCTTCGTTTTTCTTTCATGTAGTAGGATCTCCTTATTCCGTTTGGCATCTCCTGTATATGTACTCTCACTTCTATTCAAGAGTTTTCTTTCGATCCGGTCGTCATAAAAACCGCAGTAGACTATTTCGTGCACAGCAGCCGCTGCCTTCGCCTTTTTTATTCCTCTAACTTCTTGGTCTTTATAGTTTCACCGATTAACGTCCGTTGCCTGTCCAATGCAGGCATTCGTTGTCTCCGCACGAAAAGTCAACAGCAAGAAAACGATTAAAAATACAGGAAAACGCTGTTAGGTAGTGAAGAATGTAATATCCTCTCAGCGCATGTTTCGGAACATTACAGGATCTAGTTATATTCCTTTTTATTGTGTTGGTCCTACGTGACAGTTTGATGTATGTTTAAGTAAACGAATAAGAAGATTGTGTAGGAGACAGAACAGATGTTGGGACAGCAAGATCATAAAGTTGGATACAGTGCTAACAATACGAATGATGTTTCAAAATATTTAATAATTTTTTTTGTGTGTGTGGTTGTGTTCACTCTTTCGTTTTTTTTTTCCTGTTTGATGCTGTATATCGACCCTAAACACAATAGGATCCTTTCTGGGTATATAGGTTTCCAGTTAGGAACGCGCTTAGGATCAAAATAGAGAGAGAATCGAGTTTCGCTATGCGCCATGCTACTTTATATTGAACGGCTCGCCATTCTGTAACATAACGCTCAAAGGAAACTTTAGCCGATAGACAGCGGTATAGCCAGCAAGGATTGCGGTTGCCATTCTACATTTCCTTCACGATTCAACCCATTTTGTTAACTATACAATATTTGTATCCTATATGTTCTGAATCGTCGTATAGTCTTAGAATTTTTCTCGTGAAAATCACGCAATTCTTTTTTTGTAAGCATTAGGTGGTCTGGCTCAGTTGGTATGCAATAACTGACAGGAAAGAAATATCCTCGCATTCTTTTATTAAGATGAATATGTTTTCCACGGCATGGCCCTGCATCCCTTTACTATGTATTTACGCTGGAAGATGCCTTTTAGGGGGGAAACAAATGAAAACGAAGATAAAGGGTAAAAAAATAACCGGTAGCGGGCCAATAAAATATATTTGACTGCATTTCAGACACCACCGACTTCGCTAGTCATATTCTTATAGAGCTTTGCATATAATGAAATTTCTTGAATACATATCGGGTATTAGGATAGCTGCAGAAACGGGGTGTGGTTCATACAGTGCAAGCTGTACATAGGCTGCTCTATAGAGGCTAACATCCAAATGATAAAAAGGCGATAAAAGAAACGCAAAACGAGAGAACAGCCTTCACATCGGCAGTTCTAAGCCCGTGCTCTATTCTTATTCTGAAGGAGAAAGCCGATCTCGGGAGTCCTCTTGCACGATCGCGTGATGGACCCGCTTCCCCAAGTATATGAAGAGTTTGTAACGACACAGACAGGTCTAGTGCATATTTATGTTGCAAATTACACAAAGCTGCACCAACGTCGAATATAGATACGCCAGATGGAGTGGCGAAAAAAAGGAAAAAAATAAAGAAGGGCAATAAATCGATGCATTTCATTAAGCTTTCAAAATTGAGGAGCTTATCGATGGCAAGCCGACCGCTTCTCCTCGGTCTAGTTGTCAAAAATATTCATTTTTTGAATGAGAATGCGAATCTATCATATCAAATGAAAACAGGAATGCACAACGGAGTCATTCTAAAAAAAATACCATCTCATTCCTGAAAAGCGCATAAAAGAATGAAACCGAAAGAGGAAAAATGCGAAAACATTAGCAGACACATTAATCTTATGATTCCATTCATTTTGCGGCTCCACCCTTGAATACATTCGAGAAATTGGATGTTGATGATAACGTGTACTTAGCTTGCGAGCTGCCGTATACCTCCTACATTAAACGCGGCCCCCTTTGTCCTTTTCTCTTTTGCCTCTCGATTTTTGACAAATATTAGATTATCACCATGGACACATCTGCCGAGCATTCGATTATTCCCCCGCTTTGGAAAAGAGGCAGTGGCCAACTGCTACCATCGACAAAGTGTGCCGGCAAAGGGTAAAAAAAAGGAACAAGACGAAGTAGTCGAGGTCATCAATGTCACAATATTTGAAGTGGGGTTCCATTCTTCGTAGCAGCTGCTGGTTTTGTCACGCCATCATCATCTTCCCTCATCTGTCATTTTTTTTTTATTCCTTAATATAAAGAGACGTAGTGAGAATATCTGCGTGCAAGTGACACAGCACGATTGAGATATACAGCTGACCAAATCTTTGATCACGGTAGCCTACACGCCCTTTGTCACTCCCCCTGTCCATGCGTCACGCTCGCCACCGAGGCACTTGAAATTTTTCCGTCTAACATGTACTAATTGTTATAAAACCGCACAGAGACACGACGGTTAGTAAATTCATTCAGCTAGTACTGTACTTTCCCCTTCAAAAATCATTATTCTATCGTTTTGTTATAGCTGTCTCGATAGTCAGCTATATGTAACGGTCGTAGAAGTGGGCCAAAAACTTCGCTGTGCGCACATTTAATTTCCACGGAAAACATTAACGACTTCCAAATGCTTCCCGAGAAACACCCGGCTGTTAGCCGAGGAAAGTCACGTTCATTTGCAAAGGGTAGTTCTATCTCATGTGGTGCATCGCATATTGAATGTTATTAGAGGGAGCTCGAGCATTATACCCCCTTGCAAGGTTACTGGGAACGATCAAAGAAATGAGCCCGTGAGAGTAGTATTGTAGCCGCCATTCTTCCGTCTCTCAAATAAAAGAAAATGCAAGGTCTCTGGAAAGACGGCCACCGAGCTTCGGTGAAATAACGTTTTCTGCGTCACTGGTTAATCTCCTGTTGCACGAGGAAAACAAAGCTGTCTTTGCGTTACAGGCTGCGAAGATAACAGAAAGGAACGAGAGGAGAAGAGAGACGTGCAACTCAGACGAACCTGCCGACGTTAATGCGCCGCTAACAAAAGGGAAAAGAAAATCGCTGCACGCCATGCATGCTGCATATCAGACGGTCAGAAAAATGGTCTTGCTTTCACTCTCTGAACGTATTTAATCCACGGCTAGTACGCAGTGAAAAGCCGGTTGGCCGGGCATACATTCAACCAAAAGTGAGTCGATTAGACAGTGTCATTCAGTGCGCCGAGGGTTACCATTAACTCTCTAGGTCTGCAACTGTCCGTGGATAAGAGAAAATGAGAATCGTTCTCCCTGTCATCCCATTCCAACTTATTGTTTTCGTTTCAATTTTGCTACTGGCCCGCACTGGCAAAAGCCCCCCCGAGGATGACCCAAAATCAATAGGAACGCCAAAGACGGAAAAGAAAGAGAACCGTTGTTCACAACAAAGGATATGTCGGATTATGTATAATCACGCAGTGAATCACGAAGTTTAACAAAACGACTAAGATTTTCGTACGCAAACGGAGGTCATCGAATCGCTCAGATCAAAACAGAAATGCCATCGCACTGGGGTATAGATTTAAACGGAATGGAGGGCGACAATTCCGTTTGCTGCGCAAGAGACGGTGGCAGATTCTTGTCGTAACCGGATACTCGGTTGATTTTCGGGGTCGAAGAGCAGATGACGTCAAAGTAAGCTTCCGAGAACATTTCTGGCCCCATATGTTCAGCTTTTTTCTTTTCGTTTTTTTTTACTGTGCTTTCTTATGTCATCCCCACTCTTCTTTTTTTTATTCTTTTGTTAGTCGCCTAGTCCCGGGAGAATGCTGTTGCTCTATTCCGCTTCAACCAACAAAAAAGCAGGACACTGCACTCTACAGTGATATATATATCTACCATAGCATGTACAGCACTGCATATCAGGATCTCTGTCGTCATATACAACAATTTACTTCATGGCAGGGATCGATGGTAGTTAATGAAGTCACGTTATCTTATATATACACTGTGTGTTCCGGAGAGCGCCGGTCGCCGGCGTCCGGCCAAAAAGCTGGGCAACGTCGAGGGGCATTTTGCAATAGAGTAAAAGTCACTGGATGTAAAGAAAAGAGGTCAAGGGACATCATCCTTTATACATCATATCGTCTGTCTTGGCCATGCGATGCCATTCGATATTCCTCTAAGCTTTTACTGTTACCAACCAATCGTGTCTCACAGGACATGCTTGTGAGTCCACCATGGGCGTTGTATTTACGCTTCTATGGTCAAACTGAGAAAGATGGTGAAAGTCAGGAACTAGCGTATTCGGGCAAAATATCGTCGATAAGGGACTAAAGAGATTTACTCCATTAATTAATATTCCCTCCCAGTCGAGATTATGCATTGAAATATTAGGAACAATGCGTGGAAGCATCGGAGCAATACAAGCAGTGGATCGTTGTTATCTGTCGAATACATTGGTTTTCTTTATTTCCAGCAGCCCATCTGTATGATAAACGGTTACGGCTATGAATGAAAACGATAAGAAACGCAGGAAAAAGAGAGATACGGAGGATATAAAACGCTTCTTTCGCGTAGTCACTTTCAATGTCTTTTCGCAATTCCTCGTATTCAATAAAATGTTCGTAGAACCAATAACGCAGAACGGTGTATAGTCCGCACTGCCTGGCATGGCAAAGACAAATTTTTGCTTAATCAAGTCAATTTGGATTCACACACGCAAATAGAACACAGCTGACAGTGGAGGGGAAATGTCCTTCACGTAACAAGATGTTACCCGGTGGTCAGTTGCTGGAAAAACTATTAGGCCGACTTTCGTGGCAAACAAGACACAATGCGAGGGCTGGACCATCAAACGAAAATGAGTTTGCTGTGTAAAGCCAAAGTCACCTACGCTGCAGTTAGTGTTGCGTGAACGCACTTAAACAAAAATTGGGTGTCCTATAACCTCAGGTTGTACTGAACTTGTCCGTCTGGGCCAACTAGTACCACTCAAGGGGGCGCTTGAGTTCTGATTTCTGGGACCTTCGTTAGACTTGCTATCTCACTGTGAATTTTGAACTCTAGATGAAATAAAACGAAAAGTGTTGGAAGAGAAAACCGACGTAAAAAGAAAAAGCGTCGTCGTCAACTTGATAGGTGTTATTGATTTTTCGTTAGCTAGCTAGCTAGTAGATCACATTTGTCCTTGATGGTAGACGAGAAACAGGCACGTGTGAATGACGCGCTTCTCCACTGTGGCGTTTCGTCATTTTCCGACTTCTTTTACGACAATTCGTTCGTTGATGACCTGCACGGTCCTCTGTTCCTGTGGTATTCCAATTAAGCTACAATTGAGTAGACGAACCGGATGTTGCAATAAATAAATAAATAAATAAATACATAGATATCTCTCTTACGCTTTCTCCCCATATAGATATATCTGTATGTTCATATAGGGCGCACATTCTATACATAAAGTATGTATTCAATCAGCGGATTATTGTGTTAGCCAATTCTATTCTCTTTCCTACCAAAAAGAAAACCTACGAGTGGATAGAATGTTCCATCAGATAAAATGAAAAAGACCAAGAGGGAGCGAAGAAGAACCAATCAAGGAAATTAAGAGGGACACGAGGACGGAAAATTATTGAGTAAAAGGCGTCCCTGTTTTTTTTTTTTTTTTAGCTATTTAGCTTACATTGCGATCGGCGTCGAATCGGGCTGTGGCATCTTCAGTCCATTAGTCTCTGCTTCTACGGACACGTCAGCTACAGGGCGCTGAGGCTTTAAAATCACAGGTGGAGTTTCGATTTTCAATTCGGCACGTAATTCCGTAATATCTTGTTCCCAACGTCGTTCGTAGTACACGTTCATTAGAAAGGTGCTGTTCGAACCCACGCGTATGGCCCACGGTAAGTACTCGTTCAGATAAGTCGACCGGTTCCTTGCACGGGCACAATAATTGACAAAGAGGAAAAGAAGCTCATTAGTTTCGGGAAAAGAAGACAAAAGCGGCTCAGCGTAGTACTTGACTTAAGGGAGAACAAGAGACAACAACCACGTACACACAGGGGAGACGAGGAGAGGGAAGGCAGAAGCTCTTATGACATCAATTCATTCAACCTCAAATTTATAAGGCCTCCATCATTGTCACAGCGAGATTCAATTAACAGCCTGGAAACGATATATTCACTTGTCCTTTCTTTGTCTTGCTGTTAATATTGTTTTTTTGGTGTTTTTCGAGACAAAAGGAAGAGGCAATGAATTATCCCTCTGATCTACTTACTTCGGTTTCAAGCGGACTGGACCGAACACGGCCCCTCCAATGCACATAGGCAATCCGGTTTGCAACGCTTCAACCCACTTGACTGCAACTTCCCCTAAAAGCGCAAATTTGTTTTAACATTTCCGGCTATAATTGGTGGAAGAATACGGACGCGAAAGTACCTAACATGTTGGTCGGGCAACCAAGGAGGGTGTGGACAAGGTCGTGTGTTTCTCGGTAGCGCTGCATCACGTAAGCCAAGTCAGCGTCGTCAACAAAGCGGACAGGCAATCTTGTATCAGGGCTGACGTTCTGTTGAATCATACCCATTTATCTGATAAAAATTTATGTTCATAAAGATGTCACAGTCAGGAGAGTAGACTTACATTAACTTCAAGAAATTTTGTATATTCTCTTCCTAAAGTTCCATCTGGATAATGCTTGAGCTTCTCAAGGTCTACTGAGCTTGAATTTATTTTTGGCCTATCTCTAAATGCCAACAAAAATTTAGTTAATTGTCTAAAGCAAGTAGAAAAAACAAATTACTTGAGTATTTCTTGACCTTCTTCGCTTTCCAGCATTTTCTTATGCATTCTCATCAGAGCAAAATGGCCAGAACTTTCCCCATTAACAGCAATCATGTCTGTTTTGACAAAAAACGTCACTTAATATAAAAAAAAAAATTTAGCGAAGCTTTCAATTTCAGCTCACCTCCTCTTGCTGGGTCTGTGAGTGCCATAATGCTGGATCCTACAGCAAGAATAGCTCTTTGGAATATGTTAATGGGAATGTGCCCATCATACAACGGTTCATCTTTTCTGTTTATATGGTCACCCTCCCTAATGTGGTTCACTTGGTGTTTTCAGTGTATGGACAAACGAGGTCAAATTAGGACGCACAAATGGGTTTAAAAATTGATAATTTGGACTTACAAATGTTGGAAAGTCGAGATGTCGTTGTGTACTGTCGATGAAGCACGGCGAGAATAACTCGATTGTGACAGGTGATCAAGCTTTGCGTTAGCATATTGTTATTGAGCAGTAGGTTGTACAAACTTCACTTGCTAGTCAGAGAAATGACGTTTTCACGTGATCGTCCCATAAATTGCCACACGCACGAAACAAATGGTAAACAAGTAAAACAAGTTTTAAGACCAATTCGAATTCCTTACTTCGTCTGTCACATTCCACGCAATGTTGTTGTATCCAACGGTCGTTTGTATAAGTTGCGTGGAAAGAAGCCAGGGCGGCAGTTGTTTTCTACGATTGTCTTCTGATTTCAGTGAACGTATTGTCTTCATTTGAAACGTTTAGCTTAACTGTGTATCGTATCCTAATGTAATAACGTAGTGGTTTGATCTGTATGTCACTGTCATACACGACTGGTTCATATTTTTGGTTCTTAAGTTGCGGAAAAAAGAGCAAGCAGAGCAACCAGTCGCTGTAAATCGGGCGACTGCTTTAGTCGCGCGCAACTCGACAATCAATACTCTGTCGGGAGTATCTTGAATTTGAACTAGACGTCTTGGGTCTTCAGTCTTTCTAGTGGTCTCTTGAAGTCGAGGCTTTCCTAGACGCTCGTCTTCTCTAGGTTAGGTTTGCTGATCCAAACACAGTGGAGTGAATTGGAGGCAAATATCTCTTAGTCAGTTCAGTCTCGCTAAGCCCACATACATTTCAGAAACATGACAGACATGGATAATAGCACTTGCCTTGAATTGGCTTTAGAAGGAGAACGCCTTTGCAAAGGTGGTGATTGCAGGTAAAAGTGATGAACCATGTGTCGAATTTGAATGCTTGAAGCAAATTTATTCACTTGTTGGTTCGAAAGCTTAAAACTGAGCCCAAATACTGCATTAAACATCAGTTATTTTCTTATAATCTTAATTCCTTTGTTGAATATGACATTTTTCACAGAGCTGGTGTTGCCTTTTTCGAAGCTGCAATTCAAGCTGGAACAGATGACTTGAGAACCCTGAGTGCTATCTATTCCCAACTTGGAAATGCATATTTTTACTTGGGTGAATACACAAAAGCCATGCAATATCACAAACATGATCTTACCCTAGCAAGGTAACTTTTTCATTTGTACTTTTTGTCTTTTAATGAAGTGAAACAAAATTGTTGTCTGCCATGGTTATGTTTCTATTTTACCAATTTTTCCTATAGAACTATGGGTGACAGACTGGGTGAAGCCAAAGCTAGTGGAAACCTTGGAAATACATTAAAAGTAATGGGACGATTTGATGAAGCCGTTCTCTGTTGCAAAAGACACCTCGATATTTCCAGAGAGCTTTCCGATAAAGTAATGTATTTCCTTTATAGCACCTTAATTCGTCTCATCCTATGCAAACACGGCTGGTTTGGATTTCCAGGTTGGCGAAGGCAGGGCGCTGTACAACTTGGGAAACGTTTTCCATGCGAAAGGTAAACATCTTGGGCGACTGGGTCAACAAGATCCTGGCGAGTTTCCAGAAGACGTGAGGAATTGCCTGTTAACTGCTGTAAACTACTATGAGTAAGTTTTTTTTCCCTCTTCCAAGAAAACTCCTATCGCTGTGATGGTTTAACCAACCAATCGTTATTTACATTCTTTTTTGTATTTCATATTTTTAATAGAGAAAATCTTGAGCTCATGAGAGAAATAACCGATCGGGCTGCCCAAGGTCGTGCATGCGGGAACCTAGGCAATACCCATTATCTATTGGGCAGCTTTACCCAAGCCATAAAATATCATCAAGAGGTGAGTCGTTTATGGTGGCAAGGACAGTTTATTTCTGGGGCATGTTCTCATGAAGCGAAAGCTCCGTAGTATAAAGGTAGCTTGGCAAAATTAAAATCGATGAGTGACAAATTGCGCGTGGTATATGTAAAAAAGAAAAAAAAAAAAAAGAAAAACTTTCTTTGAAACTCTTTTGCTCCTTCTTGATTGTGGTTCTAGCGTTTGAATATTGCTCGGGAGTTCGGGGACAAAGCGGCTGAAAGAAGAGCACACAGTAACCTGGGAAATGCGCACATCTTCCTTGGAGAGTTTGAGACGGCAGCCGAACATTACAAGTAAGTATGGTGACTTCCTTTTGCTGATTGAAAGTTCGCTTAATTTGCGTATCAAAGAGAGCGTTATGGAATATCGAAACTTTAAAGGAATCCTTTGGAAATCCAATTTAACCCGCCCACTGTTCCCTCTTTTCCCGCAGGAAAACTCTCCTACTTGCACAAGATCTTGGAGATCGGGCCGTAGAAGCGCAGGCTTGTTACAGTCTGGGCAACACATACACACTGCTTCGCGATTATCCCACAGCCATTGATTACCATCTACGGCATCTCCGTATAGCAGAAGAGCTGATGGATAAAGTTGGAGAAGGTTGGTTTTGCATACTTTCCCCCTTTTTTTTCATTTTAATGTCGTGGCCTTATTTCCTTCGTTTAAACATTTCACTGTCTGTAATCGCCATTAACATTGTACATTTCTTCCGCGTGGCCGCCATCAACAGGACGTGCCTGCTGGAGCTTAGGGAACGCACATGCTGCCATGGGAAATCACGAAAAGGCCCTGCACTACGCACAACGGCACCTTGAAATATCCCGCGAGGTGAGCGAGCGTGAAGCAATCAAGCGAACTCCAAATGGAGTAATAGCATAAAATGACCGTTCCCGTTTTCCCTTTAAGATTGGCGATCCGACCGGCGAAGCGACTGCACAGATGAACTTGGCCGACTTGAGGCGAACACTCGGTGTCGACAGTGATGGTGGTTGCGGTGGCATGGGAAATTCGACGAAAGGTCACACATCCGAGGCCGACGACGACGGACTCTACGGAGCAGATAGCAAGGCAAGGCGCAGGTTAAGCATGGAACGTATGGATTTGCTCAAGGTTTGTTTGTTTTTGCTTGTTGTCGCTGTGTTCTTTCTTTTCGCCTTTATTCTCCGCGTCGCACCACATCAGGCGGTCTCCTTTTATTATTATTATTATTATGATTACGAATCGGGGCAGGTGGGAATGTTCACTTTATGGCTGTCCAAAACTTAAGCTTATAGTTTTCTTTCCTCTCGCGAGTTAGCGGCATGGCAATTTGTTGTTATCGTCATTGTTGTTCATTGTTTTCCTGCATCCGTTTCATTTTGGTTGCTTGCATTGTGCTTAATCCAGCTGACGCCGGATGTGAAACTACTTCATAGCAAGGGACGCCGTGAACTGCATGAAATGGATGCTGTGTGGCCTAGACCGCCCACTAGCCTACCAATGGTTAGACGTGATATGCTGCATCAGTTTGTAAGTGAATAATCCTCTTTGATCCCTCTATTGGGAGCCTCTCGTCTGCCTGCTTCGCTCGCTACTGTTCACGTCTTGCATGTCGTTGTTTCTTCACTATCTCCACCCGGCCATCCTGTTGCTAACGCGGCACATTTTTTTGTGTGTTTTCTCTTTTTATGGCAGGCTAATGGCGATGATGCCATGGATGAGGAAGAGTCGTTTTTTAATTTGGTCACTCAGTTTCAATCAAAACGCATGGATGATCAGCGCTGCTCGCTAGCCATCATTGACAACAAGGAAAACCAACATGCAAGTACGCTACCGTCAAATATTCACGGTGAGTAAATCGAGCCGGGTAACAGCAAATGTAAGCTTCGAGCTGCTGTCAAACTTTTGGACTACATCTTGTCTCTGTATTTTCGACTCTTTCTTTTACGATTTCCTTTTGTTTTTATTTGTTTTTGCAGAGAGCCCTTCGAGATTGAAAGAAGATCTAATGGACCTGATCGCCGGCATGCAGAGTCGTCGCATGGATGAACAGAGAGCTTCACTTCCACGACTGCCAGGCTTGAACAACGCCAATCCCGATATTCTACGTCGGCTGTCTGTAGAGCCCGCTGGCGAAGATGCGGCTGCGTTACCCGACGAGAATTTCTTTGAAATGTTGATGCGGTGTCAGGTAAGATTAATTCCGCTTTTTGATCAGCTTTTAACTTAAAAAAAAAATCTATGAGTTCATGTGTTTCTTCTTTTCTCCCGTTTGGTCTTTTCCCGATAATAGGGTACACGATTGGAAGACCAACGCAGCGCCTTGCCGGACACATCGCCTCGGAGACACAGAGGACCCACTATGCCCGACGAGGATTTTTTTTCGCTAATAATGCGATTACAATCGGGTCGACTCGAGGATCAGAGAGCAGAAGATCCCTCACCTCCCCTCGCAGCCAATGGAGCGGCTGCCACTTCATCATAGAGGAAACAGTATCCCAATTTCCTCCAAAATATTCCTCCCCGCCAACAGCTCTCATCGATGATGGAAACGTGTGTTGACATTCTCTCTCGCGCGCCCTTAAGTTTATCGTTTCACATACCCATTTCTCATTTTCTCTATTATTGACCTGAGTTGAAAACTCTTCCAACCTCACATCCATTGCGTTCGATTTATGCTTGCAGTAGATGCCTGGAAAAGAAACAATCTGATGGTTTCTCATTTTCGAAAGAAAATGCGAGCAAACAAAAACAAGATAAATCTGAACACGGGGGTTGGCTTCTTGATTGTCCGTATTTGCATGATGGCACACGAGTTCAAAGGCGTTCGCTTTAAAGCGTCGCATTTCTTGTCTTCCTCCTTTTCTTTCTATTACGTTGGAAGAGAGTTGTCCCTTCCCCAACGTGAAAGGCAGTTCGAAGACAATAAATAGGCCATTTCCCGTCGTATTGATTTATTTTTATTTTTTTGCAATGGGAAATCATCGCTTTTTTATAGCGCAAAAAAAAAAATCGTTTGCCGTAGAAGTTTAGTCACGATATTTACTTGGCGACGGGTGACAGGAGGAAGAAAGAAAAAAAATTCGATTTCCCGTTTATCTTTTTCACTTGGTGCTGTAGAGCTATTTCTTTGGGGAATTTTTGTATTTTTTTTTCTTTTCGTAAAGCGAAGTGAAAACATTTCCTTCCCCGACGTGAAAGACATGTAAATGTCAACGCCAAAAGGGTAAACGAGTTTTAAAAAGCACTGTGAAAACGGAGTTAGTGTTGGAATAGAGATCGCTTTGTTCTATTTTTGACACAAGTAAACTGAATCCTATTTGATATTCAACATCTTCCATGTATGAGCAAATTTCATCTTTTATTTTCCCCTGGACGTACTCTTAGCGATTGAATTTTATCCCATCTTCCCAGACCCCTTTCCTGCAACATGTTCAACAGGATCTTTTTGTTTGTTTGTATGCTGATGCAACATTTAGATGGGGTGCAATGTAATCCAGTCCAGCTGCGCTCTTCCCAGTCGCACAGCGTCTACTCCCCTCCCGAGTTGTGTCTATTCCAGCTGTTTACACGGGATTTGAGATTCCGTTCGTAAGAGGAGAGGCAGAAGGATGTAGAACAGGTAAAACAAAACAAAAGAGAAGCGAAATTTCCCCAAACGAACTCGTGTGCGTTTCGGTGTGTATTCGCCGATATGTTTACGCCATTCTTTTTTTCTTTCCTACACCCGGCCTCGTTCAATATTGCTTTCCCTACATTCGTATATACATTTTCCGTGAACGAAAGATTCCAGCATTTTGATGGAATGTCCTGCGCCCGCAGCAGTTTGTGTTTTGGTGATGAAATCTTATCATAACAATTGCACTAATGGCCCAATATTCTTTCCTTCTTGATCTGGTCATCAACTTCTACAGCGTTCGACTCCTTGACCATCTCCTTTCAAAATTGTTGCGTCCTTTGTAAAACATACATGTTCCCCTCTTTTTCGTTCCATTTGTTCTTTTGAGTTTTTTCATGCTGTCAATGATGTTGTACAAATTTACGATGGAGCTCAAAATTGAATTTACTTTCATTTTTACTTGGATAACAAATAGCAGATATAAGCAGCAGTGAAAGATATGGTGACATTCTTAGTTGCTAGAACATTTTGTAAAGCGTATTGCGTCATCCAGCTACATGGCTAAAAATAGCATAGAATTCTTGCGATTTGCTGGATTGTTTGTTGCCTAACGACCCAAGACGCTATGAATTGGTATAAGGGCGTTGGCAAATCCTGAATATGTTCACGTCATACAAAGGTTCGGCCTTGTACTAAATTCCTTTTGCTCATCCTTGATTTGATCGAGCAAATCGCTTATACGCCCTTTGATAAATGGCAAAATCTTGGTATATTTCTTAACGTGGATTCCAGGGAATTCATTTTTTCTTTATAATTTCTGAAATTCCAAAATTATTTTTTCACGGATTTTTGATTCCCTTTGCCGATGACGTCCAGTGCTATATATAAACCCCTTGCAGGGTTAGTTGATTGATCCAAAAGTAAACAACAAAATAAACAGACTGGATAGCTCTCCTTTTGCTTTGCTTTTTCATGGTTTCAATCGGCATGACTCGATGGCAAAATCATGTCCGGCGCTCCAGTTCGTCGGGTTCAGACTATACTACTTGCTTTTGCTCTCTCCGTTTCATCCCGTTTTCCTTTCAAATACTGCACCGGCCGCCGTAACAGTCACGGTCTGGTTCTCCAGTTTCTCTTCACTTTTCTGTTGTGTTTCGTTCGACATCTCGCCCTTCGGATAGTACGGACCCCAGCCGCGTCCAACTCCGCCTTATTTGCTACGTCTTTAGGCGATTGCCATCGATCTCCGATCTTCATGGACCCTCCCTTCCAGCCTTTTTATTTTATTTTATTTTATTGACTTTCTTTTGATTTTTTATTTATTCTGTTGGCACTCTTTACTTTTACTTGAAATCGTGAAACTCGATAGTCATATTATTGTTTCGCTACAGCTCTTCTGATTTACTCCAACAGCCGTCATCCATTCTGTTTCCAACTGCAAGAGCCGGGCGAAGCGGATATTGGACATCGTTTGTATTTGGTTTACTGTTTGGTATTCTTCCGTTTTCCGTGCCACGGTTTCTGTTTGCTTTTTTGGAGCCATAAGACTTATTGGACAGAAAGATGGATTTCATAATGTTTTCACTGTGACGCACACAGTCACCTCACGTTAGACTAGCAACGTATACGGAAGATGAACTGCCCACAGACGTTCATTCTTCATTGATCCTTCTTTTCATCCTTTAGATATTGTTGTTAGTATTACTCTCTTTTCTATGCTACCTCTCAGGTATATTGTCAGTCTTCCTTTTTTTCATTTTTCATTTTTTTATTTGAACACATTTATCTTGTGTCGTACGTTTTCTCCGTTTCTCTTTCTCGTTTTCTAGCTCACGTTGGATTTGCGTTGCACTTTTGTTAGTGCACTTTAATGATTTTTAAGATTACTTTTCCACCGTTGGCTTTTCGCCGCTGTGAGCCTTTTTGTGAGACAGTGCCATTGTTTGGCCGTCTACTTTTCGTGAGAGCACTTTGTTTCTCTTTTGTTCTCAGTAATCATGTGACGTAATCAAAGCTTGAATTCAAGCAGCAAGAGAGCCATGATAAATGAATCCGGGCTTTTCAGTTTTGGTAAGGATTCGCAGTTTCCTCGTTATATTGCACGGAAAAGCAGGGCGGGTAATCCTTTCGTCCTAGATGCGTCCAGTATCTGCTGGCCTTGCCCTTTAAGGCTGGATTAATGAGAGACAATTCAGTCAACGACCGAAGCAAATTCAAACGATCCAACCATAATGGAATCTCTTGTAGCTCCCCATCATTTCACAGCGATTTGAGAAATGAATCGATCCAATATTCTAATTGATATTGTTAACGGCAAGATTGGTAGCAAAAGGAAAAGGGGAGAAAAACTACTTGGCCATGACAAAGGGGCGACTATGTTGAAAGCAATAATCAATAATAAATCAGCGATATCAGCGCAGTTTCTTTTTAAAATGCAACCTCATCGAATGGAAACCTTAGCCGAGCGTATAAGAACTACTTTCCAATAGACGCTCGATACAAGAGACTAGCTCTTTGACACAGGGTCACTTTTTTCCAATAACTGCCATCCGTCTGGTATTTATCACTGCAATAACCATAAGTTCTTTTTTTTACGTTCTCCAAGTGTAGCTATTTTTCTTTTGTATTTTTTTGAAAATTATTGCCCTCTGGATTCCATACGACCAAATACGGTGGAGAAAAAAAGGGCAAGAAATCATCTGCCGGGCACCATAACTATTGTCGCTGAAATGGCCGACAAAGAATTACGTGTTCTTCTATTACCTTAAGAAGATTTGACAATCCATTTTCCTTCATTTTAATAGACCAGCGGACCCCAAAGGAACTTATCGATTTATTTATTTTAAGTTTCATTAAAAATTAAAAGCTAAGAACGTAAGAAGTTCATGCCCGCCTGAATTGCGAATGACAGTCCCCATAGCTCTTCTTCTTTATTATTCATCGTTTCCACATTAATATTAATTAAAGGACCTGATGTTACGGATGCAAAGCACGTTACCGTCTACCGCACGAACGATGCAGAATTCGTAGAACAGGAGTTGCTAATCACGCTTCAGATGTCTCAACCTAAAAAAGAGAGCAAGAGACATGATCACGAGTCCCGTGAAAAACTTACCAAGCGACTTCTATCGGTCGCCGGGAAAACCCGTTGCACGCTGAACTTCGTGAATCGACCGCACCCTTCAATTTCCCATACCCAGCTTTCTAACAAAACACCAAAAAAAAATGCATCATAGAAAGTAAACAAATGCCGGTGGGCACGTAAGTGTATTAGAGGCAAGCTGAGTACACAACAACGCTCGTCATAAAGGGCGACGTCGTTGTCATTGCTATGTGGCGTATTACGTGATTGTTCGTAAACTAATCGCAATTGAGGCGAACCCTACATTAATGTTTGTCGAAGAAACAGGAACAATATATGAATAAGCCATGAACGGAGGATGGACCACACCCAATCCAGTTACGAACCCTTGCAAATGCAATAGTTATTCCATCACATAAGGTCATTTTCAAATATGAAAATATGTTTTTCTTTCTCTTTTTGCTTCCCGGATTAAACCCACCCTTCCGGCATCCATCGTCGTTATGGCTCAAAACGAGAAGAAAAACAAACAGAAGGGGAAAACACGATAGTGCGTTTGATCCATTCAATTAAGTGTATCCATATCTGTATAAAACGATGTAAAAACAGTGATATCGGAAAACATGAAGGTTGTACAAAGAGGAAAGAAAGAAAATGAGGGGGTAAAGAGAAAACAAGACGAGATACATGATGAGCAGGAGAGAAAGTATATATAGGAAACGGAAACTAACTTTTTAAGTGATATCCAACAGTGTGAAGTTTTGAAGAAAATAATATTGACGCAATAGCCTAATTAGGAATCAAAAAAGGGACGAACGGTTCGTGTTTCTTTTAAAACAAAAAATCGATTTGTTCGAATTGTTCTGTCGTTTGGCAGTGGAGTCCTCTTTTGCTGTCAAGCAAAGTTAGCAGAACCATTAACCATTGTTAGTGGCTCAGTTTGGCAACGAGTTGCTTTTCTTATTCATTTGTCAAATGCTTTTCTTTTTCTTATAGGGCAGTTCGCTCGTTAAAGACGATCACAGCTTCATTGTGGCTAACTAGTGATACACGTCCCGACAACGTATCACTATTGCCTGGAACAGTCGATGTCTTCGTCTTCTTCAGCGCCATCGCAGCTGCTGCGTCGTGACGAAGACCTCGATGAGAACGTTTCACACCACTAATAGGCACAACGCAACGGCCCGCCTCATTTTTCTGGTTTATAAAAGCAAAATAACTTCCAATCTTCCATTTTCATGATAAGTAGTGCCAAAATTACCTGGCTGGAAATGACAGGACGGCCGCTTGGCTGGACAGGTCGAATAGGAGGCTTATTACGTGCCCAGGATGGCAGTGAACGTGTCTTGAGCTCGTTGAGGGATCCTTCGCAATTGGACCAGGAGCCATCCAAAACAGCTGTAGTTTGTCGGGTTATTGGAAAAAAATAAATGTTAATCAATCAATTAAAGAAGAGAGTTTAGCATTTTCATACCGTTGCTCGATGTACTCAAGGAAGACGAATTAAATGATTCCTCGTAGAAGCTGGGAATGTCAAACGCGATATAATTGCCACACCCAACCAATGACATGTCTTCGCAACTGTGACGTTCAACTGTTGTCTGATGTTGCAAGTCTTCGTCGACAGTTAGGGCCGTCGTTGACGTACTCTACAAAGCATTCCAAAGCGTCGTAGGTGATGATCAAATAGTCTTTCAATCAAATCTAATCGCAAATACCACGTTACTCGGAGTCGTCGTCAATCGGACCAACTCGCAGGAATTCGATGCCAATTGATTGCGTGCCGTCAGAGACGGACTAGCTGGCTTCGAAGGCGAAATTGACATAGCTAGCATTGACGGATAGCTGTATAACAAAACAAATTTTCCATTTTAAAAAGAAAACAATCTGCTATGACAACGAAAAATCGTACCTGCTAGTTGAAGGAGAATGAATAACGGGGGTTCGCCCTTCGTCGCTTATTGCTTTGTTAGGAAAAAATTCAATCAAGAAAAGGTTACGTAATCAATGGTGATAGAGGCCAACTTTGATTTTATTACCAAAAGCTTTCTCACGAAGACGATGGATGTAACAACAGCGCCAGGCGATGAGGACGGCAATAAAGAGCAAAAGAACTAGCACGCCGGATGAAATGCCAATAACGATCGGAATCTGATAGACATCAACGGGCCACACGCCAATCATCCAAGTTCTGTCGAGTGGTGGAACCATGCCGTCGTGATCCTGGACAAAAAAAACAACATATTCAACAATGACACATCATTTCTCATCATCTTGTCTTAACGATCGCATCCACGTGCAGTGTTATCGATCGCACACTCCAAACATACGTGTAGTAACATCGTTTGTCCCTTACGTACAGTACATGTTCGTCACGTATCATTGGCCTACTGTGTGTAGTTAAGGATAGGTTATTAAAGCAGTCGTACCTCTGGATGTAATTGAGCGATGAAAGTCACTGATTCTTCGAACAACTTGACTCTATGGCCGTCGCTGCGGTTTGAACCGACAGGGCCGATAGGCTCGCCCGTGTAATGGACCCACGTTGAGCTGGGATCTAGAAAGAAAACAAAACAGCAAGCACAACGACACAGCATTAAAACATCTGAAATCCAGGGTATACCACAAGCTGTTACAACGTGAACCACTAATGATGAACGACGCTGATTAACTCACATGCAAAAACCCCCCAATTCATGCTTAAGAATGACACAACGATCCGGACATAAGAAAAATCTACCTGTTCCACGTGACATGTTGAAGTTTATTAGAAGGTGAGCCGAAAAGAAACGCCCCCCACCGTCGAACCGCGCTTTAAGTAAATGAGCAAATCCAAAAAAAAGGTTACCAATTCCCCTTTTTTCCTTCTCTCTGACTCAATTTGGGAAGGGCACGAAACCGAAGACAAATGAAATCGTACCTATTCTCCTTTATCGCGTTCTATCAACTAGACTAGACAGTATCCTTTTGTTTTTTGAGCCAACCGTCTAAACAGAATTACGTAATTTGGGGTAAGAAAAACTATTCTGGCAGACAGTCAAATCGAGACGGTTTCTCTTATCGAACATCAACACCTGTCTCTTGAGTGGCAAGGACGACCCGACTTGTGACTCGTCTGCCAACCAACTGAACTCGTCTTTCACCGCGGTCTTCCGTCTCTCTTCCTCCCTCGCCTCTCCTGCTAACTGTAACTCGTGCCTGAATTGTTGTTGTCGCTGTCGTCTTCCTTCCTCCGGGTCCTCCCTCTCAAACACAACACCCTCCTTTTCTCAGCTGGTCTCTCTCTCTCTCTGTCTCTTAAACCCACCCTCTCTATCGTGCACGGGTCAATATTATATATGTATAGTTATATGCATGCATTATATAGTAAATCTCTAGCTATAGCCGACACACACACAAAAAAAAGCTAGGCGGAGAGTCGGATGTAAACGAGGGGTGGCAAAGGAGGGGAGAATGAAAATCAGTGCATGCTATACGGACACATAGGGGAAAGCGAGAGAGCCCCATCATGCATGAGATTGCATTATTGCGTGCCTAGAAAGCTTCTAACCTTTCAATAGATCCAGCGTTAACTATAAAAAAAAACGAGAGATTAATGGCCTGTCGATCGATATGACATTGCTCTACAATTCAATCATAACCAGATTGAGCTGTTGTGTCGCACACGTATCAAAACGCGTCGTAGTCAAATGGCAGTCAACATTTTTCTTTTCTTTTTTTTCTTCTTCTTCTTTTGGATGGCTTTGTAATACAATGTAGTGGGAGGTTTCTTTCCCCCCTCATTCTCACTAACCGAATGCGCGTTTTATTTAAGTTACAACATAGAAATCTAGCAAACAAAACTAGACGATATGAATAAATAACAAAAGATGAGCCATCAAAGCTTATGGACTTACGTTTTAGTTTCTTCTTTTTATGTTGAAAACACAACACGGCGGTTCGGTTGTTTTTTTTTTTTTTGAGGCACGCGTTATAAAACAGATGCAGTGGTGACTGGCAAACTTAGGGGATTTCTCGTGCGCTCGGCAACGGTCGGGAACTTTTATAGATGAAGGATTCTAGATCGTTGCAACGGCCGGTCGGTGCAGGGGTGGACTAACTGTAAAGGAGCAAAGAGGGTGGTGATGGTTGCTAGAGTGACGGGCGTAATGGAAAGCCATAATAATACGCAAGTAGAGGAGAACGAAAGAAAATGAAGAACATCGGGAAAGAAAAATACGTGGAGGAATGAAAAGGAAGAAGAAGAAAAAAATAGTGAAAGAGCCATAAGGAGATCAGATCAATAAACAACGATGCTGACCATTCGGCCAATATTAGATGATACCAAAACGAAGAAATGAAAGGTACTATCTATGTATATGCACGGAAATACACTGCTGTCGTTCTGTACGGCACGATGTACATCATGATGTACACAGATGAGCCCTGATGCTGTTTTGCCCGAGGTTCTCCAGTGAGGTGGCCATCCGCATCGATGCCTTATCGTGAAGACTAGCCGTTATTGACAGCCCCCCCCCCCCTCCCTTCTATATCCGTTTGTTTCTTTCCACTTCCGTGTGGAATATACAGATCACAACCCATCTATACTAGTTCACTGGCTCCCGAGGCTTTTCGTAACTTCTCTGATTGAATGGTCCGCTTCCTCCGATCCGTAGGGGGATGACGAAAACTGCGCCAGATTCCCTTATCACCCCTACACGTATATACCATTATACCTACAGCATTTTGTGATTTGTATTTTTATCATCTCCCTTTTCTTCTTTCTTTTGATGTTACACGGTAAAGCGCGTCCTATCTGCCGGACATTTCCTCTGCGTATCGAGTATAATATACCTATACAGCTGAATGGTGGGCTCCATGTGTAGCAGATATGTAAGGTCCTAGTCCTTCTCCAGGGCGTGGCGGTGGGTCTTGTGTAGCTATAGCTTAGAAATAGGGAGGAAGTAACTGATACCTTCCGGACTGCAATGCGCTGGATCTTTTGGTCGGTTGATGAGAATTTTTAACTTTTTGATTCCGCTTCAGATCTTTTACTTTCCTTTTTTTCTTCCTCTTTAATTTGGATTCTAACTCGTAACTTTATTTCGATTTCAATCTACTTTCCAGAAGGAAAAAAAAACGAATTATAAGCCTGAAGCTACAGGCTCAATCGGATTATCAAAGTTTTCCGTTTCTCCTTTTCTTACGTGAATGGATAAAAACGAAGGAAAAACTTTTGTGATTTTCTTTTTCCGTTTTATTCTTGAAAAACCAGGCGAGATGCATACAGAGCTCAAATAGCCCTCGCATGCAAATCCCATGAATCTCCATTTATACTAAATACAAAGATCTTCTTCGAGCCATGAATATAAACACATTACTGGCCCGTAGATGGTCTGCGCCCGTACAAGGATTTACTGTGATAGAATATGGCAAAAACAAATGCGGATTTTTGGGCAAAAAAAAATGGTGGAATACATTACCGAACACAAAATCCGGGACGTGTTCAGCCATGTTGTCAAATAAATCTCCTGTCGTTTTTCTCTACTGTTTCCGTAATTCTTCTGTGTCGCCTCTATATGCGACCCGTTTAAATGCGGAATCATCCGATTGGGGGGGAGGAATACTGTTATATATATTTATATGCGCGTGCGGATATTTGAAAAACGAGTCAGCACCATAGCAACATCAGCTTGTTTCATTACACAAATAAATCGTTTTTTTTTTGTGTGTGCTTTCTTTCTGTCCCTGTCTGCCATGTGTGTATTGTATACATAATGCTGCGATTTCCTTTGATGCTTTTCGTCAAAAGCCGATTACAGTGTGTACACGTGCCCGTCGGCAAAGTGAAAGTGTGTACTACAGTTGCATGCAACTATCGACGTCAAAGTGAGAGAGGGGACGAGACAAACAGCAATTCTATATAGATGATGGTGATTCAATTGCGGTCCTCCTCGCTTGCATTATTCAAACGGCCCTCCGCTCTTTTGATGTTTTATAGGCAGCTAGTGTAGCTGCACAATCACCGTCCAGGCGCGTTCTTTTTTTTCAAATGTATTCATTCGATTTTGTCGCTGTCTTGCGTTTCGGCCGCCCCTATGCTGATTCCAGCATCTCGTCGGATCTATTGTCCTTTACGGAGATGGAAGAGTTTTTGTTTAGAAACCAACGGCAGCAGTTCGAATATGGTATTCTGCCTACAGATATCTCGAATTAAAACAACATTCAAAAGCTAAAATTGATGCGTCCACCGATTAAAAATCAACAGTAGTATACCACGCATACTTCATAAATGAAGGACTTGGATTCCCGGAATTATTTGATTAAGAGAATTCCGGATTCTTGTTGAGATGAAATTTGGCTTTGATTGCACGTTTGTTTTACATCTTTCCTACTCAAGTAGGATCAATACTGCTACCTCAGCCGTATTCACATCTAGTAATGATTAGGTTGAAAAAATATTATGTTTTACCTCACGCAAACAAGATGAAGAGGATCTGTTTAATACCTGGCCCTGCAATGTTATTTGTTCGTCTAACGAGAAATCTAGAAACTATGTCTTACACTAACAATAATGAAACTATTAAAATAGATTCATACCGTGACACTGGTAGGCTTATACCAACCAAAGAAAGCAAAGTGGATGGATTGAACGTCGGCTTCCGCGGTCTTTGTAACGGTTATAATTGTTTGCTCATTCACTTTGCTTAATTGGATTGGAAAACCGACTTGTGTGTTTGCGTTTACGGTATGAGGCTATACGTTTAGATCTGGGAGGCTTAGCCCTTTAAGATGACCTAACGACGAAGAAGAAAGCAATAAATATAAATACGATCGCGAGGTAAAGCTGGAAAGAGCTTCGATGGGTAAAGGGAAAAAAGGGGAGCTTAACGACAACCAATAGTAAAAAAAAAAAAGTGGTTTGTGCATCTATGGTTTCTCGGCGCCACCATGGAGAGACCCCAAAACCAATCAAAGGAACGAAAATCAGTGCGGTATGTACAGACGGCTACGTCTGTCTATTAAATCTACGAAGTTTCGTTGTTCATCATCAAAGATTTACAATGGCTGGAATCATTAGTGGCGGGGTATGTACGTACGCGGTATAAACAAAACTATAGATCAATAGTCGAGCAGCAAACTTCGTTGGCATTTCTACGCACCAAACATTTCAGTGTGTGTTGTTTTTTTTGTGTGTGGTTTGTCTTTCAATCTCTCACAATCTCCTTCTCTCCCGCTGCGCTATTCTCCGTTGTTAGGCATGATTGACTTTAGCCCTCAGAGTCGGCAAGAAGCTTGTACAGAAGACAGGAAAAGAGAGGAGGGTTTGTTCAATGATGCCAACGTCTTCATGTCTGTGTGTGTGTGCGTTAGTGGATTCTACATGTACTATATGCGACTATATAGTATATATACAGTACCATCTCGACTTCTATATGCTGTTGGAATGTTCATCATTTCCATAAAGCCTGACAAGAATGTCGGCAAACTTTGCGTTGAAGAGAAGAATACTTGGAAGCAAACACTGGATGTCTGTCTCTCGGCTAGGTAATCTTGTTCTTTCATCACTTGAGTGAGATGCCTGGCGCTCATCATCTTCATCAGGGCAGGGCTGGAATTGTAGGGATGTGAAAAGGAAAATAAACACAACATCTAAAAATCCTAGATACGTGTATATATAACACGAAAATGGATATAACGATGCAGAATCGACATCTTTCCAGTCCTGGCACTTGACATCTTTCGAGAGTCGATCTTCTTCCGGATTCTTCTTTGCCTTCCATCCATCTGACAACCCACTTCATTATGGCTTTCAGTTATTTGATTTTTAACATTTCTTTTGTGTATCGTTCCGTTTAAATAGCCACGTTCTTCAACATATACTGACACGTGAGATACTGATTATTTCTTAGTTTAAAATAAATCACGCGGTAGAGGTTTTGGTTAATCTAATTCTGTTCTAGAAAAATACACTTCTTTATACGTCGAGGCTCCTTTGGATTACGTGGCTGGTGACTTGACAAGAACTTGAGTTTGTTAAAAACTTTTTATCAGAACAAATGGGTTATGTAACTAGGAAGAAAAAAAAACAACCTAACCTTAAATTGACATGTAACTTGTTGTTAGAATATATAAAAAGAAACCAGAAGCATTTCTGATTTTGAAGCTACACGATTTCACGTTCTCGTATCGCTGTTCATTTTGCAATGACAATTTTTCTACAATTGTACTTCATAAACGACGTTCTCGTGATAATGTATTGATTTGATTGTACATATGAATGGTATAGCCGAAAGCCGGCCTGAACGAATGTGAGTGGGAGAGCACCTTAATATAATCAATTTTCTAAATCATGCATTTGCAATAACTTTTTACATATTCGCCAGCCAAGAGAAGTTTAGTTGGGTTTTCCTTTCCTTTTTTTTTTCATCATTCCAATCATTTCTCATATCAAAAGATCACCAGGGCAGCAACAGGGAAAGCAGCAGACCAGCCGATAACAGGAAATGGAGCGATATTCCAAGAGATCCAATAGCCGTCCGGGCGCCAATGTTGATGGCCGGCTGGAAAAAAGAGCTCGGGTAGTCCTGATTCAATCATAGCCCCGATCCACGCGCGGAGATGGATGGAAGTTGAAGTTGAAAGAAGTCGAGAATAGTCAGCAGAGGTATTCAAAGTTCCAGCAACGAGCCACAAATAGAGGCAAAAAAAGCCATCCGTTTGTGGGCGGAGTGCAGAAGAATAAGCAGCCGATATAACGAAAGAAGAAAAGAGAAACCAAGAATGGGAAAAAAAGAGAGCAAAGAAAAGATTGGAAAATGTATGAGAAAAGCAGTATGGTGATAAATTTAACAGTGATTAGTTCAGCAACAGTTTTGTTGAAATAAACGTGCAGGCTAATGTCGATATAAGCCTTAAGCGCATAGCATCTTTGCCACCCAAAGTCGTCGCAAGGAAGGAAGAAGCCGTGCTTTTAACCGCGTCCGTTCTAGGCTCGCGGGCCATTTTGTACAACGACGGCATATTATCTTCATCTCCATCGTCTTCGTCGTCATCTTCGTCGTCGTCGATGGCGCCGATAGTAGTTGAAATGGGGTTAGTTGGTGAATCGTTCGTTATCGTTTCATTCGCGGAAATCATCGGTGTTGAGGTGCTGGTGTTATTGGGATCGACGCCGTTGGGATGTTGAGTGTTATGATTACCGTCACCGGATGCTTCGTCAAAGCTTGATTCTGTCGTGTTCGTGCTGCCCGTGTTAATTGCCTCCTCCACCGTGCCCGTCACCGACGTCACCGGGGGGAGTGTAGGAGAGGATGGCGTGCTTGAAAGACTTACCGCTAGGCGCCGTAGCGTGACGTTGAGCACCGTCGCTTCGTCCCCCATCACCTCGAACGGCTCCTCGTGCGGATGATATCCTTCGGCTGAAACCTTTCGAGCGAAAATCGAATAGAATCAGTCCCCGAGATAGAATTTCAACTAGTGGTTTTAAATCGGATATTCAAATTTCTGGGTGTTGCTCTTCGGATATTTGCTATAGCGTCAAAGAGTTCCGCTTTTTCTCCCACGAGCGCATGATATTTGAATTTCATTGCGTCATTGATCTAAAAATAGAATAGACGGCAGAGTTATATAGGTACCTGGAGAATATAGGAGCCGTTGAGAAGTATCCGCCAGTATTCGCCGTCTGCTGTAGTGTTGAATCCGTAATGTCGGCCTTTGATGCGCATGTGGGCGCCACCAACTGGACGGCCTGATTCCTCGTCCGTCACGAAACCCTTAACTCCGCGAAGCGCTTCATACATGTAAAGAATTAGAGCCTACACATGGGAAAGGAAAGAAAGCAGACCTTGAAATCTAAGAACTTGTTACACAAACAAATCACATACTGCTCACGCTGATTGCGTGTAGTTTTTCATTTTTCTCTCTCGACTTTGAATCAACATTATGTTTCCTACTTATGGTTGATGACTCCGCATTCCTTTACCTTTCTGTTATCCAGCCAGTGCTGCCGGAGTGTGGAGGCCATGGGATGTTTGCAGCACGAGACCTCTAGCGTGATCTCCATCGTTCCGTGAACAATGTAATTATAATCCTGCATTCCTCCTATCACGATTACGTGCGTTCAAGAATAGATATCATAAAAATTATTCCAGCCGTTATGAAACGCGGCAATTTTTCAGCTCGAGAGACAAACAAGAAAAGGAATGCGGAAACTGACCTACGAACGTGTACCATTTGGCACCGTTAACGATGCCACCCACGAAGCTCTCCGATTTAGGTTTACACGGTTTGCCCATCCACATGGTGGCGTGATTCTTGGCGTAAACGGTAGCTAAGTGGCGGAAAACGTCGTCATCGGGAGTGGGGTTTTCCTCGCGTTCGTGCATATGCAAAGCTGTCCGTCAAAGTTTGCAAACGCGGATCCAAAAAAAAAAAGGGAAATGAATTAACAGTGAATTACAGAATGAATCAAATGGATGTTCATTATTAGAATCAACTACACCCTCTCGATGCAATCGTCTGCTTAAATCGTTCTCGCTGAAGAAGGTGACGTTATTACCTCGATTGACGTGATTCTCAAATGGATAAGAAGCAACCAGAGCCCCACCGTGCAGACCAGCCGACAGAACGAACGGCACGTTCGACATCCATTGCATTACGGCTTTGGTTTCTGGTTGGAGGGGGAAGTGATTGTGTTGGAAATGATCAGGAAAGTTTCGATTCAAATCGAACTCTTTTTGGTTCCTCCTGATCGGATCAAATGTTTAGAATTATTAGATTACTAGTTGATGGATGTGAATGGCGATATAAAGATATCGAATGATAAAAGAAATAGGGATTCAACTTGCCTGCCCTTGTCGTGTGAACATGTACCTTCGGCGGATTTTTCAAAACCGTCCGGGTTCATAGAGACAAGAAAATGGATCCGAGAGTAATCTAGCAGCAACGTGATCACCGGATCGTGACCGTATCCCGACACCAAGTGCTAATCAAATACGAGAGGAAACAAGACAAAGCTCGTCAGTAACGGGAGACGGATGGACCGTACGAAAAAGGAAATAAACTATCCAAACCAACAACACGCAATCCGCTCACAGCCTATGACAAAGAGCAAACAGAGCCGTTGGCAATCCAAACAATGGGATATCGTGCAACGTACCTTTTGTTACGCAACGTGAGGGTACTGTATACGTTTGATTGCTCTTTTTATTCCTCGCATAGCGCAAAGCATACAAAGTGTACAATCGAATTGTCAAATATTAACGCATCTCCTTGAAAACACATGAAACACCATCGACTGATTTCTTAAATAAATATAACCATACGTGAAAAGACTATGGGGAACGTATGCGTTGCGCCTAACCTTCGCTTCGCTGATTCCGCTGAATGCCGAGCCCATTTCTATGCAAATTGTTTTTGATTGCGTCATCGTAGCTTTTAGAAAAATTATTCATCCCTGCCAAACAGACGATTTACAACAATCGTTCATTGCTTTTTGAGCTGAGTGCCGGAATGGTTATACAGAATAAAGGCGCAGTTTTTCCAAAAAATTTGCTATTGACTTTCCTTTCCTTTTTGTGTAGAAATACACGGTCGACTTATTATTCAATTCTAAAACTTGACTGCAGTATGTCTTATAAGAAAAAGACGGGGGAAAATGTCATTCTCTTATTTTTAAATATTCGCCCTGGGACCGGTTAAAGAGTGATGAATGATCATCGGCTGCTGGTGCATTGCGTAGCATTAACAGAGTATTTCATTCTCATCGCATTCGGGTCGAGTAGAAGTTATGGAAGAAGGAGCGAAAATATTAATATAGAAGAACACAATAACTTACCAGTATGAGATGCAAAAGAATCTCTTTGCTAACGGGTTCGTTGCCATGAATGTTGCCGACGTATTTCATCTCGGGTTTGCCCGCAACGTGTCGGTCTGGCGTTGACGACACGGCCAACACCCATAATTCTCGTTCTATTAGTTATGCGACAAAAGAGATCACATTACACATCTGCAGTCAACTAATTAAATTTACTATATTTGAAAAAAAATGTGTACTTAGAACTGATTGGCCGATGGAGTAGAGATGCGTTAGCCCCGGATAATGAAAAGAAACGTTACGCAAAAATTCAGTTAGGGCCACGTAGTTGTGATAAAAAAAATCCAGCTGGACGGCAGGCGGCGGCGGAGTTATATTCATCTCTGTTTCCACGCTGCTATAATATTCAGAGCTTGTAAAGGCCTCTTCGTCCGTCAATATTGGCGAGCCCGAAGCAGCATCACATCCTGCCGCTAACATAAAAAACACTAGGAATACCGCCAAAAGAGTTCCGGAGACGACACTCGGTGCGGAAACGTTGCGCAACTGTTTCAAAAACATGTTCATTTTGTATCCCCTTGTCTTCTCGCTTTTTCAAAACATGTTCCACTAAGTTTAATTCGTAACGTGGGCTGCCGGCCCGACGAATGATGAGCTACTGCGCTGGGGATCGTCCTATCCTCTCCAGTTTGTTAGACTTGAATCTCAGCGGGAAACCTAGCGACTTTCCCTTTTTGGCTTTTGTAATTCGAATCCCTTTTTTGAAAACGTATTTTTTTTTTACCGCTCACGGCACGCTATGTATAGGCAACGCAAAAGCACACACTAACCGTGGCCGTGTATGCGGGACGAGAACAGCCAGCGGGGCTGTTGAACGGAGTGCGTTAAGAAAAAACACGGGAGGGATTAGAGGTGGTGAGCAAGGCGGGAAGCGTTGGCGACCGCAGAGAGGAAACTGAGGCACCCACAGGATCCGTTCGACATCCAAAGTGTTGGCCCTAGTCCCAGGACGCGAGAATTATTTTGATAGAAAAAAAGGGAGGCTAAATGGGGAAAAAAAAGAGAAAAAAATGGGCGGAGCTCATCTGGCTTGTCGCTTCTGCTGTGTGTGCGTCGCGTTTCTCTTATCACTAACTCCACTCCCCCATCGCCTCTTGTTTTCTCCGTCCTTTGGCTCTACATTTTAGGTCTGGTAATGATGTCACCTAGTTGGCGATACTACGAATATTTTAAAATCGTCAAAAGGCTTCAATTTCGGCTAATATGTCTGTCGCAAAGAGAATTTGTCATTGGTTTAACCCGCGGGTATGACAAATTGCATTTATAGGAAATTAGATTAGCCGGCCTAGAATTTTCTTGTAAAAATCTAGATTCTAAGCAAAATACAATGTTCAATTTTACGCTGCCTTTTTTTACTTTGTTTGAGACCGGCATTACTGCTTTTCAATGGCTTGGTCGTTTACGGCAAACGGTTTAAAAGAGCTATCGCACTTGACACACGAGCTTAAAATGTATAATCCGCCCGTCGTCGGCAAAACGGTTGTTTGTTGATATTTGTACAAGCGACTTACATCAACGGGCCACTTCAGGATCCCCCCCGTGCAGCCCAGCTTGCCCTACAAAGCATTTGTTAGCCCGTATCATCTATACGTTACACGGTTGTACTGCTGTGTGCCTTCTGCCTTACGCACATATTACAAGGTAAAGGCAAACTTGATGAAAGACGACAAGCTGTTATTGCGTTATTTCTAATCATATTGGTTACCCCATTTTGTTTTCTCCACTGTATTTTTTTATTACTTCCATATGTATCATCTTGCTGCCCCAATATTGAACGAGCGTTGAAGAAGTGCCGAGCGAGAATTGCTGGGCAACGCCTCATACGTTTGGATGATATTATACTTTCAAGACACGTCCCTAGAACATGTTTACGGCCATGCTTAAGGCCAAAAGAGAGTTTAACTCACGTTTCCCCTCTCAATTTTTTTCTGTCTATTTCTTGCCTTCTTGATTTGTATAATTTTCCTATTTCTAGCTGGATGTTTAGCTCCGTTCTATCGGCCAGCAAAGCGTGTAAACATATATCCATTACAAATGCTAACGCTTAGCGAGAAAAGAAAATAGATGAAAAAAGTAAAGAAATAAACAAACAAATTGCGTTGTAAACTGAGCTTCAACAAATTATCTCGAGTGAGCCTTCTGTTTCTACGCTACACTATCCACACAGCGCGTTGATAACGCTGACGTAAAACTTAAAGGGAAAACCAATTTTAAAAGATCATTGCTGCCCGGCCTTTTCCAGCCTTCTCAGTCTGATTAGAAAAAAATCGAACGCTAGATTGAACGTGCTAGAGCTATTACTCTTTCAATCTATATCGCCCACGCTTTAATGGTTGTGCAGTCCCCCTACAAGGACGTACTGCGTGAATGTCTCGAGAATAGATGACTCCGAGGCCGAGATAGGCCGTCAAGACCCGGAGCAGCGGCATGTGTCGACAAAGGGCGGCTTGGGGAGTCATAGAAGCGCAAAAGAAGGCTTTGAACGATAAAAGAACGAACACCATTAACGAGGCATCTTGCTGTTTCACCTAGATTTTTCAAACAGAATGTTGCTGGCTCCTGCCATACGGGCGGCCCCAATATTGCCTTACTAACCTACTATTTCAACAATCATAATAAAGCAACATAATGCATTATTGTCCTAGACATAGTTCGAAGCTCTTTTTATCGTTGTTCACAGTTCGAAAAACAACGAAGGGGTTCAACCGTATTATTATGTGGACCCGTATACACGTAAAAAAACCAATTCGCGAATTATTTCAGTGCTGGTTTTGCTGATTGAATCTCTATTCGCCAGCGACGTCTCTTGCGTTCCGAACATTTTCTTTTGTGAGGGATGACAAAGGAAAGGACGACGACAGCATATCAAAGACGTATATAATTAATAGACGGGACAAATGGATTCCGGCCGGGATGGAGAAAGAGGCTAAACTATATCGCGTATAACCATTTCGTCTCTCATTCTTGGCGTACGATGTGGTCGTTGTCGTCTTCGCCTTTTTAGCTTGAACGTATGGAAGCGAAAATGGATGTGACGGGTGGAAGAAGGAAAAAAAATCTATATGTCTACTACTTTTGGAAAAATAGAAAAAATCCGTGGAACAGATGAACGCGACTACAAGACGCCAAAAGCGGGAGCGTCAAACATCCATTTTACGTGATATTTTTCCCGTTGGACGGGGGGTTGGATCGAAAGAGTAAGACTAATAAAAAAAGACCAAACTATTGTTTTCCCCAACTTGTCTCAAGATCCAAGATAATACACAAAATGCGAAGCGGTGCGGTGCAACTGAACTGGGATGCTGCGTGATGGGCCACGTCGACAATAACAACCATGATTTTCGTTTCCAGTGTTCCCGGCACTCAACCGCCACACACAAATATGCTTTTTGCGTTCTTCCTGATCCCACCAAAGCAACAACGGATGCAGCTATCTTTCTCCTGGCTGATATTGAGTGTACAAAAGAAAATGACGACCAAAATAAGAAAAGGCAGCCTAAAAAAAAATGTTATGGAAGAAATGCGGGACTAATGCAGGGATACGAGATCTGGCTGTTGCTGTGTCGGCGTCTCGACGGTTCGGGAGTTGTGGAGAATGAGGAAACGTGTAGATATATATTACGTATCGGTTGATTCGGTGAAAGAAAATGCGTGCGGAATGCGGTTGCTGAGTGCACTTTCGCAGCCCCCGAGGAAAAACAATATATCGACGATGAATTCGTTGCAGACGTACGTAGAAAAAGGAGGGCAGAATAAATATGTTTGGTGGTTGATTTTAACTTGGACTCGCATTAGGATTGATTGGACTTGGGACATTGGGATTTTCTTTAGAACAACTGATAAAAACAGTTTGGAAAAGAGGCGCAGACCTCAATAGCTGCCCAGCAACCATTCAACGCATAGTTGTTGTGGGTGATAGTTATACTAAAGGAAGTGCAAGGACACTATGACATTCTTTTTCGCCCCCACTTTGACGTTATCGACTACACATTTTTTTGGCATCAGCACGCGATAGGTGGAATGCCATTCGCATTCTTGGTTAATCGCTGATTTCGCTGCTGATAAATTCAGTTTCGCACATGGATCTCACAGTGCTGATTATCTATCCATTCTTGAAAATTTCTGAAAAACATGCAAGGTTACGACCTTGTAAAAAATAAGCACGTCGTTATCAGTTTTTTTTTTTAGATCCAGTGGACATGGAAGGATTAGAAATCTGGGAACCCTCAGCCATCCGGAGCTGATTGACAAATCTTTTGGCGAATAAAGTGGGCGTGAAACTAAGGACAATCCTTTTATCAAGAGGAAGCAGTTGTTTTTTTTTTTTCCATCGGGGGATTAGTCATGTTTGACGGACGGAATTTCTCGTTTCGTGGGAGGAGATTGTTGGGTTTCTCCCAATCGTTTTTTTACGCCACACGAAAGTTTGTCGCAAAGAACCGTCATAGGCTGAAACCAATGGCTTAAAACAGGGTCATTCTCAATACACGCCTATCTTAAGCCAAACGGAAAGGAAGAATGTCATGAAATTCGTTGCCATTTGATGATTTGTTTCCACTCGACGGATGGTTGGGCAAATCCATCAGTTATAGGCAAATACGGATGGGACCATAATAGTCCTTTATTAACACGCGTTACGCACTTGATTTTGCATTGCCCATTTCAAGCACCGTTTTTCTTCAGTTAGAATCCCTCGTAACACTATGTGCAGCGTCTGTGCTGACCTTACTTCCGACGTTTTAGTCTTCCTGGACTATTTCAGCTTCACTTGAACCAACTCTTGAATCTGGCAAGCTGTGGCCAGCGAGGTGAACAAGCAGTCCTGGGAAGATAGCCACTTGGTAGAGGGTGTTCTGTCGGCTCATGTCTTTTCTCACAACATGTTCAAGCAGCCGTGGGAAGCCTCTCCATTCCATGTTGTCAACTCACGTTCAAACTTAAACGTGTGATTAGAAGCGATTATAGTATAGGTCTGCGTGACGTGCAAGACAAGAGATTTGTATATAAGACTAAACTTGTGGACCAACTGACTAAGCAAGAAAAATTAAGCACAACACTCGGAGTTTACTGTCCTAGACGTTTACTGGAGACACACAAATGGAGAAGCTCTAACTATACTCAGGCGTGGTGCAATTGGCGATTCACTTATTACTAGTCAAGTGTATAGCAGTAGATGTATAAGCGAGAGTGACTACAGCATTTTCATTGGTAACAGTTTTTACAAATTTGTGCTTCATCTGACGGTAAATTGAAAGGGCTAGCGTTACGAGTCAGGGTAGCCTATGACATGCCGACACAGATATCAAGGACGACGTGGATATGACGGTAATACATCAAGGCCTTCTGCTGATGCTTCTCTCTTGACTTTACAGGTTACATTACATGAGTAATGGGAAGGAATTTTCAATTTTCTGAAGCACCACTAAACATTCTCACGATTGGAACATTTTATTGTGATCTCTTCAAGAAAAAATACGTGTTGAGTTATTGCAAGTCTTCTGCAAACGCTAACAGGAAAGAATTATTACGCCCGCGTTATGGATACAAAGTATTACTATCCGTCTTTCAAACATGGCAATAAAAGGTGTTACAAATAATAAAAAGAATAGCGCGACGTATGTCAGTACCCAAAGTATGACAAGATGGAACGTTGAGTTGTAGCTTCTTCCCTCTTAATGACTTTGACTGATGGTTCCATGAAAGAAAACCGATATTTCCATGATTTTTTCGACGGCAGAGGCTTACCCTCGACCTGGTTCGATTGGCTGGCGTTGGCAGCTACATCGTCACGTCCGTTTTCATGGGGTGGTTCAGTCTTCTTGGCAGTGGGAATCGATGTTTTAGCAGTCTCAGTAATATACGGTTTAGACGTCGTGGTGGCAGTCATTCTAGGATGCATGGCTGGGTTGTCCAGAACATCCGCGTTCGACAAAGGAGTTTTTGTAGTGGTCATTGGGGATGTTGGCTCTTTCCGGATCTTGGGAACCATGCACATAATAAAGTAAGGATGAACAGGAATTGGTTCATATGGATTTCGAACCAGAACAATTTGATACGAAGACTTCCCGTTATCTTCATCATTGATGCTGACAAAAACTGGCAACTTTACTCCGTTTTCCGACACGTCACCTTGGATAGTTTTAACTAAGATAAAAGGCTGGAAGAAAGGAGGGAGGGACGAGCTTGTGTCCATTGCAACTACCACCTGAAATTCGGTCCAGATATTATCCATATCGTCATGGTTTGGAGGACTCATCAGAGGTAAAAGATTGGATTGAATCGGCACAGATTTTGGAACTATGCCGACTGGACGGTTTCTTTCACGGGAATCGACGAAAATTTCAGGCCGAACAGCTGAAAGCTCAAAATTGTCTGGCACTTGAAACAGTGGTGTTTCCGGATGTCTTTCAGTGAACTGTTCCAGAGAGCGGAGCAGAATGTTTTCAGCAGTGCGGGTAAGAGGAAGCGGCGAGGACGGAGTTACAAAGTCGACAGCTGCGGACTGTAGGAATTCCAGTGGCGGAATTGACACCATAGGCATCTGCTGTTGAACAATTGTGCTTTGAAATGACGGCTGATTCGCCTTGGTGGGAATGGCAGGCGAAACGAGCGGTTGCACTTGATGCGTAGCGAGAGTGTAAGACAACGGATGCAAATTATGAAGGAGGCCCAAGCACACGTACGAAGCCGCAGAAAATTCAGGTTTCCGATTGTACGGAACTGCAATAAGATGGGAATTGGTTGGATTGAAGAAGCCACCTGGATAGCGTAACCGTGGAAAATTGTAGCTCACAATCCGAGCGTTGTAGGGTAGAGGTTGGGTTTTAAACCTGATAACGAGAAGCTCAAATTTTTCTGGCAAAATCTGGCCATTTGGCAAGGCCAGGACTAATTGGGAAACTTCAGGCATTTTGATGTCATCGACCCAGAGCAAATTCGCAGTGAGTGGTTCGTTTTTCGGTAACAGACCCAAAATTTGATGTCCTGGTGTGTTGAACGGAGCAGCTACAACACTGTAGTTCGGGATGTACGGAAGAGGCAGGTCTTCTTGGACTGCTAGAGATAACCCCTTGCTGCATGGAGTTGGAAATGAAATGTTCTCCTTCAAAACTTTGAAATCGTCAAGCTTCTGGAACTGCAAAACGAACATAATTTTAACATGTTCCACAGAGAACAGAAAATTCAAAAATAGTTTTGCTTACGGGGTGATTTTTAGTAAAGCCAGTGCCTAGTGGAGACATGAATATTTTCATTGGCGCTTGGAATGACTCGGCAGGATCGAGAATGTCAAAAATCGAGTCTTCATCGGGTGTTAAAACATCGTCAAGACTTCTCACAAAGAGATCATTGAAATCATCGCCGAGCCGATTGAACCAAAATGGGAATGCTGCGCTGTTGGTTACCAAGCAGGCAATAACTAACAAAGCTCCGATTTTCTGCGTTGGAAAAAAGGAACAAAATTACTGGTATGAACTCTTAGCGTCACACTAAAAGTAGTTGTACAGCATGAATCTTTCGCTTACCTTCATCTTCGGCTGTTGATGTGTATACTGTGAAATCGGCTGGATAGATAACTCTCTATATACCTGTAACTCCTCCTAAGAATTAAGCTCACCTTTGAAGAATTGAGAGCGCTTCCAAGAACTAGTACTTCATGCCCTTTTTTCCTGATTTATTCAACGAGCAATTAATAGCCTTATTCTTCAAAACAATAAGCTATAGGCACGCAGTCCGAAGTTGTAATGCTAAAGCTCGTAGGTACGAGGGTATTTGGACTATTGTCCAAATATCCCAGGGCATAGTGCAAAATGAACTTATTCTAAGAAACGGTTGGCATTGCTAAATGAGGGGGTTAGTAGCGTACACGTTATTGACCTTTACGTATGCCATTAACAACAACGGCTGCTATAAGTGTGTGTGCAATCTCAGACAGTTCATGCTTTATAAAAGTATGAAGGGTGCTTTGCTTAATTTACCAGAATGATTCCAAGGGGTTCAGAGCTGTGCTTACATTTGAACCCAGCGCTTTGTTTTGCCAGCTGATGTTCAACTCCTAAACATTCGCAATGAATAATGATTTCGGCTGTTGTCTTACTCTCACAGAAAGGCTATGTACGACAAATCTGGCCTTTAAACAAAATAATGGTAGTAAACTCTGATGTTAAAAGTAATTTAAACTAAACGATCACGTTGCCAAAAGTAACGTGAAAACGCAAATGAAATTTCGAAAGAGAAAAAGAAAACGAGAGTAGTGCAAGCTAAGCTACGATTCCTACGAAATATATATTCCAGCAATGTGATGTGTTTTGTTTTTATCAACACGTTGGCTGATAACAAAAAAGCACGTATTCTACCGACGAAAAGTTTCAAATTTGAATGGGAATCCGTAATCATAACTCAATTCGTAATCGTAACCTGAGCCGCTGAGCGGCCGTCCGGCCGGCCGAGCCCGAGCCGCCAAGCATAGTTTATTTTGGTATACGTTGCAACGTCGATATAATTTTATTAAACTGACGATTCGTCGGTGTGCATCAAGCTTTTGTGAGGTTTCTTTTCTTCTTTATTCACAAGTTTGATCGTTTTAACGGTATATGGTAAGACGATATTTCTCAAATTGGTTATCGTTACTATTACTTCATTTGAGGATTTTTTGTTGTTCAAATTTATGATTGTCCTAGCATTTATGAGAAGTTTCATTAATGTTATTGTATCCTTAACGCAGACATGGATCGCCACAGGGGATCTGGCTATCGGAATCTCTCGTCATCAAATTACTCATCATCTAGTTATGCTCCAAGAAATTTCGATAGTAACTATCATCGCAGAGGCCAAAGCAATGAAATCCCTCATCTTGGTTGGTCAGGTGAAAGAGGTACCCATCCTGCATCTAAGGAATATGAAAGATATTCATCATCTGAAAGAGGTACGTGTTTCTTTTTTCTGACAAATTGTTTTGTATGAATTGTTTTACATTTTTTTCGATAAAGGTACTAAAAGAAGATATGAACATTCAGGAGACCACAAAAAGTCGTATAGCCATGTAAGTGTCTGGCTTCAGTTGAAACTATTTTATTTAGTCATGTTATTATTTGAATCAAACTAAAATGGAAATTTTTTTTCCCTACAGCATGGTCATGATCAGGAACCGCAGCGAAAGTATCAACGTTCTAGTGGGAGCAACAGTTTTGATGTAAGTATATACTATTTACTATTTGTATACCATTTCCGTATAGCTGATTGCTTGATGCCGGAACTGGATGTTAAATTTGTGCAACAGGCATAATTCTAGGGAAATATTAAAACCCACAATGTGGGAGAATTCCTTGCTAGTAAGACATATTGAATCAACCAAACCAAGGAAGAAGATTTACATGAAAGATGTCTTAAATGGCGTGTTAAAACAAACAAATCTTGCTCCCTAACCCGTAGGGTCGGAGTAATCATCTTCACCATCGCTCGCAATATGAACAAAGCTCGACGAGTAATCGTGGCCGTAACTACACCTACGAAAACAGCCGCCCTAGCAGTCATGATCATGATTCGAATCAATCTCAACGACGAGCGAATGAAAATCGCCGGTACCAGCAGCGTGGTGCTGGCTCCAGCAGTGGCCATCGAGGAAGTGGAGGTTTTATTTCATCTCGAGGAAGAGGGCGTGGACGGGGAGCTAGTAGAAATCACAATGCTGGTTCGCATTCCAAAAACAAAGACTATCAAAGAGAGAAAAATGAAGATTCTCCATCCCCAAATCGGCTGTCTATAACAGAAGAAGCTACATGTGCTAGCGACGTTCCGTCGGTTTCGCCTAGTCGTCAACCACCAGAAAACAATGTTGATGCAACATCTGACGAAGTCATCGCGACTCACCCGGAGAGCGACAAATCAACGAGGTAAATCAAATGCAAAAATGATATAAGGACAAAAAGCGGAATATGAGCTTCCACCCATTGTTCCTCGACTAAAAGGAAAACGATTCCGGATGAAATCACCTGATAACTGTAAATTACAAACAATTATGAATTAACCATGCACAGAAGCAAATATCAAACCTTTCGGACTTTTACTCTACCAGACGCAATGGAGCAGCAAAATGCATCCGGGGTTCTGAACATAGTCCACAACAATTTTTTTCTGTTTTTTTTTCTCACCCTTATCCGCACTGTCACTTTGCCGCAGCTCGTGTTCATCAGCTTTTAGATTGTATAATTATAATTCGTTATGCTCGTTGTCGAGAGCAGTACGTTGTTTTCTATTGCCTTAGTCCTTTTAATATAATTGTTATGAATTATTTCAGAGAACAAGAAGGTGACGGACAAGAAAAGGCGATTAAAATTGAAATGGAACAAGAACAAGCCATGGACGAAAATAAAAAAGCGGACGAGGATCAACTTTCGAGAACAGAGGAAGTTGGGAAAAAACTCGAGGTATTATTTCTGGTTGATTGTCGTTACCTGCATTTTTATATAGACTTGAGTGCTTTCTGCAGACCGAGCGATCCCCGAAACGAAAGGGTACAAAGGAGTTCCCAGAGCATTTCATCAGGTTACAGTGCCCTCATTGCAATCAACGATCTGTTACATTTAGAGTAACTTATTATATTTAGGCGATTTCTGATATTCGATTTTTAAAAAGCATTATGTTTGTTTTTAAGGAATACATCCTTCACCTTTCGTCGCCACGGCATGAAAAATCCCTTGAAAAGATTTCGCTGCAACATCGAATGTCGCTAGCGAAGTTGAGAACTCGACAGCGCAAAGAGCAGTTACAAATCGAGGCCCAAACTTCTCGTTCATCCCACAAAAACCAGATGAACTTTTGTGCCATTTGTAAACTTTGTCACAGCGAAAGTCGTCCGAATCATGAAATCACGGAATTACATAAGGTATTCATCAATTATACATTATGCGCCACCATGAAAGTCAATTCACCTTATCATGTCTGTTTCCTTTCTCAGATAATCAAGAATTTTCTGATGCCCTATTGTCCAATATGCCGAATCAATTTTAAGTCTCGAATGCTGTATGAGAAACACGTGGCTACTTTACCGCACATCAAGGTGATTCTCGCCTTATATTTGCCAGACTTATCTTAAATGCTAACATTTTGTAATATTTTTAAAGAATAAGGCTAACATGGAAAAGAGTTACGAGCGGCGTCGTGAAGAAGAACGCAAACATGACAGGGACGGCTTTGAAAAGCATGAAGTTATATTAGACTTGGAAAATTTCATGACGCTTGATGCCGTTGGCAGCGTTGACGGTATGCACATGAAGTACAAAACACTGTGACATTTGATTGAAGGTTTATTTGAATTCTAGGCGACAATGATAATGGAATGTCGTTAGAAGAAACTGCTGTCGGTCAAGAATGTGTTAAGAAAGTTGAGGCATTTTTTTGTGACCTTTGTCAAAGGTATTTAAGCCGAGTTGAGCCTTTAGAGAAGGGACTCGAGTTCCATTGCCGTACACGGTCACATCATCGAGCCTACGAGGAACGACAAAACAGCCACAAAGAACTCGAGGGGGGTGCCGAGGTGAGGAAGAGTTATAATATCTTGGCTAATCGAAATAAATCAATTCCAAATTGTGTAGTCGGAAGGAGCGGTAGAAAAAGAAGGATTGAAGCGTTCAGAAAGCCAAGAACTTTTGCTGGTCGAAGCCGAAAAAGACATTGGCGAAATGTGTGATCTCATTGGCGATGACGAACGAACCGCTGAAGAAGAGATCGGAGCTGTAAGAAACTTGCCAAAGTATTGATGCGGAAGACAACTAATAATGGTGGTATTCTTTTTATATTTCAGTTGAGAGAGACTAGTGGGAATATGGAAGAACAAGCCCATGCAAATAACCAAGAAAATCCTGATATCACCAAAACAACAAGTAACGATGTATGCGAACAGGACAACCCATCCACGGTCTAGGAATGGATCCATACGTGTTCTTAAGATAAGCTGTTAGCATCTGCCTCGAGTTAAACTATTGATTCGAAGTCATGCCAACACATGAAAAGGCGTAAAAAATCTACGCCAAATGCCAATTGTTCTTATCTTCTATTTTGGTTAGAAATAAGCGCACACAGTCCAGCATTACTTCGATTACATGAAAGCGAAGCGGATGTAAACTCTGGTAATTAGTTCCGTGCAGTTCACTCACTTTTTCATGCGAAGTACTGTACCGTTGTCGTTGGTGTACTTTTAAATGACATTAAATGAAAAATGGAAATCCGAATCTATTCGTTTTTATACTTTATATATAAATCATTCATCCGTATACAGTTCATGGGGTTCATTGTGCCAATGGATTAGCATGAATTGTCACACTATTTAAATGTATATCTTTCAATGGACGGTGATTTTTCGGATTTACCTGTAATTCGTCAAAAATTTGATAGAGAAAATAAACGCAAAAGACTTTGTATTATTGTTCTTACCGGCAATTTCTCTAACTCGTCCAACACATCAAATCCATCTATAACTCTAAGGAATCAGAGTAATTTATTGGGCTGAAAAACACTTTGGTTAAAATATTAAAGATAACTTACTTCCCAAATATGGTGTACTTTAAGTCCAGATGAGGTTGTGGACCGTATGTGATAAAAAATTGACTACCATTTGTATTAGGTCCAGAATTTGCCATAGAAATGTAGCCACGATTTTTATGTTTCAACTCTTCCGTAAATTCATCCTCAAATTTTCTACCCCAAATAGATGTGCCACCTTTTCCTGTGTTTGTTGGATCACCAGTTTGCACCATGAATCCTTTTATGTTTCGATGGAAAAGACATCCATTGTAATAGTTACTGGCACAAAGGGCTAAGAAGTTCTAAACAAATACAATTATATTAAACTTTTGAATAAAGGTTAAAAAGGAAAATTCCATACCTCTGCCGCCCTTGGGGTTACATCACAGAACACCTCAATCTGTTTAATGTTATACAATTATACCACATATGAAGATTTAAAATGCGAATCGCCTTTGAAATATTGAATCTATGATGCTTTAAATACCTTAATGTTGCCTAGATCAGTGTGAAGAGTGACAGACTGGAAAGATAAATTTTAATTTAGAAATACGACTTCAAACAAATTGGTACTATGTACGAACCATTTTAACGTTATCCTTGGTACTATTAGACTTAATTACAGCAATATCACTTTCTCGTTTTATTATTGTAGTGATCCAGTGGTTTTAAAACTACAGTTTAAATAGTTCAATTCGTTTGAAGTTTTTTGTTTCAAAAACGGATATGTTGTCTGCTTGAGGCGTGATGAAGGATTCAGCGTTGCCACTTTTTCACACGATAAAATTGGTTCCCCCTTTGCTATCACTATTCACTAGATGGCAGCAAGCACTTGGCTCTGGTGCAAACTTCGACTAGCTAACAACGGAATGTACTGGCGCGACGCAGAGAAAATGTAGTTTTAAGTGCACCATCAGGTTTGGCGGAATGGCGCAGGGAAATGACAAAAAGAAAAATCGTCAATAGTTTAGCAAATAGCTTTAACAAATAGCTTAAGCTTTTAATTGCTCAACTGATTGTATGCGGTGAGGGGACGAAAAATGGCACTAAACACTTGCTATAATAATTGCCACAATGGTCGGGCTTATTCAATTTTTTTTCAAAAATCAAAATTTGGCGAATTAAGCATATTCTTTCAATTGAAAAATAAATGCGGAACACATATTCCAAATCGACATTAAATTTAGGTTGTAAGGAAACGTAGTACCATACCCCCTGTATGGTACTGGTTGTGTTTTGATTTGTACTAAACGTGTTTGTCATACTAAACCTCCCATACCAAGAAACTGCACGTAAAACATGGATGAATAATTTCACAGTCTCACTGGAATTTATTCAACTCTGTTCCGCCAACAGTTAATCTCTCAAACTCCAAAAACGTATACAAGCATAAGATGCTAACCAGCAAGAAAGACAATTGAGAAAATCGAACAAAAGGCAGTCACGCCATACCAGGAAGCAGAGCCGTTTGCAAAATTTATCGCCAAGGTCAATTTTCCCGAAATTCAGCCAAAATCTTACCTAATGCGTTGGTTGTCGCCATTGTATTTTACCTTTAAGGACACGGTTGGACTTAAAAGGTATCATTGCGCTACTGGTATCTTGACATTTCGCAGATCGACTTTTTCATCACTCACAAACATGTACTTAAGCATGAAGAACAATAGCGCTGATACGCTATCTTTTTTATTACTATAATTATCTTTATACACGAACGTTGAGAATCGATATAAAAACCTTTTTCTACCCACTTCCTTCAACTAAAGTGAGACATGTGGAATGAAAAACAATTCTTTAAAACCGACAATGCAAATAACCACATGAAATAAGATTATAGCTTTTCCTTTTGTTTAAATCAGTTTTCATTTACATGTATACTCATTGAAATGCATACTTCGTCAGCAAACTACTAGCATTCCCCTGTTTGTTCCTTTTGTTTGTTTTTTCATGTGAAGCATTCTGGATTTTATGCTTATCAGTGCAACAGAAGTAGCAGCCCAAACCCCGAAGAGTGAACATAAATTATTTCCTGTGTAGCCTAATTTAAACGACGCCAATCCAAACGTAAAGTCATGAAGTGCTATCCTACGTTTACATGGGAACATAAACAATAGCAACGTAGACAAGAGAAATTCCTTTAAAGTAATACGATTTGCGTGTTCGCAACAGGACTGATGATTCTCTTTCAAAAATTCCGATGGCCGCATTAATGCATGCCCACGAAACGGGGTAATCGACACTGTGACCAGTGGCTACTTCCTGATCAATACTTGATTATTTCATTGGAGCTATTTTATTTCTAGACATCCATTAAACGATAAGGAAGAGTCTCTACATTTTGAGCTATTATTGTTTGTGGACCAAATGGCCTGACGAAAACCTCATCGGAGCTTTAGTTATAGGCTAAAAAACAATAAATAAGCATCAAAGTCTCATGTAAAACTTTACCAATTAAAGGAAACACAGAGAAACCCGTGTTATGTCTGCCTTCATGCGTCACGTCTCACTGATTTCTTTTTTTTGCGCAAATTTAGACGTGCAAGCCATGGATATTTTTTCTTGTTGTCTCGACAAATATGTAGCTAGGTGAATAACTTTAATTACAATGACTGCCAGATACGCGGCTCTCGCGGGTATTCTTCGAACGCGCATCCGTGAAACAAGTAGCACGCCACAAATCAATTACGCGTCTACTTCGCCAAGATGAGAACAGATTTCATCCACGGATTGCCGATAGCAAAGGCTGTCTGCATCCACCATCCTTTCTTTGCAAAGATCTATGTCGACGGAGAAATTTCGTGAGTGAGAGAAAGAAATGAGTATAGCTCCGAGTACACTGATTATCTCTTGTTTTGCTGTTTCTTCCTTCGGCATTGCGAGGCCGAATCAAATAAATTGTACATTTGCATCTATCCCTACTATTATCCAACCTTTATCATCGCACAGCAGTGTCAAAGCATCGAATTAAAACAAAGGGAAAAAAAAAAGGCAAGACTGGTACTCCGGTAGGCGATTTCCTTTCAACAAACCCGGCTGCTGCTTGTAAGCCACTGGAGAGTTGAATAGAAAAAATGGTCCCACATAATCAACCACGGCTGTGGGGGATTTTGAGGAGGGAAAAAATGATTTTATTTTTTTTCTTCTCGTAGGAGCTCTATTCATCAAGTGGCCCATTGAATAACGCGGCGTATCTGTGTAAGACGACTTTTTCCTCGGCCAGTTTGCGCACGAACGGAAGTAACGGTGTAAAAAGGCTTTCTTTTTATTTTCTTTGGTCATTCAACTCGTTGCTCGCTGTACGATCCACATTAATTCCTCGTCATTGTCAACACCTCTACCTCACTTTTGTTCAATAGTCGGTATAAGAGGTGGGATTGGGTTTTTTTTCCTTTCCAACACCATGACAAGTGCGTGCGTGATAATGCTGAAACAAACAACAACGGAAGAAACGCATCGATTTGACGATTTTAAACGTCCCACACAATGAGAATCGAAATTACCGGATTAATGGATTTCTCTTCCAATTATTACGTGCATTTGTATGGCTCGGGATAGATATATATCTCCACCCGGAGAAGGCTAAACTCGTTCGAAAACCATTTTTCTTTTGAAACGTTGGAGCCAGAGGTTTCTCGTCTATGCTAACACTTGAAAAGCGTCTCAGGTGGGGTCAACGTGAAAGACTGTCTGGAATAATTGGTGCATCTAACACTCAACTCCGTCCACTTGGAAATCGATGCAGACGATGATATAAATACAAGTCGTTCGTTCGGCACAAACTCTTGCACGGCCAGAAGGTTGTACTCGTAGGTGGTACAGTTCACCGCTCGCTGAAAATAATCGATGTTTGCATGACGTGTTGGGAAGACCAGTCACAATAAGAACTGCGAAGCGTGTGCAGCGAGCCTTCGGTAATAAATATCCGTCAACATCAGGAGTGCTTCAAACACGTACAGTAACTTGAAAATAAACGGATTATGGCGTCGAACCCATTACGAAAACGACCCTTCTCTCTCCTATTTGAAAACTTGGACGTAAATGATCCGCACGCGAGTGCACGAGCATTTGACCGAGTGGAGTGTATCTTTAACTATCCGTTTTCAACACCGCCTTAATGGAGTCAGCTTTCGCCCACCGTCATGTTCCGGCTTTTCCCTGTAGAGAGGAACTAAGAATAAGCATTTCGTTGGATCATTTATTTGACACTTTTGTTTCCAAGTGTCTCTCGTCTTTCATCGTCAAGTCATCTGATGCAAATCGTCCGGTGCATCCGGGCGGAGAACTATAACACCATCGCGTGTGGAGTGGGCGCTGCATCTATGCTGACGGACGTTTAGCCCCGCGCGTTATTATTAGATTACGGTCGAAAAACACACGCCCTCATGCATCCTACGCTGCAAAGCCAAACGATCGAAGAGAATCAAGTGCGAACGCCGATTAATGCGTTTAGATAGCACTTGAACCCCTCTCACTTGGCACAGCGAACGAAGGGCGAATTCTTCGATGTTTATCGATGAATAATTTTTTTTTCTAAACCAACAACAGGAAAAAGAATCCCCAGCGGTGATGCTTTCCTTCTTCCTTTGCTATCTAAACGATCGGCGCACCTGATGTAGCCCATTGAGGAAGGAAGGACGGACGAAGAAAAAGATCGAGGAACACATGAATAGTGATGGAGTACAAACGATAAGAGCTTTGTAAGCCTTAAGATCCTATCTACGAGCTACTAACGCATCCCCAGAGGTTCGATGGGGGGAAAAAAAGTGAGCATACAACAATATTCAGACATTTAGCGATTTGCCGGATCCTCTACGGTGGCATCCGCTTTCATTTGGAAGTTGAGGAAGGCTAGTTTGAAGGACATCTGGTGCGGTCCTTATACAAGTCCATTAGAGGACCCAGCTTGAAGGTCTTTTGGCTCAACAATGTGCGCGATAGGCAAGACGATGCGATTGTCGTTGTTGAATCGGTCCTTTAAAAGAACAAGGAGGTGTTTTGCCCATTTTCAGAAAAGGATACGAAAATGAAATTGTGTTGGTGTGATACTGTGAAAGCCTTGTTCGCTATTCACACAAAAAGTTTAATGTTTCAAAGCACGATTTAAAAGATGTCTGTCCATATACGTCGTGTTCGGCAATCGATTCGATCAGATTCAGGATCTGCTCTTTTGCGTTTCTCTATTTGATGACTTTTTTTTTTACTAGTCATCGCAACAACGGTCTTTCCACCTTATGCACAGAAGCCAATAAACAAACAATGTGTTACTAGTTAAGGCTGCAAAGGACGAAGACAAAAGGAAAAGAGTAAATAGTCTGACCATATTTACCTTTAGTCTTTCTTCGAATTATTTTCTCTTTACACGTGCGGTACAACATGTACGTGTTATTCCTTAAAAAAAAAACATACTGTACGAAAAAGAAATAAAAGAAATTTCAAAAAATAAGGGAGGGGAGAAACTAGCTTTTCCGGTCGAGACTGAGTTGTCCAAGCGGCTGGGGTTTAATTGGCAACCATCATTTCCGGCGATTGGATCGGACGTGAGAGCGTACAATACAAGCAACAACCGACGCGCTAGGGACGCTAGGGAGGAAGGATTTGCCTTTTTATGTTTGTGGGCTTGACAGAAAATGGAAGGAGGGGGACAGGGAAAAGCAAAAAGAAGACGAAAAGAAGGGAACGAACAAAAAGGAAGACATTCTTTATTATTTTTTATTTTTTCTAAATAAAAAGGTTTTCGTTTTTTTAAACAAGCGAGGCTTATGGAAAGGTATAAGGTATATACACAGGGGGAGGATTTAGGAGGACTTCCCAGAGGTCTCAACCAAGTCCAACACCTCTTATTGGAAAAAAAACGAAAAGAAGAAGAAAAAAAAAAACACAGTGGACAAGATATTTTGGTGTTGAAAGAAAATAAAAAATGGAAAGAAAAGGGAGGTGATTGTGTTTAGTGGTGGTTGTAGTATAAAAGCGGTCGAGTAAAGCTGGGTGGAGTTGGTTTTCCGCGAACGGAGCCTATGTTATTGACTGTCAAACTGAAAACTAACCATGAAAACGCCCACTGCTATCTCCTACAGCCACTTCGAGCGCATTGAAAAGACGGACAACATCACGCACGCCTATTTCTTTTTTAACATACAAAATAGTTCTACTATAGGGATAGTTTCCAACCGCTCTGGAATGGAAAAAAAAAAAAAACATGAATAAAAAAAAGAAGTTAAGGGTGGTAGTCGACAAATCACGCTCGCACAAGAAAATCCACTCGACATTATCGGTCCCTTGTCTATGATTTCCAAAAAAAAAACTGATTTGTTTAACATTGTTTTTTCTTTGTATATACGCTGTCTAGCAAAAGCTTTGCGTGTTGTTCAGACTTCGCCAAAATATAGCGCTAGTTTTCTATATGCGCAACTTTTTATTAGCGTACTGATACATGGATTTCCCAGGTGTGTTTGTTTTATTCCAAAACTTTTACGATGCAGAGAGAATGTGTGCCTTCTTTTTCCCTTTTAATCTATTCAATTTTCTATTTCCAAATATATGTATTTAAAAAAGAACTGCTGCGTAGCACTAAAAATATTAAAAAGAAAAACACGCAGAAAATGAAAAAAAAAAGAAGAAGGCAAAAGCGTAAATATAACGCACATAAGAAGCACACGAACTGTCAGCTGCTCGTTGCCGAAAATTGTTGAGAGGCTTTTCAGTTGCTCCGTAGGCTATACTCTGCTACTATATACCACTACTACGTATAAATATATGGCCATCGTTCGAATTGCTATCGCATGTTGTTGTTAGCTAAGGGCGAGGTGTTGCCAATGACGGGCCGTTCGCCAAGTCAAAGACGCTACGGCGCCCGACAGTCTCCCTGTCGGCCGACATCTCCTGCCCGATATTTCGTTTCTTCATCATCATTTTTGGTGAGACGCAAGAGGCTGACATAAGGGGCCAAAAACGAACGTCAGGCCGGCGTCATGGCGTCGTGGCGTCACGATGAGAAAAAAAAAACAACGAAAACAAATACAAACAAAAACAAAAGAAAAAAAAAAAGAAAAACAGATGCGAAGGCATCCGGAATGAGATAAGCTAACGTTGTTTATTATGTTGGTCGACGCCATAGTGACGGCGAAACAGAGGCTTGCTGGACCATGCCAAGTCTCTTCCTCTTCTGTTATTATGTGCTTTTGCACGTCGAAACGTTAATACGAACTTGACCTTCAAGTGACCCACCATGGCAGCGTGTATGTATCTATTTTTTACGGCCCTCGTTCAAGCTCACGCTCTGCTCCAGCGGGCGGTCTTTGCACAATTATGCGCGATTTCCTTTTCGGTATTGTTTTTTTTTTCTTTTGTTTCCCTTGTGAATATTTCAATGTACGTACATCTCTAGCTTGTTTTTTTTAACTATCCATCTTCTTGTACTATTGATTTTTTTTTTCCCGACTCACTCGCAAAGATTTTTTTGTTTCCATGTACATACTTGTTGAATGGCCAATCATGCTTTGAGGGGAAAGAAAAGCATAGCGATTATATAAGAGAAAATTCTTATTCCTATTTTCGTCTGCGCTCCATCATCGTATATACCAAGGACGTAATATTACAGACTCTATCCAGATGCGATAACTGTCGACAGATTCCCCTACATCGCCCGCTGATAGGCTCATCGTTTCCCCTCTCTTTCTCATATAGAGAGATATGCCAGCACGCGCCTGACGGGTGCGCTCGCTTTAGGCCTGTGCATATCGCACTCTATAAAAGAAGGTAGAACGAAGCGTGAAGAATTCGGAAAATGCAGGAAACATGAAAAAAGGCTAACAACCTTGACGGAGGCGAAACTTTTCTTTTTTTTTTTTCAAAACAGCAACAAACAAGATAGAAAAAAAAAATCAGGCGATTAAAAGGAATGCGGACAAGCGGATTCGTTGAGAATTTGATGACAAGCGATGTACGCACATGCGAACGGTACATGCCCCTTTTTATTTTTCCTCCGTGGAAAATTCCAGACAAGAAGTTGCGAGAGGGATTGGCCTGTCTCATTCTCCAATGTTTCGTATATACTAATACGGGCACCATTATTCATGGCCCTGGATTTGCCATCATCATCATTAAAGGCACGTTCACATCGTTCCTGTCCCGGGACCTTGTTGAATGTTGATATTTGGCGAGCGCGCGTCGGGAGCGAGCGAGCACGGCTGTACACATGCAGCTGGCAGTTCCGCAAGTTTCACATCGGTCGTTTTGCATCAACAATGATTTATATTAAGGAGGCGGTAATCTATACTGAATTGTTTATACAGCAGCCAAAGCTTTTTTTCTGTCGTTCTTCCCACTATTAGTTATTCGTTTCTCTCTTTTCTTTTTCTTTTTTTTTTTTTTTGTTTCGTCTTAGGAATGTATACAAATGCACGCGCGGGGGCCCTTACGTCAGCTCGCATCTTCTGCCAACGAAACACGGAGCCCTGCGTCCCGACTGGACGTCGCCCGTGCTCTTTCATCATCTATTCTCTCGTGCACGGCCCCCATATGTGCGCACGTTATGTCGACTCCCGCACGCATCGATCAAAATGATAATCCTGACAAAACAAAACAAAACAACAACAAGAAAATAAAAAATGTTTCAACTGTGTAGAAGAAGAAGAAGAAGGGAACAAACACATCAAACGCTTCCATATAATACACGGAGGAAACTGCAACGAAAATGGGAGAAAATAAATAAAAATCCAACAGAACAAAAGCAAAAAAAAAATAAAACAAATTGCTGTTGAAGGAATAAAAACACGCATGAAAAGAAAAAAAAAAGAAAAAGAAATCGTATACGAAGCCCCGTATTTGCTGTGCGTTATGTCGATGTGTTTGATTAACTTTTCCTGTGGGGGTGTGTGTGCCAGTGTTTGACCACGTCTGTCCAACACCCTTAATCTTTTATTTTATTTCATTTTTTCTTGGTCGATAGCCCTCTGGCTCTTTCTTCTTCTTTGTTCCTTGTATTTCTTTTTTTGTTTTAGGGTATTAAATTGCGAAGAGACTGAGGATTTTGTATCTCACCGCTGGCATACAAACACGAGTATTACAGTACATTACTGTGGGTTGTAAAGTATTTTATAGGCCTATACGTCATTTTGTTGGGGGTATATGATTACATTTTTCGGCGTGGCGTATACAGAGACCTAGAGAACAAGCGGGCAGTTAGTAGGAATGATGAAGAAGATGATGAACAAATGCTAGGTTACGTACGTATATACCATTATGGAATGAGACGGACCTTACCGTGCGCTTCGTACATGTTTTATCCCCGTCCAGTCTTTTCTTTTCCCATGTATGTATTCCTCCCCTCATCATTGACGACCTTTTATCTTGATAGATGAACCTTCATTTGTCTAGATTGTTGCTTGTATATATAGAAAGAAAAAAAAAAGAAGAAGATGAAGAAAATAATAAAAAAAAGGAGAACGTGGAGAACGAGAGTGTAATAGTAGACACTAAGCCGATTAGATTCTCCGGATTTTCTTTTTGTGTGTGTATATATGCATAAAATACTATTTCTTCATTGTAAAGCGAGGGGGAACACGAAAACGGGTAAGGGAGAAGAGTCCATTGAGTTTCAGGAAGACATACCATAGAGTGAAAAGAGGAGGAAGATATACCTTAAAGAGATGAAGCAGACAACAGACCTAGGCCAGCACCAAATACAACAACCATCCAATAGAAGAAGTTAGGATTTAAACGGAAAAAAAGGAGAGATTGTGTAAATATATGAAAAAAAGCAACAACGCTGAGTAGATCGAGAAGAAAAGAAGGGATTTACGGTGGTGAATGAATTCCGCCTCCACTGTCGTGACGTGACTAGAAAACTTTGCCTTTGATTCCCATTTTTTTTTGCCATTAGTTTAGAGAAAAAAAAGAGGGGACTACTGTGACATCCGCTTCTATTTTTTTTATTTATTTATTTACAAAAATTATTTTATGTTGTGTTTTGAAATCTTTTGCCTTTTCTTTCCTTCTTTTCTTAAATACAACTAAAATAGAATTGACCGTGCCGACTCTGCCGGACCGCGAAGCCTCTCGCATTTCATTATGTATCCATCATGGATTCCTTCAAACGCATCCGTTTCCCTATTTTCTATTTATTTTTTGTAATTTGATGAGTATCTTTTTATCTCTGCTCTTTTTCTTTCACCTTTTATTTCTCGCTCTTATTTTTGTGACACCACCGCAAGGGATTTCTATATATGCGTAACAAATCGTTGCTCACTCTATTCTCCAGGAGGCTCCGGATTTACCTTCTTTTTCTCCCTCTTTTTCCTATCTTCTTGTTCAACGCGCATACAAAGAAGCCCTTAGCATTGCGTTTATATTGTACGGGTAACTGTAGACACAGATTCAATCTCCTGTATAGCAGGTTACAGATCGTCTAAGCCATTTGTTCGTTTTTCTTTTCTATATTTCCCTCTTTTTTTTTTCGCTGCAATCTCCTCGGAGTCAGCATTGATTCTTTTCCTGGGGAGGAAGAAAAAAAAAAATAATAGGTCTTTTTTTTTTTAAGCAGCGCGTGAATCGTCCAACGCGTACTACGCCCTTACTTATACGATGGAAATAGCGCTGTAATATGTATAGGCCTGTCACCAAGGCCAGGTATAATAAGAAAAAAGGATTTCAGAAATAGAGGGGATAAAAATAAAAGAGAACAAGATTAAACCTGTTCAATCAGCAAAATGAACGAGTCGGAGACGTTTTTACGAGCCAACTGAGGGACAATTTGTTTTTGAAAAAATGCTCACTTCCACAAGGGACTATATACCAATGAGACATAATAGTGAACATTTCAACGCGTTTTCTCTTCACATAACACTCATTTGTCAGCAATCTGCCTATATATGAAATCCATTTATCAGGGTACCTCTATATCTTCTATCACAAATGTTTGTTTCTCTTTCTTCATTTTTTTTTTCTAGATATTTTTGGGTGGATGATAGCGTCAAGTCCTCATTCAGTTTTCTGCGACTGTCGGGTTATTGAGTTCGCCTAGCATTGAAATGATGCTCAGCTATTGCTGTTATAATTCATGTAAATTTGACATCTGCGTATTAAACCCGATGACTTTTCCAAGCGTCGATGCCAACTTTAGAAAAGGCAAAACGAAAAAAAAAAAAACACGTCGGCCAAGCTTCACCGGCGTTGCTAAGTGCGTCGGAGCAAACTGTTCTCAAGAGTCTCTGGCGCCAAGAGTAAATATATGTCCTTTTTCAACTTTGATTTCAGTTCTCTCAATTTTTGTTTCTATTCCCTCCTACACTTTCGTTCTCCCCCCCCCCCTTTCCTCCTGGACTATAAGAAAATCATCTCAATTTATATGTTTTTTCTGCTCACGTTGGCATCCACTAGTTTCACCGTGCAGGGGAAAGAAAAAAAGATTAAATTGTCGAGTCGTATATGTGCATCAGTCAATCCCCGTTTTATTTGTCGATTTACTTTTGCCAGTTGTACTGAACGGTAACCCGAAACTTCCACTCCGGTAAGGTCCGTTCTTGACTCGGAAGCAGTCAAGTATAGCGCTAGGAGACATCAAAACATGATGACGTTATTCCCAAATAAACTCAAACGTCCCAGCGTCACTATGTCGTTGTGCCGCAATACGATCGCGCGATGCCAAAAATGCGGAGCACGTTCGTCCGCTACTCCATCCTGCGTGCGTATCTTTTTGTTTATTTTGTTGTTGTCGTTTCCCTTTTTTTTTTTTTTTTTAAATATTTTTCTCCCGGCGGCTTTCCCGCCCGCCCGTGTTTTTCCCCACTTTCCAGTTGACAAGAGTTGCATGTTGAGTTGGTCTAGCGCTGGCGCGTAGTATACCTCCGCATTCAAGCCGCTTGGCCAGGTTTTTCTCGAAGGACTAGAAGGCCACTCACAACTTGCCCAGTCGCCAGTCATCGTGGAGAACTCTTGGATGATAGAGCGCACCACTCCGCATCATCTCAAGATCCCTAATAGCACACTGCTTTAGCGTTTCTCGAGTTTACTTTTTTAAATCTCCCTCCCTCAAGCACTTGTCTTGTTTTGCATTCGGTTTTACTTAAACTAATTGCAAGATCGTTTCGCACAGGAACGTCATCGTCGTTTTCTGTCCGGCTAATCATTTTATATCCCAAGAAAACGGTTGTTAAAAATAATTAAACGAGAGGTGTATTGAACTGTAAACATTGGACGATCAAAGAAGATCACAGCGAAAAAGCGGCCGCAAAAAAAAAAGAAATCGTACATCATTGGAGTGAATTACGTGCATCATGCTGAGCTGACAAAGTGAGGCTGCCGCTGACATCTCATCATCAACGGGACGTGCTCAACACTTGATCTGTCCCCAGAAAGCGAGACGGGTTCTTCGCCTCGACATCTATCGAATTTCTCGGTGAGTCACTAAATCCCCGTGTCTATATAGTATTGAGCGGAATCCTTCATCTTCCGTCTCTCACGCCTATCATTTCCTTCAAGTGCAAGAATCGATCGCTATCCCACATGTAAAAATATCTCCCCCCTTTTTTTTTATCTCTTTCCCCTTTTTTCTTCCACGTATATCTCGTACAGGATGTAACTTTAAAAACATCATTCGGTATCTTACCTATTTACCGGACGAAAAAAAAAAGAGATGGGGGACCTCCTACGGTTCGAGGAATTTCTTTTTTCCGGTTTCAACCCGTTTTTTTAATGCCACAATTTGGCATGGGCTAATGTAAATAGGTCTACCCCGTATCCGCTATTCACGAGACCATCATAAGACCTTACAACTTTTTCCTCCCTTCCCTATAGACTTCCTACATAACCGACCAAGCGCAAAAAAGAAAACTTATACCGTGTCGCGCTATTTTTGTAAACTGATGTCACAAGCAAGTTGCGTTTCGACCGGAGCATAATACGATTACATAAGATCTTATACAAAAAGCGAGTTAAAAATATTTCTGTTGTTTCTGCCGCTACCGCCCTAATGCTAATAGACGGGAAGAATGGGCAGTCAAGTTGATTGAAAGTGTCAGTGCATCAGTTGATTGGACTGGCTGTTATATAATTTAAGTAATAAAAGCGGAGCTGTATAGCCTATATAGACGAGAGAATGGAACAAAAGAATCTGTTGTCGTGCGGGGTGGGGCTTTGCCAAAGCCCCGAGACCGAAGTCGATTCGATTGATTACCGAAGGCTAGCACACGTCGCGAATGAAAGGAGACAGACAAAGAACAAATCTTCTGGCTCTATTAGACAGGCAACAGCCATCCATTGTATCCATATGCTACTACTGTTACACGCGTAAGAACTAATCAATTGAGATGAACCCGCCCGCGATTATTAAATAAGAAAATAGTAGTAAAAAGACGATTACACGAGCTAAGAAATCCAAGAAGAACGAGAACGAACCAGAGTCACACGAAAGAGAAACGAAGGGATCGTAACAAACAAATACTTTAACGAGAGCTATTGGTCAACATATTGCAGGTGCATTGAGCAAACCATAAGAGAGTGAATGGAGATAAAAGTGGAAGGGTAACGAGAGAAAGGATATATATAAGAAAGAAACCTGCTGCTGTCAGCATTTTCAGCTGTTAGCGCGCGGTCATTGTTGCCCATTTGTGTAAATATACTCGACAGTTTTTTTTTTCTTTTCTCCCTTCCAGACCGGATGTTTCAAAGATATGGTCGAGAGAAAGGTAAAGAGAGAGAGAGAGAGCCGGTTGGCTAGTGAGAGAATGTCCGTGTGCACATTCTCCATTTTCTTGAACAAAGTTCTCTCGATATTTTAAGTCGGTTCTTTCGCTACATTCAGCCCTTCGTCCGTGAAAAATTGTCACATTGGACCGAGTCTGATTTGGTGCATATTACGTTTGTACATTTCTCTCTTTTTTTTTGTATTCTCTTCTTTGATGTCTGTTTTCATCCATATCCTTTTATTTCCTTTTTCCTCCCGCACGTCGTTACAATTTTCTTTTTTTCTCTCAAATAATTTTTTAGCTAAAAAAAAATTCCCCCCTATTGTCTGTCCCACATCCACCCCCGCCGGACCTTCTTTTTTTTTAATTTTTTCTAGTTACATCCTTTCTTCCTCTTTTTCATATATACGGTCCCTCTTCCTTCCCCACCTTCACGCGCGTGCACGCAGGACGTAACTGACCAGCCGCGACCAGTTCGCTCCCGGTGACTAGCGGCTAGGCGGTGACCAGCGCGCGGGACGGAAGCGATGAAGGGGAGGAAAGCCATTAATGCACAAAGAAAGGAAAAAATAATAAATAAGGAAAGAGCTAATAGAACTCCTATTCCTGTGTGGGTAGAAAAAGTCAACACCGCGTAACCAGCAGCGTCCCGAAAACAGGAAACACCTGCTGGAGAAAAATGAAAGAAATAAGCAAAAAACAGCGCACCCACAAACAAAACAAAACAACAACAAAATTCTCCGCGTTAGCTGGCCGTACTTCCGGCCGATAGTTTCACATATTTACAAGTCAAGCCGTAATAAGAGGCCGACCGTACACTGCGTTGTTTAGTGAAGCGTAGGGGGGGAGAGGAAAAGGATGGACAAACGGAGAAAGGCAAAAGAGAAAAACAAGAGAATACCGCTGCCATTGTGGTGGACTACACATTATGGGTCCTTATACGAAAAAAAAAATAATAATGTAGAGGGGGTATTTTTATTTTATATTTTTTTTCAAAGAGAGTATGTTGTCCTAACACAAAATGCAAAGGAGAAAATCAAGGGATGTGGAATTCGTCGAGCACGAGTGCGCACACTCACACAAACTGCACACACATACCCGACTCTTTCACTCGCTCGCTCCGGTTCACACAGACAAACGCACCACGCGCGAGCAGCCGAGCAATTGGGTAAAGAAAAAAGAAAAGAAAGAGATCTAGAAGAAGAAAATAAGAGAAGAAAGAAAACGGATACATTATGATAATATAATATAGCGCGGTGGTAGCGGCGGTGAGGGAGAAACTATGTCGGGGAGGACGAACGACGTCATTATTTTCTGTTGTCATCTTTTCAAGAATCGCATTTCACATTAGCGTGGTCTAAGCTAGACGTAGACTTTGGGATGTGTGTTGAACAGAGGGGAAAAAAAACGAAATCCTTACAGCCCCGCGTGTACATTAAAGCGCATTCTAGAAAATGCGGAAACACAAGAAAACAAAGCGAAGGCGATAACAAGAACGGAGATTTCGGTTACGAAGAGGCTGTTGTTGACGTCATTTGGCTTCTCGATAGCAAACTCGTTGCAGATGGCTGTTTATACGTTAATCGATACTTGAAATGAAACGTGCACTTTGGTAATGATGAGAACGGTTCGATCGTCAAACGCACGACAATGAGTGGGCGGACGCAAGGCAAAACTGACGGTTGCCAATGGAAAAGGATTTAACTAGTTGGAGAAGATTCTCAGAAATCAGAAATGTTTGAAATTATTCGCGCTCGATCGTGCCGATGCGGATAGAACACATTTACGTAACAAAACGAGGGAATTTTTTTCCTCTTTCTCCTGCTTCTTGACACCCACACAGTTTCACGCTAGCGTGCCGTGCACGACGAGTGTCATAGACGAAGAGGTGTAGGGAATTTTTGGCAACACGGCACTCTCGAAGAAAAGGAAGAAAAGAAATGGGAAATTCTTTACGGATGAATGACAAGCGCTATTTCCACTGAATGTAATGCATACATACAGTATTTATACCAATCGTGATGTCCCTGTGTGTGGCTCGACGACTATTGTGTTCGGGAAAAAAAACGGTTCGCATCGATTTTGAAATGCTGGACTGGAACGAGCAAAAAAAAAAAGAAAAATGGGAGCCTCAAAACGACAATTGAATCGAAATAATAAAAAAAAAATATCCCCACAATTGATGTGCGTTGACGGAGGGGAAGGAAGACGAGCGAAGTGGATGAACGTGAAGATCGTGTCAAAAAGAAGAGCAGGAACCGTGCGCGGTTGGGCTTGGGAACAATTGATGCAGAATTCAAAAAATGTGGCATGGATGTTGTATACAGTATATCGTCTAAGGCAATCGACTCTGTGAGAGTGAGCCATTGGAGCTAAATAAAAGAAGGGGTAAAAAAAAAGTAAAAAGAATAAAATGCATGGGAAATGGAAGTATGGCAAAGAATCGAAACACGCCCGGGTCCCGAAATCTTACATTATATCAGATGATGTGCTGCTTTAAAAAAGATGAAGAGGCTTGAGAATGAGAGAGAGGGCCAAAAGGAAAAGAGAAAACGAAGCGTAACTGCATCTTCAGGCAGGATATCTAAATAAATACATACGCCAAGGAGAAAATGGTGGAACAGGGTCTACACTCTCTATCTTATTCTCACAGGTATGTATCGATAAATTGTGCCCCATCCGTTTTCTTCTTCTTCCACCTTTTTTTTTTTTTTATCTGTTCATTTCAGGTTCTTCTTCTTCGTTTTTCTCCCTTCCAACCATCGCATTATATATTTTTTTTTTCTGGGGCTGCCTTTTGTTAAAGACTCTTTTCGTCTTCGGGGCTTGATGATGATGAGATGCTTGTTGGATAACTCCCAAAGAGAAGCGAAAAGGGGCAAGGACGAAGAGGGAAAAAGAGGAGAAAAAAAAACCGAAGGCGTTGTATACACGAGAATATAAGCAAAGGCGAGAATGTAACGGAGGAGAAGAAGAAGGAGGAAAGACAAGAAAAGATGGACGATAAGATAACTGCGTGTCCCGTTTTCATACGTATTCAGCTGAAGATGAGTGGATGCACGCACCGTAGTGACCGTAGAGTAATACACGCACAGGAAAAGTAGGCGGACAAGAAGAAGAAAAAAAGATGAAAGACGAAGGAGAGAGGAGAAAAAATGTATATCTCCCCTCAAAAAAAAAAACAAAACACCGCCAACAAACAAACATCACACATACACACTCGGTTGTATATAGCTATCGTTCTCTGTCTTCCTGTTGGCGGGGTATTGATTTGATTATTCAGCAGCTAAGCTTAGTTATTTATACATTTGATTTAGGTTAGCCTTTCTTATACAGTAACGTCTTCGAAATCCCACTCGAGCCCCACTGTGATCATTATACATCCAGCACATCTTTTTCTGAATATTGAAATGATGTGTATGGCCATATGACGTAGTGTGCATCGTTTTTAACTTCGTCTCCCATTTCCATGTGTTGTTTTATGGCTTCATCGACGGACCGAGAGTCATTTGTTGCACAATAGGCTATAGATAGAAAAGAAATGACAGCACAAAGGTCTCTCACTCTTTTGAATCAAATGAAGACGCTGGATTGCCTCACAGGGTCAGTGTGTATAAGTTTCGTCATCTGTCCGCCGCCTTCTCGTCCTTTAAGAGGAGCCACTGTAACCACTGCCGGCCTACCAGTGGCGACTCGTTTTTGCTCTCGAGAGTTGGATGACGTCATCCTTCCTTTTTTTGGCCGTAGACTTCCCTAGAAGGTTAGCCGCAGAGCACGGCCGAAACGCACGCGCATGACCAAAAGCAGCTTTGTCACAAGCGAACACGACCCCCAAGTTGACGACATTTGGGAACCCGGACCGCATCGTGCCACCCGTCGTTTCTTTTTCGTTTTTTTTTTTTCTTTTCAAAATGGAATACACCAATGACGATAAATTACGTCGTGGCATGACCATCGAAGTTGACGTACGCAGTTCGAGACTGGTCTCTCCTTCCTTGTTGTTCTGCGAACGGCCATCATCATTCACGTTCAAAGATATGTCGATGATTGTTGAGCTGGTCTAAAGTCAACTGGTCCTCACCATCCTGTTTCTACGTCCGTTGCTATACGATGCAGCACCTTCGTTATCGACCAAAAACAAAAAAATTGAGAACACGAAATACTAAGATCGTTAAGAAAAATCAAAAACAGGGGCGATAATCGGATGGAGTCAAACGACAGTCGTCGAGGCGAACATAGAAACGAGTCGTCCGTTCTCATCGAATCGTACACGCTAACAGACTGGGAAATTAAATGAAGCGTGTCGAACTCGATTCTTATTTTCGAACGCTGGTGGCCTTGATGGACCCCAAAAATGTGGAGACTATACGGACGTGAACGAACGATCCCTAAAAGAAAACACACGCCGGTTGCCTCGAGTCGTTTCTTTTTTCAAATGAGAACACAAATGATCGGCTCGTTGTCTTTCGGTATTTATTAAAATATTTATTTCTGCCGGGGCGTCGGAAAAACAAAGACGAGAAACTGGAACGTTGTCTTCCCCGCAGGTGAGAAATAAATTTTTGAGAAAAAGCAAGAGCGAATTTATGCAAATCGTTGCGTTACCCGTGGCTGTATTGTTGTTTTTCCTAAGCATTCTAGTTCATATAGATTGGCTCGTTCATCGCAAAATTAAAGTAGTTCCAAAAAAAGAGAGAAGCCTTGGAACCACCAGAAGCGATTGACGGCGGCACACCGGGCGTTGTCCAATTGCCTATCCTTTTTCGGGATCTTTTCTTTCATACACATATCGAATATTAAGTGAGTTCCTCGACGAATCGATGCATCCCTCAGATCAATATCTACGTACTTGTTGGATTTTTTTTCTTCTTCTCTGGTTTGCCGATTCACTCTGGTTAAAAAAAAAACCGTGCGTCAGGTATAGCCGAACAATGTCTATGCAAATTCGTGACCCACCACCAACTTACTAAGAAATTTCTCATCTGATATGCGTTCAGCGTACTCGAACAAGAAAGAGTCGAATGACGAGTAAGACGCTCTACGTTACAACTAGCAGTAAATCTGCTTGTACGTCACGTTTCCTTCTTTCTTTGTTTAATTTTTTTTTTGTTTTCTTTACGAGTGTTGCAATAGATGCGCATACCTGTTTTAGGCCTTTAACCGGGTGGGCGAAATGTCGTGAGGGTCAAGACTGGCCCAAGATTGTTTGCTGATTTTTTTTGTTTATTTCAAAATTTTTCTTCGTTTTATCCTCCCGTTAGATCACGACTTTAACGAAAGAAAGAGAAAATAAAAAGAAGTATGAATAAGGAATGTTTTCCATCATGGCTTAAGACGTCCGTAACAAATTGTCGGTTTAGCCGCTGATAAACACCCGTCTACTGCAGCCCATTCCATCCACACATTGAAGCCCCATTCTTTTTTGTTTTCTCCCGATAAAAAGACAGCGCATTCAACTGTCGAGCTGTCGGTTATGTTGGAAACGGTTCATTAAAATTTCTCTTTTGTTTCGTTTGGTCCGTGACCGATTATTTAAGCAGACAACCAGAAGCAGCACAAACCCTTGAAGAAGTAGCCGTTGGTATCCGAGTATACAAGAAGCAGGACGATGGCGCCATTTTCTAATTGCCGAAGGTGTGCCGTATGGTTCGTGTTGGCCTCGTTCGTCTGGCTTCATCTGGCCGACGCAGCGGCCGTCGAGCCGAACAACCCGCTGCGACGCGTCGGCGGCGACAGCCCGATGACGTGGCGGAGAAGGCACAGTCGGGATCTTCATCATCTTCATCTTCATCGCGATCGTAGCTTGGTTCGTGCTGGCGCCTTGGATGACCAAAGCGGCCGCCACAGAAGATCCGAGTGGTCTTGCCCTCAGGTGAACAATTCGTCTCACTCACCGGGCATCTCGTGCCAGTGCGATTTGCCGCACACGCTCCGGTGTTCGGCAGTGAGCGGCGGGCACACGTCAGGATCCAGTTTCGGCTCGTCGGAGTCTGAGCGTCAAGTGGCGTCCGTCATCGGAGCGCTGAGGGCCCTGCCCCGCGAGCAGTCCGTCTCGCTGCTCGACTTATCAATTCAGAATTTCAGCCGGCTGGGGCCTTTCCTTTTCGAACGCGTCACGCTCCACGGGCTTGTTATCTCTTCTGGCGAAATTCAAGAGGTTTCAGCGCAAGCTTTCGCCGGCCTAGCCTCGTCACTCACCGCTCTAGGGTTACCCAATAATCGATTGGTAAGCGTGCCCTCAGAAGCGCTTCGTTCGCTGATTCATCTTGAACGTCTCGACCTATCCAACAATCGGATTCAATCCATTGCCGGACAACCGTTTGCCGGTCTCGATAGGCTCCGTTTCCTCGACCTGAGTGGCAACGCTTTGGAAACCATCGCTCCAACAGTTTTCGCCGCCGCGTCCGGTTTGCGCAGCTTGCAATTGCGGTCGAATTTGTTGGAGACTTCGCAACTCGTCGCGCCAGCCCTGAGCGGCCTCAAGAAATTGCAAGAACTCGATCTTGCCTACAATCGACTACGCGGACGGCTGACCAGCACGTTTCTTCAAGGTTTAGACAACCTCATCACGCTGGAATTGACGGGCAATAATTTGACATTGTTGAAACGCGGCATGCTCTCCGGATTGAAACGGCTCCGCACTTTGCGCTTGGCTCGCAATCAGGTACAAAAAAAGAAAATACAAACATTTGCATTCTTTTTTTCATTTGGCGTGACACATACATGTTCACTACATGACTCACGTGGCATGCCCTACAATATAAAACATTGTGTATACTTATCGGCTATCGATCTCTATTTTTCTTTGCTCCCATTCGCGGCAGATCGACGTGATTGAAGATCAATCTTTCGTTTCGCTGGCGTCGCTGACATCGCTGGATTTGAGCCATAACGGAGTCGTCGCCATTTCCGGACAGTCACTCTCCCATCTCAACGAGTATGTCTAGTTGTCTACTATTTGTCGTTGTTAGCTATTTCCCATAAGATTATCTCGAAATGTGCGCTTTGCAAGTTTAGCCGCTTTCTTCATTGGCATTCGGCAGTATATATTTAGCACAAACGACTCGTAGTTAACTATTGGATCAATGATGACGTAGAGAAGGATGATGTTAATATGGGCGTATCCTATCGTACCCAGAGTCTAAATATTTATCTTGCCATTTATTTATTTGAAGTTTGACGCAGTTGGACTTAAGCCACAACTACTTACGGGCCTTGACATCGGACCTTGTCGACGGATTGCCCAGTCTCGAATCGCTCGACTTGACTGATAACGACATCTCTCTCGTGGAGCCTGGAGCGTTGACCAACCTGCCAAAGCTCATCCATCTGTCACTGACGGGTAAGCCACATCACTTATTGGCCGTCCACTCATTTTGGCACATCCCCATACCTTCCGGCAAGGTGTAGGCGTTTTTTTTTTTGGTTAGGGCTCAGGAGTTTCCGGCATTCGTCCGTTTTGTCAATTCATTGAGTTGACGTCAATCATGAAAATTTTAAAGCAAATTCTGGGACAATATCCAACAATCTCTTTTCGTTCGGCCAACATTTTTAGAGCCCCTTGCTTTTTTGAGGCTCTCTCGGAGCCGGAAGGTGATAAGCAGGATGGACGGAAGACCTGGAGGGGCCACAGTATGTCTGGTTTCTCTACAGGCCCTCCTCCATAATGCAAATGCGTCAAAACACATTCCTATAGTCTCTCGACTATGTGTAAACATATGCACGAATCTACCGCCGTTCGGGCGCTAGAACCTAAAGGCAGTTCATGGCTGATATATGCTGAATACTATATCCTTGAAAGCTTCTTATCTATTCTTTATATGTTGGCCGTAACGTGAAACACGGCAGACCTGTGATTCGCTGGCCAGCGTTCGATGTGGGCAAAAAATGCTCAGAGCTAGGGCTTCGCTACTATACTTACACGCTCTATGTCATCATCGCTTTGGCTTCTAGCTGGCCCTTCTCGTGGACATGTAGAATCAATGGCTCTGATGGCTGGCCCTTTCTTTTTTAACTGTCGCTCTACTACCTCCAATTCTTCACGCGTCAAATCCCTTCATTTATCTCTCCCCTTTGATGTCGCGGCTAGAGAAGCCGGAGAAAAGGGAATTTTCAAAATAAAACCGTCTTCTTCATTTTGTCCACCCTCCTGTCAGACAGGTTTATTGTGCTGGAACGATTTCATAAAAAAAAAATAAGAGACGGGCTACCCACACGGGTGTACTTTCTCAAAGAACCGGAAAAAGGTGCAGGCCTGTCCTCGCTGCTTTTCAGTTTCACTTCCTCTCTTTTCATTTTTGTTTCTTTTGTTGGGCGATTTTATTTTCTTGTTCAATTCAATCGTTTAAAAAAGCTGGGCGTGCACTGATGTATTGATCATGATTGTCATCCCCCACGCGATGTGCGATAGACCGCGAAAAATGAGCGTGGATCAAGACAGTGCACTGAAAGAGCCGATCCAGTGACAAGTCGAATGAATAGAAAACTGTGTTGACATCAAGTGTAGCAAAATCCCCTTTTATTTTGTTCCTTTTTTTAAAACGCCAGATTATTGCTGTAAGAATTGGATTTTACGATACATTCCCTCCAGACTGACGGGGAGCGCGTGACGAGCAGCGATGTAAACAAATCAGGTCCGGTCTAGTAGACTAAGAAGGAAAAAGGGATTTGACAGTGAAATGTCGTTTTCGCACGTAGCCATTCAAATGTTCTTCAAGAGCGGAAGTTGCGCTGGTCGTCAATTTCGTGTTGGAACGTATACCTCCTTTTTCTTTCTTTCAAAGTCCAAAATCGTTTACAGTTTATTTGACTTTCTAGTCGTCACTGAGAAAAGGGGGTGATGACTGTTGAGCTCAGACTTTGCATTATACAAAGTTATACTGGCTCTAGTTCTTTTCGCTTTTCTCTCCCTGAAAAAATCAACAATAAAAAGAACCAGTTTTAAATCCGATGCTCATGCACCATCACACGCACGCCAAGGCCTCCTCGAAGATGCCCTCCCACTTCTTTCTAGCATCAGTGAATGCAGTATAACAGTCCAGTTCTATACACACAACGGTCTATGTAGCGCAGACCGAAGACGGAAGAACCAAAGCACAAGTCAATGGGATCGCTCACAAAGTTCAATGTGAAAAAAAGACAGGGGTGTCAACATTCGGTCCGCAGCAAACCAAAGGGGTTCCTCTCGCTCCGTTAAAGACGTCGTCCAACCGCTTCACTTGCCCACCGTTTTCAAACTTTTCCTTCTTCGTGTTCCGTTCTGGTGCGGAGCATCCGCTCGCTTGATTCGTCTTCAGTTGGTACACATGTTCGTTTTAGGCCCATTAAGGCCAATGGGTATCCTCTTCTTTGTAACAAAGATACACAAGCGGAAATAACAGACCCAACCGTTCGTTTTTTTTCTTTCGTACCATAAATATGTGACGAGATGATTTCAAATGGAAAAAAGGACCCAGCGGGCAATTCATGTGCGCTCATGCTCATGCTTCAACATAAGAGAATGAACAGCAGTTTCCCTTTTTCAGAGAGAAAAGCATGAGAGGCTGGCGTGTAACTTGCGCAAGTAACTTATGTGATGCTTGCTCAATTTGAAAAATGCACCGTTGGCGGACGTGCAACTCCCGCTATTGAAGCGGTCAGTAATACTAAAAAAAAACGAAAGAGAGCAACAGGGAAACGGATGCGATCGGGATGAAACGGGTGAATACGTTTCGACAACACGGAGAACGAAACTGAATGCAACGGCAATCACGAAATGGTTTCACAGTTTGCTCCGCGTCTATACACGCGGCCAATGGCAGAAATCCTTTTGAAACGTGACTTGAAGCGGCAAATGGAACAACAAAAAATATATTATATTTCCTCTTCTTTTCTTTATCGCTGAAATAAGTGTCGAATGTGAGTGGGAAGTAAGAAGAAAGAATAAAAATGGAGAATTGCACGAACCTGAAGAGCGAGTGAAAGACATGGGCTTCTTTCTTTTATTATTACTATTATTTTAGTTACTTTGGCAACGAAAACAGGACGGGATTACGGCTAGACGAATCCAAACGCAACGAAAGAAAGAAAAAAAAAGCGAAGAGAAGATAGAAAATGAATAATAGATGGAAAACCATCAAAAGGGCAATAGAAAAGGTGTGACAAATGGAAAGGAAAAAGATATCCGACCTGGGTTGGATTATAGCGACGTAAAAATGGTAGAACCAAGGACGACAACAAAGACGCTGTGGCTTTTTTCTATGCGCAGGCAAGGGAGGGCCTCAGCCAATCGTACCGAAAGAAAGAAATATGCTTAAAGTATACATACACATCAATAGGAGGATTTAAAAAAAAAAGAACACATAAAGCAGGTATATCTTTCTCACTTCCTGTTTGCGTTGCTCGCACATTCGGTACGGGTAAAACGTTTTTTTTTCCAGAAAGGAAAAGAAAAAAAAATTGCTGGAGAAAGGACGTCTTAATGACTTTAATCCGACAGCGGACGATTTGTGTGGTTCTCCAGTCATCGTCGTTGGATGAATGCATCCAACAAATCTCAAGAGAAACGTGATTTCTCTTCGCTTTCCTGCCATTTCGATTTTCTTCTTAATACTTTGAATCTCTTTTTCTTTCTGCCATCCGCAGTAAATGCACGTACATTTTTATTTTATTTTCGATACTAAGTAAGAGGGGGAACCCGCTAGTCTTCATTGGCCCCAAAATCACACGCTTAAGCGCTTTGCCATCGTCGGCATTCTAGAGATCTTCCAGCCTCTTCATTCGTTTGATGATAATCATGCGATATTAGCGTTTTCCTCAATCCCCTCCCTTTTCATGGTTTTCATCTAATTTTTTTTTTCTTTCTTCTTTAATGGCTCTCAAGAGATTCTCAGATGCTGATTGAAAACACCGGAACATCCGTCAAGTTCAGTGGGAAGGGGAAAAAAAAATTAGGGACGAGTTTCGTCTTATCAAAAGGGGAACAGATGAGGAAAAGCCGAACATTTTTCTTGATTGCGAGCGCAAGTTGCGTGCCATCCGTCGGTCGGACACGGACGTCGGAGCCTCTCTGATATCCGCCCGATAGCAAAACCCCTCCCTTCGCTGTACAAGCAACTGTGGTCGTTTCGTTTTTGTTTTTTCCTTGGACTCGATTCTTTCCTTTTCGTGTAAGCAAAGAATTCCCTTCGTCACGCGATCGAAGCTCGGAGCAAAGTCTTTGCCGACTTGGCACAATGATGAGGATGTTTATGGCACTTATTCTAAGCTTTATACGACCCTTCAACACGCACGACCATTATGCTAATGAGCGAATAATGAGGCTACAGACTGAGGGCGCGTTCCAAACGCTGAAAAGGTGACTGGGAATTCTCGCTAATCAGAAAGCTGTTCCTTTCTTCGCTTCATTTGACTACTACTTGACTTTGCATATCGTTCTTGTACACATCAGTTCCCCTCTTTGCTTGAATATTCAAAGATGTGTTCTCATTTGGTTTTTTTTATTTATTTTTACAGATAACCCGTTAAACTGCGACTGTCATCTGGTCGATTTGGCTCGATGGTTACGCAACAGCACCGGTAACAAACCAGCCGATGATCAAAACCGAAGATCGGCCGTTTGCGCTACACCACCTTCGCTGGAAAACGGACTCTTGTTCGAGGCGGAAATTGAATCACTGACCTGCGAAACGAATGGACGTAGTGGTTCACTCTCAACGATGGCCAACAAGAGGGCGATGAAAGCAACAACTTCTTGTCCTCCCAACCGACCGAAGACTTCATCCGATTATCAACCGCTCAAGTGCAATTCGGATCTGCCGAACTGGAAGGCTCTTCTCTATTGCATACAGTATGGAAAGTGGATTCGGCTACATTGCCATACACATGCGACGCCATCCTCGTCTATGAATTGAGCGAGGAGCACGAAGCTCTGCTTGACTCTTACCCGGTTCGATGCCATTCGGAGGAGCGGCCCAACAAGCAACTGCAGCTCACCGTCAAACTTAGCGACAATATGAAGACGGATGGTCAGTATCGATTGTGTCTCGTCTTGTTCGAAGGAGGTCATGACGACGAAGCTTCTCTTTTACCCGGATGTTCGCATTCGATGACCTGGCAAACGTTAAAGCATCACGACGAAGAGGCGGACGAAACGACTCGTGAAAGCGGCAACGTCTTGAGTGATTATGCCTCATCAGGACTGCCCGTAACGGCCATGACGACGCAGATTACCGCCTTTTACGCTAACGTGAGTTCACCACAATCCGTCTCGGTGTACATGAGAATTCCGGACGCTTTGCCAACCTGTCAGTTCACCGTGGCCGTTTTTGAGAAGCACCGATTGCTGGCACTGAAGCGGCTGAACTGTTCGACCACATCGTTCACCTTTGGTCAGCTGATGGACAGCCGAAACAACCAATTTGCTTCCAGTTCGATAGACTATCCAGTGGAGGAGTATCAAGTGTGCGCTACATTTGCCCAGCAGGGTCAGTTCCTTCCGCCTCCCGATGGAGAACGTCAGGCGGATGGGGATATCGTTTTGACTGCGAGCAAGGGCCGTAGTAGCAGCAGCATTGCCATATCATCTAACAGCGGAGGACACTCGATGATCAACTCGACCGTTGTTCAATACGAGCACTGCGTCGTAGCCAAAGTGCCCAGTCGGATCTGGGCGGTGGAGAACACGTTGGTCGTCATTGCAGTCACGGTGGTTTTCGTTCTCATCGCCGCTGCTTTGCTTTTACTCACCTATCTGCTGGCCAGACGGGTCTTCTTCCGGCGGAGTAAGTTGTTGTGGTGCAGCTCCTCCTCCGACCCGTTGAGCTCGTCGGTTCCCAAGGCAACCAGTCGACATATTTTGTACGTGCCGGAGAATGATTATTTTACAGACTCGGCCTGCAGCAGCAGCGGATCAGATAACCGCGAAGAGACGTCAACTAACGTCTGATATCGTATATGAAATCAACTCTTACAACACCCAATTACAAAAAAAAAAAAGAAGACGGTTGGGAATGCTAAAAAAGCCATCCAGCCGTCACATCGTCAATTACGTCAAAAGCTTTAAACCATTTCTTTCACGCCCTTCACGTCACTTATCACGGACTTTCATTGTCATTTCCCCTCAAGCGGTCATGTGTGTTTTTCAATTTAGTGCCAAAGTTGAGCTTGACCCACACGTTTTTTCTACTGTTTTTTTTTTTTTTTCATTACATTGTTTTAAAATCAATAATTGTACCATAGAACCTTTTTTGTACAGAAGGAGTTAAAATGCAATTGGAAAGGGAAGTGCCGCCGGATCGATTGTCCGACGTTTTATCAAATGTTTTGTTCATTTTTCTTGTATCTTTTTTTCGGTTGTCCCATATCTAATTTTCATCATCTGCAGGAGCATTTACAAATTTATCACATCCCTCTAACCCTTTCATGTCTTTTCCTGCTGGATGAACTTTTATGATTGGTTTTTGGAAGCGACGGTGGATTAATTAAAACGCGAATCTTGCTGTTGATTCATTTCTACCCCCAATTTGTACACCCTTCTCCCCCTTGTCCTCTCATCTTCTGTCAGTCTTGTTGTTACAAACCACGTTGTGCATAATTATATACGATCCCTTTTGTACAGTACAGCTCATAAATAAAGACAACACACATCCTATGCAAGACGTTATTAATACCTTCTTTTTCTTCGTTGAACGGCATTAAGCTTTAAGACCGTCGCTTAACGAGAAATTGGTAGAAGACGCCTCATGAATGCCTTTCAAGGACTTTATTTTTTTATTTTAAAGTCCTCAAAGGTTCCACCATTGCAAGTTCTAGCATTGCCTATGGTCATAACTTCAAGCCCTTTCGTTTCTTTAATATTTCAAGAGCTTTATCAATAATTAGTGAAGTTCGGGTTCTACATACAAATGGAATTCATATGGCTTCTACACATGCATGCTGTGCAATTTTAAAAGCTTGTTGTCAATCATAAACGTTCTTCAATTCCGCTGTGCCAACTCTCGACAAGTAATAGAATTTTAACGGGCTTTGTTGCCGAAAGGAAGATAAAATTGTTGATCCTTTTCAAATTGAAAAGAATATACACAAATATTAGCAAACATGCTTTTTTTTTAAGGGCTGCACCTCTAGTCTATATGAATTTCTAAAAAAACGAACACAATAAAACAAACAAAAAACGAGACTGTAAGCGAGGCGGATCAATGAAAAGCTGCTGACGGCGAGAACCGAGGATAACGTTACCATGTGAAGCACATAGTTCAATTACAGTTGCAGACTTCACGTCAAAAAAGAACCAGAAAGAAGACGATATATACTGCACGTATATTCTGCAGAGAAATAAAACAGTATAAAAAAAAAATTAAACATAGAAAAGGCAGAAGCGGGGGCCGAGACGAAAGTGCGGGGATTTCACGAGGAAAAAGTTAACAAAGTTGACACACGTTTCGCGGTGGGATTGCTTAATCAAACAGCAATGGCTTCAGCCCATGACACACCGAAGAAGTTGGACACGCGCTTCAATCTTTTGTTTTATCTCAACTCTTCCAGCCCATGAAAAACTCATGGCAAAGACGAGAATTCGTGGCTTCGCTGACAAAACTTGGCGACCGTTTTCGTATACAATGATAACGCCGTACAGGCGTCTTGACTACTGATTCCTCCGTCCTTCTTTTTTTTTCCCCTTCCCTTTTGTTTCTTCATTACATTCACCTCTCACTGGTATATAGTGTTAGGCCAAACTATTCCACATGATGCCTTGTCCATGACTTATAGACCTGTGTGCGTAACAATAACATCAAGACTTGTATTGATTAAGGTTGGCTTGTAACTGAAACTTCTGCACGCGTCCATGCGACCGGCTTTCTCGGAACGCAACAAAGACAACACAGCGTAACTACAGAGACAAGGAACGAGAGAGAGAGAGAGGGCGAAACAGGCAGAAAGAGGGGGAGGGGAATGAGAGAGTGAGATGGGGAGTAACAGATATCTTTCATTTCCTCTGGAGATGTAGACTTAGTTTGATATGGACTTTTAAAAAAACCGCCACCGTTACAAACATCCGCAATTTGGTGAGCGTGCCCTCAAGACCCAAATCTCGTATTAGCCCGAGCGACGACGAGGCTGTTCACATTCCATCATAATAGCCATTCTACCTAAAAAGCATCCATCATTCATAAGAATTCATGAATAGGGAAGCACGGTTCAAAGAGATGAGGGCCAATTTCCAACAACTCATAATTCAAAAGAATTTTCTCTTTTCCACTTTTCTGACGATTGAGTCCCTCTTTTTTCTCAATGGTTAAACGTTAAGGGGTGCGCTTGTTACTTTGTCTTCTTTTGTTGCCGGTTAAATGTTTTAACTGATATCTCAACAGCGAATTAAGGAAGATGAAAGGCGTATAGATTTGTACAGCAGAGAAATGGAACCGAGCTCGACTCAGTTGTTATTGTCTCTATACCGGAAATGTTTTTCGTTGTTGGCAATGAAGGACCTTTTTTTTTTTCTTGTTTCGGACGGTTGAATTTTCAGGGATTCACCGACCGGAAAGAAGTCCGCAGACTTCTATCTCTCGTTTTCCTCATTGCGTTATTCTTTAACAAAAAAAAAACGGGGCCAAGACATCTTGACAAACAATTGCTGACCATTAGGCTCTGGCGGCAAGGAAGATGTTGTTCTTTTTATCACAAAACAGCCGAGATATATAGATTACGAGTGGACTTTCCCACGTTCAGTCCGTGACTAAGCTAATCAAACACAACAAACGGACGGAAGGAAAAGTTTCATAAAGCTGCGTATACGATTTCTTTCGCCCATTTGATTTCTATCTTTAATTTCTGTCTATAAGAGATCCCCCCAGACAGAGGCAAGATGACGGTTGTAAATAAGTTTGTTATACTTGTCTCTTATGATTTTTTATGAGACAGTACGTCATCGACCCGACTATATCTTTCCAGCTGTTATAAGTTCTACAACCAAAAACGCGGCTGACAAACAACAGTTATGACGTATAGTCCAACGTTTAGCTTTAACGCATAAGGACAACGGTCCTAAACTATACGGGCAACGCTTACCTGAAAACAAGTAAAGTTTATCTGGGTTTCCAATCACACTCAGATGGACTCATGGAAAAGGTAAAACGGCGATACGCGGACAAGAAAATCATGAGAGATGTACTCGAAGCCGATTTAGGGCAGCCGACAGCACACTATAAAGCAACTATACGTCGGCATCGTAAACAGAAATCCTGCATCTCATTAGTTAAATAAAAAAAATTCTTCCTTCTTTTGTGATTCACGACACGAGGTGAAGCAAAATGAAGGAGAATCGCTTGAGTTATAGATTTCCTATACAAGGACGCATTTGAACATGGTACTTCTTATAACCCACTTGTCAGATAAGTGAACCAACCTGTTTCATACCTGTTTTTTTTTTTCTTCTTCAGCTCTCGAATTCAACTCTATTCGACATTAGTTGGTGACGGTGGATGAAAAAGAATAGCCTGTTTTCTATTTCCACCGCTTCTGTTTAATAACAGAATTAAGTTGCTCTTCTGGTTTGTGTATTATTCAAATTTTCTCAACAGACTCGCTTATAAGGGAAATATATCTAATTATTCAGTGCGCGCACGTTACTTCTCAAATATCAAAGCCATTTGAAAAGCCTAGCACTTGACAAAACTAATGGACCTAATGGGCAGCGTTTTCACGTCATCTCTTGTTATAAGGCTATTTAAAAATCTACTGTGTTTCAAATAAAATTAGCGTCCGTTTTGTGTAGAGATTCTTTACATCCGCGGATACAGAGTACACGCTTTACAAAAGAGGGCTTACACATTGTTGACCTGACCTCAGACAAACGCAGTGTTCTGTTTCCAGAATGTACTTTGCGACCGAGTGTTTGCACAACTGAACGACGAACTACTTGTACCGTGAAGAAAAACAAAATCTTAACCCGTCGTTGTGTAATTGCTTAAGTTTAAGGAGATTACATATGCTCTTTGGAAAGCAGATGTGATTAGAAATTTTTCGTTACAATGACATATTACACTCGACACATTACTTATTGCATGGATTTATATTAACCTCTCGAATCCTGTAATTTTGGATTGGTTTTTGCTGTCGATGGTTTTGTGTGGTTAAACCTGATGATGTTCGAACTCTTATAGTTTTACTACATATCTTTTGTATGCTCGATTCTTATGGTAATTTGTTATTTCATTAGCCAAGCATCGACTATGTGTTGTTACTGCCTAACAATGTCCGTGAAAAGAAATCTTTCGTCGGCCAATAAAGTTGCGGTGTCATCTGAAACAGTCATCCGAATTCCTAACGTTCGTGTTTCTTTCTCATACAGTTTGAACACGGAACGACATCTAGCAGTTTCTACTGGAGTCGAGATTCAAACCGAAAGGCACCGAAAATAGAAAAGCAGAGGAGCTGGCAAAAGGAAGTGAAATGAACAATTAAGTTTAAGTTGTATTCAGCTCCACAAATAAATATAGATCGTTCATATATTACCGTATACATAACGGCAAAAAAAAATTTCAAAATCGATTGAGATTTGGGCAATGTTATAAGTTATGGTCCTCAAAGCAGATTATGCAAAAGAAAGAGAAACATTTAAAGTTAAAGATCACTCGAGTACGTTTAAATAGAGCGCAGGACTTTGAATACAAGGAGAGCACAGTTCGAGTAATCGTTCGTTGACTGCCTTCATTGTGTTCCGCTGATTGGGTTGTGTTTGCCAGCAACTCAGCATCAATTGGTACGCATCGGGTGGCGTGGCCAAAGGACACTTGAACCGTAACACATCCAACATCAAGTACTTTCATTAAACAGACAAAGTCAACTCATAATTACTTACCGGTAGTACGTGGCCTCCAGTGACTTGCTGGATAACCTGTAAATAGCGAAGCATATCATGTTTACAGTTGTAAACACTATGTTCTCACCATTTATACGAGCTTCCATATGGCTGCTTAAAGCTATAGGGGAATGCTTTACCTCTTGATTGGAATAGCCGTACCATGGCTGTTTGCCAAATGAGAAGATTTCCCAAAGCACCACGCCAAACGACCAAACATCCGATTCCGACGTGAATTTGCGATACATAATACTCTCTGGAGGCATCCAGCGCACTGGAAGTAAAGTGTGCCCACCGACCTTGGAAAACGTATCAATTTGTTATTCTGACATACCGCTGACAATTTTTCTCTCCGGCTTTAACGTTGTAAGAACAACTTACACGATAGTAATCGGAACTGTAAATATCCCTGGACATGCCGAAATCGCCTATTTTTACCACGAGATTTCTACCCACTAGGCAATTGCGTGTGGCCAAGTCTCTGTGTACGTAGTGCTGTAAATCAACGAAAGAAACGGCATTAATATCCTTCGTCAGTTCATCCAGTCCGCTGAAGCGATTGGCTCCGTGCGACGTATTGAAGGATTATTACCATGGACGCGAGATATTCCATCCCCTGTGAAATATCTCTTGCCATTTGAAGCAGAGTTAGCAAGCTAAGCTTCTCGGGTGGGTCAACACCGCTGTCTTCGACGGGGTGAGCCGAAATATTGATGCACGTTGGATCGTGACGTGCCTCCAAAAGGTGGGCGTCCGGCCCGCGCATCCTGTCATCAGTAAGTAAGACATATAAGATACACGATAAATATTCATTTGACACTAGAAATCTCGGACAGCTGAAAGCTAGGCCATGGCTATATACAGCTGCAAATTGATTTGAATTATTCAAAGCGATATATACCGTAAAAATTGGTTCAAGTCTCCATTTTCCATGTATTCGAAGACCATCTTCCAAGGCTTTTCATCGACGCAAGCTCCGTGAAATTGGACGATGTTCTTGTGAGTCAAAGCCGCGAGTAGATCAGCTTCCCGGTCAAATTCTTTGATGGATTCGTCTCCGCAAAATTTGAGGACTTTGACCTGTGCGTAAAAACGGATTGTATTTTGTGTTCCAAATTTTTTTGCTGAAGAAAAAGGATCGTAAACACGGATATACTGCGTCATTATTTTCCCAAATGTTGTGTTGTTATTTGCCATGTGGTAATACTTGTTTTTCCTGGAACCACGAGCGTACTTACAGCAACAAGGAACTTCCCAGCTTCCGCGTTTTCCGTGGGACAGTACGTCGACAAGTGAACTTTTCCGAAAACACCTTCGCCCAAGTCCTTGAGTGAATGCAAACACGACGATGCAATGACTTTGTACTCGGGTTTTCTATTCTGTAAGAGTAGTGGCATAGAGACTGGGTCCCTATCTTCTTTCGAATCGTTAGTTGAAGACGAATGATGCGCTTCGTAGTGAGGATTTTCTGTCATTGTCGAGTGAACTGGAATCGTCTCTCTTCGGAAAACTGTCGCACTTGTTGGGCTGTTTTGCTCCGTCACATTGCGTCGCCTGTAATAACAGTCCGGACATTCATTTCCATACTATTAGAGAACGATCGATAGTCGATACGAGCGCAAATGAGATTGGTTGAACATTCTTTGTAAGCTACTTACCCCGACAATAAATTCAGGAGATAAAACATTTTACTATACTGTCCCATTTCATTGTCACGAAGAGGAATTTTCTTGCACAATCGAATTTTCATCCAGATAATTAGCAAAGAAATGATGGTGAGGCCCATGATGAAAGTGATGGTCACCATGGCAATTCTAATCTGTAATTGTTCATTAATTTTTTAGCCTTAGTTCTTGATTCATTCATAATATCATTTCTCTTTACCGTGTGAGATTGATGCTCCCGAATGTCGTCCTCTGAAGAAGACGTCTCCTTGGATTTTACATTTGAATGGGGCACATCAATTGTAGGTGGAACTGGTAAGAAAGGCGGAGGTAGATGTGGGGGCAAACCAGGTATCGCAGAGTCAAAGTTGGCAAACTGCACCGAAGATGCGCTCTGTTGCTGGTGGAAGCGAACTACCGCCGTTTGACTGGCAGAGCCATGCACATTGGAAACGGAAAGGGTGTAGTTGCCTTCTCTGTCGAAACCCGTTGTTTCAAATGTCAAACAACCTGTAGAAGATACGTTACACTATTAAGAATAACAGCTGCATATAGTACATCGAAGAGAAACATCCGCATTCCTTTTCACCTCTCAACGGGCTATCGGACACGTCTGTAATATCGTTTGAATACAGCAGCTTCTCGTTGTTGAAGAACCACGTTCGATTCGGTGTTGGATAGCCTTTGATCTCGTAGTAGATGCACCAGTGAAACTGCTGACGTTTCTCAAATTTCACGATAATCGGAGGCGCTTAAAAAAAGGAATGACAATTAAAAATAAGGCAACAGTTTTGCCATAGAAATCGTGAATGGAAAAAATATTTTTTGTTCTGGTGCTTACAGTTCACAATGAGGACAAAATCACGAGACACTCTGCCAACAACATTTTCCGCCGAACAGGTAACAATACCCATATCATCTCCTTGAACGTTTTCTATTGCCAACGATTGCTTCGATCCTGAATCGGTGAGCTTAACTCTAGACAAAAGGTGGCCCGTGTTCCACGTAACCTATTCACGTTCAAATGAAAAAAAAGGGATTCAGAGAGAAAAACATTTTACGTGGCCTTCGTCTATAGAAGAAGACTATAGTATAAACCTTTTGCTAGTCATAGATAGATTACTTTGAACATTGTACCTTCGGTGGTGGTTTTCCCACAGCTGTACATCCAACGGCGAAAGAATCTGTCTCGTTCAGTTGAATGTCGCTCTTGTTCAGGAAGATTTCAGGGACATCTGTATAAGAAATAGTGACCATTATGAACTCCAATCTTTACACAAAGTCCACAATGGAGGAATTATAGGGACAAAAGCGAACTCGAATCATCAACAGTTTGGCAAAGCCCGATTTTTATCTCTACTTTATAAGGATAATTCTACTTTCCTGCTGGCAGAGATATAAATATATGCCACTGACGAACAACTATAAAAGGCAGCTTTGCACATTTTTATCCATGTTATTTTGAGAATGCTGCAGATTGGACGGGAATAATACGTGGCTACATTCGCAAGACGTACCCAAAACACTTACCACACTCGGTGAAAGTGAATTCTAGTAGGGGGTGAAGTTTACCATCAGCGTCATTACACGTAAGGTTTTGAAGGGAGAAGGATACGATTCGAGGCCACTGTGACCCAAACGAAGTTTTAGGTTCAACAAAATTTCGGATGGTTTCCGGAATCCATTTATTTTCGCATGCGCAAATCAAGGAGTTTTTGTCTAGATTTCTAATGGAAAAACACACAGTTAAGTGGAACTCTTTCCTCATGCACAGCAGCAGTACACAGTAAAATCCTTTGAACCCCTCAGCCAACTTACATTTCTGGGCTTTTTAGTGAACTAAATAATGTCCATGGAATAACAGTCAGCTGGTTGTTCCTGAAATTTCTTGAAAACAAAAATGAGAGACAGTTGTACTAGGGCCGCAGAAGAATTCCGAGAATGTTGATCACTGATTCAGACTTACATTTTGTTCAAGTGTGGATTCATTTCAAACGCGTCTGGGCTGATGTACCGAAGGCCAGAATCAACGATTGCGCTATAGACGTTTCAAAATAAATTTTTTAACTATCAACGGCGGCGAGACTAGTAGTTTAACAGTATTTGCTCACAGTTCCTTCAGTTGAGCGTAATGATGCAAAGCCTTCTTCTCGAGAGACGTTAGGTTCATCTGGTTCCGAATGTATCTGTACAAAAGGATAAGAACAATCTTTTCAAATAAACAGGCACATACCAATGTCGGCAGTCCGCAGTATATTGCGTTGCCTGTACAACAGTTAATGGTAGGCACCACGCACCGATGAAAAAGATATGATTATGTTTTCGAAGAATTTTGTCTCCATGACGGGCGATATACGCAGATAGGTATAGATACTTCTATAACAACTTATTTACGGAAAGCGTACTAAAGATTATGTTTTAAACAGAAGAATAAAGTTTCTTATCGGAAAACAGATACGGAGTGCAAACTTACATGGATGTAACATTTAATTGCCCGGACAGGTTCACGTCGTCGTTGAAAAAAGGAGAAATTGAACCTGCTTCCTCGCAAGTAATTGACGTAGACGTACACCAACAAAGTTTACATGTGTCGGATGTAACCATGAAACAATTGATAAACATTGCGACCAACCGAATGACAAATCTAAGAGATTTCATATTCGTTTCGATGTTCTAGAGCGCTTACACGGAAATGCAGTGTCCTCGAGACGACTATATCACCACCGCTATCCTTGTCCCAGTGCACGCGAGTGATTGATCGGCTAGCTTTATATGTTCCGGGTAGTGTATGACCGTATGTACCCACTGTGCCCTATTTCTATTGAACAAATGCCTCGAGACACATGGAAGTGCACGTATATATAAGTTGAGTTTGGACGAGACTCTCCACATATATACTTGGCCGGAAGCTGAGATTCATCTGTCAAAGGAACCATATATTGCCCTCTATGATTTCGCATCGGTGATTTTATACAGGATAAACGATTCGAGTTAGAGCCCCTTGAGAAAAGAAAACGAACTGTTTATACATAACACTTTATGCGTCACTCGGTGTTGGCACTTTGGCTTCTAAATTGAACACGGATACGCAAACGAGCAGCTAATAACTGAAGATCTTTTTCTTGAAGAACGAAGGTTTAATTTTTCGTTATATATAGTATTATATAGAAACTTACGAGTTTTTTGCAAATGTTTTAATTGGTTTCGTTCACGCCGTTCAAAGTAATTGACACGGGAAATACGATTAAGGTAAACAATAGCTAAGTTTTATTTTGCTCTTTCCATTTTTTAGTTTAACTCTTTTTTTCTTGCTTACTTCTTTCCGCTGACACACCTTTTCTGTTTTTACTTAAATAACTAACACGTTCTAAAGTAGCATGCGCATCATGCGCTTCATGAGCTTTTATTTATACGGGTGATTCAGTCTAGGGCTGAATAAGCCAACATCACAAGAGGAGAAGCGTACGTCTTAAGCATGAAACTAGTTTAGGGTACTATTCACAAAATTGCGTGTCAACTTAAGTTTCATCACCAATCTTTTTTGTAGCGTAACCAAGGAAGGTGCACTTATTACCCTACATCCCATCATGACAATTTGTATGTATGAATATGTGCGCATGTCGAACAAGTTTAAAACTGTCGATGGTAGCTAAACTTTTTAAATCGTTCCATCATGCAGGTTGGAACTGTTGACATCTCTCGCCAGCAAGTGGGACTACAACGAGACGAGCAAAAAATCCAACACCAAAAAGGAACGGAATTTGAATGTGATGGGCGAGCAGAGCAGGAAAGTTAGGTATGCTGCTGTGAAATGCTAATAATAACTCTTTATGATGTTCTATAATAACGAACAAAGCGAGCCACACTGATTACACAGGAGGAATTCCACAGGGGGTATACCATGATAGAACTAGCTATATGTATGAGTTTCCACTACAAGGAAATAATTAAATTAAAACTGGAGAATATTCACAGATGCAATCATAACTGCTCAACTTTTTTTAAAATACTGCTTTACAAGTTAGTTACATAAGATCGTCTTTTATAATTTTTTTTAAAGAAAAGACGATGGAGCGATGAAATAAAAAGCAACGACATTTTTTCGTGATTTTTAAAAGAAAGTCGTCGTCACATTTCATTAAACAGGCTCTTGAACATATATACAATTCTGGATACGTATATAGAACGTCTGAACATATAGGCTTTATATAAGCAATAAATAACGTTTCGGTTGTGCACACGAGACAAGTTAGCTCGGCCTATATATGCCCTATATACCATAGGATTTATGTTTAGTGTGCAGTAGCAGGTCCTTCGTGTAGGCTACTATAGTACACACTATCATTAAGCTGATTCCTTGCCTAAAGCTTATTATTAGACTACGTTCTCCGTGTTCGATTTCTGTGGTCTTTTTTAATTATCTGCCAAAATTTCGTTATACTGTGGAAGTCAATATGATTGACATATTGAAAAAGTAAATCAAGTCAGCCCTGTTTCCATTGAACTCAATATTTAGGAAACGAAGCTGAGGCTATCAAATTCTATCATAAGCATCGATCAAAGACCAAATGCGTCACTAGTCGACGACAATGCTTTTTTTGCTTAATTGGATTATACAACTTATTAGGTGAAAATGAACGTCAGCATTGCACTCATTTAGGAGAGAAAACCTTAGTCCCTTGTGTATAGCCTACGTTATACTTCTTATTTACATTATAGCGGCTACGCGGGGTATAAAAGAAACGAAAGAAAATGATTGTATAGTTTATTGAATTAAGTTATTGTCTTATTCAATTATAGTTGTGAAAATCTCCTTTTGGTACAACTCTGTTATAGACTAGTTTATTTTGCCTTTCGTTCGTAAATGTAGCTAGACTACATTCGTTTGTCTGTGCGTGTTTTTCAAAACTTAACGTCCCCAAGAAAACAATTTGGTATGGGTAGTTTCCCATATGTTTGTTTGCAGATCGTGAATGCCGATGCCCTTGTGTTCCTATAGGAAATTCTCTTTCTCGTACAGCAGCTAACCTACATAAGCATGTTTCAACGACAATCCCTTGTTGTTCCGTTGCGCTCACTGAGCGTAAAACACATAAAGCAACAATCGCCTTGAACGAAATTTGCGCAGATTTTCTCCAGCCCATATAAAGGATTTGAAGCTGTCAAAACGTATTGTCCCAGAACTGCTCTTGTGCTTCTATACAGAACATTACCAGTTAGGCTACTGTGTTCTTGTCTAATACAAAAGCTTTGTTGCTACTAAAACACTTGTATTCAATGCTAGAGTTCTATTGATATTTGTGCATGTTAGGTGGAAGCGTCAATGTTATCGCGTGATAATGTAACTAAGATATGCATATCAGTACGGGTATATATGAGTGTTATACTTAGTTGTCTAATATAAGATACAAATCGATTAATTTGTATGCAGTATAGCGCATTTTGCCTCACTTGTGTACATGCTAGCGGGCTTGACTGCTGTAAGTGTGTATGGGGATTAAATTTCCGTTTGTTTACTTTCGATCTACGACGTTTCCGAGGAAAACCCAATCAACAGGTGTGCTATAGGTAAAACGGTCAAGGCAAACCAAAATAAACTCGATATCTTTAAATAGCACCATTTGATAAATCAATAAGGAATTTGCATACTTTAACTAGATAGGTTACACCATCATCTTCTATATAGATGTAGTCTAACAAACAGAACTGAAACGAGACACTTGTTTATTGCGTTATAGATTAAAATGGCTATAGTTGGGTAATATAATCAATAAGTAACATGCAAAATAGATTTTATTCATCTATAACCGTATATAAGTTAGAGGTTCATTGCCGTTATTTGCGACAAAACTATAGGAAATACTTAAATGATGCCAGCATATTTTGTGTGTCTACATAAAGGCCTTACAGCGGAGCCGTAACGCACCATATAATGTCTCATTAACAAGAAATCAAAAGGTTAAAGAAAACCCGTAGAAACTGATTTCCTCTCTGGCGGCCAGGATGTCAGTGCAGCACCAAACAGCCAAAATTAATTAGCAAAACCTTCATACGTAGCCATAAATTCACCTACACTGATGGTGATCTTTAACCGTGAGCTTATCGCATATCAGACAAAAATAGATTATTCCATCTTCCATGACAAAAAGGGTTGTCTGTCAATATAAGGTTGCGTGAAACCATGGGGCTTGCTGATGGGGGGCGGAGAGGGAGAGACAACAATTTCACGTTGTGTTTCCCATGGAATCAGGTAACACAATCAACTACATTTAACAAACGAGGTCCCATTCGCCTTAGTATTTTAGTAAATTCCCAATACAACAACCTTAAATTCGTATAGGATCAAGTGGTCATTATCTCTATACTATCCGACTAACAATCAATAGAATAAGGTCTTTGAAAATGTCAAAGACTTACTTACGAAAAAAAGGCGACTGACATGAATTATCTTCCTTTGCATTCTCATAATCAAAAGCTTTATTTTGTGTGGCCTTATATAGCCTATATCCCTTGCTTTTGTATACAGAATTTGTGCGTATATGTTATGTGTTAAATTTACAGCAATTGAAAGGGGAAAAGGTCTTTTCTTTTGCAACTATATATAGTTGCTCTATAGAGCAAGATTTAAATAAACAACAACTCGAGTGCTAACCCAGGAGTTCCTGTATGAAAAATGTCGACTACCTGTAAGGATTCTATATAGTCTACATAAGAGCTGTAGATGTAGATATAGACTAAGTATTTCCATGGATACTAGGCTTATATGATGGGCATGTTCGATTGCACACTGCCCCAGCCGTTTATATTGCTATAACTACCATGTTTTGTTGTATGGGGCTTATATAGAACCTATAAAATTTTGTTGGAAACAATATATAGCTTTGCCTCATATACACCACTAAGTCCGTTGCAGCCTGCATGATGTGCGTCAGTTTTAAGCCTTCATGTTTGTGGCTAGCTATATATCGTTACACCGCCACTGGAATATTTTTTGTACTTGAGGGGGCGCTTAAACCCATGTAAAGCTTCCACAGGAAAAATCTGAATTTAAAACAAACATGTTTGTATATATAGGGACAGAGCGGAAAACTATTATTAGGCATACATCATGTATTGTGAGCAGAATTGAAAAAATGCTGAGATTAGGATTGCTCTCTTTATTCTGATCTGAGCTTGGAGTTGCTCTTCTTATTCTTCTAATACACGTATCTCATTAGGCTACGCATATGACGGGTTCGAAATAAATTGGGGTATTTTGCTTAAGCTGCCGCAAATTCTTTTTTTACTAACATGCACTAGAACACTAAGAAAATTTGCGTTGACTAATGCGATTGTCTTTGATGCGTTCTCCAGCTGTCATCTGGATCTGACAGACTGATCTATACTACATGTCACCAAGAGCATGCAACAACATTTAATTTTCAACACTGCCACAATAAATATACTTACATAGCTTGAAACTTGCTTTTTTGGTAGCCAAACGTCGTGATGTCAAAGATGCTTTCTAACGTGTCTCTTGCTTCACACATGATGAAATGATTTTCTTCGCAGTGACACGATCCACAACTCGACTGATCGTACTCGACTTCATCCAAGTGATATTCTAAAAGAGTTGGAGGTTCCTGAAGGTGCTGAGACATTTGGGATGATATTGTTACTAGACCGAAGAGATAGAAAGCTAACCGAAGAAAAACAACTGCCATTGTTCCAGGCTTCAGTTAAAAGCCTTTCGAAAAATCGCTACGATTTTTTAGCTTCTTTTTCAACGTTTCACTAATGTCATTCCATCAAATATCAACACATTGCCTCTTATAGTTGATTTTCTTTTGTCGTTTTTCGCCCCAAAATTTAAAACCAATAAATGATGTCGGGCTGTAAAAAAAGACGGATCAGTGACCTCACGACGAACACGTTCAGGATTAATGACTTGGAAGTGTATTGGGAAGTAGGTGGAAGCCAACTGAGTGTTGAGGGGACAGAATGGGCTTCTATGTTTCTTTATAGAATGCGCCTCCGAACTTGCGCACTAAGTTTCATTGTATAAACTTGCGAAATGTCTGCTGGTGTGATACATTGCTCTTTCATCTCCAGTTTGTGGTTTACTTCGTATATACCAATAGGATGTCTATTATTCTGCAAAAGGACAGAGAATGTGTTGTGAAAATTGTTAGCGTATGTAGGGCACCATACTGAGAGTAAATAGCCGAAAAACTTTCTTGGTTGCATATTGATACTTTTTGCGCGTTTGGGCCGTGGCCTATAGGAACGGCTATCGGGCTATATCCAATACATCCAAAACTTTTTACGCTGCATGCAATTAAACTTTTAAAAGTAGTTAGTAATTGGATTATATAGTGTACAAGCGTAAACTTTTCTTTTTAAAAAATAGTTTTGGCAATTATATCAAATAAGATCTTTTAGTGTAGTTTCATCTGCACATACGCTAAAAATATTAGATTTTTTTATAGAAGAAGAATTTAACTCGTATCGTATTCACATGCCCGTCCGCAGGACAAAACACAAAATTGCACTGGCAACTTAATTGACAGCTGAATTCAGGGAATAGGGAATATCATGGCAACGATAAGTCACCTAAAAAATAAGGTTTGCATAGGCAATCGAATAAATAAAACGCTTGATTTGTATAGTGCTGCTTGATTCCAGGAAAAATCCATTGCTGTGTTGTTTGTTATACGGAGTATACCTATAATGCTAATTTGTTTTGTTTAATATTTTTTAAAATTTCTATCCTGTGAAGGTCCTCGGCTGGTGAATGAAATAAAACAATGGTATAAGACTGATAGGTCTCCGAATAGTGCAGATGGCTTGTGCATATAGTCTGTTATTGGTCAACAGAATATTCATTATTGAGAGCATAAAAGCAAAGTACTACACTGCTGGCAAGTAGTTTCTTTTTTTAAATCAATGGTAGCCCTACCACAGATGTCAGGCTTTTATTAAGAAAAAGCGTTATACATTGTACGTTGCAAGTGGAATCAGTTCTATATAATATGACGTGCCGTGGGAGGGACCATGGCAAAGCTATCTAATAAATCTCTAACGGCTAAATGTTTTATACTGGCACGTCTTTTTTATCGTTTCGTCTAGAAACCGGCTTTAATTTAATTGTTGAAGCATGGCTTTAGCACCGCAGTCTTATTTTCACTTTTTCGCGCACGGAAAGCAACATCCTATTTGTTTTATTTTTTTTTTATATCTTTGGGTTTATTCTTTATAGTTATTGATTTCTGCGGGGGGGGGGGGACCGTTTGGCGGAAACAGTACAGTCAACTGTTGTAAAAAGGTTTTGAAACTATACCAATGTTTTATTTTTCGCCTGCGATTTATATATTGCGTACCTACTCTATGATGAATATTATGGTGTAGAAATACGTTGGCGTATATATACCCTCCTTTATCCGACGAGCCTGTTTAAACAAGTGACAGCTGCTCAGAATATTGATGAGTCGACAAATTGCTATATGACCGTATATATGATGATAAAAAATGAAAAACATGAGATTAGATAAAGCACTTTAGCATCAAGAGAAGTGAAACCAGGGTGTATTACGTTTACTCGATTGCGTACACAATTTAAAAAGTAAAAAAAGAAAATTACAAGTTTAGAACCCAACCTTGTACCCTTATACGTAAAATTAATGTCATCGACCAATGTCATCGAAGTAAAATGGTGATTGCATGGATTCCCGATGACCTTTTCTTGAATAGACTACCTTGATCAAGACCACCGAAGCTCTACAAGACGTCGTTAAACATTCATTTGTTTTACAGACGAAGCTCTAACTTCTATACTCTGTCTATAAAGAAAAAACAATATAGTCTAATTCCGACTGCTATAGAGCTCAAAAGTTCACCAAGTTAATACTATTTGCCCGTGCTGAGAGGGATGGAGATCACCTTCATCTGGATAGCGATGTTCGCACGTCATTGACTTACTGCAAGTGCAAGTGTTATGTGTACCCAAAATCGTATACACAGCAGTTATTACTTTCCAAAAAGTCACCAGAGCTTGTTCACAGTGATATAGACAGCGAGGATGAAAGCGAAAAATAATTACAATGCACCACTATGTCAGTTAACCGTTCGGACCATTCGACTGTTGGCTTCCAACTGTGATCCTTGGTGGAGGTAATCAGCAACTGTTGAGCGAAAACAGCTGGACGTGTTCTTTTGTTGAACCTACGTATAGACAAGACAATTGCGAGAACTCGTGCTTCGACCCGCACATGCAACGCGATTGACACGTGAACTACGGAATAACTAATTACTGTAGCCTAATCCTACTCTTAAAGAGATCCAAGTACATTAAATGTCTTACATCTTCCTCTTCAAAAGCGATTCTGAGAATAAGCATCCTTGTTGCAATTTTTGAAGCATTACAAAGTGGGACTATATTGGGTAAATATGTTTCAAATACTGTTTAAAATAACATACAAACATAGTCTACGTAGCCTATTGTGCACATCCGTAGGAGGTTTGGCTCCCACTCACGCAAAGTTTGCATCGCAATAGCTGGTGGATGGGAGTCATGAGAGGCCTTGCGGGTATCCCGACAGCAGATGCAGGATTTCCCGAATCACTGGTATGAATGGGATTTAACATCAGTCAGAGTCACGAAGCCTAATTAACTGGGGCTCTACTATTCAACCAATTATTTCAGAAGCAGCTGGTTAGCCATTATCACAAACCTCATATATCTATGCCCCAACCATGTTCCACAGCAATTGGCGTTTGCAAACTCCGCCGTCCGTCACAGTGACAATTCCGGGTCTTGCTGATGGATACAAACCACAAAAAAAAACATCCGTACATGCTGGGGATTAGACGATGGAAAATGTTCTTATAGATAAAGCTGCTATAAGCGAACAGAATAACATACAAATCACATTTCGGTGAACACATTTTTATTTGTAAATTTATATTTCTATTTTCAGGCTAGAGATGTATATAGAACTGCTGTAGCTATGTATTTTTATTTGGTTACTGAAGCAGAATTTTATTTATGCAACGAAAGGGAAAAACCAAATTGAAAAGGGTTTGAAAATACCGACATGCGAAAACTGCTGTGTTGGCAAGCCACCATGATTACATTTTGGTGATGACGAAAGTATACGCGAATAATCGTATTCTGTAGTCTATTTGGGGCCAGCATGTACAACGTACAGTTGGCGATGGCAAGTGCGTGTGTTCTCTTTTCTTGATGTAAGTGACTCTGCCACACTTCATGACGCTGTTGATAATTTATAAATTAATTTCTGGATGGATTCTGTCTAGTCTGCGATATAGGCGCTAAAAATGCAATAACTGTGCTCGTAAAAAATTACGTGTAATAGCTAGCTACAGAAACTAGTCAACAGGGCATTTCAGCGAGCTTACCGAATGCTATAAGGTTTGATGATATCGCTAGAGCTGTACCATCTAGTAACTACTTATGACGGGTCAATAAAAGAGTGTTGAAGTTGATAATCAATAGAGTAGACTTGTAGCAAAGAAAACCTGATCTTATGCGTTGTTGGTTATTATACGCGACAGTATTATTTGTAATCGGAACTCCTAGGGCGCTAGCCAAAGAGGTACATGCATGAGTTCACTGATAGAAGCTTATAAAAGTGTTGTTACGCAATTTTTCTCTTTTTTTTGCTTCTGCTTTTGAAGAGCTATGCATCTCTGGAGCTTATATATTTGTACCAGGTCTACATGAAATTACGCAAAGGGTTTCTGAACGGCTTTTTTTTATTTGCCTGTATGGGGGGGGGGGCTTTTAGTTGTCGATAGCCTTACTAGGTGGCTGCTGATGGTTTTTCTTGGCTTTTTTCATGAAAAATGGTATAGTCTATGGTGTATACTTCATGATGGAGTGGCCATATCAAACGAGTAGCATCTCCAGCGACATCTAAAAGACCGAAAAGTACGATTTCTTCTGAAAAATAACTTAACAACTTGAACATACCACTTGAACAAAAAGCTCATTAAAAAATTATGTTACCTAATTGTTAAGGAACCAAATAGAACAGTGTCATTATATCCCTCGTTATTCACACACTAATGTGTTATTGCATAAAAGAGCAAAGATTTACACGGGAACAGTGAAGATGTGCTATAGCGCATCCGTACTGTCTATAGGTTCCTAATAAAAGATGACTCATCTCGAATTTAAATTATTACAAACAAACGATTATCGCACGGGTTAACAGCATGCCTTTTCATGAGTTCGCCGAAATCCACAAATTAGCATGGCATTGGCCTGCTTTGACTCCCCCTGCTTGTGCCTTCAATATAATGAGACGATGGCCAGCGTCTGCGGTGGTCCGACAGCGACTCTATTGTGCTAACAAGTCGCATCGGTCATTATTCCTGGAACAAGAAACTTGCTAGAAAGTATTTCGTCAGCATTAACTTCAAAGAATTTCCTTCTTCTTTATCCCATTTGTTTGTCGCTGTTGCATTCTTCGGACTTTTCTTTCTTCACGCCCAATTTGTTGCTTAGTGGTGGGTCGTTTATTTTCTTTGAAAGATTAAGCACACACATATAAGTTTACTTAAATTTCATTATACGGCCTGTGTGTTTTTGTTTTCGTTTTTACAGCCAGCAATATTTAAACGGAAACATGACGCAACCAACCTTTCAGTACATTCTCTATAGGAAAAGTACACCTGGCTAGTTGGAGCTAAATTTGCACGTTCACAGGTAAAACCTCTATGACAATTCCGCAGCTAACTTGTTTACCAATGCATCTTCTAGCAAGTGCATATGAATCTCACCAGGTGTCAGACAGGCTCTCCTTCTTTTGAAAATGCAAACATCTGGAAAAAACACCTTTTTTTTCTAATCCTTAAGAATTGGGAAGTTTAAAACACAAACAAAAACATGTAGCAAAACAAATGTTTGACAAGATACAAGTTATGCGGATGAAAACGCCACGCCTCAGTTAGTTTATTCCGGCACCTATAACTGTATATATGTAACTGAAGAAAACGCTCTACAAACATAAATAATTGAAAATGTCGTCCTGTTTGGTCAACACCCTCCTCGAATTCATGATTTGTAGGCTGAAAAAGAAACAACATAGAGAACGAGGAATGAGAGAAAAATATGTTTGAAGTCTTCGTGGAAAATATAATAATGTGCACATGTAAATTTTGCCTAATAAAAATGTGTATCGTTATTTCATTTCATCATCCGCAACCGCACGCGCAGTCGTCAAGAAACATCACACGACACACAAGAATTTTTCCGTAATGGATTCAAAATGTATTTGCGCGTCATAATTTCAAATAAAATTCTTTTTTTTTAACTAACACCTCGCAAAAGAAACGGGGAACACAGATATCCATAATACTATAGCAACAACAAAGAAATTCCCAATATTCCATCTGTGGTATAGACTGCGCATGTCAAAGATGTCGTCGGAAAAAAGAAAAGTGCTGCTCGTACTACATACCGCATCAAGAGAAATGCCGCATCCGATGTACTTTGGCTGATAGCAGCTACCACAATGGAAAGAATGGAACAAGACCTCGAAGAATGTGAAGAGGTGTTGTCAATCACACGACCCTATGTGCTCCCTGACTGCCTGTGAGGTCTCCATTAAGTCTATGCCAATCACAAAACTTTTGAGCTCTTCATATATATGAGCGCACGGGAAGCGGCTTCGCTCCATCACGTAGAAACTGTGAAAGACGTGGGATGTAGCACTTCGTAAATAGTTTCTGGGACGATCTGAAAGAATAATATAATAGAAAGAAATATTAGTTTTACCAGGCAGTTACATCGAAAGAGAACGAGTTTTTCTTCTCCAAATTTTAAACTAACCAATTCCTATTCATAACGTGATATGTTATACATTTTAAATATATATACGGATGCAGAGGCTTATCATTTATAAATCAGTTTGAAACACGCGCCCCGCCCGGTATGTGCGTTGTGATTTTTTTTTCTTTTCTTCTCTTTTTTTTACAGGGGCGGACTGCCAGGTGTTTCCAGCCACTAGCTAGCTCCCAGCTGACGGAATATTCAATAACAGTCACCATAAATAAAATAAAAATCTGAGATTTTCAAGAGAGTCTGGGCTAGAGAATTCATTGTTTGAAAATTCGATTTCAGACGATGTATCCATGACACAAATAAATATTTTCTCGGCATGTGCCTTGCATAATAGGAAAGCCATAGGCAAGAAAGATTTCATCCTCGAAATGAATGTGACATAAAGGAATGACACAGCAATCGCCATTTACATAAATAGAAGCCGTGTAAGCGATCCGTTTGCCTTTGCGATGTGAAATGTAGATGAATGTTAATCGCCAGTCTTGACGATTCCATTTGTATCCTTAAAAAGTTACAGTTGTATGCACAGTTTGTCGTTTCAAAATGTTTAATCAACATGAAATGATCGATGCAGTGTGGAGAATTGAGACAGAAGCTCCGAATGTGACATCATTACTACCTGAATTCACGAACAGATAGAGAAAAATGAACAACAATAACAACAAAAAAACGTAGAAGAAATACAATCGAGTTGGATTGAAGCAATCACGCAAATGTGCGTTTAAGTCACGAGGAAATACATGTTTCGTGCATCCACATGTGAAAACCGCATCTATTCCAATCTCTCCTGAGGGGCGGCGAGTTATCAAATCGATGCATTAGTCCCGCCGAGCTGTGCACCAGTCCTAGTTTTCACGCAGCATTTGCCTTTTTTTATCTCTTTTCTTATTAAAATCAAAAGATTTCGCGCATATGACTGTTGCCTACTGTCATTTTCCATACGCAACGCGCTCACGCAGCAGCTTCATGCCTTATACCTTCTAGCGGTTTCCATCCATACGGAGAACAACTTTGTTCTATTATGGAAAAGATTTCAAACCAAACTTTGCTATGTGAACGGCATTTGTTTAACAGTTGTACATCGTGAGCATGACAACCGGAACTAGTAAAAGGCACCAGATGTTGACCGGAGCATGGGCATCTATGAACGAAAGTTAAACGAAAGCAATTATACGAAATAAAGGTTAAAAGTTTCTACGAATGCCAGAGTGAATGGAAAATGTATTATAGGGACGAGTTCAAGAGGAAATGAAAGTGAAAGCATCTATACACGTAATCTTTCGTGCATGGTTGCAGTAGAACGGCTGTTAGATGCTCACAACAAAACAAAACATGCCGCGTTAGAGCAGATTGCTACCAAGCTGCTCAATTAAAGGTGTTGGGAGGCGGTGACCGTCTTTCTCTACAATGTTGTTCCCGCACTCACACAGAGACACCTTTATTTTCATTCATTACAGATTGTGGGGCAGGTCGGTAAGTTGGTGGGTGGAAGAAATGAGACAAAGACCAGCAATGAGAGTATATACAAAGAAAGCGCATAGGCATTTGAATCGAGAAAATGACTCTTTAAGTGGATTGTAGGAGGAGTCGGAAGACACGATTGAAAAAAAAAAAATCATAATAATAATTTTAAGAGCGGGGTAAAAAGAAAGAGTTACCTTTGGGCTTTGTATGCTGCAAGAAATTCATGTAATGGAACACGGCGGTCTCTTTGCTGCTAGAACCCAGCGAATTAATCATAGCAAGGAAATGGGATTTTCATTCCTATTTCGATGGGTCAGCTATGCATGTGCAGATGGGCCTGTATACAGAATCATCAGCAAGGCTTAATTACGTCAAAAACAACAGCAGTTTCAGGCCTCGTTTTGCTTTTTCTATTGTTGTTTAAATGTTTGTCCCCGCGTAGATTCATAATACACAGCATATACGCAGCAGGTATATACATTTAAACACTCACTGAAAAAACTACTAAATTAGACTTTAGCGAAGGTAAAACAAAAACACAAAAAGCTATTAAAGAAATCAAAAGTGAAAACAAAAAAGAGGCAATAACGGGGAAGTTATACGATTGTTGCCGCCAAGAAAAGTTGAACGAGTAGAAAATACAATCCCAAAAGAAAGGCTGTACTTTGAATCCAATTTCATAGCGGAATGAAACGAGAGTCATCATTGATATAAATGATTCGGAATCAAGACAATGTCGACGAAGCTCACGGCCGCACGCAGATAGCCAACAACAATCGTCGTCATACACGGTGGCTTGTATTTAGCCTCTTGTATATGAAATACCTGTAATGCATACACGCACGCAGCTATTTCATCTCCGGAGCATATGTATAGAGGTATACATACACAATAGGACGAAAACAAAGAGCTTTTCATTCAAATTGTGCCGTCCAATTGTCCGGACCATTTAATGTATATAGTACTGTAGGTATATATCTTTCGAGTTTCTTTCTTTCTGTTTTCTCTTGTTATTATTTTTTTAATATGCCCACTAGGCTACGTGAATTACACCGCGCCGCCTCTTTGCAACACCTGTGGCCGCCAACCCTTTTTTTTTTCTATCTGCGCTATACGGCACCGATTTATTTATCATTTCAGAGAGCGCCTTTTGCCGGCTAATCCGAGAGTCTACCTTGATGATTACCACCGGCCATTATTTCGGCTTCTTTATTCCGTCCGTCAGCCGCATGTAAGCAGGCCTGCGGGTTTGTTCTCTAACAAATCAACCACTACAGTCCTGTATGCGTTTGTTGATTTCTTACATGGTGTTCAACTGTCTGTGCAAGCAAACGTCTTGTGTATTATACACACACACACAGGCCCATTGTGCTTCGCCTGGTGTCTACCACCTTGTTTTATTTGTTTCTTTTCGTGTTTTGCTTCACGCTCATTGGCGCGGTAATTAGTAGTTATGGCCATCCCAACAGTCATACAAAGACAATGAATGGGTTAGTTTCGCTATTGACTCCAGGGCCGCTCTCCCGCTTGCAGTGTATTTATTTATCATCGTCCTGCAGCACTTCACGAATTGTGGGAATATATAGGTAGCATAGTGTTGGGTAACCGCAATTTTTATTTTTTGTTTTGGCCAGGATCAAAACCCTCGTAATGCCCCGGCTTATAACTATACACAGGAGCCTCTTTTTTTTGCCGTCACACTATTTACACACGCTCAATATTCATTGCATCCGTCAAGAGGGGTTTCTGTGTTGTTTGATTCGGCCGCAAGCATCGTGTGAATGGAACCGAACAATGAGTACACGGGTTCGGTAATTGGCGGTATGAATTTCATTCAGGTATGAAGCAAAAAAAAATGAAAGAGGATGCATTCGTTACCAGCGTGAAAAGCTGTCCCAACAAATGATCGTCGATCAGAAACTCACAACGAAGAAAAATGTGAAGAATTCGAAATTTCACATTGTCTTGCCAGCGTAGATGTTGTTCTGTTGAGGCTCTACGATGGAAACAAACACAGCAAGTATCAAACAGACAGATCCTCAAACTCCGCCTTCTGAGGTAGGCCATTGGGCGATGGAAACTCCTCCTGCTGCCATGTCATATTCTTATCTCAACAAATACTTGCACACGTGTGCAAATGCTTTTCAAAAGAGAGACCTGTCGGTGGATACCACCCAAATCGGCCACGTATTTCTTATTTCTTTTTTTTTTTTTTTTCGCTTTAATTTACAGCAAAGCCGAGCGAGGGCAAAACCACCTGAAATATAATTCGTCCAAAGTCACACACACACACAAAACAGTTGCGACTGTGTACCTATGTCGAGTTCATGGCTAATATTGTTGCTGTATTGTTACGTACATCCATTATGAACGGCCACAATGTTTCAAATTCAATAATGAATGGATATAGCGCGTTCAAATTTCGGCGAAAAATGTCTACTATATAGCGGGGCTTGGTTCGACTATAGCTGTCATAATGGTTATTTCTACAGTTAAGTGACACCACTGTTGGTGGTCTCCTCTTGTACGTAACCAATCGGCATTTGAAGATTGTTTTTTTGTTGTTGTTTGATTCCTTTCTCTCGTTGTTGATGACGATGATGAAGGGGGGGATGCACGGCTTTGGTCAAGTCATCATTGTTTGGTGCCTTTGCTTTTCGGCTTTTGTTATTCAATCTTGTCTTGTATAGATCGCGCATTAGCATCGCGCCACGGTTCAACACCAATTCCAAGATTTCAGGCCCCGGCCAACCTATTGTTGGTAACAACTGCCGACTATACGATTGTTTGTTCCGCCACAATGCTGTCATGCTTCGACAAACACGCGTATATACTGCAGTCTTCACAAACTTTTCTACCCCTTTTTTTTTTCGCGGAATTAGGCGTGCATTATCGGGCCTTTAACGAAAAGAGAACCACCAGCCGTGAACGCACGACAAAACTCGGGAGGCGCCATCCAGACTCCGTTCTTTTCTTTTTTTTTTTTTTTAAGTATATTCTAAATTCAACAATGCTATAACACAACACTCGGAGAAACGGCCGGGTTTTTCTTTTTATTAGCCTTTTATTCAACAATCGTATAGACTTGGCAAACAATTGGAAATGGTACAAAAACCAGCATGAGAACGCAAATCAAAGTTATTTTTTTTTCAGTTTATTTCATTTTTTTAGCCATAAAGACAGCAGCTAACAGATGAAGCGCACATTTGCTGTTAGTGACGTGGCAATGAACATGAAAACGTGGAAAAGAGATAACATTTAAGGAAATTCAGCAAAACGTCCGAATGTGACAATGGCTCAGAGAGTGGGCGACAGCAAAGTATCATTTGTTCAGCACGGACCCCCTACCGAGCATCTTCATTCCAATGAAAGAGGGAACTTTAAATATTTGTAGCGATGGTGGTCCGATATGAAGGACCATCTGTTTCTTCAGGTGACATGCCATTCTCATCGATTTGCATAGCCAGAAAAGCGACGCTATATTTTCTCGCCCGCTTGAGATTCATCCAAACTCTCTAATCTAGCGCTGCGGGGTTTTATTTTTTTAGAGAATCCCTCGTCGATGTTAGAATCTCTGCGGAGCTATACGGGTCTACACGTACATCTTTATCAAACATGAAATTGGCCACAAAAATTTGTCGGATGATTCCTCTTTCATCAGAGATCAAATGCTCGGTAGCGCTACTATTGATTTTTTAGTATAAAGCAAAGATTTGAAGGCTGTCAGTAATCTCGCCAATCGGCTAAGTAGATGCGCATCTTTACATTTTTCATTCCATGGGAATATAGCTTCAGAAAAAAAGAAAGAAAAAAAAACTAAATACCTTGTGCATTCCGAAAGAGACTCGCATTTTCCTTTCTTTGGTTCTGTATGAAGTTTTTGGGGGGACGTCCTGTGGGACTTTTAAAAGTTCCTGCGCAGGTGTTCAAATACCTGGACAGTTAAAAGGGCTGGTTGGCTGTAGCAGCTCATGTCAAGATTGCCAGCGCGAGTATTTCCCTATTGGGTGTGATAGGGAAAAGAGAAAAAAAGAAAGAAAACTGAAATAGACTTGCATATTGACAATGACTGAATGATGGGCTCGCTATACGGGGCTGTTAATTCGCTCGTTGATCCTATTATTAGATCTGAATGCAGGCGTATATGTTTTGTTTCTCCCTCTCGTTTCACACTCTTTCCACACACACACACATATACGAAAAGAGACGTGATTTAGTTGTGGAAGATGGTAAGCAATGCGGTCAAAAGGTCGATTACTGACGGAGAAGATTGCTCTTCCCATGACGGCCAGATCGTCTGTTTAGATGACCGCTTATGGTTATAAAGCCTGTTACGTCTGATGCGTCGGTACGTCGTTAAAAAAAAAAGCAAAAACATCCTATATCGTCCCGCAGGATATCAAAACGTCGACTATGGGTAACAAAAATAGATTGGCTCGAAGGATGAGCTGTTGTTTGTAATGTGTATAATAACACGATTTCGAGACAAGAGTCAACATGAAATTGTAAACGAGCTGAGCTGTTATTTTCGGGGCTACAGCCGAACAGGTACGAAACATTTCAAACTAGTCAAACAAGAAATTTGCTGCTGGCCGTGGCAAGAAAGAGAGAGAGAGAGAAAACCCTATTTAGAACACACTGGCGGTGAAGTTCTTTCAACAACCCGATAGCTATAAGCTTTATGTTGAACATGTGTCGGCTCTTGTATTACCATCCTCCGCCGAATCGCCCCGGCAATCCATTAATCTGTCCGCCGGGGAGAAATGGTTATTTTGCAACTGCTTCAACATCTTTTTTTTAATGATTCCCCTGGAAAGTTGCCACAGCAGAGTGTTAGAAACACCGCGCTGTATAGCCTTTTGGGACAACAATTCGTTTTCTTTTGACCTTTACTTTGGTTGACATTAGTTCCTAAACTTATAGCGCTTGATGTGTGCGCTTTTTATTTTTGCTAAATGAAAATTTAATCTTCTGATCCTTTTGGGGCAAATGGGACCATAGAACTCCAAATAATGCGCACAATTCAATGTATACACTGTGTACCTATTGAAAATTGATGAAGCGAATCAAAATTGAAAGAAAAGAAAATTTAACCAAACAACAATCAGAAATAAAAAAAAAGTGTTTTAGTTTTTATAGACTTTTATGGATCTTAGAACCTTTTGCCCCTTTTGTTTTTAATATGCCTTGTCGACGTTTGTTTCATCTTTGCTATACGTGGATGGTTGGATATCGATTCGACTTAAAATTAAAAAGAGCTCGACAGAGGCGTTGAAGAGGACGGTATCCCGCCGAGAGTGACCCGCGGATCTCAGCCGAACGCTGTACAGTAAAAAAAAAAAGAGGAAAAAACGAAAACACAGAGAGAGTAAAAAATCCAAAGAGTCGGCGAGATGCAAAGAGAATCAAAGGTGTTGGGAAATAAATCGAGAACAAGATGGGGGAGGAGAAGATAGCAGGGGCGCTGCTGGGCAAGCCGAACGTGGAGGCTGGAACATTGGGAGAAAAAAAAAAAGCTATATAGTCGTGTTAAAGGTGCAAAGAAGGAAGGAACGATGTATAACGAGAACAGGATACAAAGAAAAAAAAGAGGTGGGGTTGAACCGGTTGGGAGTCCTGAACAAGAAGAATAGGGAAAAAAGAAAAACAAGAACAGGCTCCCCGCTCGGAAGAAGTGGGTGTAATGCAAAGAAGTTTTTGGAAGAAAAAAGAGAATCTCGAATCCTCCAACACCAGAAACCTTTTTTTTTTTTTTTTTAAATTTTTCTTTCTCTTTTTTGGGAGGAGTTAAGAGTGTGGACCAACGGACAACAAAGACCCCCTCGATATGCTTTTCTTCTTCTGAGAAATCTTTGGTTCGTTGTTCGATTGGAGGGTGTTTGTCTACCATGTTTTTTTTTCTTTGGGTGTACCCTATGTGTTCTGTGTGTGTATGTATATACGTGTGTGTGTGTGTGTGTTGTTTTTGTTTTATAGCGCAGTCCAGCAGTCCTCCCATTTTTTCCGAAGCCCCCCGTCTTGACTTTTTTCTTTTTATTTCGGTGGATGCGCTTTGAAGATAAAAGAAAAACTATGAGTCAACCTTTTTTCTTTTCTCCCCTTTCTTCTTTTTCTTCCATCTGTGTTTCCTCCGCTGGAACACAACCGCCACTAACACGCCGGAGTAGTGTATAAATGCCCCCTCCAGGTTGTCCCAAGTGGCCCCACGCCGTCTGGGAAAATCGACGTGTACATTCTAGCACTCACACACACACACACATACTGATAAGTTTTCTTTTTTTTTTTTTACTTGGAAAAGATTCTCCAGCTTTTTTTTTTTTTTGGAACGTGTCTTCCACCTAATATTCCCTTTTCTTTCCTCGTTGTACCCAACTAAACCCCCCTCGTATACACTGGAACAACTCGGGTTACCTGTGTAACCAGAAGGTATGTAGCCTATAGTGCTACACACTATGTCAGGTTGATAATGTATACACAAAGTAACACACACACAGGGTTTTTTTTTTCTTTCTTTTTTATTCAACTTGTTTAACAAAAGGCTTGTATAGTTTGGGGATTTCTCTCGCTGACTTTGGTTTTTTTTGTTGTCTTGTCCAAACGCATTCCTTTCTCTTCATTTCTCCCGCAGTGACATGGAACTCACAAAACGAAAAGGAGGAAATTGATTGACTCGTAAAACTGCACAACAATAGGCAGCCATCCCCCCCTTTTCAAAAAAAAAGATATAAAAGAAAACAACAGACAAATAGGGAAAATTCAATATTTGATTTGCACATATTTCCGCACAGCTAAAGGAGAGAGAGCCTCGCAGCTGGAATCAAAAAGCCAACGAACAAATGCGGCTCATTCGCAATCAAATTCTTTGGGTCCCTTTTCACGCCTCCTCCATCCATCTCTCTCTATCTTTTAACAATTTTATTTTTTTTTTCAATCGTATAATCCTTTTTTAAGGATCGCGTTTCTCTATAACCAGCACAATTCTATACGTATATCCATCCAAAAGGTATATTATAAGAATTAAAACTTTCAACAACAACAAAAAAAAACAGGCGGAGTTGAAGGAATAACGAAAGATATAAGAAGTGCAATGGATAGGTGGGTAGGTCATAAAATGTGTGTGTTAAAATAGAATAACAGGTCTTGTGACAAGATCGAAATGAGTTGAGAGAACACGAAAAAAAGGGCAACGAGAAAGGGAAAAAAAATAAGAAACCCGTCTTACACTCTCCATCTCTTCGTTAATTACGTCGAGTACACAAAGAAGAAGTTGACCTGCTATGCAAGACTATTTTCTTTCTTCAAAAACGGAGAGTTAAACAAAAAAAAAAAAAAAAGGTTCAGCTGCAAATTGGATGACCTTTTCTTTTCTCTCATCCTTTTTTTTTATACTTTGTAGCAAAGAAATATAAGAACAAGGCAGCAAATGGAACAAGTTTAAAGTATGTTAATAGCTTAAAACACAATCTCTAGTTATTGTAGAGTGAGAAAAGACGGACTATACCCGAAAATAGAAAAGAAACAGGTTATAATAACAGATATATACATTTTTTTTCTTCTTTCTTACTGGGGGTAGAAAAGACATTTTGAAAATATACCGGCGAGAAGAAGTCAAAGAGGGGAAGCAGGAAAAAGAAAAGAAAAAAATGCAGGCTAACACTGGCAGACTGCTTGGCATCGAGAGCTGCTCCGGGCATTTTTTATTTTTTTTCGGAAATTACCCCTCTCGGGGACGATATAGGTGTTTCGAAGGTAAAAAAAAAAAACGGTGGATGGTAATTTTTGGGTCTTCCTATATCATAAAAAAAAACACAACATCAGAAAAGAAAAATTGGAACCGCATGAAGTATAGAAATAGGTTTCGTGAAAGGAAATAAGGAAAAGAAGAAATGTTAGGTAACCGAGAAATTCTTATCAGAGGGCGGTCTTGTGTGAGATTGTATATATGTTATATTCTCCGATTTCCACCTGGTTTTCAAAACTGTTTTTCTTCTCCACATCCTCTCATAAACAACAACAAGAAAAGCTGAAATTTCTAAAAGGGGAAAACTTGTGTTGTCAAGACTTGCTGTGTTTGTTATTCCAATCGAAGAAAATAGAACAGAAACCCATAGCTAGTTAATCAAAATGCAGATTCATTTTGATCATTTCCTTTTAAAAAAATGAAATATTTTTTTTTTTGGCAAAATACAATTTGGAGGTCCCTTATCGATGACAAGTACCGTGAAACTGTTTTTATTCCATTCCCAACGAATAATAAACGATACTTTAACTACCTGTTCAAACATGGTTGTCAGGTCCTGTTCATTGTTGAATAGCCCGAATTTCTATGCTTGACCTCCTCTTTCTATTCGTGGCATTCCTTTTTTATTTATCCTCTTCTTTAAGCCATCAAGTGTTTGTCCAACACTGATTGCACACAGACAAGCATTGTCCGAGAAAGATAGAGAAGAGGTCCACGAACAACGACGCTCGGCCTGACCACAGCAGGAACATGTACACTCATACCTTCGCACACAACACACGATTGGTTGGTTTATCTTTTATTTTGGCCACACTCCGAGTCCAGGCTATTGTATATGAGTGAAGACCCTCTCTGGTATGAAGCCAAAATAGGAATGAATAGAAAAAGAAAATAGCCGTAAAAAAAAAGCGAGAGACACCATCAATAGAATATCTATAGAAAAAGGGAACAAAAAAAAAAATGTGTATCTTTTCCTTCTATATATACACAAATAAAAAAGAAAAGTGTATATATATCTATGTATATACAGTGTGTACGTACGTATGGAAGAATTCATCTTCCTATTTTTCCGACTCTGTTGGGGATCACCCAACTATACTCGATCGTGCTGCTTTTTCCCTTCTCTCCTTGTGCCACGCTTCTTTTCAAAGAAAATTTCCAATAAATTGTTGCTGGAAAATGCTTCTTTTCAAAAAGAAATAGGCTGTGCATATACTAGTGTATCGTAAAATGAAGAAGAAGAGAAAAAAAAAATGGATGCATACAATTGTTATACTATTTGGCCAAGCAGAGAAAGATTTGTTTCCCTCATTGTTACCATATATAGAAGAAGGAGAAACGAGAAGGGTTAGCTTTAGCAAGCGCATTGCTCTCCGAAAGAGAGAGACTTGTGCTGTACAAAAGGATATAAGAAAAGAATAGAGAGCAAAGAAAAAAAATAAATGTAAATGCGCCTCGCTCTCTATAGACATCATCAATGACAAATAAGGTATATAACCCACGAGTCTATTTCTTTTTCTAGCCCTATACGCAGCACATTAGCCGGGATGCGCGCAATATGCTTCAAGAACCAATCTAGCAGTCCATTCTGTATCATTGGAATACCAAAATGCTCCAGTCATTCTTGCTTATGGGCTCAGAAAAAAAAAAAAAAAACTCAATTATTCAAACGAATTGCTGACTGGGACTTACGGTCGTCCCGGGAAAGGCAAAAAAAAAATGTTGGAAATCAAAGAAAGAGTTGATGGAGTACAGGCAATAAGCATTATGGCCACGCGGCCATGCCCAATAAAGGTGCTCATCTAGTGAATCGGGGCTGTTTGTATATACAGCAATTGTTGGAAACGTAGAAAAAGGAAATGATGTATATTTCGGTCTCAGATGGGGAGAAAAAAAAATAGTTGGGAGGAATAAATACAACAACAATAACGAGAAATATCATAGCAATTATTTAGCTGACATCTTTTCTTTTGATGTAAAAAATTGCGGCACGGCCATTTCGTTCATTCGTTCGTTCATTTCCCTTTTTATTTCTAACTCTACTCCAATGGCGAAGCACGTTTTAGTTTGCTGCTCTCCCACGCTCTACAGCACTCGTTTCTCCGCTGTTTATTCTTCACATAAATCAAAAAAAAAAAAGGTCACTAATAGCCGAAAGGCGCAATGCTTTCTGTCGTTTTTCTGTCCGTTTTTATTTTTTTCACGGGCCGGCGGAATGACAGCCAAAAGGCAGGAAATGGAGGCGGAGCGTACATATAGAAAAGCCCAACGAACGTACAGCGAAAAAACAAATGCTACGAGCAGATTACACAGACCAGAAAAACACAAATTTTTTGAAATATAGTTTAACCTGACAGAATGAAAACGGCCGCCTATGTTACATGTGCGCAAGGTCATATAAAATACCACCGGGGTTATATCGGTCGGCAAGATGGTTTAATCGCACTCTTTTATAGGAGGACAATCATCTAAAAAAAAAAAATCTGTGAATAGAACGATGAAAGATGTAGCATTTTAACGACTAGTACCTCTTCACCTGGTCGTATTTGTATTGGTAGGACGTAGCACGTATATATAGGGATACGGCTAGTGAGGAAACGGGTTGCCCCCCTACCGTTGAAAAAATAAACGTTTACATGTGACCATAATATATCTCTAACATGAGCTGGTTATTGTCTTACCATTTTACCTCTCTCTTTTAACTCTCAACCTTGTGATGTTTCTGAAAAAAAAAAAGAAAACCACTAACGCCATCACATTCTTTGGAGCCCTTGTAAACTGAGGCTAAGTGTCTTCAACGGGGGGTCCGCTTGCCTAGTGCTCCGGTGGCGGTCCTTTATAACAACACCTTGTGTTTCTACACTCTCTGGGGCTACTTTTTTTTTTCTTCTTCTTCTTTTCCTCAGTTCATAATTGAGATTATGACGCAATCAAAATCATCGCCTGAAGAGAGCGATCGAGTAACTTGTCGTCGAGCCGCTTGCTGAAATATTAACATGTATAGTAACATACTGCCAGATTTCATGTTCGAAGTTTCAAAATGAAAAAATTATTCATCTTCTTCAATAAAGTGACGGATGAGAAATGACGGTAGGACCTTAAAAATTTTGTTGAACAAGAGTTTGTTTAATTACGCGTATATAAAATCTTATTTTTCTTTACGCTTCATTATGTGAAAAGAAACGCATTTTTTTTCCTCTTTTAATTCCTCGTAAAATTGGAAGAAGAGAACATTTTTTAAAATTTAACTCTGTAGACGTTGTGCTATTGTTGTTGGACAAAAGGAGTCTGAAGCCTGGCTGATCAACAGGGGATGACCAGCAAGTTAGCGGTGCTGGACGGGCACGCGTGATCCAGCCCAATTTTTTTTATTGTCTAACAATAGACATAACTATTTTTCAATCATCATCATCATCATCTTTCTTTCCCCCCTCTTCTCCAATCACTGTTATTTTTCTTTCTTTTCTCTCAGTCAGTTGTTTATTTCTGTCGCCCGCTATTGTTCCGTCCACTTCTAGGTAATATTCTCGCCAAAGAATGAATAACAATGAGGATGGAAACACACGCAGCGAATAACAGTCAAATGGCCCTACTCCTCCTGCGATTTACAACCCTTAAACATATGCGAACCCCTCTCTTTTGTTTGCAGATGACCTATCAGTTCTCGATATACCCTCTCGTATACTTGCTTTTGATTTCCTAATGGTTTTTGTATACACAATGCACATCGTGTGTATAAAGCAAAAATGGGCTGTGCGTGTTGTACATATGAGCGGCCGATTAGTCACGGACATCAGTGTTATGTGTTTGTTCCACATAGGAGAGGGCGCGGCTAAATGTCCGGAATCGCGATGACGGCCTCCGTCAGACGTCATCTTTTTCAAAAACTACGGGTATACATTTGCGAACAGACAGAACCGCATGTTTATTCGTGGAGTATTTTTTTTTTTTTCGATATTATCGTGGATGAAGTGTTTCTTCTGTTTCCCGATTGACGTGCATGGAAAAAGGTCGCGTGACCCTCTCAATCGAGCGATGGAAAAGAGAACAAGAGTGAATATATAAGCAATGGCAGATTTGCTTGACTAGCCACCTGGAACTGATGGCTACTATAGTCAAGTGAGTACGTGTCTCGTGACTGGAAGAAAAACACATCAGATTGATGGACGACACGACAACAGCAAAACAAAAAATAGGAGAAAATAGAAAACCCAATGTTCGATTTAGTCCATTTGCTGTTTTCACGCTGATTAGACACGCCCTTTTTTATCCAGTGTATGTCTATACCTTCTGTCGATTTTCCCTGCAGCGAAATAAACAAGTTGGGCATCGATGACTCGGTCAACCGACGTGCGCTGTGCATACATCAGGGCGTGAGAGAGAGCTCAACATCAAATCGACCTGATTTTTTTGTACTCTCTCTCGCTTTATTTCTATACGTTGTTGACATGCGTTGATAACAGGATCGCCTAGGTTGAGAATCGCAATTGAAAAAAAAAAGGAGAGCATACAAAACTACAATAGCCAACTCTGATGAACTATTCACTCATTGGTCACGCTTGTCAATGGGGTACAGTCGGGACGCTCTTCAGCCAACGGATATTGCTATATTCATACTATGTACTTCGCATATACGAATAGTAGAATTAATGCAGCGCCATGTTTTGTTTAGACGCTGACAGTTGCCCCGGTGCTGGGGGTGTTTGAGTGCCCATTAACGTCCATTCCACGTTGAATTTTTGATAATGTTTGTTGAAAACTAACGTTGCGGTTTGAGACATTCGTCATTTGCACGTTAAGGATGCTTGGAGTTCGTAGCTGAAGTGTATTAAACGATGGTGATTGTACTTGACAAGCAATTAGGTTCAAACAAAAACTTGGATATAGTCTTCACTTGAATAACTATAACATATGGAGTCTTGCGTTTAAATAGGGAAACGTTGGGACTGTTAGAAATGTGACTTGCAGACAGTCTTGAAAGTCCCGCCGTGTTTGCGTTTGATGCCAGAGAAGGAGGTAGGTAAAAACGACGTAATAACAAGGATGGGCTTTCACGAGCTGTCATCGTTTCTTTGCTTTGATTTATGCGGGGCAAGACTGTTAACACGTTTGGTTTTTTTTTTGTGTCCTGTTGTTTTCCTAACTTTGCGTTTGTATTTATTTTAAACGAAATGTACATTTATAATCTAGGCTGTGTGTCTATGTGTACATACGCACAGACAAGATAACTATGGCTGACATCTCGTCCAACGAATGATATGTTACTTGTCTTATACAGCCCAAGCCGCAATATAGCAATAATAAATAATATTAAAAAAAAAAAAAAAGAAACATCAACAACAAGGAAAAAAAAAATAAAATCTAACTGACGGAAATGACCGTATATTCCACCGTACGCGACCAAAGGGCTTCGTCTCTACTTGCCCTGTAATTTGAATCGATCCCGACTTCACCTTTCTTCTCTCCCCCCCTCCATCCTTCTGTTGGCCCGACTAAAATTTTTTTATTTCCACCACTTCGTCCTGAGTATACATACGCAATTGCCTCCACCAGCGGTGGATTGATCTGGCATCACGCCTCGTTTCTATTTATTTTAATTCCAAACGCAATTCACGATTTGACCTTGCCCGACATCAGGAGTCTTGCCCCATCAAACGATCCCAAGTACAGTTTCCGCTCTACAAGTTGGATGTTATCCAGCACGATCAGTCTTGATGATTGTTTGCCCATCAAAACGCGCTGTTTATACCAATGTGCCGCGTAACACGAAATATCTATAGCTTATGGCAGACTATCTAGCCTACACGTTGTTGTTATGTGTATCATCCACATTTGCACCCTCCTCTTTCTCATATCATTACAAACGTATGTACGGTTGGAGGCTATACATAGGGAACAGGAGAGGGTGGGTTTAGATAGGGAGGGAAGTGATGTTTAAATATACAGTCCAACGAAGAGTAGAAAAAAAAAGGAAAGGTAATACAGGACTTTCTATTATGATTCCTCGGTTGTTGATGGAGCTCCATACATGCAGTACACACACACTCTATATATAAGATGTACCTACAACTATAGACAGGCGAACGTCAAAGGAGGTGTGTGACTGTTTGTTGCCCTGTGATTTCGAAACGGCGGCCGCTCTTTTCTGTCCGTCCGATCCGACCCCTTCCGACAAATCGAGAGAATGGAGGCAGAAAAAGAAAACACGATCAAATAAATCCATTTTCACGGATGATGCGATGTACACCTAGCCTGTGTACATGCACAGCTATACTTTAACTATATATGTAAAAATGCGTTGTTTAGAAAAAAAAAAAGCTTATTGGGAAAAGAGTTGGCGGATGGGTTTCCGCACAATCGAGATGAGAGAAGGCTCTTAAAATATATGTGCACATCATTAAAGATGCGGATCAGTGCGTCTGGCTTTTTGCCAACACGCTCAAGTCTGTGCTCGGCCATCACTCTCGGGGATTTCCAGCTTTTTTTTTACAACAACAGCGACGAAGGAAGAGCAATCTCTTCCTGATTGCTTTTCACCATTCGCCATATACGATGGATGTGCAGCTCGCCGACGGATTGGTTTTATTGCATGATAAATGAATTGCTTCTCTAATATATGCCGTGCGCATATATTGCTAGGCCTAAAAGTGTGAATTGAGAAGAAAAAAACATTTTGGCTGTCGATATCTATAGAAGATATACAAGTGCAAATGGAAACTGGGATTTTCAAAGCCTAATGGATTACGTAGGCCTTTGCGTAGATCCTCTAACACGTCAGGTGTGCACGAAGTCTGTAGAGCATTTCCAAGTATGATGGATCAATTTATGATTCAATACCCTGTGTACGTGAAATATACATATACCAGTGAACATAACATATCGAATATATAGGCCTATATATACACACATACAGGTAGGCCTACACCCTTACGTATATATATATTACACTTCCTGATTGTTTCTTTGCATGTGCACAGGGCGGACGAGCGCCCTCACTTACGAATGATCCACATCGTAAATAGGGACCGGTAGGCCTTAACTATTGAGAAGCTGATGAACTGTTTCCGCTTTAGTAACACTAAAAATACATATATATATATATATTTACTTGTGTGTAGAGCTTTCTTTTGTTTTTTTAAATGTAATAAAGAGGAGTGTTGGCTGTTGGGGCTGGATGGTTATAGGTCTGCTGTCATTTGTAAAATGGATTTCTTGCGCAGAGTGAATCTATATGCCACTTGTCCACCTGCGTGATTGATCTACTCGGATATGCAAAAGGTGGGGGAGGGGAGAACAACCACCAGTAAGTCAATTCCACGATTTCTTTGTATGTATATATATACTACCAAAAAAAAAGTCCCACGGAAATTTTTTTATTTTTCCAGGGTATGTGTTTTGATTGTCAAATAGCGTCAGGTGATGAATTTCTTTTACACACATTGGCTTTTGGCTGCGGTATATGACACACCGGTCGACGCCCAATTGAATGATATCCTTTTCGTTATATTCATTTACAATCCGTGCCCGTTGGACACTGCATTTCAAAACAACAACACAGACAGGCATTTTTCTTTCTTCGCTCGTATACTATTATACATCCAGCGATCGAAGAATAAAGTCGAAATTAGAATTTTACAGATGAAATCGCCAACTCATCAAAGTTGCATCAGCGGATCAAACTGATGCCTCGCAATTTGAATAGAGGAGTGTTCCGTGTATATTACGTTGAACACCCTTATACGCGTTTATATAGTTATACCCCTCTGTGTATATATTTACAAGTCAGGTGAATTGGGGCTTCTCCGATGATCGGCAACACTTTGAAGAGAACCCCACAAAAAAAGGAGGCTGCCCTGCCCACTATTGTTGCATGCACGATTGCTAGAGTATATATTCGTATATAGCTTGTCCCCTCTTCTTTTTTTTTTCTTGGCGGCATGTTATACCTTCCCACCTGACCAACCGAGAAAATGGAGGGATAACGAGAACGCGATACGCGGCAATGTCAATATCTTTGAGAGAAGAAGAAGAAAGAAAAAAAAAACACAAAATTCATTTTCTTTTTTCTTTATTCGGTTGTTTTCTTTGCTATCAAGTCGAAGAAAAAGAAACGTATATAAAAACGTGAAGAATAGAAGGAGGAGAAGGCGGAGTCGCGTGGTCCAGCACATAGAAGAAGAAAGAAAAGAGAGAGAGAAATATAAGCTCGCTGGAAAGGTTTCGATTATTTTTGCTTCGCCCTGCAAACAGCAGGGGATTACATCTGTCATGGCGGCCGATGCTACGCGGATGACACACGGCTGGATGACCTCCTTTAGCTTTTACAATCATCCATCACATTTTAGCCTCCCTTCTCCTCTCTCTCGATTGCCCGTCTCTCTGTGCTCCGTGATATCCTCCCTTTTAGCCGATTCGCTTAATTTCTTAAAATTTTGTTCTTTTCTTATAGAATTATTTCTACCCATTCCTTCCGTATATTCGCAACTAAAAATTGCCATATTTTGAATAGCCCATACGTTTCATTATACTCTCGCTTCTATAAATCGCCCCCCCCCCCCTCCTCAGTAAAAACAAAAAGGAACCGCTTGTTTAACCAAGGCCATCAGATCCTTTTGGATACCGCAAGTTAGCATGCATGGACTTGACCTTTGATTGTTGTTCCCTTCTTGAGCTGCTGATTCCCGACCGTCACGGTAATAAGAGGAAGATCGGTGTGCACACAGCGGACGCCAATCACGTCTAGACGTTACGCGGACGCGTGCAAAGCTTCCCGCTCGTCTTTTATTCGATCGTTCTCGTCGTGAATGGATGGTTGGCCTTCGACCGGACGTCAGCATTTTTCAAAAAAAAAAAAAAATGGAAACGATGACAACAAAACAAACCGGGTTACATGCGATCTTGTTAGTGAGAAGTGAACGACCGACACGTATATATAGCAATCTGAATGACTTTGACTCGTTATGGCCGGCAAATCAGTTGGTATAGTCAACGCGTTTCAACACAATGTGTGTGTGTGTAGGTACACTTTTGCTATGCGATTTCACGTTGCAGCCAAATCCATCAGTCTGGCTGTCTGCTGTAAGAAAAACACATTCGGGATAGGTCCGTGAAGTGCGCCCAATCTGAAAATAGCCAACGGCCGTTTTATGTATATATATACGATAGATGCTAAAAAAATTTGTAATCGTTTTGATCGACTGTTTCGATTGAGGGACGAGCTACCTGATGAAGCTGCATCCGTCATTTTCTTAACTGCCAAACGTACGCGTTGTGACAAGTAAATTCGTTTGAAAAATTTAAACGAAAATTGAATTAATGCGCGTGCGTTCGTGAATCCTTTCAAGACCCGCCAGCGAGTGAAAACTATTGACACCAACAACGATAGAACCATTTGAATTTCCGCGCTGTTAGAATCGCAATCAGCCGGTTTGAAATCGATATCAAACACAGGGAACAATAACAAGAAGAAAAAGAGCCACATTCCGTAAACAAAACTTAAAAACGAGTGGGCGGGTAAAAGGAGTTTTTTAAAAAATAAAACAAAAGTATAAAAGGTTGAAAAAGAAACAAAAAAAAAATTTTGATAAGAATGAGAAGGCAAAAGAAAAAATAGAAGAAAAAAAAAAGAACACGTGTCGGCGACTATTGACTGAGCTCATTAACAGGTGGGAAGCAAAGGATCACCACCCGTCGATTCTGGCGGTCCATTCCCGTCAGTGTGCCGATGATTTCCGAAGGACCATACATATATTATACGTATATAACAAAAAAAAAAAAAGAAAACCACCTGAGTATACATGTATCTTATACGTGTGTGTATACATACTATATCTGCTCTATAGCTATTTCAAAATCTCAGGCTCTTTTCTTTTTCATCCCCGGAGAAGGAAAAACATATCACACTTCATTACGCGCATCGGGCGCATCTCTTTCTTTTTTTTTTTTTATGCTGATGATCAAACTCCACACGATTCCTTTCGGCATCGTGTGGCCCAACCATTGATTTATTCTAGAGCGAAGGGAAGCCAACCAAAAAAAGAGAGGAAGATGCTGGCCCATGTAACGGACGGGGGGTATAAAGGAAAGAAGGAGGGACTGCGCACATCGAAGAAGAACTGGATATAGTGAACGCTGTCCTGTGATGTAGTTTACGACAAAACAAGAATGAACATAGTCAAAAAAGACTATACAATTTTTTTTTTAAATTTTGTTTTTAAAAGAAAAGAATTTTTTTAAATAAACGGGATATACTGGATCGACGTACTAGATATGGTGTTTCTAGGATTTGAATTTTTTCCGCGCCCATTCTCAAACATTTTAACAACTCGGCGTTCATCATTTCACGCCATTTTGATTCATCAGGTGATTTAACGACTGGCACACCAACAAACGCCAAGATTCAAAGAGCTTAATACAAAAAGAGATCGTCCGATATGGATAACGCCATATTGCAGATGTTTCGGCAATTTTTACGTCTAGACGCCGAATGCTGTAAACCCCCTTTGGAGGAAGAAAAAGAAAAAGATTCTCACCTGATGATATAGCAATTACTGATAGCCATCCCGAAAACAAGAAAAACAACAAAGTTATTATGGCAAAGCATTCGCTCTCACCTTTATCAAACCTTTCTCAACTAACAAAAATGACAATAAAACAAAACAACAGAATCTAGTAGATCTTAATGTTTAAAAAGAAAATCCCCCAGTACATTACCCAGAAATGAAAAATAAAACATTACAATGTCACGGTGTCATCCACAATAGTTGAACGTTATTGGCCATGCAGCAGCAGCTGGTTTTGCATATACGTCCTGTACAGTTGCAACTGCTGTTTTGCTCCCGCGTATACATTTAAATCACGCAGCCTAAGCTATTTTGATAAGATGCGTTATTATTATTATTATACACAAGCGATGCGGACATGCATTTTTTTTTTAAAGAAAAGAATAGTGGAATAAGTTATAGACTTGTGGACGTGTCTCATTAACGGTCGCAGCTGCACGCCGCATCGGCCCGTCTCAGCGGGTTGCGGTTGCCGACGAAGGCAGTCCGCCTTTTTGGCTTGCGATTCTAATGTCGTGCATATTTATTTATAAAGTCATAAGATATTACATGTTGGCAGGTTGCCCCCGCATTGGCGACCCAACAGCTAAACAAGAGCCGGACAAACGCATATCTCGGGAGCCCCGTTTAAAATTTTTCTAGCTGCTGCCAGTTGCGCACGCAGGAACGCAGCGGCGTTTTATGTGCGGCCGGACCGTTTGCGCGCTCACGCACGTTCGAACGGGCGCGTTCAGCGGCGGCAGGCCGACAGCGATCTTATCAACACCCGGCACGGCGCACTTTATTACCAACCGCACAAAAATGGTTGGCCCTTTTTTTTTTTTTTTAGCTTATATTATTTATACTAAGACTTATATAACACGTCGAGTGGCATGGATAAGAGAAAAAGATTTTTTATGTTTGATAAGAAAATTTGGAAAAGAAAATCTTCCGAATAATAATATTTCTCTTATTGTACAATGTTGGCGCGCGCGATGATGATTTCTCGCTTTCCAATTTGTGTTGGTGGCATTTTCTATTCTTTATCAATAATTCGAAAATGAAAAAGAAACAGCTTCTCGTGCTGACCGCGAGGCAATTCTTTTTGGATCTTTTTTATTGTTTCAAAACGTTTCAGTCGGACTGTGCAGAACGTGCCCGACTTTTCTTCTGTTGTTGTATCGTACTTTTTTCTATTTAAAAATAAAACAGGAATAAGGGGACCATCGCATTTGAAGGGATTCATCGGAAGGTGATGGACCAACACAACAATGCAACTGGACTCGATCTCCTGCTGGGCCGACAAGTCGATAATGAAAGGCTGATGAGGAGCTGCGATGAGAGAATGCAATAATAATAAGTCCTTTTGTCTAACTATTTTGCCCCTCATCATAAACTGATGTCGAAACCTAACAATAAAAAGCAAAAATTTCGATTACAATAACCCCCTGATCTTGTAAAGCCCCAGTTTGTTTGTAGCTGCTAATGTTCCACAATGACTCTCCTCATATTGGCTGAATTTTAATAAATTATCATTATCATCGTTCGATTACATCCACCAGCAACAGCTGCAGCAGCACAACTACTCGTGCTGCCCGTCTTTGGACGCGTCAGACCCCCAATTCCATGCACACATTGAACATGTTATCGTTCATCCGGAATCCATCGCGTCCGATAGCGATCGCAAAAGAAAGACGAGAGCACTTAAAAAAGCGGCCTTCCATACACAGCAGACACTTGTGGAGATTAGAACTCGATCAAAGACACGTGTCAATCTCGTGATGGCTCTTAATATAAAATTTAAAAAAAATGTCGATGGAATGTATTGATCATACAGGCGTGAGGAATGCACCTCCACACACAGCACCTGGGTTAGTTGTTTATACAAGTGCGGTTCCCTTTTTACCCGAGGAAGCCCGGCCATCAGTTGGTTGACGTCGGGCACGTGATATTGACTCATTCCTTCTGCCGGCTTCAAAGAACGGGCCTCTTCCTAAATAAGGAGTCAATATTATAAGCAAAATGAAAGAGAAAAAAAGGGAGGACAGTTGTCAGCTCATCAATTGATTTTCAATACGATGTGTAGCCTAAAGATGGTCTGATTTCTATTTGATTTATACTCTGTGTTCTTGATGCAAAGGCCGTCGAAATCCCAGAAAATAAAGGCCGTCATAGAACTAAAAACGATTGAAACAAATGCGAACATTTCAAAACCCTTTTTCGAAATAGGGCCAGCAAAATAAATGTGTCAGCTAAAAAAACAAAAGGTATACAAGATCCTTCTGGGCACTTGTTTAATGGCTTTTTATATTCTTTTCTATAGCTCTTTTCAAAAGACGGACTTGTATGTATGTATACATATACACACACTGGCTCAGCAGCAAGCCCAAGGTATCAAAAGATGTGTGTGTAATACATTGAAAGGGGAGGCTGTTGGCACAAGGTAAATAGTTCAATTTCCCCCCCTTCGAACGTGAATAGGGCAAGAAAGAAAAAAAATAGAAGGAATTTAACTGGCTGTTTAATGACGTGTTAGAACAGCGGGGTGTATATAGTCGAAGCTAATGATTGTTGCTCCCTTTTGTCTTTTCCCTTTTTTTTTTCTTTTGTCTTGTGTTGTTTAGTCTGCACGTATATTCATCGCTATAGAGCGTTACATGTTTTACAACTGGGTACGATTCTTATATTTTTCTTTTCATTTTCTTGTAAAGACTGAGAGAGGGGGGGGGGATTGCTACCTGTTGCTTAGACAAAGTCGACGCTACGACGTATACATCTTACGATGGCTAACAAAACAAAAGCATTTGAAGAGTCATTACCGTTGATCACACGCCCTGTCACAAGAGGCTAAAATAAATGAACCCAACGCCTTATTTTCAAAATTTTGAAAAAATAAAATGTTTGAATAAAAATAAATGAAAGTATAGAAAATAGTCTTGTCACACTGGCCTTCATTAATCAGCCACTAAAGCAGTTTCCTAAAAAATGACAATCATTTTTTTAACATGATATCGATAGTTCTTATACTTATCACAGTTCCCTAAAGTTGAAGGGCATCAAGTTTTCCACGATACATACAAAACAACTACGCAGATGCAGGTGCTGCGTTGATGGGCTTGCCATCCGACGAAGTTGGACCGGAATGACAGCCGCTTTCCGGTTAGCCAGTTCTCACCTTCTTCGCAATGACCATATACGTGGACAGCGCTAGTTATAGACAACAGGTAGATATACATCCTATTCATTCACACACAGAAGGAGGCTCACTAACACACACACTTGAAAGAGTGTTCCAGGCCTATGTGGAAAATAAATATGTCTCATGTTGAATGTTGTTGTGTGTTTGAGCGACGTCCTTTACGTCTTCCGGATCATCTCGATGACGAATGGACATTGCGTGTGACTAACCACATACTCACTCTCTCACAAACACACACACATACACAGGAGGTAGATTTACATTTTTCCTCTCTGCTATATTCCCGTTCACAGCCTTAAGTGCGTACATAGCTGACGTGTCCGGCCATGTATGGATCATGACGTTGTATGCAAATATGTATACATAAAGCCCAGAGACTTTGACATTCGACAGCAGCGAAAATATTCCGTTGATGTGAACGAACAATCCCAGCTGCCGTATATGTCGATTGAATCGCCTGCAAAACAATTTGCTTATTGTGCGCACGTCCAAATTGATTTTTTGTTTTCCATTTGATGATGCCGCACTAACAGAAAATAACACAGCGAAGAAAAAGCGAAAAAAAAAGAGAAAACACTATTGGCTGATTTATTACGTTGTTTTTTTTTAATTTTGGCTATACATGGAGAGCCTTTCCACATATTTTGCTCTTCTACGCGTCTATACACAACGCAGACGTCTGTGTAAAGAAACCCTCAGGAAAATAAATAAACTAACAAAATGGGCACAACTTAAAAATAAAAAAGAAAGACCAACTATTATAAGAATAAAGCACAGAATAGGCCTATACACACACATTTGTATATACATATATATAGAACTCTGTATGTATAAAGGCTTTCGAGCGAAAGGGCGTCTATTGAGTTTATGGAGACGATCGTTGATTATTACTCCAATCGATATACACAGACGGGATGGTAAAAAAAAATAAAGCCTTTGCCTATATTTTTTTCTTATAGTTTTACACTATTTTATGACGTCGGAGGCCTCTTCTAAAAAGCTGAAAGGTTTTTTTCTCCATTTTTTCTGTTTGGCAGTTTTTCTCTTTTTTTTTTTTTAACACCGCGCGCGCGCGATCTATCCATATCTTGTATTTCTTATTTCATTTCTTTTTTTTTTTTTTTTTTGTCGGCAGACTTCGGTCACTCGGGGGTTATCAAATTTATTTATTTTTTTAACCCCCCCCCCCCTTTTTTTTTTTTTTAACCATATTCATTTGACGCGGTGGTTGTTCTCTGATTTCTATACCGACCACAAACGTCTATACAAAATGTTTGGAGCTATATATCGGGGTCTGTGTGTGTGTTTTGTTTCAGCCTCTCTCTCTCTTGAGATTGTTCTTCCTTTTTTTTTTATGTTCGTGTGCTTTAATGAGATTGCCCCTCTCTCTGTTAGTTTTCAAGCATTTTTTTTTTAGGTAGAGAGCCACAAAGTTTATTTTCGTGCGTGATGTTCTTTTGTGTTTTTTTTTTTTCTCTTTGAGTTTAGAAAGAGAAAAAGAGGCGGCGACGGCGGTGGATATAGTCTGCGGGGTCAATATTGCTTGCTGACCGTGTGTAAACCACAGCATCCAAACTGGCCATAGAGCGCGTTGCTGTGTGAGTTTTCGAAAATTTATGTATAGGCAGTATCTATTGTCTTTTATGTTTATCTGTTTGAATTGGACTCTGACCGCATCTTGTTCGTATATACATACTATCGGTGAGGGAAAAAGCACGCGGACCGTTCAACTGACATAACCAAAGAAGAAAAAAAGAAGAAAAATATAAAAACAGTCAAGAAAGTAAAACAAAACGCCTTTAGTTATTTGACTATATGAGTGGGTTGTTTGGGAAGAAAAGAAAAAAAAACAATAATTTCTTGTGTTCCAGAGACGCGGCCATCCTGCGTTTGTTTTTCTTTCTTTCTTAAATACGATGTTAACACGCAGACTTAACACATTTCTTTCTACCCGTGGCTTCTAATTTTTCCCTTTGGATGGTATAGCCTGAAAGTGTCGAAACAGACGCGATGAATACATGCACAACTGCCCGTGTGATTGCATGCCACATTGTCGTTATCAAGGCAAATATAATCAGATGAGTGTTGGACCTTCTCTACACGTATAACATACATTTAGACACAAAAGAGCTTCAGCTACTGTTCGCCAATAATGGTATTGAGCCCACAGGGCTCTCAACAGCTATATCCAATAATATAGCTCACTGTTTCATTCCCCTCCACACACACACGAACATTCTGTATACACACACACACACAAAAGCCGGCAATGTGTTCGTGTTTCAGTGGTTATCTTTTTATTTTTTTTTATTTTTCTGAAATGTTTATTTGTGTGTCTGTGAAGACCGCGAGCGCTCACGCAACACCGTTCATTACACACATTTCTTTTTTCCCGATCGAAATGGGAAAAGGGGTAGGACGAAACAAGTGAGAAAATTGTTCTGGCCAGACGTCGTATTTGGAATAAAATAAAATCAAAATAAATAAATTCGGGAGCTAGCTTTTCAATATGTATGTATATCAGCTAAAGCAACGGTGTTTGTTTGACGAAGCCGGCGTTTTCTTTTTGATTCTTTCGTACCACCTACAGACGTGTATATATATACAACACGGGGTGATTCACTCCTCAAACGTTCGTCTTGTCCCGCGTGCGGCGCAAAAGAGCAGCTCATATAGCCGGGGGACTGATTCATCTCGTTTGCTCTTCGAGTTCCATTTTTGACGAAGCCGCCAACTGCTCGAACCTAATCAAAAAGGTTTGAACCAATTTCAAAAGAAATGAATAAATCATGTATACGATCTGAGATGCAATCTTTATATTATATATACACACACATTTTTTTTCCATCCAGTCACACATGTCTCCATCTTTTCTTTTGAAAAATAAAGCCGACAAAAGACGCATCAATCTAGAGCGCTCAATGATTTTTTTTTTAATTTCTTTTCTAGTTAGATGTATATAAGAAAAATTGAAATTAACCCATCACTGGAACGTTTCAAAATCAACTTGTTTTCGTTTCTTTTTTTTTTTGACAGCCCATCGCTGTGAATGCATTTCCGCTTTTATTTCATTTTCTTATTTCCTCTTAATTTTTTTTTTTTTTACTTGTGTCATTTCTTGTATGTGTTTCTTCACACTTATTCAAAAAGGAGGGCGGAGAGGGGGGGGGGAGCTTTTGCGGTAAGTAAATTAGACGGCGGCTCTCGCAACGGTGGCTACGTGTACAGCCATTTTACACGTATGTAGGCCGACAAACATCCGGCATCCGTCGTCACTTTTGCCCCTCTGTTTTTTTTTTATTATTTTTTAAAACACTCAACCCCCGTGTCTTTTTTTTTCTTTCCATTTGCAATAATACAGTAGCAGTTTGTAGGGATGCGCATATATAATCAGTTGCTATAATGACTTTAAGACATTGTTTTTTCATCCACGGTTATTTGTTGTCAAAGTGTGTAATTTATAATTTTACACAAGCCAATTGAAATGTATCGTGTTCACCGTTCACGTTGGGTAGAACTTTCTTTTTTTTTCATCCCGAGAGAAAATTGCGCGAAATTGTTTGATTTGTGACCAATTTTGAAGAAATCACGAGAATTGAGGTCAATCGTAAACTTTGCTCTACATTTCGTAAATGCATAACAAAAAAATCTTTGCCCAAAGAGCTCGTTGGAATTGAAGATCCTCTTTGGTTATAGAGTTAGGCTACGTCTGACAGCACGTTACACACCTTTAACGAAGGCGGGATATTTCAAAAAAGCCAAAAAAACAATCGAGGGATAAGACTGAATAGAATGTAGGAGGAACCGTAAGGATGTAACGAGAATGGAAAAAAAAAATTCTCTTGTTGCGCAGAGGCCCTCTTCTCTCTTCGTTATACATCCACGTCACAACTCAAATATTTGATGGAGGGGCGCCCGTTTGTCCCGGAGCTGTGCGCGCTCTTTTGAGTGTGTGGGCCCAGGGTGTATATATATATAAATGATGCCGACTCAAATGAAAGGGAGAAGAGCAATCGACTTTAGGGGCTTCTTACGCCAATAACACCAGCACAAACATATACATACAGCTGAGCAAAAAAAAAATAGAATTGCTTCTGGGTCTATATCTATTACAAGGCGGTCTGTTATTTATTTTTTTTTTGTTCCATGTTTTTTTCTCAGTTAGGGTAATTTCATTTTCCCCCTCTCTTTTCTATTATCCCCAGTCACTTGTCAGCAAAAGAAAAGAAAAATACACACACCTTATAGGTGCGTAAATACGATTGTAACATGGATGTTGCCGCTCCGTTGCAGCACCAATTGGCCAGTTTTCTCCTCGTTCCTATTGTTATAAGCCGGTGATTACTTGAACACACACACATAAGAACAGACAATGTTATACTTATTTTCTTCTTCCCCTCTTTAATTTTTATTTATATAATTTTTTTCTTTTGTTGGCTTTGCTGTTTTGGAAGGGGGGGTTTTTTCAGTGGCTCTTTTTTTTTTGCCAAGTCATCGGCAAACTGTCGATTTATTCAAAAAGAAAAACAGGCACATCATTTTGAGAGGGAAATATAGGGCCAAGATTATGTGTGGGTTGATGCCCGGCGCTCCTGTGTATCCACGTCGACCCTGCAAAAGCGGCTATGCACAATGGCTGCCCTGTAATCGTTCTAATATTACAATGCCCGACGTGCCGATATATACAGTGTCGATTTTTCGTCATCATCATCATCGTCATCATCATCACCATTAGTGGGCGGGTGGATATAGAGCCAAGTAGGAGGAGGAAAAGGTCGGTAAAGTTGAAAGAAAAGCTTAAAAGCCGAAAATACGATACACTATAGTAGGACATATAGGTTTATAACATTTTTTTTTTCGAGTCGGCTTGCGCTCACACACGCACTCGCATGCACGCCACATGAAAATGTTTCTTTACTTCTTCTTCGGTCGTGACATTTTTTTTTTTTTTCAAAAGTCGCGGTCTCTTTTCGCTTATAGCCGCCTCTCTCTCCGAAGTATAACAAAAACGGTGTTATTACAAGCAGGTGATGATACGTTTAAAAAATAAGTCTGATGGTGTGCCGTTAATACCTGCTATCTCTAAACATTGAAAAAAAAAATGTCCTTCACAAAATAAACAAAACAAATAGAAAAGATAAAAGAAAAAGGGCATATAAAATATTAAAAAAAATAATAAAACTGGAACTTGTTGTGCCAATACCGCATGGAACATTTGACCATATGGTCGGTGAATTTTTTTTTTTACGACGTTTGATTGGATGCGCTTTCTATATATCTCCTTGGCCTTTCCTTAAAAAGAAATGGGGGCCTCTTCTGCTCAATTTGCCTATTTTTTTTTTTTGCCTTCTTCTTTGACAGGCAAAGAAGAAGAGATTTGAGACCGTGCTGTGCCAAATAGAAGGCAGGCTTGTTGATGTCAATAGCCAGTTATTATCACCCAGCAAAAGTCGGTGTGCCAGCGGACATCGATAAAGGTTCCAGCAATTTGCCAGCCCGACTGGGCCTCTGATTTGAGTTTTAAAAAAATAAACAGCTCCATTTTGTCTGTGTTGTTTCTTATTCCTGGCGGTTTTTTTGTTGTTTGACAATTGAATAGGGCAACAGAAAAATAATATAAAATGTACATAGAAAATAAAAGAAGGGAGGAAATGCCGACCTTTTTCTTATACTGGGGCAAGGATACCACTGGAACCAATGGAATCGCACCGAAAAAGAAGAGGAAAATAAATTTAAAAAAAAATTGAAGTTACCGACAATTGCACAGGCGATAGAAGCGGCATCGATGTTCTCTCAATCAAAAGGCCACGAAAGTCGAAACCTTTCAACCTGTACAGCCTATATAGGTACACTACAGGCCGTGTTGCTATCGAGCGATTTTCATAGTAGACAAGGCCGACATTTTTAAACGAGAAAAGAAACAACAGTCAAGGATAACAAAACAATCGGCGAGGACCATTACGGCGGGTCTAATGACAGAACTCGTCGTCCGACACGTCTATTTAAAAAGGGGGACCAAAAATACGCCCATCAGTGACCTTTTTCAACTTTGTTTTGATTGTTTCATTTTTTTTTTCTTTTCACGTCTAAACAGGCGTAGTTTGTGTAGTCTAGATCGACTGGGAATCATTGCAAATCGTGATGGCTTTATTCTCCCAACACAGAGAATTTCGCAGGTAAAAACAAGTGGTAATTAAAAGGGACGAAAGGGAATCGATTCACGGACAGTTCAAAGGTAAAAGACTGCATCGATTGCTAACCAGAAAATGCAACTCCGGAGATTTAAAATTACTCGGTTCTTCTTCCTCATAATTTTTTTTTAGTTTACTTGACTTCACTTTTGTGAATCGAAATGGCAGACGGTCTGATAACTATCGACAGTTTGAATTGAACGGCCGCAGGAAATACCATCTGTTTGCCACATAAGTGTTCAAAATTATTCAATTTTCTCCAAATCAAGCCAAAATTAAAAAAAAAAAATTTGCTTTAGGGTTGATATCGCCTACAGGTTAAAAGTGGCACAAAATGAAACGGAATTATTTCTTTCTCCCCCCCCCTTCCTGCTTTTCTGTCTGTATATTTCCCTTTCTTTTTATTCACCTTTCATTATATGCACAGTCTTATGCATATCCTTTTTTTATTTTACATTTTTCTGTTTTTCTCTCTTTTTCATTTCGGTTCAGTGCAGCGTAAGACGGGTAGCAGGGCAGCACATCCGGGGTGATCCACTCACCCAAATAAGGAAGCCCTCCTTTTTCTTTCTCTTTAATACGTCTCTTATATAAAACACTCCCATGTAGAGAGTGGAGAGACCCACCTCTTCGCATTGCGCTCCTCTTAATAATTACAAACATTACCTGTAAGCTTTAGCACCGTGTTCTTCTTCTCCTTCTCTCTTTAAAATAAAAAAAAAAGGGCAATTCGATAATGAACTTCTCGTAATAACAACACACGAAAATCGAGGCAGAAGGAGGGAAAAAGACATTCATTGTATTGCACAAGAATTTCAAACGATAAATCGTTGAGAATTAACTTTGTTACAGGCAATGCGTGGCCAACAGCAGGGGCAGAGAAAGAACTCAATGATATAACACGATTACAATAAACACGACAGGCCATGGGTCTGCATTAAAATTCCAGCAGTTGTTTAATTCAAAAATAAAAAAAGATGGGGGAAAGAAAATGAAAACGACCGGTAGCCGAAGCAGGTGAGATTATGATTACATCTATCGCAGCAGCCAGTTTTTAAAATCTACCTTTTTTTTTTGTAAATCCTATTTTTAGAAACCCTAGTTCCTTGTGAACGTTCTTTTGTTTTTTTTTATACTCGGAGATTCTTCCGCGAACGGCACAGCGATGGGGTGCTGCTGCACCTGAACGACGCGATATACATCTATAATAACATTACAGCAAGTTGAGACAAAGTTTAACCTCTGCAAGCTCGCTTCTGCTGGCCCTCCTATATAATGGGTCAAATAAATATAAAAAATAAAACAAAACAAAAAACTTGTCCAACAGTTGGGGGAAAAGAAAAACACACGGAGCTCTTCTTTTTTTTTTCTTCTTCTTCTTCTTAAATAAAAACGAAAAGGTGAAGAAAAATTAAGCCCTCCCTCTGGCGCTGTTGGTCCGAACTATAGCGCCCGACCAGCTCACAGCAGCTACCTATCTATCCCGGTGGGTCATAAAAACATATTTATATTTATAAGTGAGGAGGGTCGCGCTTAGAGTTCTTGCTCTTTCTCTTCAGGGGCCCTTTTTTCTTTCTCTCCTTTTAATCACGAACACCTGCACACACACACACACGTATCTTATGTAACGTTTGGATTTTTTTTAAATAGCGCAGGAGCTGTATAGAATCAGAGCTAACTCAAACTCTCAGCTCACATCCAAGGCCTATAGATACACATTCAACAGCGAATAATAACGCTTGCAGCTATTTGATATATATATATAAATACGCCCTTCTTTCGTGCATTATATGTAGAATTTTGAAGAAGAACGAAAAACATATTACATAATAATGAACTTCTTTTTTCTTTCATTTATTTTAATCACGTGATGATGGGATTTGAGCTCCCGTTTGGCTGGTAGGGAGGGCTCTCCCACGACCTGCGTGTTATATAGACTCTATCAAAACAGTGCGCATTGTTTTAGTCGTTTCAAAACTGATTTCCTTTAGATTTTAATCGAGTGAATTTCAATTGGAAATCTGAAAATGCACGAGAACGAAAGAGTTCGATTATTACAAAGGGTTATTGTTGAGGTTGAACATAGAGCTGCGGGCTCTGAAGCAAACTTCGTGAGTTTGAATGCATCGATCTAGAGCAATTTTCTTATATTCTTTTCATTTTAGCTGTTGAACAGCAATAATGATGAAGGTAAACACTCAAAACGCACCTTCCCTCACACTATCTACACATATATTTGCTCTACCTGTGCATAGCTAAGAGCCTATATAGCCAACACGTATACAGAACAAAACAAGTTGAAAAGAGGAGTGAAAATAGGGCTGGAAAAAGAAAACTAGGAAAATGAAAGCCCATCAAACTCAGAGGTGAAAAAAAGATTAGAATTAAAATATATATCAAGAGAAAAAAAAAAGGCGAGAGACCCACCACGACGGGACGATTGCTGGTGTACATCAAGACAGCTCAACACGTCCAGAAGTATATAAAGAAATGTGTAGATACAGCATTTTGCTTTCTTTCTTCTTCTGGCGTGTCGGACTATGCTAATGACAGAGCTAGAGCTGCCGGAAAAAAAAAATGCTCAATGAAGAACAAATGCCAGAGAGTCCTCTTTACTTTTCTCGCCTCCCTTATTCTTTTCCATATTTTTCTTTAACTCCCATCTCTCACCCCCACTGGAACCTTTCTCTCTCATCTTCAACTAAGACACGTTTTAACTGTACCGGCAGCTATGCATTCACACCTTCAAACAATGGCTCCAAAAACATCAATTGCTATCTGCATATTACCATACAAAACAAAGCATCTGAACCTACCCCCTCATCTTCAAAAAAAAAATTAGAAATAAATTAGAAATGAAATCACGATGACACGATAAATGTCAAACGTGTCCCACACCGCGTGAAAATACGTCGAAGAGATAAGAGCAGAAAAGAACAACGTTAAAGAGAATGTGGCACAAGTTGGAAGCCATTTTTCCTTTTATTTTTCATTCGTGATTGAGTGACGGGATTTTTCGTTGCTTTTGCGTGCCGCGCAAAGAAAATTACATTAAAAAAACAAAAGAAAGATTTGAAAAAGAAAAGAAAAGTGTCGGAGAAAACGTGCGGGACGTCAGGCAATCAACGGAAGAGATGGAGAACAGGTGAAACGGGCGCTGCTGTTGCCAATCAAATAAGGTGTGCCAAATGCCACATTGTTGTTTTGTCTGTTTCTTTTATTCTTTTTTTTTCTCTTTTTTTCTTTTATTTTTGGATTTTCTAGTGTGTGCGTGTGCACCTCTTCCCTCGTGGGCATTCCAGTATCTACCTAATTAAATCGCGGCATTTTGGCTCACACACACAGGACGCGTTATAAGAAAAATACGACCACAAGAGAGAGAGAGAAAAAATACGAAGAGATGGGGGGGGGAGAAAATTCGAAAAAAAAAAGTTCCATTTTCTTGTTGTTTTTTTCCTCCCTTTTTTTTCTTTACCTTTGTCCGTCTTTTTTTTCCGATTCTCGGGAGTGGAGAGAGGATCTAATAGCACTTCTGAATCCCCCCTGGTCGATGAAGGACCCACCGAAAATAACAATAGAGATTGGGTATAGGGTAAGGTAAAAGAAAAAGATGAAAGTAGACGCAGTGTTCATTAAAAGAAAAAAAGGCCTAGCTGTGAATTTGGCAGGCCGGCATCGTTGGTCAAACACAGCGTGGTATGCCTCTATGCTATACCTGTCCCACCAGGTATATGTATATGCAGTATATACATACAACCGAGGCTTAACTCTGAAAAGCTCTTTTAGAAAAGCCAATACGAATGAGTGTTGAAGAACTTTAAAAGAAAAGAACGCAAATTCAAATATAGAAAACATACTATCTTTTCCATATATCCTTACTCCCCCATGGAAAGCTGGCTGGGTATACCAGAGAACTGGGACAATCAGCGAGAGGTGGAAACGTCAGAAGTGCGATAGGTATGTGTGTGTAGATCTAACTGCGTCTTGTATAGATGGAAGGCCAAGGCCCTGCGAACCAGGTATAATATCGGAGACAATAAATCAGCTGAATATACGTATGTGTTTTTTTTTTTTTTTCTTTTTGGCCCAAAGGCTTCGCGACCGTGGTGCCAGGAATTTGTAAACCATCAGTCTTCCGAAGGTGTTGATTACAGGGGACCGGTCACCGCGCGCCAAACCCTCCTCCAAAAATAAATTGTAAATATAATTTTTTTTTTAAATAGAGGACGGCAAACACACATGTAGAAAACCGGCTCAAAAAAAAAAAGACAAACGTTTCTTGGGGTCCTACCATAAGACGCTTTGTCGATGGGCAGATTGGCTACCCACCTGTGCCCCCCTTCATTCACCTCTGGGCAAACAGGTGAAAAACCAGCGAAAAAATTCTTTCGTAATAAGAATTTTTTTTTTTAATGGGCAATAAGATAGAGGGGGTTGATGTAGTAGGCCTACGTGTTATTTGGCCCTCTTCCACTATTTCCAGATTTTATTTATATACGTATTTCTCAAATTTTTTTTTTCAAACTCATTTTCATCTGACATGCGAGTGCGTGCCCCGCGCGGCATTCGCTGAACTGGTCAAACGACCCAAAACACTTTGGTTATTGCTGTGTATATATATACCCCCGCATTCCCCCCCCCCCCATTTATTTTTTATGGTTTATGACGGAACGGTAGCAAGGAAAATCAACTTGAAAGCGCGCGCTGTGTGTAGACAGCCCAGACGGACACACCTGTGCTTATCTGTCCTATCATTTTCAAATAAATTTTTTTTTCTTCCACCGGATGTTAAAAAAAAATGCAAGATTGCTGGCCTCTTTGGTGCACGGTCGTAAAAATTCCTGAAAAAAAAAGAGAGGAAGAGAACAGCCAACATTTCTCTTGCGGAGACAAAGATAGAAAGGAATAAAAACAGTGAAGAAAAAAATAAATAATAATAAGGGAAGGGGTTAGAAAAAAAAAAACAAAGCAAACAGCACATTCACGCTCCATGTTTCTGCTCTGTGTGTGTATTACGTACAAAAAAGAAGCATCCGGCTACACACACATAGACATAGAAGTGCCTTTAAGGAGACTATAACGATTCGGGTGCAATAACGGGTCAGCCCATCATCATGGACGAAATAAGAAAAATTATTAAAAAATAAAACAATACAAAAAATCAAATGAAAAAAAAAAAGAATTGAGAAATAAAGAAATACCGACGCGCACGCAGCGGCCAAGTAAACACTTTTTTTTTCGTGTTGTTGTTGTTGAGAAATGCGCAATCAAAGAGGCGGCGAAAATGAACGCGCGAGCGCAAACGAGGACCTCCCGTCGTTCGTGCGTCTGAAAAGGATAAAAACGAGTAAAAAATAAAAAAAATAAAATGAAATAAAAATAAAAGAAAAACATTTTGGTTTTTGCGGTCCGAATGGCTCTCGTCCCACAAATCAAAAAGAAAAGTATATCTTATATACATATAGACATACGCATATAAAAGAGAGCATCAAATTCTGGGTTAAGCGCCCTCTCCATATCTCTATGTGTGTGATGTGTGTGTGTAATAAGCGTGTCTATACTATCCGTGAGTATAGTCCACCAGAGGATGATATAGCGAAGAACAAAAGGAAAGGAAGGCTTATATACGATTGCATAGATGGGCGTGAGAAATGCCATTGTCCTTTTTCAGCAGATTCATCCCGTGAATGCACGTCGTCGCATTATCAACACCTTTCTATATTCATTTTTTTTCTTTATCTCTCGCCCTTCTTCTTCTACTTTTGGCGTGTATTTATTTTCATTTTTTTTGCTTGTTGTTTATTCCCATCTCATTTGGAAGTTTCATTTTTATTGATAGCCAAACGCCGACTCGGCGGATTTGGACGAGAAGAAGAAATAAATAAATAATAAAAAAATAGAATACATAGGAAACTCAACAGCGCAATCAAGGTGATATTCCCTTGCACCTCTCCATCTCTGTAGTACCGTTGATACGGCGATCACGAACCGAGTTCAAAGCTTTATACAACTATGACACACGCAAACACGGCACGTTACACGTAGATGATAGAAAAATTGTGAAAAGAATTCTGAATAGATAAAAGGGTCATGTTATAATAAATTTGGTTGTGACCTGTTCGGCCCTTTGACGGTCTCCATCGTGTTTTGTAGCGTTGCATCATAACACGGTAGATTGCGAAACAAGAAAACAAAAAATGAACACATCTGTTCGTGTCTTGCTCCCTTATTTGGCCAAAGGTTCGCGACTTAACCCATATCACATTGGTCATCAAAAGATATTTTTAAAAAATAATAATAAATAAAAAAAAATCTAAATTCTTTCGGAAAAACTGAAATAAAAAAACAGGGGGAGAAAGAAAAAGAGGAACCAATCGTTCTAGTGAAAAAATAACAAGAAATAAAACTTGGGTGTTTTTTTTTTATTGCCATTTCATCAACTCAACAGAGGGGAGTCAAAGGTGTCGGCCTCCTTCAGGGTAGGAAAGAAAAGAAAAAGAACAAGGTATAAAACCGTTACATACATTTATTTTTTTTTCTTTTTGCCTGTTTTATTTGTTTTTATGTGTTGGGACTTTCGTTTTGTACTAAAGAGCGTTCCAACTTTGGGTGCAGAACATTAGCACAATAATGCCGCAGCGAGCCTCATGCGTGTGTAATGAAGTCTGTAACCGAGCAAATATAAAAAAAAAGGGGGAACAAGAAAATCCCCTCGAATCATATATAGTAACAACCCACACACCGTTACACATCCTTTAACGAAGAGGATTTACTTAAAAAAACAAACAAAAATAACCAGAGAAAATCGATCGTTATCATTTTTTTTAACTTTCCCACCCAATCCACCTTCGAGTGTAGTTGAAGAATGTTTAGCCACACATTTGAGATATTAGATGGACAAGCTATTGCTCCGGCTATGGAGGAATGTCAGCTCCAGTTCCAGTGTTCAACTTCATTCTTTCCTCCAACTGTGCCTATTGATTAAACGCGTTAACTAGCAATACAAACAGAGCGCAGTGCGTCCCTTGTTTTCCGCCAATCAACGATATACAGAAGGAAGAGAAATGATACAGGAAGGGTGAGGTTCGATAGCCATCGGCATCTGATCCCTTTCCACACACAAAAAAAAAAGAAATGGAAACAACGCGCTTTGGAAAATCCCAGTGCAAAGAAGCCGAAGCACACCTGTTTCTCCACACCTACATCCAATTCTCCCCCCCCCCTTCTTTAAAAAAAAGAATTCTGGTACCTTTTTCTTTGATTTCTTCCTCCCCCCTGATCGCTTTTTGCTCCCTGAGTGCGCGTACGTCCTACACCGCCGAAAAAAGCTGGAACATTCCACAAATGACGATAAGCATTATCGTAAATCGTATACAGACAAAAAAAAAAAATTCAAAATTCTTTCCCTTCTCTACCTTTCTTTTTTTTTCTGCACACACACACCCTGACCATCGTAGAGGCATATGTTTATTTTTTTTATTTTTTCAAACGGTAGGTCTATCCTAGCATATACGTGGCGTAAGGACTTATTTATATGACACCTATACAACGTCACGCCGCCATTACGCCCGCCAATGTCACTGTAAAAAAAAATCGATTGCGGCTTATGTGTATCCGCAGAGATGTGTGATGCGTGACGAGCAAATTGCCTACGCCTTGTATGTATGTTTCCACAAAAGGCCTCCCTCCCCCGTCTATATATCCATTCGGATGTTTTTAGTTGTGATTTGCCTTCAGCTGTTGCAAACTGCTCTCTGAATTTGTGAAAAAAAAAAAAATGTTCAATGTTTGTCCTCTGGCATTACGCGTTACTTTACACAGGGCAACCGCGTTAATGGTCGTGTCGAAAGATGAGCTTTTCTTCTCTGTTCATGCCTCCTTTTTCAAACAATTTTAAACGATGCATATGTTGAAAAATATATATCAACAAATGGCAACGTTCCCCCCTTCACAAAAGAGCAACAACACAGTCCATATCGGTTTGTTATATTGATGCTGCGGCACAAGTTTTTATAGACAGCCAAGTTCTTTTTTTTCATTTCAATATTCCAATTGGTCACGCTATCTTTTTGTAATTGTACACAGTATGCTATATAGGCCCCCCCCCCTTCGTTATATATGTACAACTCTGGTTTATAATAGGTGATATCGCTTTTTTGCTATTGACAACAAAGAAAACATGGGCGACCCGACTGATCGGCCTCTTTTGAGGCTTTACACGTCGGTAGAAAACTTACACTGTCACAAATGAAAGAGCGAACATCTAACAAAAGAATAACTAAGAAGATAAATATTATGAGAGAAAAATCAATTGTGTGTGGCTTTGCTTCGAATCTTGTGAACCCCACATTTCAACATGAATTTCAGAGGGGGTTGTTTAAAAAGGTATTGCATCTCGTTCTTTTCTATATACAAACGAGTCTGGTCCCTTTTCATGTTTTTTTTTTTATCCTCTTGATGTAGGATAATGGAAGAGTCTCTCACTGCTGGAACGATATGTGCCAACACATCAGTTTGTTCAACTGGCCAGCTAAAGAAACGTTAGTATCAATAGACCCATATAGAAAGCCCCACTTGACCATTATTGGAACATTGTGTGGCTCGCGCCAGTCAAAGTCCCGTCTTTTTCCTTTCATTTTTTAAAAAATAAAACGCAAGTCTTCGACCGTGTTTGGTCCATATCTAATCGTTTTTACTTAAACACAGTAATGGGACCTTATAAACGACGTGTACTATATACAGATTGTTTAAACCATTTCCATTTAATGGTCTCTCCACGTTGTATCTCTCTGTGTGTACATATGTTGGCTCATCGGTTCGGAAACAGCGTGAACGAGCAAACGCAGATGGACGAACGCAAACGGACGTTATGAAGGACGTAAAGCCTCGAAGGGCTTTTACTGGTTTTTTTGGTTGTTGCCAAAAAACCGCATAACGATAGACAACAACAACAACCCTGCACAACAAACACCCAACGCCAGAATATATATGTAACATACGGGAATTAACCGACAGAGAAGAAAACATGGCATCTGGCAATTCCAATATTGAAACAACAACAACACACAACAATTTTCGTGCGGTGTTTGGTGGCCAGTTTTGTGTTCGGTGTCTCGGTACAGTTATTCTTACACACCGAACCGGTGTGTATAAAAGCACAGGGATCCATAAAAGACAAGCGATACGTACACACACACACACGCGGAGAAGAAAAAATGTAATTGGAAACGAAAGGGAAAAATAAGAGACAAAAACTATTTATGACGGGGGGTGAGAAAGGACCTCTTTCGAAATATATTTTAAAAAAGAAAAGGATCCCCGGAAAAAAAAAATGAAGGGGGGATAAAGAAAAGAACAAAATTTGTGTTTTTGGTAGACAGCCTGGCGGCTGAAACAGCACTCATTTGAAGCTCCTTCGGCGGCTTACACACACGTGTGTGTAGATAGATACACACACATAAATGTATACAGGGTCTCTTTTTTGGGCCTGTTCTTTTTGGAAACCATCGGCACCCTTTTCTTCATCTCTTAGCACCCTACCTCCCTAGCCATTTAAAAAACACGGTGTGCAGAGAGAAAGAGATTTTCCTCGGCAACAGCAGACGTTGAGGCGGCGGGCAAGTCATAAAAATCGAAAACAAAAAATTAAAAGGTAGAAAACATTTTTTTTTTTTTTTAAAGAAAAATAGCTGTGGAACACAGAGAAACGCACGAGGGGCACGCGCTTTTAAATATTCTTTCGCCAAACGCCTGGAACAAAACGCACGAAAAAAAACCCTATTTATCTATCGGGGAAAAAAGAAATAATATCTACCTGAAAAAGAAAATTGAATTGAAATGAAATTGGATGGGACAAAGTTCATTAATTATTCGTTTGAGGGGCTATAGAAAAAAAAATAGGTTGATTCGATTATTCTCTATATCGTCGAACGTATATAGCGTGAATGTAGAAAAGCCAACGAACGGGGCTTTTAATCGGGGCGCCGTATAATCAGGGCGTGATGGATCTAACGCAAAAGGCAGATGATTATTACAACGTTTTGATCCAATCGGTTTGTTCAGTCGTGCTCCCAATTGTTGCATACATGCGCACCTTGACCAGGCGCGATGGTGCTCGAAGGCCTCGTCTCATGATCGATAAGAACTGTCTAAATCTTTGACAGTTTAAAGATTTTCTTTGAATAACATTGTCCGTTATTTCAATGCTCAACTGGTTTTTATCATTTTCTTCTTGATAAACAAAAAGGGGAAAACATTTCTTGTTGGCTGTTTGACGTTGTATTGGCCCCACCATTCGAACAGGAGAGAAACACAAGACATTCAAATAAATATAGTAGAATAGGAAAAAATAAAAAAATAAAATATTATACAAGGGCAAAAGAATTCCAAGGTGTTGTCCTGTTGATGAATCGTTGCTGTTTGTTGTGGCTACCGCCGCCGTAGAAAGAGAGGGGGGGGGGATATGTTTGATGTGATGACGATGTGCCCGCTCGATGGTGGCTGGACTCCAAGGTGAAGGGCTGCACACACAACCAGCAGCAACAAGCCAACAACCGACTAAGTATGTTTAAGCTCCTTCAAAACATCATCAAATCAGCCATGCAAACCATTCTTCTATAACCGGTCATCCGCGTCTATCGTGTGTATGGTAGGTATATCTCGTGCGCCGACTCTCTATATCCTCGAAATGAAATGAATCAAACTTAATCACGCCAACGGGTTTTTTTTTCTTTTGTTTTTTTATTTTTGTATAACTTCGCCGGTACGTATTTGTTTGTGTCCATCCAGCGTGATGAAGACTGATGGCACGACACTCAAAAAGAAATTTCAAAAGCGGCTTCGTTTTCTTTTTCTTTAACGTGATGTGGTACAGGATCTAACGAAGGGCCTTAAAACAACGAAGAGACCAAAGAGAATATAAAAGCCGCTGGTTATTTATTCAAATGGATATGGCCTACAACGTTTTCGTTTTTTCCATCAACGTTCGTGATTCGATTTCTTTTCTTTTTTGGGGGGGCTTTTGTGTGTGTATATAGCTTTTGTCACTTGTGTTGGTCGTTTGTCCTTATAGTCCGTTTCTATTTTAATTCGCGTGTTTTGGCGTGTTGTTTTTGTGTTTCAACTGTTTGCGTGCTCATCAGCGAAATGGATCCAGCAGCCGTGGAGCTTTTGACCAGCAAGGATGTATGTAGGGCAAACTGCGAATGTATACAAAAGAAAAACAATAGTCTATATAGCCACTCTGCAATCAGTTATTGCGTGATGCCTCTCGTTCACGCACCGAGACGCACGGCACCGGGTCTATATATAAAACAAACCCCCTCTCCCAAAATAAAAAAAACGAATGAACATCAGGCAAATCACGTCAATAGCGGAAACGAAAAGAGGAATGAATGGATAAAGTATATCTCCCTCTCTCTCTCTCTCATCCGTCTGTGTATATGTATAAAACAATGCCGGCTAACTCGCATCTGTAATGAATCACATCGTTCAAAGAAATCGCATCAGCAAGCAGCCAAAGTAAACGCCAAAGAAGTGGGAGCTGAATCACGAAGATATAGCACCCAACCACCTTCTTTTCTTGTCTGTTTTGCCCTTGTATATGTATACCTTTTGTTGTGGGTTGGCGTTATAGGTTAAGCAGCAGAATAATGAATCGCTTCGAAAACGAAGCTATGAGAAAACTCAAAATACTATGAGATTTTGGACCGTCTTACATTTATACACTTGGAAATAAAAAAAAAGGATTCAGTTATTTTTGTTTAAATTTTTATTGTTTTGCATTTCGATCTTGCTCGTTCAATATTTTTTTACAGCATAGGCCTACATATACATACACATACGTACGAAATTGCGATTTGACAGGCAGAATTTGAGGTTAACCGGTCCAAGTGCATTCCGGTTATTACAAAATGAACAAACAAACAAAATTCGAGATGAACAACGGTCATAGAAAATCAGCAAAAATGTTATATCGAGAAAAATTAATGAGTTGCTTGCGTTTAGCTTAATTTTTTTTTTTTTTTTTACTTTTTTCTTTCTCTTCCGGACAGATCATTTTTTAAAAACTCATCATCAATACCCGCTCTCTTTTCTTTTTTTCATTCAAAAATTTACATATACAGTTTTATATCTCTCTGTTCATAGTGTTTTGTTTTGTTTTTTAAATACAATGTAGGCATCATATAAAGACTTGATTGTTAGGCTTTTTTTGTTTTGCGATTACAGTCCCGGCTAATATACGCAAGTCAAATGGATCTCAAATTGGGACTGAAACGGAAGACGCCGTCTTTACTTTTGGCCGAGTCGGCGTCGGGACTTTGGCTTAAAAAAACGCCGGCGTGATGATGATGGTGATGGTAATGATGAAGATGCTGAGGCACTGCCCCGTGCTGGTTCAACGGCGACGAAGGTTGCGCCCGCTGAACGGACGGCGACACTGACGGGCTCGGCTGCAGTTTGTCCCGGCCGCAGTCGGCCGCACTCAGAAAGGGATTCGCGTGAACGGCGGGCAGTTGTGTGCTGACTGGCGCTGCTGGTTGAGGGCTTTTCGACGAGACGTCCGGCGACAGCGACGACGGCCTGCAGTCCTCTTTAGCGGACGCGTCGCCTCGATTACTGTGCCGGGCCAGCCCTAAAAAAGCCGCCGAGGCAGCGGCGGCCGCAGCCGCGTACATGTCGTGAAACTGTTGCTGATGCTGCTGCATGCTGGCCATTCCATAAGGAAACGCCCCAGATGGCGCCATCCCGGCGTAGGCCATGTACGATGGAATGGGCATCAACAAGTGAGGCGATGGCTGCTGTTGGGGTGATGAGCTTCCTAACCGACCATCAGCCGGGCATGTTTTGGTCAACGTCGAAGCTGGTGCAAGTAGTGGGGTGGTGGCAGCCGATCGTGCAACCTCTTCTTCAGCATCTTCGGCTTCGATATCGACTTCTGATTCATCGTCGGACGTTGCAGAGGACGAAGAAGATGAGCAATCGGCGGCCGAATCTCCGTCGAGGAGTAACACGTCACTGTGGTGGATTTGATGGTTCTTCTTCTTTTGTTTGGCCGCTGGTTGCTCGTCGTCGGACGAATCTGAATCGTCAGCGATGAGGCTAGCGATGGTGAACGACCTCTTGGGTTTGACGTTGCCACCGGACACGCAATCGGCCCCGACTGGCGAACATAGGCTCGTCGTTTGGCTGGTGAATTTACCTGAAGGCGACGGCTGCTGGTGTTGGATGACCGGGCCGAAGCCGCCGGTGCCGCAGCCGTGATTATAGGCCGGGTAAGAAGGTGGAGATGCCATCGACGGTGTGGGGCCGTGGAAGCCGTGCACTCGCTGCTGGGCGGCTGCTGCCGCCGCGGCCATCATGGCCGGCGTGGGATGATTGGCCGCAGCGGCTGCAACAGCCGCCGCCATGGCCGCTTGATTGTAGGCGAAACCCATGCCGTAAGGGATGGCCGGATAGGCCGTCATGGGACCGCAGGCCGACATGACGGCTGCCACCTGGGCCTGATTGGCCGGTGCTGGTAAGTTAGACGCGTTGTGTTGAGTCTGTTGTTGTTGCTGGACGGCCGCTGGCAATGGAGAAGGCCCCCTAGGTGCCGGCCCTGATGCCGTCGGTGTCGATGAAGGCTGATGTGGTCCAGCTGCCGCATTAGCGGCGGCCGATTGTTGCTGCATCATTCGATTCATGCTGGACAAAGCGGCCAGCTCGGTTTCCAGCAGATCCTTGTCGGCTTTGTGCAACTTGAAGCGCTTGCGGCGACGCAACAGTGAGCCGTTCTCGAACATGTTGATGGCATTCGGATGCAGCGTCCAGTAGGCCCCTTTGCCCGGCCGGTCGGGACGTCGTGGCACTTTCAGGAAACAATCGTTGAACGAGAGATTGTGACGCAACGAATTCTGCCAGCGTTGAGTGTTCTTCCTGTAGTAAGGGAACCTCTCCATGATGTAGCGGTAGATGTCGGCCAGCGGCAGCATCCGCTCCGACGATGACAAGATGGCCATGGCCGTCAGGGCGATGTACGAGTAAGGCGGCTTCTGATCGCCGTAGCTCTCACGACAAGGGCGCGGCATTCTGACACGGATTTGATCAACGTTCCAAACGAAAAATTCAAAAACAGATTGGCCTTTTGCACAAATGTCTTTGCTAACTAATCGATTTTTTAAATTAGAATAACATGCGCATTGGGGAAAATGGAAACAAGACGCACTGCGCTCACTTTGAACAAGTTTGAAGTTTCACTGGTTTTTTTTTTTGTTTTGTTAAACGATGTAAACAGAATGTGAATTGCACACGCTCGAAAATCAAAGAAGATGAGACGAGTTGAAGAGACGTTGTGCCTGCAGCACGGTCGCTGATAGAATGTTTACTTCCAACGGCCAACTGGCTTCAATATAGCCAGGCTTTTTTTTTTTTTTTCTTTTTTACTGACGCGGTGGGAGGTGGGTCCGCACCAACGAATGTGAATCCTCCATGTCTTATACCCTGGACTATCGGTGAAAACGAAGGGTCCGCCTCTTGGAAGCGCGAGTCCTCCTCCAGCCGATTGGTCGGTAGGTGAGAGCCAATGGTAAACTCTGTACACTCCTGTTTTGTAGCACCTTTTTTTTTTTTTCTTTAAACAAGGTAAAAAAAAAAAGAGGGAGGGTGGGCTACGAGCCTTCCTCTTTCTCGATATAGTTTTACCATTTTTGTGTGTGATTGTAAAAAAAAAAAACGCGTCTAACTTGATAATCAGCCCATTTAAATGCGCAAGTCTAACACAAACGCGCGTTATAGAGGAACCCAAATAAAAAAAAATATAGAGTATCCCGAAATAAGGAACGTGATCCCTTCAGCTAACAGAGAAGAGTAGGTGAAAAAGAAATCTGTAAACTAGATCAAACTAAACGTATAGCGCATTATTACCTATAAAAGCAATACAGCAACACGGCCTGAAAAGGAAAAGAAAACAAGTCAGGTGATCGTCGGTATTCAAATCGCGCCATCACGCGGGACTTGAGCGTGTAAACCGTTCCAAAAAAAAAAGGGCAGTTTTATTTTTATTTTTTCGTAGGGGAACTAACACTGTCGTGTTACACAAAGGTGTAGAGAAAAAAAAAACGAGTTTAACGATTGACGAGGCCTTGATTTGAACGCGTGAATCGCTGACCAACTCTTTGGGGACATCTAAGTGGCGGCAATTTGAATTGCCGCGCATTTTGAATTATATAGTTTTACGTTACACACACAAGACAAAAAAAGCCGCTTCTCGATTCGATTCCCACACACGATTCCTCCACCAACGGTTAACAAGAAACGTAAAACAATTACGCGTATGGGTATACGACGCACATCTATCCGTAGAACGGCAATCGTAAAAAAAAAAACAAAAACAATTTAGCGTCATCGGGCAGCCATGCACATCAAGGAGCTTTTGGTTTTGAAAAAAATCAGCTGGCTCTTTGGGAGGCCTTTTGAAATGCGTGCGGTGACGCTTACCTCTTGTGTATATACATCAAATCCCCAATAGAAATCCATCAAGGTAAAGAGATGTAAAATAAAAATAGGAAAACGAAAGAATAGAATATAAGAAAAGGGGGGAATTTACCGCGCGGTTATATTATATATTGTACGCAGCTCGTTGCCGAAGATGTTGAGGCTCTTGGGGCTCTATCTCCCCACCCCCCTCCTATTTTTTTTTTCTATTATTCTTTATACACCTAATGCACCGAAGAAAACGAGGAAAAAAAAAGGATTCCTTTTCAAACGCTTAGATTTTTTATTTCGCTCTGTTTCTTTCGCCCTTTTTTTTTTGATGGTCTATTTTTTTTTCTTTTTCTTTTCAACCCCCCTGCGAAGTTCCAATTATATATATAGACAGGTTTGGTTTCTCTTTATACTCGTATTGATTCCTAGTGGACATAGAGGCCTCTTCAATGGAAAGAGGAAAGGTGGTGGGCTGCAGAGGTCAATACGTCCATTTATTTCTTTTCAATGCAAACGAAAAAATCTATACGCGTGTATATACTATATACGTTATTATCGAACAATACAGCACTTGTCAAACGTATTTAGTTTTGCTCTGATTTTAAAAGACTTGCCTCCACTGTGTAATAGTTAACACGTGTAAATTCATGGATGAGGGCCTTTTTCTGCTTGATTCGTTTTTACTTTTTTCTATATACCTTCACCTTGACCACCCCCTTCCTTACGACCCGGCTGACAGGTCTCCAATCACGTTTCACACCTCAGCCTCGCAGAATCCCTCTGACCCTTTGCCGCTAATGACCTGGTACACAACAACCGCACTCGACGGGGGGTTTGTGCGCGCTCCCCTTCAAGAACACATCGGTCGCAAAGAGACCATAGCAAAGAAAGGTCCATGCAAGTACTACGATCCTCGTAGAGTACGTTCTCCAATATACTGGACAGATATATAAGACAAAAAGAAAGAAAAGCGAAACAACAGAGGACCGTGGCCCCCAGACCAACCGCATCTTATTTCCCTTTTCTTTTCTGAGAAAGTAACAAGAAAAAAAAAAACGATTGTTTCTCAACTGTGTTTGAAAGGAAAGGATATAGAACTGGCCGTACGCATATATTTGTAGAGATAGATATATATGGCTGCAGGGTCAGCTCAGGTCAAGCGGCTCCGTTCAGTCTGTCAGAGTTAGACACAATGTTAAAAACTCAGAGGAGAATCACCTTTCCCTTCTATAACCCCATCCCGAAAAAAACTACATTAACAGTTAACCTTTTTGCTGTTATATGTTTCTTCTCGCCCTTGTATTTTTTCAACTTGTGTTAGCCAAAAAGGGTCAGCGGGACACCTTGTTCTTGCTTGTATAAATGTATGTATATGATCGAGCCCCCCTTTGCGTTTTTTACCCCCTTCGCCACAATAACCCCCCTCGTATTCTACTGTATTTCTGTACATAATAATCGTAATGTATGCAGTGCTTATTCTATCGCCTCTGTTGTATAGTTAAAAAGGATAAAGGTTAAGGGGAAAAAAAATGAAATACAACACAACACAAAAATGAAAAAAAAGGGAGGTCTCGGATGGTTTGAAATCAGCATCCCCCGCTGATTGCAAGGTATTGATCAGTGTAGGACGGGGTCCTCCCACATCCTATGTATAGATAACCAGACTGTGCGTACTAAATAAAATCAAAACTGGCATATAAGAGAAGGGGGTTGATGCGATGAGGTAAATCGTGAAAACATGTTCCATCAACTAGTTTTGTCAATTATTTGGCTAATTATCATTCACAATTACGAAAAACATTGTCGATGGAAAATGCGGCGTGTAACGAGTATTACATATACACTATACCAGGGGTGTGGCTTATTATTATTCAAGCCTGATGATCATATTTTTTTTTCTCCTTTCTCTTCTTCTTATATCACGTACACGAGCCCAACCCGAAATGCAACCATCGATTGATAACCAGCTGCGTTTCTCTTTTTCTCTTTCCCTCTCCGCAAAAACATGGACCAACAAATACTATAAAATCATTCATTTATATTTATGCATATCTCTTATAGAGCATGTGCACGCTAGACCTTCGTTAACCATCAAACACAGCAATTGATTGAATTCCATTGAAGCAAAAAAAAAAAAATATAATATGGTTATCATTACTATTATTATTATTCTAGCCGGATGCGATATTGTTTGCCGGCAGTATCGGCATTTTTAATTTTCAAAGAATAATACAGCCAACACACACTTTCTCAAAAAAGAGAAATACGATGGGTGATGGCATCATCGTGATGATGCAGATCAGAGTCCGGAGCAAGTGTTGCCCATTTTCAATAAATTGGATTAATGTCTATAACACTATTCAAAAAACATTTAACAGATCGTCCTATTCAATATTGGATTCACATGAATTTTTTTTTTCAAGTGTCATCGTTCAATTGTAATGCGCTCGTTTGTTGTACACGGAGATCTACAAAACAAAAGAGGGATCGAGAAAATGAATACAACAATCGATTGCTTCGTGACGTGCGGATCAACATTCAATATTCGTGCTTATATATACTACTTCAAATATGCTCCTAGTCATCTCCTTTTCTTTTTATTCCATTTTCTTGTCTACTTGGAGTATATTTGATTTTTTTCATTTCCTATCGATTCGGCCTATTGGGAGGGTCGTTTTCTCTCCCTTTTTTTGTTCTTTACCTTTTCGGGGGAGGGAACGAGGAGGGTTGAACTGATGGCTCAGGGTATAAGACCTTGTGACTCGACGCAGGGGGTCTGGCCCAGGTGTGAAACTCTGGGAATCTCTGGGACGATGGTAAATACATATACATACATACACACGTATATATATATATACATAAAGATATGCATGTGTGGCATAGGGGGGGGGGGGCAATGGGACGACCATCAGGTGTCGTTCTTGCCTCTCTTAACCTGTAAAATAACATACCCCCTCTTGTTCTTTGGCACTTCTTCAAAGACAGTGGGGGCGAGAACGAGAGAAACACAGTCAGAATGAACATAAGCCTACTGGCCAGATTTATCTCTCACATAGTTTTCTATATAGCCTACGTGTGCATATATTCACTCGGCTTCGAAACTCCCACCCCGCTCTTCTTTTTTTTTTTCATCTTCTTCTGGCCGCAAACCCCTCCTCCCTTGATGGAAATGAAGAAGGGCACCGAAGAAGAACCAAAAGAATTTTCTTTTACCTTATTTTTTTTAAGACAATTCCCTCGCGCGTTTTTTCTCTTTCTTTTCCAGTTTCACTATATCTATCTAGAAGAAGGTGGAAAAAAAAAACTATTGAAAGGTTTTCAAACACCTTTTTTATTTTCGGGTTTTTCTTTCTTGTTCTTCTGGTCGACTTTTCTTGGAAATAGAAAGGCTACACACGGATTGTAACAATAGTAACAATAGGAAGACTTGGCATTTTTGTTTTGTTTTTCTATGTTCTACAATCTTGCTAGTTTGGCTTTCTTCTTTTTATTTTTCGAAAATCAAAATCCGTTTTCTCGATCGTAGTATGTACTCAGCATCTCTTGCAACCAACGATGAGTGAGCAAACGTCTTTGCCGTGGCACAGCCACAAGACGCAACAACATTTAACAAACTACCAGCAGTAAAAAACAAAAAACAAAACAATATTTTTCTTATTTCTTTTCTCTCTCCTTTGGTCTTTAAAGAGTCGTTACAAAGCCATTAAGAGTGTGCCCATTGGAGAACGACGTAGTTTATTCTCGCAACCCTTTTCCGCGTTCGAGATGGATCGGTGTGTCTGGGTACCTCCTCCATACAAAAAAAAATGTGAAATAAAATAATAAATAACATCTACGTGAATTTCATACCGAAGTGGAAGAACTTTTGATTTTGCGCAGTGCAAGTGTTGCAAAATAAATGCGGCATGTTATAACTAACCTATATTCTTGTATATGAAGCATCATCGTTATATACGTACGTATGTTATCCTTTTGACGAGGACGCCAGAGGTGTGTACATCAATTCCTCATTCAATCAAAAGATTTCAAGCGGTGCGAGAATACCCACCGAGTTCTCTTTTTCTTTTTCCCGATTCTTACGTACATCTTATTACATTCTGGTGTATATAGTAATCTCATTCTCCTTATAAATAACTATGTTTTCCGGCCCTTCTTCCGTATACAAGCTTTCCTTGCGGCAAAGCGGGGGATATTCTCTTTTTATTTTATTTTTATTTAATACTTTTTTTCATTTTTGAAATGTTAAAGTAGGAGCGAAAGGCCTCCCACGCCTCGGCCCCCAAAAAGCCTGATTGAATGAATACATTTGAATCGAGTTAACGTCGACGCCATATTTCATCCGGCAGCCGAACCCAATGACGTCTCTGTTGTGCGTTCTCTTTTTCTTTTTTTCGTAACAAAAATCTTGACAGACACATGTACATACAGTGAAAATAAATCAAAGAAACACGCCAAGGCACAAGAAAGATAGACGTGCTGCATAAAGCCATCACAAACTTGACTTTTGAAACACGCGCAAACAAAACAAAAAATGATCCAACACTTTAGAAGGTCCCAAGCGGATGAGAATCCTTACGCATTTTTGCGCGGTATAAATCATTTTTTTGAATGCGCAAAAAAAGAGCGTGAGATGAAACAACGGGACGTGCAACTAGAGATAACACAGACCCAACATAATATTTCTGTTGTAGGACTGCGGTTGTCTCCATTGAGCGCTTCTTTGGCAGCCAACGAGCGTGAGTCACGTCAAACGACCATCTTTTTTTTTTTTCCAACTGTAATTCTCTTTCAAATGGCACAGCCGCAAAAAAAAAACATGAACGTTGTTTTTGCCCCGCTTTCTCATTGTGGAAGATTGTCGCCTAATGGGCTCACCCATCCTCGGCCGTGACAATAGCTGAGCTCGTCCACAGCACAACACACGACAATAAAGTCTCAATTTCCCTTTTGCCCCTTCGGTATATGCAAATAAGCGGCTGATGTACGATGACTCTTCGGGTGACACAATGTCTGCACACGTACACACACGACATCGGGCATTCATCTTTCACCTTTAAGAAATTCAGAACTTTTCACATTCAGACAGGCAGCACTGTTGTGTCTACACAGAGAGAACGATGCGTGCGTGAGTCAATGTGTGTGTGTGTGTATTTGTGAGTTGGCGTTTGCTTGAAAATAACCAAAGTGGCAGGTCACGACCGAACATCATCCGTCTTGTGATATGGCTACAAGACGTTTCGAAAAAAAAAAAACTTGTCCGTGTGTGGGAGATCAGTATACCGAATGGCCGTTCACTTTGCCGCACCAGCCCCTTATTTGAATAAAAAGAAAACGAGAGAGAGAGAAGAAGAAGAAGAGACTTTTTGGCTTATGTGTGAGAATAGATGATGGTGATTGGCAGGTTAGCGTTTGCAACGTCAAGGCAACAACGAGCCACACACCGGGACGTCTAACTCTCCTCCTCACCAATAACCAGCACCCATTCTTTATTTCTGTATGTATACATTCCCTTCCGCAAGGAGGAAATAGAGAGGAGGTTGAAAAATAACATTCGGACTTCTCTCTCTCTCACTTTTTCATGTGTTGTCTCGTTATTCTCTCCGTGTTATTTTTGCCCTCCCTCTCTCTATATATACACAGACGGTGGTTCTATAAATATACACAAACATGGAAAAGAGCCAACCAATCCGTGAAAGTTCCTCAAAGTCGGCGGTTATATTGAGGAGTCCCGTATGTATACACACACACGCATGTTATTCGTGTGTACGTTCGTTCAACCTTTCGGTTACGCTGCGTCTACTGATGTGTATATATATAAGTTGTTTTTCTTTGACTGGGTATATGTATACTGCCAGTAGAATAATCAGTCGACATGCCATCCGTCCAGCATCCACCCGCATCTGTACAAAACAAATCGACATCTACACAAGTTAAATGAAAACAATTTTTTATTCATTTCCCAAAGCTCAGACAAATAGTTCTACCATTTATTTTTGGTGCCTAGCAATTTGAGAATTGCAAAAAGAATGTCCTGGCCAATGGAATTTTGAAATGTATTGCTGCATTATACGAAAAGCATTTTGTTTTTAGTCTCAGTCAAACTCAAATGGAAAAGAAAAAAAAACACATTTTGCAGTTAGGATATAATATAAGCAGGAGAACGTACAAATCACTGGTGTATGGATATATCTTTGTGAACTATTATACGTATAGAAAGCAACAGGCAATGATGACGCGGACTGATTGCCTCCAATGATTGGCCCATCTGTAATCGTGACGTTCTTTTCTATTTTTCTTCCATTTGTTTTTTTTTTTTCTCTTGTTATTGCATAGCATTTCTCTCTCTTTTTGATTTCTTTCATTAACACAAGACGGGGCTCGTAATTAGCGTGTTGTATGCATATATACGCTTTTGCCTCTTCTATTCGAATTGGGAGGGGGGGGGATCGTCGCGGGTGGCTTGTCATTTCTTCTAATGATCGTGAAATTTCAAATCAGCTTTCGTAATAACAAACGCGGCCGGACGAAAAACAAAACGCCGAGAGCGTTATTTACTCATTCCACTACTATATACGTCTATTTTCTGTTTGTCCAATTCGTCACGGCCTCGAATTGTTTATGTAGTTCTCTCACTCTGTTGTCTGTGTGTATATATATATGTGCTGGGTGTAGTAGAGAACCTATAAGAAAAGGGGGAAGTCGTGGCTAAACGGCATCTAATGACCGGCTGTTCCAGTCTCTCTCCGTGAATTGCCTGTCGGCCTGGAGAAAAGCTAATCACACGTAATCACCTGCCGGTCGTCGTCCCATTGGCTAAAAAAAAGAAGAAGAAGAAACAGTCGGTGTAATCATTTCTTTTTCTTTTATCTTTTTCTCTTCCTTATACCCACCTTCCCATAATGGATGAATACACATAATCATGTCATTTCTTTGTGTGTCTCTTTTAATTGTCTATATATTCAAGCACGTCTGTCCGTGTCTATGTCCAGACACTAACGGGTCGTGAAAAGATTGCAACAGGTGTTGGTTGTACGTGAAAGCGGACGAAGGAAAGTTGGTCCCAGCTCTCTTTTACACCAAATGTCTGTACCCAAATATTTGGGAGGGAAAGAAACAGCGAAACGAACGTTTGTAAGTCATCATAACACACACACGAGAAATGGAATTGCAATTTCACGGAAGATCATCCAAAGAATTTTTTTTCGTATCTTCTGGTTTTTTTGTTTTGTTTTGTTAAACAGAAAAATAGAGGGGGAGGGGGGGTTGTGAGCGTATAGGCCAATGACTTTGCTGCATATCAACAGAATGAAACGATACTTCTTCTTCATTATCATGATATAATCGAATTCCCCCTTCAATCTTTTTAAAAAGCATTTTTCGCTTTTGTTCGCTGCTGCATTTTTTTTTCTCTTTCCCCAATGTGTTTCTATTATGCATAGGGGGGAGGAAGAAAAGAGACAGAACGAAAGGGGGGAGCGATGAAAAACTGCGGGAAAGAAAAATATTTGAATTTAAAAATCTATATTCTTCCCCCCCCCTCATCTTCACACAAAATTCTTAACTGATATATACACACACCGTCAAGATGATGTTTTACCATTTTCTTTTTACCTCCTCATCTTCTTCTGCCAATGGTCCAATGTTAAAAAAAAAAAAGGTGTTTGGGGGGTGTGAATGGCAGAAAGGAGGGGGTCTCCGTTCTAGAATAACACACCCCGCGTGAAATTCCCATATAGAAAATCCATAAACATATATTAAGAGTTTAGTGGTGTAGTACAAACCCAAAACCCCCCAATGTCCAAATGCTTGTTTCGGGTGTAGGGGGAGGATGATGCATTTTGGCGCTGTGTGTAGGAAAACAAAAAACAAAATTGTGGAATGTCTTGGAAAAAAAGAAAATTGGTCATCAGGTTCTTGTTGTGCGCGGCATGTGAGCAGGGGAAGAAAGAGGGGGGGAGTATATACAGACACGCATTTTGGCCCAGGCAAAATCTCAAAAGTGTGAATTCTCACACCCAACCAAAACGAGATGGGCCAGCGCGCGCCGCGCATTTCGCTGGCCAGTAGAAACAAAAACAACCAAGACGAAGAGTGAGAGGGGAAAAAAAAATAGGAAAAATCCTCTTCAAACATGATGGATCTCGAGTGTTTGTTAGCATTTTAATTAAGCGTTGATAACAAATCGTTGGAAGCAGTGGGGAAGACACGTGAACGGCGCTGCTTTTTTTTTTCGGCCGTTCATTTATGTATAGAGGCCGCGCGAGAGAGGGGCTCGGGGTGTGTGCCACACACTCTTCTGCAGTGTCAGAGCACCATAGGATAAAAAGAAGAAAAAAAATCATGTAATAAAAGTATATATACACAACCAACCATCCGAAGAGAGGGGAAAAAGAAAGGAAGAACAAAACACCTCAAACGCGGGATTGACGTCATGCAAACAAAGTCATTGATCATCTTTGAGAAGGTGTGAGCCATCTTTTTCCAACACTCTCAACTCCACTCAGTCCGACTGTCTGTCTCTCAATAGGGTAGCAAAGATGCGCATGAATAATATTTGCTGTTGAGAATTTTTTTAAATGTTTTCTCTCTTTCTCCTACCCCAACGCACGTATATCTACAGGGAAACGGTAAGACACGCTGGCTTGTAAAGAAATGAAATGAGTGGCGGCAGCAATCGAGATACACACGCATCGTCATCATCGGCCGTTTGCTCAATCTGTATGCAGTTCGAATTGAAAGAGGAATAATATTAGATGATCTTTTCCAATTATATCTGGTTTTCTTCCAAGAGAAGAAGTTAGAATTCCGGTTTACTCCAGGTTTTATTATGATTATTAGGGAAAAACTAGAACAATTACATTTCGTTTGACATTCTTTAACTCTCAGCTGAACGGAATGGACAGTTTTGGAGGTGCTGGACCATAAACCAAGCCGGAAAAATGCCTTCCTTTCATCCGGAACGTAACAGAGATTTGCTTGACTTGCATCACAGGATTTATAGCACAAACATTTTCATCATATTTTCATATCAATCAATCGGCCTTTTCTTGGACATTCAAAACACGCGTTTACCTAAAACTACAGCGATATACGTAAATGACCAGAAAATATAAAGAACTTTGATTCCGTGACGATGTTCTGAATAGCAATTTAAAACGAATAAACAATAAATATTATATGCTCGGCGCTAGAACAAAAACTCGAACCGGAAAAGAATGTTAACGTGTATCCCCTTCGATTTCACAATGGTATATCCGCATCGATTGTGTGCCGCACTGCGAGTAGCAACATAACGTGGCTGATGATTACGAAGGTACAAGGGCGCAATCCTGGCTTATCAAACCATAACCACCCTCTTGTTGTCACCTCATTTTTTTGTTGTTGTTATTATTCCCTTTCTTCTCATTTTTGTTGTTGTTCATAATATCATAGCTTGCAGCCTTTCCTTTGTTAGCATTGTCTCTCGTCTAGGTTGAGCTATACTATACGTATATATATATGCATGGGAAGAGGAAACATGTTGGGCGAGACTATAGGAAAGGGAAGTTCTTTGGGTCCTTGTCTCTTTGGTTCTTTTCTTCGCGGGCGGAAGTTCACTTTAGATTCCCCTTTTCTTTTTCTTTTTTTCTCATTCACAACTGAACGTTGAAATATAATTTACATTTATACACCTGCTGGGAACAAGAAGCTTAGGAAGAAAACCCGACTTCCTCAATGACAACATCGATGTCGACCCAGTTCTGTATAAACAATTTGCTATCACTCCTACCACCGATGTGTCACCTCGCTCAATCATCCAGTCAGATAGAGATATAGAAACATAAAAAAATAAAGGGAATAAACGAATGGCTGACGTGTATATGAATAACACTAATTTTTAATCACATATAGTCAAAGAGTGTCGAGTGTAACAACCCTATCATTATATGTCAACAACAGTAGCGGCTTTCGGTGACCATTGGATATGTCACTCCACATCCTGGACATGTGCGACAAAGAAAATGAAAAAAAGAAAATTTTTTTAACAAACCCATCAGTGGGAGAGGTGAAACGCCTACAATTCTACAACACACACGCATCAAATGTAATCATAGAAGCCATGCTACAGGCCAAAAAAAATGAAAGAAGCCGACACTTTGGGTGGGATTGCATTTCATTCTTCCCTCTCTGCTCATCGTGTTGTCATTGTTGAAATTGTCCTTATTGTTTTTTTTTTCTTATCTGTTTTCTAAAATAGAAAAAGAGAAATGAATATAAGAGAAAATTATTTAAAAAAAAAAAAAAGAAGAAGACTAAGACAATTTACTCGCTTTTCTTGTGTGTGTGTGTGTGTGTATATCTCCTTGTTATTATTATGTTTCAGCGGTGCCACGGCCGCTTCTTGCTCTGAACACCTGTTTTGTTTTTTAGAATAATCATTTTGCGGTTTTTTTTTGTGTTGTTCTTTATTGTTTAAAGCTCCGCCAATTGGTTTCTGGTAATCACCATATATTTTTTTGTTTTTTGTTTCCTTCTTCTTTTTCGTTTGTGTCGGTGTATGTATAACTGCCGGTCTCGGGACGAGCTGGGGAAAAATAGCCGGGAGTCGGGGGGGAGCTTCGGCCATATTTATATCTACACTTTCCCTGCGGCCATTCAAATTACCGCCTCCCCGACAATGATGTGAGGAGGGCCATCAAAAGACGCAATCAACAGCACGGATCGGCGTAAACCAAAGAAAGTATCAGCACTTTGCGAGCCTTATTGAATTAGTTGATGATTGTTGATACACACACACACCTTTTTCTTATGCGCAGTAGCTATTGTGTGTGTAACGAACGAATACACCATATAACTGCCGTCTTGTTCTATTTCGAGGGCGGTCTGGGATTTGTCTGGGCGACTCATTTTCTTTTTGTACACTTTTGATGGGATTCATGGGAATCTGATTTTCTATTCCGTGTAGCCTATACGTGTTAGACTTTGGTTTTTTGTTGGTCTACAGCAAATCGTTTGGCTTATACGATCAGGGAGGACGAGAAGGATATAGAAATCACTGTTATTATCAAAGCCAAAAGCTTTTCGCTAGCAGCCGTATATAGTTGGACGTCATTTTGTTTTTTGTTTTTTGTTTTTTATCGGGGAATATTTATCGACTTCTCTCGGATGCAATGAAATTACCGGCAGGGCTCAGCACCAATCGTCGAAGCGCACACGGGGAAAATGCGTTATTATTATACATTCAAAAAGTCCAGTTTCGGTTTTGGATTGGACCAGCCGCCCGGCAAAGTGTGAAGCCGCGGACGCATCCGGGAATAGCTACACACACACACAAAATATATAAAAAAATACAATCAAAAGAGATTGAACACGAAATATTATTCACGAAAATAAGCAAAAGAAATAAAAAAATAAGACGTCCGAGGTGAAAACTACTCAATTTGCATATGACTCGCTATTGCTATATCCACTGCTGCGACTCGATTTACTGCCGTCCAAGAATGCAATCACATTTTTTTTCGTTATATTTATATTGCTGCAACGCAGCGCTCCTGATAAACATGGCGGTCCAGGATTTTATACCGATAAAAAAAAATAATCCGCTAGCAGCTTCCTACACGTGCACGGATGATCAATGATGCGTTCGTGAATGAAAACCGTCCGGCGCATCGCACATGTACATCTGTATTATTATCACGACGGCTTTATACTTGTCTAGAATCCAATAGCGCATATACTCTCAAAGCATAGTGCGCATAAATACAATAAAGATCTACATTTTTCTCCAACATATTTATCATCCACGTTTAAAAAATAAAAACTGCTGAGGAGGAAGCCTCCCGAGCTAAAACGTTTCCTACCGCCGACATCAATTTATCGCTCAGTCACTAAATCACATCTTTATATTCTCGATTTAAAGAAAAGCAAAAAAAAAAGAAAGAACTTACCTTTTTATTTTTTTTTAATGGGATTCTAATGAGATTTTTTTTTTGTTTTGTACATCTTTACCGGTACTATAGCGTATTATTCATCATCCAATGCACTTTACGAGTTTCTTCATTACTTCGAAGCTTGAAAACTATCCACGTTTTTCTTTTAAATCCCCCGTTATTAGAAATAAGAAGAAACTATAGTAGCTGGTGTTAAACTATATGGCGAATGGTTGTATACAACACTGCAAATGAAAGACAAATTAGCGATTCGCTCTAATGCAATTATCTTTCTATTTTTCTTGAATTTTTAAACGTTTTTTCGTCTGTGCACCACACAAGCATTATACCCGGAGCGAGGACAATGTCATTATTGCGTCACGTCTGGTGCCAGTGCAAAGATATAAATGCGAACAATTGCGCAAAAGTGCACGCACATCAAATTAGTTTGCTCTCATTTCTAAAGTATAATTTGCTCGGCGGTATATAAACCTACTCATGTTCAAATATTAGTTATGCGTTCTGCGCAACATTCGCAAAAAACATCCAGAGGCCACGGCTGTCATTCGCTTTTTTTGCATAGCAACTGCTGGCGCTGAACGTGGAGAGAAAGCCCACACAGACACAACGGACGCATTAATGATATAGAAAAAGATTCATTAATGCGAACTTGATTCGTCGGGTTTTGAAAAGGTAAACCGCTTCCCGCTGCGTTTGTGTGTATATACACGTCGGTGTGCGCACGCAAGCACACACACACACACAAAGGCCACTATATATTTTCAATCATCAAAATGAATGAGGGAACAACAGGGAAAAAAGAAAATTGGGGAAGAAAAAAAATAATAATAATAAATGAAAGAAATGTATAAAAAAAAAAAGGATAACATAAAGCAGTGGCTTGAAAGGGTTGTCAAACTGAACAAAAACAGAACGCCGCCTAGTTGGGATTATTTTTGCCTGATTGCAGAATGAATTATGGAGAATTTTTCTTTTTTGTCAGTTCGAGTTATTATATCAAAAAATAAAAATAAAATTGAGAATGGAAGAAAGGACGCGATTCCTTGACTCATTTTTTTGTTGTTGGCGGTTTTGGAAGAGAAGGGGGGAAATCTAACCCCCTCTCCTTCACAGTCATAAATATGAAAGATTCACTGCTGCATTCCAGGTGCAAATTGCTCGGCTGTTCAATCTGGTGCTCCGGCGCGCGCGCCTTGCGGCTTCCAAAACTTCTCATTTTTCCCCACTTTTTGATTTCTTTCCCTTCATTTTTTTTTTCTGATTTCGAATGTCTCATATATTTTTAGCTCTCGCCCACGTACATACACCAGTCTAAACGGAAAATATAAAAATGAATCAAGTTTTGCGTCATCTGAATTAATCGTTTCATAATAACGAACTTTGCGGGGCTGATGTTTTCCAAAACGATGTAAAATATAAGCGACAGCGGTGGTGGCGGCAAAATGCTGGAAAAAAAAAAAGAGTTCCAGGACACACTATCTCATTTAGCGCATCAATTGTCAAGAAATAGTTGTGTTCACTATTCCCATTTTTTTGTTTTGTTTTACAGTTTTAATTGCGCCAAGCCAAACTCATTTCCTTCTTCGGCTTTGTTTACTTCCTATAAGTCTTTTAACTGCGTAGGGAATGCACGTAAACGCAACGCGTTGATGAAAAAAAAAACAGGTATTTTTGAATACAGCATTTTTTTTTCTTGGTTATATCTCCGTCTTTTCTTTCCATCGTTTGCCGCGTGAACGCTGGCAGATTGAAACAGACGTTAAAGTGCGGCTAATATTGATTACAACGATCATGAATGTATAATTAAGTGTGCGCTCTGAGCATCCCACCCCTCCCCTGTTAGAGGAACGCGTCCTCAACAGGTAGGGGGTAGAAAAGAAGAGAGAAACACACCAAACAGTCAAACATATCGACGAAAAAAAAAAACACAAGAAAATAATAAAAATGAAAGAGAGAAAGAAAATAAGATGGAAAATGGACATCATTCATATACCAACCCCTCTTGTAGTAACATACTTGAATAGCATAGTCGTACATAACAGCTTGTAAAAGCATCCTCTTTTCTCTATATGATACCCCGTTTACAAGAATTTGTCACCTTGGCCAAACCGGGTAAAAGAGAACATTGCACATTTAATTACCACCCATAACACATTTTAAATGCCTCTCTCTTCCCACCTTTATTTCCCCTTCAAATGTTTGAGAAAAAAAAAACGAGATTGAAGACATGTTTTCATTTTTTTATCGTTTAACATTTCAGCCATCACGGGGAGGACGTTAACACGGGGAACTATAATATTTTTTGTTTTTGCCTTCAAAATATAGCCGACTTGTTGGCCTGTGTTGGCGACGTAGAACAGCGCCATTTTCAGCCTGCACAACGCGAATCGAATCGATTCAACTCTTTGTGTGTGTGTGTGTGTGCTACGTATCAAATACCGATGCGAATGCACAAAGCAATAACCATATGCATATTATATGTGATGGGGGCTGCTGCCATTGACGTGCGTCTCTATGTGTGGGGTGATGGCTGTTAAGAGTGAGACGTGTTTCTTTCTTTCTTTCTCGTTGTTGTAACACAAATGCCGACAACAATTTCAAACAGAAAAAAAAATGAGAGCTATATAAGGGAAAACCTGTGGCAATAACAGATGATGGGAGTCGGAGAAAGACGTCGGTTGCGGATACATATAAAAAAAAACATTCCCAGCAACATCGAAAAGGAAAAAAAAAAAAAAAAATTCGAAATCACGAGGTGTTACTCTGTTTAATTGCCATCGCACGTATTAGGACAAGAAAGAGATTGCTATATTGCATCATTATTTATTCAGTTGCCGGGGCGATTATTCGGCCACCTTTATATATACCGAATTTTAATCCACTTATACATAATGCTTTGAATAAATCAGTTCTCTTTCTTTCTTATTTCTTATAAAATTGCCTCAGCATAGAAAGAAAATATTTGTTTTTTAATGTATGTTCACGTTACACTCTTCATTCTCCATCAGAGTGAGAGAATCTAATTCGCCGAATAGATATCGTTCCTTCCATATTCAAAATTAGATAAGGTGATGCCGAGAGAGCACTGTCAGTTAATTTGGTGGTCTCCAGCGCACATCACATATTATTTTTCGCCATTCTTAACACACGATTTTTATGGGATAAGATATCTCCAGTGCCCATTATCTTCCTTGACTCATTCTTTTTTTCTTCGGAAAATAATGAAAGCCCATTTTTTTTTCTCTTTAAAAGTTGGCTTTGTTGTCGTTGGCTTGTTCATTAGAAAAAAAAGGTATAAGACTATATAACCAACTCGAAGCCACACCTATTCTTTTTTAGATGTATACACATGCCCTGCTTTATAGTCTCATTCTGAAGCGACTATACAACAAATGGTTTTTTATAATTTGATTTCCTCAACCCTTTTTCTTTTTATCTTCATCGTTTCGTGAGAAAACACAAAAAAAAAGCCCTGTCGTGGCCGATCGGTTGTTATAGAGGATGCTCCGCTTCACTTGCCAGACGCTCGTTGACATTTGACGATTCATTCCCGGCGCCTCAGTTTTGAAAAGAAACGACAAATTCAGACCGTGGCGAAAATGTTTAGTTTATTCTTTCTCGCCCCCACCTAATTACGAATGGAGGCGCCAGTACTTCCGGAACTGTTCTTCTTCAATAACAAAAAAAAAATGAAACTTCATTGATTGAAAAGAAAGTGAGACAGGACCTCCCTGGCCGTTGTCGCCATCGTCGCGTCGCACAAGAGTCTCAATGAACTTGATTTTATTATTTTATCGTTTAAACATCACGTCTGTATACATCTATTCTTCTTTGTCTCTTTAGGACGTTCATTGTTTTCGGACCCAGGCTATTATCTCGTCACGGTTAGATGATTTCAATTCCCCGAAAGAGGCATCAGCACTTTGACTTGAAAAAAAAAAAAGCTAAAACATATTGGCATACGCACAAACAGCTGATATAGTCTTATAATGTCGTCTAATTTTCATTCAGTTTTCCCTTTTCTCTTGTATATGTCAATGGACGGGAAGACGTGACAATCTAAAGACAATTGAATAATGATCCAAACAACAACAATAGACCACCTATAAAGCAACACGTTTCATTTCCACCAACCCACTGACTCCTGTGTAAATCCATCCTTCGGATTTCATCGAAAGTTCACAGTAGATGTATACTTTACAGTGCTCTTATAGCACATCAAATCCTATAACACAAATAGCGTGCCTCACTTGATGCCAACACGGATGGAGGGAAATATTTAAAAGAAAAAAAAGATCAAATCAATTTCTACGTTTAACCTCCACGCGTTAATTCTTGCGCCCCACCTGAAAAATAAAATGGGGCTGCCTGGCTTTCGCGTCGGGATCGTCTAATGAAACACACGGAGCCAGCACTGACGTGTAAAAGATGTGAGGACCCCCACGCGTACAACACACATCGATCGTTCGGCTTTTTTCTTGGTGTTTCGTAGCGTATAATTACCCTTGCCTTTCATTAAATTGAAGGAGCCTCTATCATTGGTACGGATGATTGAAATGAAAAAGAAAAAGGCAAACTGATAACACACACACGGGGGTTGCTGTTCCTCTTCTTTCTTTCCATCGTCTCACCATAACGTCCATGTTTTTGGAACCTTTTCTTCCCCAATCCTTTTGTCCGGTAGCCTTTTTTATATTTTCCTATTCCACCTGTGCTACCATGGCAGGCCACCAGGTCGACCAGCACACACGTATATTCAACCCCATGGGGTTCAACACACACACACACAGAGTTTCTAATTACACGCTTCGAACCAATTAAGGTGAATATGTTTTCAAAGTTGAGGTTCTTGCTTGCCACTTACACACACACACACACACACATTGACGAAGAAAGCGTTGGTCCGTATATAGTATATAAAAGAATCATAATATAAGACCGAGAGGTGAAAAAAAGGCTGGAACAAGCGCATAAAGATGCTAGCCAAGCTTAGTGATTATAAACAATAATAATAATAAAGAATAAGAATAGAATGAGATACAGCGGCGGCGGACCCCCCCTTACAAAACAACCCGCATTAGTTGAAACGATCACACAACTATCTATAGCAAATCAGAATGAACGAAGAGCATCTAGCCCTGCCCGTCTTGATTCATTTTTTGTTTTTCGGTCCGTTTTCTCTATCTACATTTGAAACGAAGAAAAAGGGTCGGACCATCAACCAGATGGCTTCAATCTCATTATTAAAAAAAAAAGAAGAAGTTTTTAATCTATTTTGGTTGCGCGATGTGTTTATGCATCATCAGATATATAAAAATGTATCTTTGTAGTAAACGCGGCGAACAATCGTATATACATATAAATGTAACAGCCGACAAGCAGCGACTCGCCAACTGGCCAATGGGCGTTACCCGATTCCATTTGAGGAAGATAGCCATTCAAATATATGAGAGCGGTCCTTACACACACACACATAATATGCAGGGGATACTCTCCTTATCATTTTTGCCGATAAACATCTTTACATGTTGAAGAGGAAGTTTTTCATTCCTCAAAGCTATGTAGCATTATATACATATACGAATCGATTAGGCAGCAGCAGTACAAAAAAAAAGAAGGTGTGTGGGGTGGGGGGATCGTATATCAATTACATTACCATATATTCGAATCAGGAAACCCCACACACCTTTACACGGCTGCTGCTGCTGCCGCTCTCTCTTTCCGTTTCTTCAACAGCGCGTTTAAACGATGATAATAATCCTAACACGGCCGCCATCCGTTATGTAAGTATCTTTCTCCCGCGTTCAAATCGCTGTACAAGAGCTCTGCAGCGCGCAAGGCTTATAATGTTCATGTTGCCTACGAGTGAGTGTGTGTGTGTGTGTATTATAACTATACACACCGATTGAAGCCAACGTTGTTGAGGAGTAGACCCACACTGTTATCCTATTTGGTAATGTTGGGATTACAATTGATTTCCCTCTCCCGGCGTTATATACAAGAAAGGGTGCCGGCTGACAAGGTGAATCTCATTTTAATGGAAGGCAGCAGTTCGTTCATTGTCTTTTCCTTTTTTTTTTTTGGCCGCGGCATAATGAAGTCTCCGCGGCCGCCCGGACGACGAATGAGCTTGAAATTATATATACAGAGGCAAGTCAATGGCGGGGCTTAATCAATGGACACACACACAGAGGGAAAGGACGACGCTTGGTTTCTCGTTGTATTTTGCCTTGTTTTCTCTATACGTGATGCCGAACTGCGCCTTCCGAATGGAGCGCTATAGCATCCACATCAGGTTGCCACCCATTAGCATATAATGTATTGAAATTACAGGCGCCAAAGTCCCGCGATTGGTCATCCATCATCTAAAGTGATCGACCCAGCGGTACACATTCCCCCCCTCCATCAGCGGTGGGCAACAACAACAACCAACAACAGGCTCCTCGAGAATACAAAAAAAAAGAATAAATAGAAATTATTTATTAAAGAATAAGAGAAGAAAGAAAGAAAAAAAAACATGGAAAGGCGAGAGAAAGGGCCAACGTATATATATATACATTTGATCTCAAAATGTGTATATACACACACACACACACACAATAACAACAACAAGAAAAACGAATTATTAATTTATGGTCGAATGCAACAAAAAGGGTCGGCGGCGAGCGTGCTGTGTGTGTGTGTGCGTTTGCCTACCGCAGCGTTTTTCCGTGTGTTCACGCCTGTGTGTCCGTCTGTCGGTGAGCGCCTCTCTACTTGTTGTGTGTGTGTGTGTCTGTCTGTGTTTGAGGAGGCGAGAATATATACATACATCAAAGGTGGGAGGCCGGAGGAAGCGTGTAATCAACCAAATTGCAAGGTAGTTTTTTTCATTCTTGTTTTTTTTCTTATTTCTCTGTGGCCAGTTGAATATATGGAGAAGGAAAAAAGAAAAGATGGAAGAAGACTGGCCATTATTAAAATTGAAGAAACAACATGGAACAAGTGAATCAGCAACATTATAGAAAAAAAAATATGCAGAGGGGGGTGGCTTGTTTCACGTTTCGTTGTTTGGTTGATTCCCAAACAAGATTTTTTTTTTTTTTCTCTTTCAGTTTCTTTTAATGACATTTGTCGAAGCGGCTCGCTCTATAGAAGGAGTGGTCACGTGGCCGCGGCGGGCGGATTTTTCGGTCTCTTTTGACTCTGCTCTCAAATGGTTAGATAGCGTGCAAGAAATCAACTTTGGCCCTCTTCACCTCTTTTGGCTTTTATCTTTTCTCGGATTCTGACTGAGACTCGATCTCGGGCTCATTTCACCTAGTCGCTGCCTCACTTGTTTTAACCTACACACACACACACAAACCAACACCCTCCCTCTCCTCGCCTAACGTGCAGCATTTCAACCTATGAGCGGAGCAGTTCTCTTCCATCTTTCTCTGTGGCCTCATCATCATCACAATCTCTCTTCTCAGCTTCGGCAGTCGATTCGTGTAGATCTGTTTTTTTCCCTCATCTTTTTTTTGTTGTTGTTCCCCTCTTATTCTCCACCTCCTCCGCAATAGGTATAACCGCGTCATCATATTCATCCCGGCTATTCATTATTCTATTAAACGTACCAACACCGCCGCCGCCGCCGCTGCCTACACAGGTTATCTACAATTGCCGCGGCCGCAATGGAAAAATAAGAAAGAAAAAAAACTGTGTCGTTACATAATAGTATAGGTGTTGGATATAAGAGAAAAAGAAACACAACTATAGACGTTGCTTTGTTTTTTTCCTATTTCTAATAATTGCGATTCTTGTTTTGGAATTTTTGTCGTTGGGAATTTCTTTCGAAATTTGTGGGTTTGTATAGGGGCGCTAGAAAACATTGACGGGCGAACGGAGTCAAGACGATGGCTGGGAAATTCACAGCTCGAATGGCGCCGCGTTTCGTATAAAACTCATTTTTGCTAGATATAATGACACATATTTCTCCTATTGTATATACGATCGTGCGTCTCTCTATGTACGCATAGATGTATAAAGACATTCACATAGAAGACGTGTTGCCATCACGGTGGCAACCTCTCTGCAGGTGTCAATCTCAAATGAGTGATATTGCGGCTAGCCGCTGACAACGTGTCTGACACGTAGGCACACATTTACACAACTGTTGCCTCTCTGATTGTCGGGCTGTCATTAACTTGAGCCGCCGCCAACAGACCCCATTTCCACCAACGCAGGCTATATATCTGTGCGACATCGCAAAAAGAAATGGGCGTCAACATCATCAGCATACAAATGTCTAGATAGTTCTTCATTACATTGAAAAATAAGTTTGAGGGATTCCTTTCCTCAACTTGATTCGATTGGGAGAAAAGAAAATGTAATCCTACATCATCTGGTTAATGTACTTTTAAAGATTTCATAGCTCTCTGAACTGACCGCGTAACGAATCGTAAACGAGCCGCAGTTATATTTCTTTTAGAACAACCTTTCTTTTCTCCATTTATTATACGATCTTCACGAATTCGAAAGCAAAAAAATCCGATCGCGTGAACAGTTTGAATTGTGTTTCATTATCGAATAGCTGGCGCGAGGTGGATCGCCTGTTTGCCACCATCCCAACACCCAACCGAGTTTTGTTTTATTTACCTCGGCTATATCGTCGGCATTCTTAAATGCTATCCCAAACTTTGAAGAATTTCAAACGCAAAGCCCCGGCGGCCATCGTGCTATATACGATTGTAGGTACAGCATAATTGTAAAATGCGAGTCCAAGGAGGATGCGCCGTACCAAACATTAAAACATCACACAAAAACTAACCAAAGCAAATGGGACTTTTTTTTCTCGAAATCCTTCTTTTCTTAGAAAACACTCTTCACGCTCCGGTATATATATGAGGAGGATGGACGAATGATCATTCGTAAACATATAACTGTTCAAAGAAAAAAACACCCCCAACATTAGTTTTAAACGCGATGCGTATATGGCGCATCAACGGGCGCCTAACGAAGGCGGCAGGTGCGCAAATGGGGAAGTTAAAAGCGCACAGAGAGAGAGAGAGAAAAAGAAAGATAGCACGGATTGGAATGCTCGGAAAGAAATGATAATGGCTCTACCTGCGTCCGCCCATTTGATAAAATAATAATAACATAAATATAATGCTTGGAAATAATAAAAAGAAAATTCGTATGGAATAGTCGTGCGTGTTGTTTTCTTTCTCTCTTTACTTCTTTTTTTTTTTTGGACTCGCCCGCTTCTTTTCTATCTCTCTTTTGATTTTAAAAATAATAATAATAAGAAACAAGACTGAAGGATATATCTGAAAGACCCCCCGCAAAGGTATTCACACTTGAGCGTGCGACGGCGGGTCTCTGTTGTCTATACCTATAACAGGCCAACAAATATTTGAACCTTTCGTTTTCTGGTTCTTAATTTTTGTTTTTGTAGTTGTTTTTTCCCGGAGATATACCGATGATTTCCCCTTATTCTTACGTTCGGCAATTTCTAATATTATGTATAGTAGCCTAAAGCATCAGCGTTTTCTCTTAGAGGAGGGAAGAAAAAAAACAAACTTGGAAACAAAAGAGGGCTAAAATACGAAAACCAATCGATATCTGTGGTATAGATATTATACATATAGGCCTATGCATTTTAAGTAGCTAAAAAAATAAGGGAGGAGGGCGAAAAAAAAAAGATCAAGCTTGTCTGGTGAATTGAAGCCAAACTGACGTATTCATTGTGATCAGGAAAGGTGTCGGCCCGAGTGTTTCTTATATTTCTCATCTCCCCCCTTTCTTTAAACATTTTCGAATGTGTTTCGTTTAAGTTTCGGAAGGTGCCGAGATTCAATCAACTAGGGTGTGATGTATCTGACACTGTTTGGTTATATATGATTTTTAGTTTCAGCCCTCTGCTTTCCATAATAACAGCAGTCAGCAGTCCAAAGATCCCCCCTTTTTTTCCTGTTTTATTATGATTTTTAAGTTTTCTTTAGATTTTTTTTTTTTGTAAATTCGTTTTCCCCCCTTTTTTCTTAAGTTTGGTTAGGGATTGTTTTCTTTCTCTCGTTTTCTAACCGTTATGGTGTTGATGGGGTGATCCTGTACAACGAAGCGGGCGCTTGTATATACATACATCATAACACACCGGGTATATGCTTTTTTCAACCCCCCTTGATGGGTTATACGACCGGTGTAAATAGTTAGAAAACAAAAAAAAAATTACCAAAATAAAATAAAAAGAGAATACCGGCCCCCAAAGCAATCAAATGAGGCAGAAAAATCGACACAGCAAGCCAGTTCATATAGAAGAGCGAGAAGGGAGGGTGCTGTACCGCGTCTTAAGATGATTCCTCCTCGATTCATTTAAGGTATAAGGATTTTTTTTTTTTTTTTTTTAGCCGCTCTGGTTTGTAGTCATATAATGAGAAGAAGAACGAGAGGCCAAAAGAGGGGCCCATAGAGGTCAGGACCGCTTTCTGTGTATTCTTCCATGTCTATATGGATCGATGCGACCAGCACGTCTTCGGCGAAATAGACTTTAACATTGGTGCATGTTAACACTATATATAGGCCTCGTGTTATTCCATCTTCTTTTTTTTTTTTGGAGGGGGTCAAGAAATCAAGTGACGGCACCAAGCGAATGGGCCGACCTCCCCCCCCCTATTTTTTTCATTTAATTTTTTTTTTTTTTTGCTTTAGATTTTTTTTTCTCCGACCAAACCGTTTGATTTGTGATGGTATAACCTGCGGCCGAGGCGCGAGGCATGTCGAATTCGTGGCATCCCTCTGATTAACCGCGATAGTGGACCGACGGAGGGGGGTGTATTTTTTTTTCTTTCTCTTTCTTAAGGTGGTGGACGATATGATACAAATCAGCTCGAGTTCTCTTTATTTCTCTTTCGAGTTGGCCTAGCGCAGTTAATTTTTTTTTTAAAGATCCCTCCTTCTCACTCTCCTATATATAGAACATAATCGATAAGCGCATTGTTTCGTGTATACTTCAGGTGGGCCATCACATACCACCACCGTTGAATACCCCCCTCCTAACCACCTACAATGTTTGATGGTGCTTAATTGAAGAGCTTCTCGCTCGCTTTCTCCGTCCCCTCAGTGATTAAGAAATGCTCGATTACCTTCATCCAATGCAGTTCGATCACCGATTACCTTATCGTGGTTATGCCACTTTTCTGAAATAATACAAACCGTCACGAATAGTAAGTGTATTTTTTAAGTGGCTTTCATTCTACGAAGCCCTCTTTTTAATTTATCTAAGTATTGCTCGACATGGTTGATTTCGTTTGATTGCGTACGGTGCGTGCAGCATCGAGGACGATGCTCCATTCAACTGCTGCACGTCAGAGTCTTTACAGTTTCCATACAAAAAACACGCGACGTTTTCGTTTGGTAATTTTTTTGTTTTTCTTCTAATTGGCTGGTACTTAGTTTTTCTTATTCTACTAATGTCGATAAGTTTTATTATTTCCTGCCAATTCTGTTTCAAAATTTAAAAGTAGTAAAAGTCCTGACAGTTTTTTATGGTAATTATTTAGTGCCATGTTTCGTCCCCTCATCTTACAACTAATCTAGTTTCAAGGTGTAGGAGTTGACTATAATACTATTAAATTTAAATTTAATTATCCTTCATTTACAAGTGCGCCAGAACAGAAGTGTTCTGTGACGACTGACGAGGTCGCCTGCAGGCTAGAATTGCTTCATACGCCATCTAGAAGCCATTCGCCGATATGTGATCAAACCAAAACAAAAGCAGACAAAAGGAATGGCGGTGTTTGAGTTTGAGATGAAAACTTACTTAAGATAGTAGCTATATTTTATCTCAATATGTGAACATCTTATCTCGCCGTTCAGCTCAGTTACACATTTTCACGCATCGTATTTTGTAGTTGCATCGAGAATTTCTACATCTAGTATTTTTATTTTAATTTTGACAATCCGTTCTAAATTATAGATAGATTGGTCAATGGCTGCAAAATATTTCATTCGCAATATCACTAGCTGCCTCTCTAGAGCGACAATCAGCTCGCAAAATGCCATCAAGCAATTTCCTTACATTACAAATTTTTTATTGAGCAACAGACAAGTATCCACTGCATGCCCTGTTGGAATTGAAGAAAAACGTAACCGCCTTGTTGTACAATGGAAGGAAAACTTGACTGACGAGTACCCTCTTGTTTGGCTGAGAGATAACTGTCAATGTTCTGCCTGCTTTGATCAGTCATCCCAATCAAGAACAATAAATTTTTCACAGTTTCAATTAAACCAAGCATTAAGGCATTTGGTAAATCAACAAATTTTAACTACAATGAAATTTATTGTATAATTTACATATTGATAATTTTTTTTTACTACAAGACCATCCATGATAATAATGTGGAGGTACACTGGGTGGATGGCCATAAAAGTGCATATGACTTCAAATGGCTGAGCAACGGAGTTTCCATGAAAAAGAACAGCAAAATTGGCTAAAAACTAATAAAGCACCATACACTACATGGGATGCAGATTGTTTTAAGAGCTTGCCAGTTTTTGATTTTAATGCCATCATGAAGGTGACATCCCATTTGGATGATTTCTATGTTCTATATAACAGGTATTACTATTTTGTTCCATTCACAACAGGAAGATAATATTCTCTTAGACTGGCTAGAGACTCTAGGTGTTTGGGGTGTGGGCCTTATTAAGGATGCCCCCCATGGTTTAGGACAAGTGGGATCACTTGCAAAACGAGTTGCATTCGTCAGGAAGACCCACTATGGGTAAGTGCCTAGTCTAGTGGTATTCATTTTGGTATTACCTGAGTGATTGTTCCATGTTTTGCTGCAATTCTTGATATACTTTTCTTGGTATCAGTGAGGAATTCAGTGTCCAAGCCAAAGCTGATGCCACTAATGTTGCATATACTCAAGGATATTTACAGCTGCACACTGATTTACCGTATTATGAATACAAACCAGGGGTGAGTTCGTGAAGTAGCCTACTGTTAAGCTTACGATTCAAATTGGGTAAATTATTTTATTTATTTGTATGTCTAGATAAATCTGTTGCATTGCCATATACAATACAAAGGCAACGGTGGAGACAGTCTTCTAACTGATGGATTCAAAATAGCTGAAAAACTTCGAGAAAATGATCCGGAAACGTATAAATGTTTGGCGGAAACCAAAGTGACGTGGTCAGATATAGGTCAGGAAAATGGCAATCATTTTCACAAAATTCACCATGCACCAGTGATATGGTATAAGACTTCTTTTAGATGTTATTTCACAAAATCTAAACAATAATTTTTTGCATATCTACTCAGTGAATCAGATGACGGAACCATCAGACGCATAAACTATAGCCAACCTCAACGAGATTCACACATGGCTGTCCCTATAGATCAGGTTGAAAAATGGTACCGCGCTCTGAAAAAGTTTTATGATTTGGCTACTGATGCACGTTACCTCATCGAGTTCAAACTGAAACCAGGTAATAATCCACAAGCGAATATTCGAAACGTCCCCATAAGAAATCGAAACAAACAAAAAACTTATTTGCAGGAGAACTGGTAACTTTCGATAATCTAAGAATATTACATGGCCGAACTGCCTTTGGCGAAAATCTCAAAGGTGAGCGCCATGTTCAAGGGGCTTACCTCGATTGGGATGAGGCTCGTTCAAGAATCCGCGTGCTGAAAGCAAAACTTTTAGGCAACAAAGAATAACAATTGTTTACCCACAAACAAAAAGGGGATTCTGGTATTAATGCATTTTTCTGTGGTGATCAATTTTAAAGACAGTATATATCATCTTTTAGGAAATAATAAATGAATTTAATTGAATATTTTTGCATAGAATTCAATAATAAAATTGTTATTTATTAGAGAACTTTTTGTAATTGGACCGAAGATCGTACTAGAAATGTAGACCATTGGCATCCTCATGAGAAAGGTAAAAAAAAAAATGCTCTTTAATTAAATAAGGGAAAACCAAGCACGCGATGGTAATATAAATATTTCCAGTTTCAATCGAAGCATCAATAAGGGATAGGAATTTTTCATGAAAAGCACTAACAAAAAAGACGAGACTCGACAATCGATGCGCATAAACCACAGAAGATGAAAAGAGAACAATCGTGTCTGCAGTAACAGGCATTTAAACGACATGAAAATGTCCCAAACCCAAAAATTTCTTTTACAGATTGTAATGTAATATCAAACGTCAATGGGAGAATGAAAAAAAAAAATAATAAATAAATAAATAACAAAACTTCTGGACTGCAACAGTTGCACAGAAATAACAAGCTCGTCAGCCGTCACAAATACAAAGTCCATGGACTTGACAACAAACGTAAAACCATTCGCAGCCAGATGAAGAAGCACGCTCCGTACCAGAAAATTTTTAACAAGTGATATGTATGAAGTAGGCTTAGTACGTCCTCTTATCCGGCTGAACTAATTGTTAGAGAAGTTGTGTTGCGCCCCATCGCTGCTCGCTCGCATAATTCACATAGTACATAAACCAGGTATCGCCATGTACATCAATCACTGATAGACCCATAAAAAAGTAAAGGGCTGAAGCTACAAGTTGACCACAGTAAAGAAACATTAAAAATCACCAGGAACTACAGGCCCTACGCAATGAAAACGAAATCTTGGCGGTGCAAAAATTACGAATCATCCATCCAATCAACCGCAATAAGTCCAATTGTAACAAGTGATGCAGAACCATACGAGGCAATAAATTAGATAGCTTTTAGAGTTGAAAAGATCATGGCTGTTGTCACAAGTAGAAGAGATGGCAGATTTAGACTTCCTTTACCACACTGCTTTATTTCTTCCTCCTAGATGGTGAGAAAGATACATGGTAATTCAATTTTACAAGTGGACTTGCTGTAAAAAGTCTCGCAATGTTTTCTTACCTCTGGATGATAACTGAGACAAACGGAGGGACGAAGACGATACAAGTTCTCCTGAGGTCGTTCACAGAGTAATGACTCATTGAGTCTGACCTCTTCCATTTCGATCTTTTGTTTCTGCGTTTCACATCTACATGTGGTATCTATGACCAGCAGTAGCAGATTGGAGTGGGGTATTTTGTGCGTGCTGTAATGTCTCTCGCATTGACGGGCGCCCAAGTTGTTGGAATTGCAGTTCTGTTTCCCTTTAACCGAGTCGGGTTTATCGCCCTTGAATAGTTTTTCAGGTTGCAAGACGTACAAATCCGCCTGCTGGTCGCACGGTCGTGGCCGTGTTTTGTTGGCGTACGCGTTATCCATGGTAACAGCTTCATCATGAACGATTATGGAAATATCTCCGTCGGCCATGAATTCGCCGCCCGTTGGGGTTGGCCCTGCATCGTCGTAATGAAATTCAAATTCATTTTAAGCAAATCCTTGAAAAATCATCCAATGACTATACACTAAGGCCTACCAGGGTTTTCGTCATTGTCATCGTAGTGGTAATCCGCTTGTTCTTGTTCCATCGCCCAAGCCCAGTCCGGATTCATCAAATGAGCAATTTGAGTTTGGAGCATTAGCCAGGTGGCCCGGCCTATCATCCATTGAACGAACCACTTCATGTAACGTAATGGTGTTAGAATGAGATTAGCGGCACTACGGTGTCCTTGCATATCCTTGCAAACCGCCTGGTAATCGTAAATGCGGACCCTGCAGAAATAACGATTGTAATACGACAATAAAAAGAAAGCCCTATAGGAAAGCAGCTTCACAAGCGTACCTTTTAAAGACCCCATAATGGATCAATGAATCCATAACAAGCCAATCGATTTCACCGAAGAATCGTCCTGTGTCTCTCTCCTCTTTTGAGATCACGATATAGCCATGATTGTCTACTACGTAACAGGACAAGTCGCCGGAACTGCATGTCCTCCTACATTGTACTCCGCCGGTGCACTGGAATAATAAACACAATTGGTACAGTTAAATCACAGAGAACTGAATTCTGAAATTAGACAATCGATTTACTCCTGATGTGATGTTGAAGAAGGTCTCGCGGAAGGCGCTGTTTTTGTACTGAAGACCTACAACAGCAGCGGGTGCTTTGTATCCACCCTTCTCGACGAATATGGCATGGGATGCAGTCACGACACTCTCATTGGTAATTCCTAATATGCAGCGTTGGTGCACAATGTTAATGAATGTCTCCGACAATGGTTTGCTTATAATTAGTCGTCGACTCGCATACCTGTACCGGTGCTGAAAGGCACCGAGTAGACAAAGCTATCCGGCTCTACGGAGTATTGATCGACGGCCCTCTTGTACCACGTCTGGTCAATAGCGTTGAGATTGGCCTCGCTGAAATGCCTGCAGGCAACAAATATTAAGCATATTAGTAAGTGCCACAGTTACGCCAATTAAACAAGCGGTTATGAAAGAGTTGTTCTTGAGAAAACCCAATCAGGCATAGGCATAGCCTACTTTTCAAATAGCCTATAAACTTGTCAATCAATCTAGATACGCCAGGGATAAGCAGGCTGCAACATCTACCAATACTTAAGGGCTGCAATTTTTTGCGTGAGAAGCATTTGTTCGTGTAGCCCATCTACACTGTACAACTCCACGTCTACTTTGCTTCCGCAGCAAGCCGTACAAAATACCTCGCCGGTCTTCGTCTTCGTATGATGAACGGAATTTCTAATCGAATCGTTTTGCGCAATGTTCGACTACTCTGGAACCGCTTCCTGAATTTGCGAGGAGCCCGTTTCACCCTTCTCGCATGTTCACGCCATTCGGCATGTCTCCGACGTATTACATGCAAACTTTCGAAGTCAATCCCGCAAACGTGTTATTGTTATGGCATCATTAACTTCATCATTTCCTTAAATTTAGTCAATTATTTCTAATCGTTTAGTATACAGAGACAATTTCATAATCAAACCTTAAATTTAAACCATTCCTTTTGTCAGGAAACTTACTTGTCGTCAATGGTGCTGATGTCCTGCCAGCGCAACAGTCCACTTCGTGTAGCAACGAAGGCGACAGATATCCCGAACAGCTTGAACATGGCATGCCTGAATAGAAGGAAAGCGAAAGAAGAAGAAATATGTTACTTCCATGTGCCCAATCACAACTTTTCCTCAAGGCCCTACGCTACGAGCGAGGAGGAGGCACTGTCTGGCAAGATACATTTGCAACATCAAAATCGACAATATATCATATGGGCCATGAACAACATCTTCATGTTTCCAGAATGAATTAGAAAGCAGCTTGATAAAGATCACAGTTTCATTAGTTCCTTCCGAGCAGCGATTTGAACCAAAAAGATTAGAAGCAGCAATGGAAATGTAAAAAAGAAAAACATTAGCATTTTCCGCAATGATGTCTCAATCACTCAGCAAAGAAAACGAAGCTTTCTGGGTCTTTCCTTCTGCGAATCAAAATCTGATTAAACGTTATTAGTACGGCTTATAATGCTGCGCACTACATATCAGCTAGACTCAGTGCATTTTACATCACCATCAATGCCTAACTAACAATTATAGACGGGCCTAATGTTGGGGCATCGGGATAGCGGCAACGGTATGCCAAACTAGGTAACGTGAAGTGAAGGTTACGTTACGTTAGTGATACGTTACCTGGCTAGTAGTGCCATGAGCATGCCTAAACCTCTGTGATTTAGTGCCGGTGACACAAAGAAAAAGAAATTTGGAAGGAAAAATAGATTTTGAAATGCAAAAAAAGGATGCAATGGATTAGTGGTGCACGTGTAGACATGGTGAATATACATTTAGACAGAACTTAAGATCTAATCGTGTTGGGTGCGTGCTTTGTTTTTGCGATTGTGAACATCTACGTAACAGTGGCTTAAAATCTAAAAGAAAGAAAAGAAACTTACGGATCTTGACGGTCAATGCTAAGAGAAATATTCTTATCGAACACTTCGGTGGCCTGTGCATCAAAAATCAAGGACTGCATCAGATGTTTGTCACCTGAAAAAGATAAACAAGGAAATCAACAGTTTTCCAGAGAATACATTCGGACACAGTAAAATACGTACAGTAATAGTTATCCTCTTGCTTGTGGGCTTTGGAAAATAAGTGCACACAAAATCAGAACGTTAACAATGATAATCAATTGTCTGTATGATTGGCGAAATTTCTTACAGCGGGCGCTGTCGTGAGAGGGTCGCGGGTGTTTGGAGTTCCATCGCCAACGCTCCCGTTGCGTACGGTCAACGAAGTGCATTACTTGAGCTTCGGGCGAATCGAACGATTTCAGATGGTCGTAGTTGTAGCGACAGTAGATCCTGATCATTGAAAGAGCAAATAATAAATTATCAAATCGAGGAACAGAATAACTCGCGTTTGTTACCAGTCGGGGTGAATTTTCCAGTTCTTGCCGGAGAAGAAGGATGAAACTGATGGGAATATACTTGATATAGTGAATGCTTTGAATAATTGGCATTAAGTTACATGCGGAGTTACCATTGATATTGTGATCAGCCATCAGACGCTTGACTTCGGTTTCAGCCACGACGCGAAAATGGCCGTATCCATCAGGCAGCGCCAAACCCAGGCTATAAGGTGTGCCCTTCAGCCCGCGGTAATAATAGCGCTGCCGACGAACGCTGACCCTTCTCTTTAAACGCAAACGATATTGTTATCGCCGTTGAATATAGATAAATGCAAGAAAATGTCTTACCATGCCATCGTGGTGAACTCTCACTTTGAACGACGTCTCACCCTCACGCCTTTCGATCATCTCGCGGCGCATCTGGATTGATTGTGAAACAAACAGTTTTTCTTTTTGTTAGACCGAAGCAAAGGGCTTTCGACTATTGAGGACTTACGGTCATGAGATATGTGTCGTTTTCACGTGGACCGCCATCTGAATCAACCAACTCAACTTCGGACAAATCGACCGTGTTGTAGTTGGGTTTCAGAAGTCCGTCCGCGTCCTTTTTTGGCATCGACGAAGCAGCAGAAAAATAAACAGATTAAGGCACATAGCGTTAAGGTTGGATTGAACATTCAGTGTTTCTACCAAAGGTCGATGATCGGGATGATGAAGTACGAAGCCGTTGTTGTTGACAATGAATGAATAGCCGTTGACTCCCAACTGATTGTTTAGATTTCAGTGGCCAAACCAAAGGGAAAAATAAGTCAAACAGATAAAGAAATTGTTTTTTGATTGAGATCAAAGTTCTTCATACCTTGTAGGCCGGTGTGCGTTTTTTCAATTCCGAGACTGGTATGTCTGTACCAGCAACCCCCAGAAGATTGGCTGTCCTTACCTGATAGCGCGCCATGAAGATTAAATTACGAATTTGATGAGCTCAGAAATATTAGCGGCACGCTAAATCTATCTAGACTTCAACACAAGACAGTCGATTGCGAGATAGGGAGTGATTCAAAAATCTACTATCTACCGCTAAATAGAACAGCGTCGTGCAAAGTTACAGTATAATGGGAATGATCTCACGAATTTGTGGCTCAACAACACAACTAATTTTACTATATCCACACTAGCGAACCATTTACTGTAATTAGTTGTCGGAAACAAAGTTCGTCAGCAACAGAACAGTTAAATGCAAAAAATCATTTGGTATGTATATAACATTATCATCACTCTATACTCAGATCACTTGAGTGCTACTATACAAACTTCCATGGATACATAATATGTCAAGGGCATCCACACCCTTCATTGGATGTGTTAGATTGCACAATGAGCACATCTTCTGGGAACCTAGTCTTCTACCACACTATGCTATGTATAATATACCACACGGACTAGTGACTAGGTATAGAAAACACTACAGAAGTTTCAAGGTAAATACGATGGCTATGGGCTACATTTACCTATTCAGAATAACGGTAAGACGAATAATTACGATCTAAATTATAAGATAAGAAGTGACCTACAGGTACAAACAAAATCTATAAAAGCCTGCCGATGCCGGTTAGAATGGCTGCTTCACTAAATATTTCTACATTATTTGCGAGTCTGTCACAAATTTCATCGCGGACAGCAGCGGTTGCAGCATTACTACGGAGCAGCAGGATCAAAACAAACCCCTTCTACCATCATGCAACTGCTGCGGAAATGCTTTCGTCAAAATTTCCTACGTCACAGACTTAGCATCTTCCATACATCACAGATTTCACTATGGCTTTATCGCGAGGATCAAGTCAACGAAAAATAAAAATGAAAAATGGTAAACAATGAAAGAAAGGTAACAAAATAAGCGCTATGGAAGATACTGTATCTGAGACTGAATAGCGGAAAATAAAAGAAGGTAATCGAGCTACCAAAGTGTGTCTAATAATGTATAGCTGCATCTATGAGCTATTTATTATTTTATAAACAAGCTCTACGGCTGCTGAAGTTAGCCTCTTTGGTCGGCACGTTTCTTTACCGTTCGGGTTTTCTCTTCCCAGATGTCGTTGATCAGAATTTTCTCAATGATATTCTATTGCACAGAAGAAAGTTTGTTTTATGTTTCACTCAAACCTCCCACTGTTATTTGTGTTCAAGATTAATCGGCTTTAAAATTAAATGTTATCATAATAAATAGGAAAAAATCACAAAGGGTTTTCTTTAAGCAAATCGATAAACGAAAGACCAAATGTCTTACCGAGAAGTTCTTGCGGTCATACACCGGAGTAGCCACTGATATTGCCATTAGGAATTTCGGTTTGGTCCGCGTCTGTTATTCCAAAGATAAAGAGTTAAAATAATCTGTGATAATTTAACCGTAGTTGCTTAAGAATTAAGCATTCATCAACATCGACATAGTAATGTTTTATCAACAAAAAAAGCTTTTGCGATACGAAAGTAAACTGCAAATAAAGATAACTTTAAAAAGAATAACGCCCTTGGACAGAGAACAGCGAGGCTGTTTCATTTTCAAACACTTGTATAGCCGCAAAAATAGAAATAGGACCTCAATTCGTTTAAGCCAAGCTCTGAGAGTCTCGGGCTTGACTAGGGCCTCAGCCCGAGGTCCATCGGGATGTTTAGTTGGAACAGAAGACACGGGATTAGGCGTCGTGCTGGCAACAGATTTCTGGACAACATGCATCGACGGGACCGACGATCACACCGCACAGGTAATACCGAACATGCACATCGGCATTGATATTCATGCAAGAAAAAACCGAAAGAAATGCAGAAACCTGTTAGCTATACATGCACGTAAAAAAATTCAAGGCGAATGAAACGTTGAAATTCACTAGTCTACAATTAGTAATCAATTATAAGAACTGACGCCTTGGCGGTTATTCTGCTGATTGCTGGCAGGATTGGCTGCTTCTTCACGCTCTTGTTTCATCCGATGAGCATTGAGACGTTCCTCATTGACAAGATTGCCATAGGTGAGATATTGTTCAACAGTCATGCTGATAGTGGGTCTGCCACTGGCATCCCGAGTGCTGTTGCTCGTCACATTTGAAGTATCGTCGCTCTGAGCATTATTCCGCTCGCTGATCAACCGCAGGAGAGCACGGTAGTTGAGCGAACGATCACGCTGCTTCCGGCGCTCTCTTATCTCCCACAGCCAGTCACTCAGTTTGGGTTCCTGACATATCATAGGTTATGCAAGGGGAGGTATTTCTAAAATTCGTGCACGAAACACAATCATCACGTATGCACATTCAATTTTTCCATTAGTTTCTTTCCCGTAATGTCAAATCTGTTGCTAAATCATTAGTTGAGCAATCGTATGTGGGATCTATAATGGTTAGTATTTCGATTAGTATAGCCAAAACTTTTAAGCGTAATTATTGGCTATATGTTAATGATAGTACAATATGTATGTTATTGTTGGCTAAACAAACGTTTACTGGGCTCTAGCAAGGTAATAGTTAATTGAAAATGAGCGTGTCACGTTCCTTTCTCCAATTAGTGCTATGCTCCCCACTGTGACTTCTAGAGCAAATTGTACGCAAGTCATAATGCCAAATGGTCTTTTGACCATGGACTTTTGTTGGCAGTGGATTAATCCTGCTGGATCCAGATGTAAATTGGCAAGGTGAACAATGCGAGGGGGAAACAGTATAGAAATGGAATATGAAGGTTACATAGTTTGCAAAAAAAAAGATAATTAAAATAGCTTAACGCTGGTAATGCTTGTGTCCACTAGGATATACTTAAAATTGGATTTTAGTTAACCGTATTATTTGTTTTCTGTTATTTCTAATCCTTCTTGTTCCGCTTTTTCTATGGATTTTTTAAGGCCAGAGACGATGGCCGAATTGATTTACGTTTCCCAAAGATTTTGGTATTGGGCATACGAAAACACACAACCAACGTAACGATGGAAATTGTGGAACTTACCGCAATGTCGATGTAAGCAGAAGTCCAGATGACTGGGTGATCTTTTTGGTACATAACCATGGGACGCGAAAGAACCGGAATATACTTTAGAACCTGCTCCCGTACTTCAGCCAAAGACGTGACTCTCGCGAAATAACCTAATGCAGAGAATTGTCAATATCAACCCCGACGACGAACAACGATTGACACGAAATTCCAATGGAAGGCTAAACGTATATGTTTTTTTCATTATTCTACGGAACCTTTGTTGGCGCACGCCATCCATTTGGTAGCAGCTGTGTCGATGATTTCCCGTCCGATGACGTAGGTAAAGACCCGCACTGGCTTATGTGGCCAATTGTATTTTTCGAATATCTCGCGATAATCGACTGGAGCCCCATCTGTCACCAACATAATGGCTTGGTTGCACTGCGACCCTTGCATCGTCCGATTATACTGTACATAAATAAATTAATAAGCTTTAGATAAACATGAACTAAACGCACAGCTCGGTGTCGCCATATGGAGATTTCAATTTCTTTGTGAGATATTTGAAAGCGAAACATGTTTCCCTCTTTTGGTCACCCTCTACTAATAAATGACAGAAGAATAATTAACAAACCTTTGCCAAGATTTCGAACGCTGTCGTGAACGCCGACGTGAAGTTCGCGATGTCGCTTGTCTCAGTTTCCATCATGCCATTCCGCAATTCTCTTACGTTCTCCAAATTAGCCTTTGATAATTCATGTATACATTTAGATATTGTCCACTAATTATAGTTTTTTTTTGTTGTTGTTGTTGAAAAAGTACATGAAATTGTGAGATGTGAAGTCCTAGTACCTGAACAAGTTTATCTTTGAAGCACGGGACGACAGGAACAGGAACTTCGCTGAACTTGTAAATGTTGATAAAGTCGTTCTCGGAAAGAGTATCGAGCAACGTCAGAACGACGTGCTTAGCGATCTCTTTACGAACTCCTGTCATGGAGCCGGAAGTGTCTACCAAAATGATCATATCCTTGGGACTGGCAGCTGCTTGTAGATACCACGGTCTAAGGCGACAGTCGAACAAATCGGGTTCCCATTCACCCTGACCCCACTTTGTAGCTGTGTTTTTTTTTTCAGTAATAACATTATGAAATCAGTTATGACAACTAGACGGAATGAGACATTTTATTGTGTAGTCGCGTGCGGTAACATACCTGGATACTGTCTCATAAATCCTGTAGAACTGCCGAAATACTGCCAAGTCAGCGATGGATCCGATTCGTAATTGGTCATGAAAATGCGATCAAGTTGTTCGGACCAAAGGATACCATTCATCACGTCTGGCCCTATTTCGTGAAGAGTAAACACATTATGCAATCGCATTAAACTATAGAGTGCCTTTACGTGCTTGCCGAAGCTATGAATTCAAGATCGATAGATCAATCTATAACCGCGCGTCGATAAGCATTAAACACACCCCCAGTCCCCATATATATCAAGCAGGTCTATAGAAATAGTGGAGGATTCTGGTTTTTATTTCCTCATGCCTTCCGGTTGGGCAATATCTTTGCACGTTTCACGTGAAAGCTGTACGCTTAACACGATATATCGGCTCTTAGGAACAGCACTCGGGTGTCGATCGGATTGTACATTACGGTAGCTTAGACTCCGCATCACGGTCGGATGGCGTTCCAGCGCTTGCCCTTCTTCATCGAAATGGGGAGACTATATCACGCAAAAAGCTACTTTTGGGCAGTTAAAATTATTGGAAAGAATCGAATTCATTGGCTGTGTTTGAGCATAACAGTTGGGCTCATACATAAGCATAGAGTTTCGATAAATTACCTCCATCGAAGACGTTGGTGGGCACGTGAACGGCGCTGACGCTTGTGTTGACGCCCACGTTACCGAAATGTTGACTGTTGGACATGATAAGTGCCTTGTGGTTGTCGAGCAGTTCACCGCCCCTCGGACCCGATTTATGATACACGTTCAGTCGCTTGGCATTGTAGTATTCGATAGTCTCGCCACGTTGTTTCATCTCGTACAAATCTTGTCGCGATAATCTCGGATGGGAGACGGACAGCTGTTCCGCTGCGTCCATAATCCTCTGTTACGAAACATTCATTTAGACGCGTAATTTATAAGCTAGAACTTGATTGGTATTGATACACTTATATGGCTATTTATACACATTCAAAACTTAAAATACAAATGAATCGATTGAAATCACTTTGTAAAGGGATCAGTACGATCTCCTTGGGACTTCAAAGTTCAGGTTCATCTTGGGCTGGGTAAGGTAAAAAAAAAATATTTGCTTTGGGAACAAGAAAAGCAGGTTCTTTGGCAGTAATTGCTTTTTCCCCATTTTATTGCTGGAATGCACAAAATTTAGAGTTCACATAGGGACGTAGGCTAGTCGCAACAGACTTTTAAGCGGGGAAAACAATTCTATAAAGGGTAGCCATGTAATCCCCCTGCTACGGCCAATAAGAGAAAATGGGAAATGGTGAAACTAGAGGAAAGAGAAAGACAACGAAACAGCAGTCGATTTCCTAGCCGCTGTTCCATCTCAACGTAAATGAGAGTTTAATCCAATTGCTTAACCCAGGGATGTGTGTACACCAAAGTTAGCCGTTCGCTTAGAGACAACGGTAGTATAAAACGCGGTACAATGTATATAGCCACTGCAGCAAAAAGGCAAAACGCCAACAAGGGATAGGAGGATCTCTCGGGTCTCCATGGCGATCTTCTTCTTTTTTCCTGCTGGTGCCCGTCATCCTACCGGACGCTGTGGGCTTGTGAGGTTACCGGCCTACAACCGCATTAGGGGCCCAGCTCACATCTTAGACAAACAAGTTTTACATAGTGTTATATCTCTGGGTTTTCCTTCCTTTCTTGGCAGCAATGCGCATACTTGATGATGCTTTACTACGCCGGAACTCTAACGTCTTCAAGGTTCAGTTGTTTGGTTGCTTTTACTCGACATCGAATTTTCCAAACATGAGCTCTACCGCAAACTTAACATTGCGGCATTAAGGATTTCATAGTTTAATACGTTAGTGTTTAAAGATGTTTCATAAAGGAAAGAAAACTTGTCCTTTTTTCATCTTTTTAGTATAATCAACTACGTGCAGATCTCCCTGTAAAGTAGGACACTATGGCTTGGTCTCGTACGTCGTACGTCACATAAAGATGGTTTCCTTTTTGCTTGCATTGTACGCCCTAGAAAACGGATCGATGACGCTGCGCCAAACTTCATCTCACCATTACTTCTATCGTGAAGATCTTGGGGCAGGGAGTGGCATAAAACAGGACGCCTAAAAAAAGTTGCGCACTTGGTTATTCCTCAAACGTTTTCCTACCAGGTTTTACGGAGAATGTTTAGGCCGGTTTAGGCTATAATCGGAAAAGTTTATCTGAAAAAGCACAGGTTTTATTCGTCCGGAATGTTATCATAATTCCAAACAAAAGAATTGAAAACAGGAAATCTTTAATGTAGTTTTACCTTGATAGCTTCGATTTTATCGCCCATCATGTTCTCCATTTCTTCGGCCATCTCTTTGACCATGGCGAATCCATCCACTTGCTCAATTTTGGCTTCACTTTGATAGCGCTGGAAGAAAAAAAAAACAAGAAATGAAGAGAAAATTTAAGAAAAACATCAAATTACGTCACTATTTCATGTTCATACGTTTTATCATATTGCTTTTACTCTTATCATAATAAAAGTTTCACGAAAGAATGGCATTGTGTGCCTCTTCTTTTGTGCCTTTTCCGATCTTATTTTCCCCTTCTACGTGCCCAATCCAATCGAGGGTGAATTTAATGGGCAAGCCAAATACAAATGGATGATGGCCGACTTTTTGCCTTGATTGCTATGATGCTAGGCAACGTGGCTGTTAATCTAGAAAACGAGGGCAGCTCAAACATCATACTATACGTCCATCGATCGTTGGGAGCTCATCTTCGCAAGGGCGGTGTCCCGGCAAAACAAATTGAAGGAAAAGGCTTTTCTGTTATTGAATACATTGACGATAGCTACTGCCACTGGCAAAACAGTTGCCATTATACGTTTTTAGTTTAGACCGGAGCTAACCAAGCAGAGCGAGGCGGATCGATCACAGACGAGTTACATCATCTTTATTTCTAGTTATTTGAAACGAACGTTGCTTTCTACGTTATGTACCCGGTGATCCAGCCTATGCTCCTCAACCAAAATTCGAAATCGAATGCTGACAATAGACTTTATTTGATATCGTAGTACCAGTTTAAGTAATAGTCTATTGGCTTCAATGCAGTTTTGTATAGAAATCGATGACGAGCCTTTACCAAACAAGATTGTATAGAGATTTTTTTCACCATCTCGCAGTAAGGGAGCTATTATAAACAGCCATCTGAAAGGGAGATTTTGTATGTGATGGACTTTTGTGTGCAAAACTAGTTTAAATTCAGCCTTTTAATTTCTAGGGAAAAGAAGGTCAAACCAAAATAGGCACTTAGGAATTTGCGTATCAGCTCTTGTGCAAGCTAAAAATTGCCCCAAACTGTATATGTCTGTGGAGAATAAACGTAAGCAGACTCAAATAACTGGTTTGAGTCATATGTGTGGGTTACTCCTATATGTACAAAGCGCTCATATTGATTTTTTGCGAAGCACATAGAAAAACCGAAATATCATTTGACTGTCTGGAGGAAAACTCGTAGTGAACTTTAGTATAGCTGTTGCGGGGTTTGCTCTCTTTTTTAAAATTTGAAAATGAAGATCATATCTCTTCAAGAGAAGGTACTTTAATTTGCAATGAATTTAATGTCTCGTTAAGCTAGTATAGATGAAACATAATTATCCAAACTGTACAGTTCCCGAGGTGGCAATAACTTTTGATTTCGACTTCGTCAAAGCGTATCCCCTTTATAGATCTCCTCCTTTGGGTAATCATCTATCAAAAGCGGAAGGATAAATATTTCGAGCTAAGTACACAAACCCATTTCTTCTCTTTATCTCTATTTTACTTTTTCTTTTGCTTTTTCCCCCTCCCCATTGCTGATCAAGCATTCCTTCCGGCCATGCCCGCCTTGCTATGCATAACTACATATATATGTCTCCTACATATATACGTATAAATGCATATAGATAGGCCTACCTTTAGACTTGTTTATCCTTTCCCATTTCTTGAAGGCCCAAGCCAGAAAATCCGTTCCCATCAACTTCAACCAGCCTTGCTCGCAGCTCAGTCTCTTCCGGCCCTTTTTTTTTTCTTGCCTTCTCTCTCTAGCCCTTTTAGTTCTCTTGTTTTCTAGCTCTCTTTCTCTTCGTTTCTTGTTTTTTTTTCCCCCTCCCTATAGACTGACACACCAAATCCGCCCAACTTGCAATTGATTTTCCACTGTTGGTCTGCTTCTTTCGTTCCCTTTTCCCTCGTCTAGCTTATCAAAACAAAAGAGGAAACAAAATGGCGTGAAACCCGTTAGGGGTGGTGTTTGTTTGTCTGTGTGTGCTCACGAGTGATTCGCTGTGTGTGCTGTTGTTCTCGCGAGAAAATGAAGAAGCGCGCGGCGGCGTCTTTGGACACACATATCGATCAAGCTGCAAAAAGGCAAAAAGAAATAACTCGAAAAAAAAGGAAGAGCGAAATGGATGGTTAGTGTATAGAAGAAGATGCAGTCTTCTTCTTCTCTCCGAATCTCATCTCTTCGTTCAGCTCTCATTCCCCTTCTGTTTACGTAGTCACTCTTGCCGGTTTTGCCACTTCCGAATATAGCTGCCTGGTTCGAATGAAGAGCAATTCAGACTGTTTGCTTTGTAGGAAAATATAAGGCCACACGGAGCCGTTTTCTCTGTTAAGATGGTTGGGTTGCGTGTACGCTGAGAATCGTGTAGAACAGCATCACGCAACTATAAAGATTCTCTTGGCAATCGTTATACATCCGCATTCCTGCTGTAACCAGGGTGATTCTTTAGCTTTCTTTTTTTTGTCCTTTCTAAATTCATCTTCGATTCGTCTTTCTCTGTCAACGTGTCCCGTTTTTCTACTTGTCTCGTTTGCGCAATTCGATTGCCACACCAAGTATTACAATTCAGACGTCGTCCGAAGATCGAGGAATCAGTAGGACAGTAGCCTACCGAACTCGTTTTTGTTTCTACCATACCCTCTCGCTCTTTTGATAACCATTGAACTGTATAGAACAGTTGATTAAAATGAGCTGCTCGCATTAAGCGGATTTTTGGGCATATAGCTTGTTAGATGCTGCTAGAACAATGCATGCTCTTTTGGCATATTTAACTATTAAAGACTAAAGAGCATTGTAACAATGAAAAATTAAAACATGGTACAAAGCTGTAAATCTCACATGATGCGGATAAAATCAAATCAAGTGAAACGAGCTGATGTCATTACTTTCAATAAACATGGTAAATGTACAATGTGTTTTGTGGGCTGAAACCCTCCATAGTGACAAAATGATGTAATATCTCCTAGACCGTACAACCCACCCCCTCACCTCCCCCTATAAAAAAATGTATCACGTAAGAATATCGGCAAGAAAATTGCGTTTTTCGTTCTCGCATCTTACTCTTTGTCTCCTCGGTTTCATGAGCCAAATGAGATTTATGGCACAAATAGAACGCTATAGACCATGTAGTATACGCCTTTTTCCTAATATTTTGGCGGTTAGATCTAAGCAGCCGAGCACCATCTTGTATCTACTGCTTATATATGTTGCAACTGTTAAGACGCTAGACGTCGGGGCCGCTATATCTAGATGGGACACCGCAAGCAAAACGTTGTTGTTTATCCCCAACAGATCCCCCGTCAGACCGGGGGTCCCGATGATCAATGATAGGTCATCGATTATTCAGGGACGACTAGCTATTCTCGTGACACCGTAAACAGTCCCCAGCTCCTACTTTCGCCCTCCCTCTTCGATGACTTCCGCCGAATGTATAAGTTATTACAAGGACCACGAGAAACATCAACGGTACAGCGATTCTGGTCGCTCGTACGTCATTCTCGTTCTTCCATTAGCCCAATAGGACAGAAACAAGTACTGTGGCCTACAAATAGATTGATTGTCACGCCTCTGAAATAAAGATTACTTATGGACGTATATAGGGATCGAAGAAGTTAGTTCTAAATAGTTTCTGGAGTTTTAACTTCATTGTCTTGTCTTCCTAGCCTTTTCGACACATTTTGTCACAATACGTTGAACTAGGAATAGAACATTTTAATGAGGGATTAAGTTAAGTTGCTTTATAATTCTTCAAAACTCGGTTTTCGAATTTTTGTAGATTTTTTTTTTTTTGCCACTTGAAAGTTGCGCGACGTAATGGCCATTTTTTGTCACCTTAGCAGCCGGGCAATAGCGTGTCGAAAGTGAACTGCATACCGTATATATACAGGGTCTTTTATATGTCTAGAACTAACTTCCATGTAGCAATATTATCCTAATAACTCCACAAAAGTCCCTTTCGTTCGTTCACTAACTTTGTATGATATACATAAACTCAAGAAAATTTTCTTTCTGGACATTCAAACACACACACACACGCACACACACACAAAAAAAAAGGACAAAAAACTTCACGTCGTGGACAGTTCAAGTTACAGCCTATAAAAGAAAATCAAATAAAGGAAAGCGACGCCAAACTGCGTATATATAGAGAGCTATACTCAAAATGACCGGTCGATAACTATGGACAGTTTTCTACACCATCTGTTCTAGGTCTACCTCCCTCTTAGATTGTTCCGGCATCTCTCCTTTCCTTCCATGTTCTTTTTTTCTCGTTTACATCTCGATTGTAAAAGGAAGCAACGTCTAGGATGTGTCAGTTCCAGATCCTTCGGTACAGCCCACCATGACCTCCTCCAGATTCGGCATTTTTCCGCACGGGCGGACTCTGCACGCCACACTGTATTGGCGATAGCTATCGCACTATACGGTCTGGCCCCCTTTTTCGTTTTCTTACCGGCTGTTTTTATAACTTCTTTTCCTGATTCAGCGCAATAGTTGAATCAAAAGAATGAACCCATTTCATTTTCGTCCACACCGTAGTGGTTTCCCTCTCTTTACATTGAGAACTTTGTAATAGCGTAGCCGCTCTGTGTAAAAACAACGTACTTCCTGCCAGTCTGCTTCCCTGTTTTAGTTCACATTCCTGAATAGTGAAAAGCTGTTCCGGCCAGATCGTCAATAAAAGAGATGCGTTAAAGGCAAGAAGGTAATATATAGGATAAGGAAACAAGTCAAAGTAATCAAGAGTATCTCTTGTCTACGACCGCTGTCGTATAGATTGCCATAGTCCTATATTCTCATGTTTTTATTCTTTCGAACATTCTGCCCCAAAAGCTTCTCGATCTTCATAGATGTGTGGGTTTGAGAACCGACAAACGTGGACACCGTTCTAAAACAAGTGCACGGGATACGTTCCAAGTGATCTGACGTCAGCATTTACTTATCGACGCGTATCAGTGGAATATCTATCGGACAACAGTGATACCTCCGTTTACATAAGTGGCTGGGACTCGGAGCTGCGGAAAGTTGAATTTTACGTTATTCGTAACGATTTTTTAGGGGATTTTAAGAGGGACTGTGGTAAGGTAAAAAAAAAGTGAAAATAGCATGCAAATTGATCGATATTGGCCAAGGGACTTCAGTCAATAATCGAGATGGGCATTTATTTTCAAGTGTACAGCTTACGTTTTAGCGCAAGTTCCCTTGCTGGATGCGAGAGATCCCATTTCACATAGCTCATGAGATATTTGCAATCGCATCCTAAAACTGTACACTGTAGTAAACTGGGCACAGTTTACATCTACAAAACTTTTATCCCATTTAATACCTTGATAGGCAGTTACACCTTCAAATAAGTGTATCCACAGGTGTAGCATCAAAACTTTGAAAACTTTCACATCCCCCAATGTCAAGTGGATTTCGATGGGGGAATTCTTTTTTTTACGGTCTCTACTCAAAACTTCAGCTTCACCGCATATCTAGGATCACCTGCCTTCCATATCGACGTGTATCTACTGAGAATCGAGCCAGTGCACCATCAATAATGAAATTCTTTAAATTTGCATTTCCTAACCAAACGCACAGTGTTTCTCAACTAGCTGCATCAGATATGTACGCATGTTATAAACATTACCTATGAAAACGTTTTCCGTTTGGATTATAGATATGCACGGCCAACACATTCAACCCCCACATGCTGGTTGCAATTTGCGACTACATTTAGGCCTACCTCTTTAATTTCTCGTATCCTGGTGACTTGTTTTCCAATTTCCCACATCTGCGCACCGAAGCGGATGGCCCAGTTTGATATCCTGAATAATTATGGTCAATCGACCATCGGTTAATATCGATTCCATTAGATATACATAAGATAGCTCAGTTCTATTTTGAAAGAGCTGGTGAATCAATAAAGTAAATACAATTGTGGAAAAATGAAGGCCTTACTCGACATGGGGTAGATCCGCTTCAGCTGTCCTGACTGTTCCCAACGATATCACAGCCACTGAAAACAACAAGATCAACGTCGTCGACGTCATTGTTTTCCTTCTAGATAACACAGTGCAATGTAATTCCGAAGAAGGTGTCCCACTCATCAGTTTTATTTTACTCTGGCCTTAACAGCGTGTGCACGGTCTTATTTTTAGACCCGGAGGCAGAGCACGGTGGAGGGCTCCTTCACTGCCGCCCAGCAGACGACTTGTGTGTAGGAATATTTGCACTGCACAAGATATCACATTTCCCTTTCACGTTGTACTCGTTGCAACCGAGATCCTTTTACACACACGTATACACGAGAAGACTCGAGCACCTTCAGTGCACCAGAAATGTAGTTAAAAATAATGCAGCCACCCGATCGCTGCTATACTGATTACGCACCCCAATATCCTTCAGCCAACTTAAACTGGATTTCAACTGGATCAAGAAACGAGAAGAAGAGCCTTACGCCTCTTGAACAGTCTACCAACACACACACACTGTGCAAAACTTTCCTCCAGTTATAGCCACTTGAGATGATGAAGTCGGTCACGTTTTTCGAACAACAAGGTTTAGGCCACTGTCTGACGCTAATAGAGTCTCTTCTAGTTCTGGCGGCGACAAACCGACCGTCGGACGGCAGTGACGGACTGCACTAGCCGTCAAGAATAGAAAATGCGATGGTCCACACGCTCCTACCGATCCTGCAGTTAAATCGAATATCCTTTACGCGTCTTTCTTGGAAGGGATAACCGCCCGGCGAATCATCTTTTTAAAGAGCTTCACTGCGCATATGTTATTAGATATTGAGAAGGACCTGTACGGGTGTTTTAATTAATGCCGGGAACCTCTTTGTGACTGTTGGTCTCATTTAATGTCAACCGACTATTTCGCTGTTGGTGGAAACATCCGCATGATAAAGGAGGGGTTGGAGAACCTACATGGATCTTCTTACGAAATGATTTGTTTGCTTGACGACGTAGTGTAGTCGCTGTCGGGCTGTATCGACCGCCTCGTATTCAGTTCATGCGCACAGCGACTTAGTTCTCCACTGGTGCCTGCGTGAAAAGCTGCGCTTCGATCCTATTTTCTCATTTTATCTATTTAAAAAAAGAAATAAAGATATCCAAAATAATATTCAGTTCTTCAGTTTTACGACCATTTTTGTTTCTTTTTACGATAATGTCAAGGGACTAGCTTTGGCTATTTCACTCGGGTGCCTTACTCAATTTAGCGTGTAGGAAATGAAATCTAACACACGAAAAAACCTATCAGGATATTTTCCTTAACGTGGAATAACGGTGGTTACCGTTTTGCTTTTCGTTTTTTCACCGCCTTGGCCGGATGAACAAAAGATTGAGGAATCAAACTTTAAAGAGGTAAAGGAAAAATGATTAAATTACGGGAAAAAGGGCTGCCGCACAGGAAACGGAATACGGGACCGACAGAATGAGAAAGGGGAAAAAATATGTACGGGGGTTGATGGATGAGTTGCATGATCGCGTTCTTGATCCAAAGATGCTTATTAATTTTGCTTCTGAGGCGCTGGGTGAAAACCAGCCAATTCATATCACCAAGAAATTAATTGCGCATTTCGCCAATAAGACGCAATTGCATGTGCCGTCGGCTGTTTGTCGGCGGATGATGACGCAATTGGGCTTGAAATTTGATGTAAGTAATATAGTATAGAAGATGTCAAGAGTGTGTCATCTTCTCATCAAAGGTGGCGAGATTGTCGAGCAAAACTGAGAGTAAAACTGGAGGCATGTTACAAGAGCGAACGGCTAGAAGCAGGCGCGTGTCACGCTTGTCTGCCATTAATGGTGCCACTATATTGCGTATTGGATACAATATATACAAGATCCTTGTTTGCCGTATATATGTGTCCATTTAACGTAACAAGAAGCACGTACGAGTGGCTCTGTTGCGATGCGAGTGGCCCTATTGCGTCTGGCTCCGCCTTTCTCGGCTAAGTATAAAGTAAGCCGTAGCCATACACTCTGAGACTAATGCGCCAACTTCCACGATACATATAAAGATAAAGAAAAACAAAAAACAAAACAAAAAAGGGACGGAATAAAAAGGCAATGTGATGCAATGAAGGCTGTTTCGGTTGGACCCCAGCTGCACCAGTACATATCCTCTGATGATGGTTTAACAGTGCCGTTAGTGCTCTTTTTCGTGGCTACATAAGATATAGATCTTTAACAAAACGTGGAACTATACGTTTGCAAATCGTATGCATAATGTGTTATCAGCGCAGGGTCAATTTTTGATGCACACAAAGATCGATGCAGTCTCTTGTCGTTACGTCGTATTCTTCAGCTAACCTTGTTACCCATTTGTATATGATTCACGCTATTGTTACTTGTGGTTACCGTTGTCACCAAAAAGCATTTTGCTATTTCCTTTTCACTACAAATATAATAATCTTTCAGAAAAAGGCCGTCCACGAATACGTCATTATGACAGCATTTGCACGCCAGCCTTGTGGGGATACTATTCACGTGCCTAGCGATGAAATATTGCCTATGTGATGTCATAACTTATTTGTCTAATGCCTTGACTTTTGGTATTTCAAATGAAAAAAAAAAGGGAGACCGTGTACCAGCGGAAGAGACGTGTACAGTGCGTGTTTTGATATACGACTTGTGCCAAAAGGCTAATGCCGGGGATTTAAAAAAATAAAAAAAAAAAATAAAACGAGTTATTATAAAAGCAATTGGAACGTACACGAATATCCTGCACTGTTGTTGATCTACTTGTTTATTGTAACGCCCCCATGAATTGAGAAATCTCTTTGGAAACGATACACATCATATTTGCAAGGAAAAAGCAAAAGCAATTGAATAAGAACGTCGGTAATAGATCAAAAAGATTTTTTTCCGTGATATCGTATCCGTTTATTGTGGGTGATCCATCAATATCTTTAGAATCTTAGATCTGATCATAGGGCCTCGCAGCCTCCAAAATATTAAAAAGACGTATAAGAGATTCTTGACTTTGGCAGAAAGAATGGTTCAACCTCGCTATAAAAGCATTTAGTATTCGTCGGGATATAGTGCTTGAATAGAACAAACGCACAAAATGTTTTGTCGCCGCAGGTCTCTTACCTCCTGTCCCGCCCCTATGAAAAAGCCAATCTAGCGGAAGTCAAGGTGTGTGTTTGATGCAATAAACCGCCGTATAGTACACTGAGTACAATTGGAGAGGGGGGAAAGGACAAACATCTAACAAACAAGCAATTCAAATTAGATACATGAATCAGAAAACAAGCAAATGAGAGCTTTTGATAAAACGTTCCGTAGCGTTAAACATTTCACTTATGCGCACATGAATCTTGCTGGCCCGAGAGGACAATTACGACAGCGAACGATGGTCAAGACGGACTTTTGTCCACCCAACGTTACATGCCGCAACTATAGGATGACTGGGTGACGTGATAAATGTCCAAGTTAAACTCCTTTGTCACTATACAGTTAGACAACGTGCTGACAGAATAAAAGCCGAGATAGGTTGGTGACGTCATGGGGCTGTTAAAGTATCATGACATTCTGACGATGATGTTACACATTTCATTCCGAGAAATACTTTGTAGTGTGTAGCCTTCTTAAAATGCTAATTCTTTCATCGTTTTAATAGGAAGCAAGTCTTCTGAAGTGAACTTCTCTGCATGTACTAACTTATTAGGTTATACGCCAGTTTATGCGTGCACAGCGTTGGAAGGCACAGCTGCACAGTCCTTATATGTCTTTGCTAACTAATGCTGTGCAGGCGAAGCTTTAGATCGATACACAGTGTCTACTCAAATCAGAGGGTACAAATCTATTTAGCTTACCTGTCGAGCAAAGCTTCTTGCATACATCATCGGAACTAATTCACGTTCGGGCTTAAAACGTCCGGTACATTTAGAAGTGGCTCTCTTCGTCCGTGCTCATCAGACGAATCTTTTGTCTGCTAACTAATTGACAGGGAACGGCAGAGATGCTAATGAAGGTGCATTGCCACATCCTGACTTACATGATGATAATTGGCACTCAGCCTTACATGTAATTTTATTATTCAGCCTCAGTTTAAGCTTGTTTCATCTACAGCCAGAACGATAACGTTGCATGCGACGAGTTTTTATAGAAGCACTCGATTTGCTTGTACGGCAACTGGAACAATCTAGGAGTAAGGAAACTTGAAATATTGAAAAGCTTCTTATCGAATAAAAAGGAAAAGCTTAAAAAAAAGACTGCACGGAATCGTGAGAAAAAAGATTAGGAACAAGATCCGGGACACGTTCCGACAGAAATAAGAAAACATTTCTTTTTACCCACGTCGGAAGTACATCATTAGTTCACGAATATTTATACTTTGTACCCAGACGTATCCAACATAAAAAACAATTGTCATTTTGCTTGTTGACAATTTCACTTTCAGAGAAATATATTCTATAGTATATAAAAAAACAAGGGTATTAGGTATGTCATATTTAAAAAGCATCATTCAAATGTAAGAGAAACTGAGGACAACGTCCTTTGTGTTTCTGGCAGTTGCCCACTGATTAGAACCCCGTAGAACCCTGCATAACTTAAACTGTCAAGAAAAGCTGTACAGCAAGTGAAAGTCCTTTTGCCAGCTCTTCGAATTAGTTATACCTGAATGTCGACCTTGGGCTTTCTTATTCGCAGACCAGAAGATGTGTTACCTTGAATGGTGAGAGTTTCGTCAAACAAAATTTTGGGGCTCAGAAGGGCGTAGCTTTTAAGCATGCATCCCTACCCTTGTGGTCCCATTTTTTTTTAATATTACCACAAGCTGTTGAAATTCCTTCATCGAATTTCACCAGGCTATCGCTTATAATAAAAATATTTGATCGAATTTTATTGTTTTCCTCATTCAGGTTTTATGTTTAACTTTAGGGATCTCACGCACAGGAAGCTTGATGATGAACTGATTTTTTGAACATGAAATTAATTTTTGAATTAACCTACTTTTAGTACCCCTGAATTTGCGTAGTGCATTCACCCACATTGCTATTCAATCTCTTCATCCCGTTATGATAATTTGCGTACGTGCGCAATGCAACGCACAGTGGGTTACGCGGAAAAATTTTGGCGAGCACCACGACGAACTGTGTATTCCGTTTTTGAAACACAATTCCAAAGGCCATGTGATTTCGGAATAGAAAGGACAGAGATGGAAGAGTCTCAAAATTAGGACACGAGGGGAGACCTTGCAGGCAGGCTGGGCTTGTTCCCATTGCCGAAGGGTTTCTACGTTTCAAACCAATGGCATATAAACATGCGAGAAACAAGCCAAGCGGGTTAGTTTTGAACGTACATCTGTGGCAACAGGACGGTATTGATTCCCGTTCATCATTCTACAATATATATGTAACAGTGACAAGTTCGAGTTTCAGACAACTATACACAAAAGTGTGGCTGGACAAATCTTGTGCAATCAGCGTATCTCAGATTGTTGTCCGTTCGTTTCCGTCCGCAACCCTCCTACAAAAAAATGTTACCGGCCATCAAGTTATATACTTTGCGCGAGCAGCTTAGTCTGAGCCACGATAACATGTACGACTTCGCAGGATTTTCGGTAAATATTTGATAGTATCAGATTTACAGGAGAGTTGCGTACTAAGCGTAAATTTTTCCCGTCTATCTTCCTTTACAGTGGCAATCAAAACGGAATCAAGTGTCGGGACATTATCTCGTCTATCGTTTCGTGGTTGCTGCTCTATTTCTAGCGGTTGTCACCTTCTGCGGATCGAGAAGTAACCACCCGGAATACTGGATGATTTATCTCAGTCATATTGGACTTATTCTGCAAACTTTGCATTTGGCGATAAGCGCTGCCGTTCCAGTTCAGCTTCTTTTGCTAGCCAGTAGAGGTAATCTAAACTATATCTGTGGGGCAGCACAAAATCTTAGTTTGTTCATTTGAACTTTTTTTAGATCGCATTGACAATGAAATGCCTCCTTTGACACGGTTCTCTTGGTTTCTCTACAACGTCACGAATCTACTCAGTTTGGTTATTTCCGTCGTCTTTTGGGCCGTCCTCTTCACCCCAGGTCAGTTTTCCCAAACAAAAAATTTGCGTTCTAATCTCATTTTGTTTTTGTTTTCAGCCAAAGGATTGAAAGACAGAGATGTCCTTGTTCACGCACTGAACTCTGTCATGTCGATCAGCGATATATTCATTAGCAGGAGACCTTGTCGTATGTTGCACTTTCACCATTCATTGGCTGCGTTAATACCGTACGTCGCGTTTAGTGCCATTTACTGGGCTGCAGGAGGCACGAGAGAAAACGGTCTCTCTTACATTTACCCGATTCTCAATTGGGAGAATCTTAGCTTAACAGTTCCCTTTCTGATGATGGGACTGATCTTCGGTCTACCTCTTGTTCACGGTATTATTTGGAGTCTCCACTTGCTGAGAGATCGTCTAATCAGGTGTTGTAAATGTGACGACCATCGCGATCTTCAAAGTCAATGGAACGCTGCCTTCGTTCCAGATGAGAAAAGTGCAGATAGCACAATTGTGATTAAAGCCTGAACTGTCCACTTAAACCCAATATCGAAACGTTAAAGTGCAAAAACTACCTTTTCGTATAGCAATGGCGTCTGTATTTCATCACCGTGGCCAATTTTCAAGGAATGTGTTGTTCGAATACTGTCGCATTTAAAAATCTGACTTCCTTTTTTATTATCACGAAATTGTCGTAAAATATCTCCAATGACTAGCCGTTTTTTGCAATGGATTTTGAATAACTTTTGATCCACTATGTATCTCAAAGAATGACGCTTCGGTTTGTTTCTTAAAATTCGTACAAATAAAGTTTATTTTATTATCGGAGCCAATAATTCGTATAGACCTTTTTAAGATTCCTCGGTGTAAGCAGAGCGAAAAGTCGTGCGGCTAGTCGACTAGTGCGCACCATGGCGGGGGATAGCCGTAACTAGCTGCAGACTTGGCTTGATTCTTCGAATCACCTTGTTGTTCGGCTCTATGTTACTGTAGTCTGCTAGTGTATTAAAAGATAAAAATGTCCGTCAGATGTAAGCGATGAAAACTATGAGAATTACAATAATAACTACCTGAGACAAAGTGATGTGAACACACAAAATAGTTGCAACTTCTTCCATGTAAGTTTTTTTCTACAAGTTGCATCCAAAGTCTTCTTCTTTTTTCAATGAGAACTTTGTCACCATCAGAAAACCTATCACATTTAGTGTACTCTGGTATTTTGTAGAACTTCCGTCCTTTTCCTAATTTAGATTGTTGAGTACAAAAACATATAAGACACTTGGCATTAACCATTTCCTAACTATTCGAGAAATCAACGCTATAGGTTTGACATACAACACAGAGTGCCAGACTACAGTAACATAGAGCCGAACAACAAGGTGATTCGAAGAATCAAGCCAAGTCTGCAGCTAGTTACGGCTATCCCCCGCCATGGTGCGCACTAGTCGACTAGCCGCACGACTTTTCGCTCTGCTTACACCGAGGAATCTTAGAAAGGTCTATACAGCATACCTTGAGACTTTTCCACGGTTTCTGCCGAAAAGATGGCATTGAGGATCGAACTTGCATGGTCCCAAGGGCCGTTATTGCGCCCTGTTATCGGACCCAAATGAACTTTATTCACACGCCCTTGCGAAATTCGAATGAACCAGATGCGTTGGAACAGAAATCAACGTTGGAAAGATCATCATCGCTACTTGTGATGGAATATTTCGTGTCTTTCTTGAGAGTGGGGAGGTGTCACGTACTTGGGTTATTCCCACGCAACTGTAAACTGTTTCAAACGTATATCGATAAAGCTATCTTTTTATACTAGTTGGATGTTTGGGATAAAAGGATTTTGGAATGAAGGCAAACATTGTTTGCTCTGAATTATTTCAGTAATATAAGTAAACGTGGACGCAAATTTCAAAAATATTTTTATGAGGAAGTTGAAAGCTGAAGTCAGACGCTATTTGGGGGACGACGATCGATTGCGCTCTTGTTTGGTACTTAGAGTTGTGTTCATTAGCAAGCGATGGAGGTTCTGTTAAAATTGACGGCCCTGTTTCCAAGGAAAGCCAGCCGTTGGCTTAGCAACACGTTTTGTTGCAGGTCGACTAACGTTTCTTCAAATATGAATTTAAGAAAAAAGATCCATATGAAAACATATTCTCTTTTTGTTTGTTTTTGTCGATCGCGTTCCCCGGTTAGTAAAGTTGAAGCAGGTCAAATTCCATGGTTTTCTTTTTTCGTATTTCCTGTTGAACGAATGAAAGCAATTTACTACTACATTCACAAAGGGTTAGGCACTTCCATTGAAGAACAGCCAATGGAAAAAAAACGGAAACGCCGTTTGTCATTCCGAAATTTTACGGTACAATAAATTTATGTTTAACTTGATAAACTATTTTAGTTCTTATCGTCTTATCTCGGTCGCTATCAAAGGATACAAATACTTGTTTACAATTCGAAAATAAAGAGTGCATTGTATTCTATGCTTGTCTGAACATATTTGCCCTCCTGTGTTTCACCTTTTGTCACTTGTTGTGGGTGTGTGCACGAAGATGAAAAAAGCCATTCGAAAGGAATTTCAAAAGAGCCAGTTTAATTTCCAACATGACAAGCCCCATGATTTTGCCATTTTTGCTGTAAGTACGCCCTTGTTAATTAAACAATGACCCTCTGTTAAAATTTTTTCTGTTATATACCTTTCTTCTAATCGTACCGTTACGAATGCGGAATACAAAAAGTGGCAAGGTGATCGTGAGAAAATTTCAGGCTATTTCGTCTTCTACCGATTCTTGGCAGCAGCGTTCTTTCTTTCTGTTCTGGTCGCTAACGGATCCATTAGCGAAACGCCAACTTACTTTTTCATTTACTTGACAAATCTAGGCTTCATTATTCAGACACTCCACCTAGTATTGAGCGCAGCCGTTCCTATTGAATTTCTGCTGCAAAAGTCAAATGATGAGGGTGAGTGGCGACAACAAGGAAATGAAAAACCGGAAGCCTTAGTGGCACTTGTATCCTGAAACTCATTTGAGATCTCTTAAGTAGACGGCGTCAAATGGACTTTTTTGGGCCGCTTCTCTTGGTTTTTGTACAATGTGACGAACTTGATCTCCCTAGTCATTTCGGTAATTTATTGGATCGCACTATATACGCCAGGTAATCAATATTTACAATTAATGATGAGATTTTACTACATAGTTTTATAGATATTTGTTTTAAATCTTTAACTTGAATGGCATCGATGACGCAAACAAACGTTTTAGGTTCTGGACTAACAGCGATGAATTTTTTCGTCCACGGATTCAACAGCATAATGTCGATCGGTGACATCCTAGTGAGCGGCAGACCGTGTCGGCTGATGCACTTTTACCAGCCTTTTGTCGTTATTTTAGCGTATGTGGCCTTTAGTGCTATCTACTGGGCTGCTGGTGGAGTCAACTCGGACGGTCTTTCCTACATCTACCCAGTTCTTGACTGGAACAATCTTAGCCTAACAGTCCCGTTCGTGACGATTGGCTTGTTTGTATTGTTACCCATCGTACACGCTCTTCTGTGGTCATTGCATAAATTCAGGGATTACGCCCTACGCAGCAGGATCCGAAGGAAATCTTTCAGTCAACCTCATAGTATTGGTGAGCAGAATCCGGCATTCGAATTGGCTTGAACTATACGTCGCTGTTTCAGTCTTCGATAAATACAAAACAATTTGCTCAAACGTGTAACACCAGTTTCCAAAGAGTTGTCAATAATCCAAAAATGAGTTTCCCTAAGGAAAATGAGGTACGGCAAATGTTGTCCTACCATAGCCTCGTTCAGTTGCGTGGGTCCTACAGTTGTTGTGTAAGCTAACCATTGTTAGCGCTGCGCTACCTACCTTCCCTACGTCCTTTTTCCGAGTAGCGTGCCTTTTATTCAGGAACTTTTTTGTTCAAACCTCGAGACTAAAAGCTGTGCTACTTTCGTCTTGTATTCAGGCTTTAGCATAAACCTGGTGTAACCATAATTTCATAAAGCAAGCAATACACCGTGTAGTTTAGACGAATCTTACAGTTTAATAAACACTTGAAATGACCGAGTAAATGGAAACACACTTTTTTTTCATCCCTTTATCACGCTTCTTATGCTCTACTATCTTACGACGCTTAAGTTTTGACACGCATCTGTCTTGTTTTTCATGCGTCGCTGCTGAACGGGTGTGGTAGTATGAAAAAAAGACATCACGCGTAAGCAGAAATCATTCAGGTGAACCATTTATAAGGCAATGAAAACTATATGTCGATTACGTTTGCTCCTCGTCGGACTGAGTGACATCGAGCAATCAAGAATTCTATACCTTTTAAGCAGGAACACACTTTGCTATGCATATTAAGCATACAACTGGCTGGTACATGTAGACCCTATGACATGAAATAGAAAACCAGTTTTTTAACAGTTTTTTTCCTCAATGTTTCTGAACATGTTTAGTTAAAAGGTTTTTTTAGTCTTCTAGACAATTCAGTTCTACATTCTCTGTTACAGTAGGGCACACATTTAAAATCTAATCAGGAGATATCAATGGCACAATAAATTTCAATTTATATGTTTGGCGCAAATCATAGGAGACTCTTTTTTTAACTAAATACCAACCATCAATAAAAAAAATTGATGCACCGTCAATGAAGGATTTAGGCCAAATATGTATTAAAATAGGACAAGGTGAATAAAACGTGAAGGCAAAACTGATGTGTGCTACAGATAACAGTTTCTTATGTCAGGGTGTCTCCTTTTGTCACCTGCGAATGAAAACCCATAAATAATTAAGTATGAAAAGATTCTTGTTACAATAGATTTTCAAAATACCCTGGCTTCTAAGTATTCAATTTTTCTTTCCAGTCGGGTGATTTTCTCGTTCAGGACGGCTAGACGTCCACGACAAGACATGTCTGTAACCATGTCAAACCAAACAAGTTAATGGTGGTGGAACAAGTATCCACTAGTCAAAATGTGTTTTACCAAACGAATTGAGGAAATCAGTAATCTTTTTAATGCTGCTGGTGATGACTTCAATGTACTCTCTGTTGGCCCAGTCCTGTTGGGTTTGTTTTTGAAGGGTGTATTTGGTAGACATGATTAGCCAACTTTGTTTGTGTTTGAGAACTGTCAAATCCCCATTGGCTACGTTTCACCATCGCACCAATTTCTGCATAATGAAAATAAAAGTTGAAAGAATAAAATTTTTCCGATAGCAAAAAAAATAATAATTAGAAAGGAATTAAATTAAAATATCGAAATGTTTAATTACTAAAAAATTTCTATAGAAATTTACGAGAAAACAAAACGATGAAAGATTTATTACCTAAAATGAACGCTAGGTGTCGTGACGGTAGCCCTGTGTACGGAAATGTGGAATGGCCTGCAGCTTGCACCCAAGACCAAAAGGAGGAGCGTACATTGTGGAGGAGGGGACGCGAGCTCGGGGTAAGGCTAAGCGATATGTGTCGTGCCTGCGTTAGTTTTGGATTTTCAACCGACTTGTTCAACTTGCCGCTTCTTTTCAATCTCTCCGTTCAAAGTTAGTGTTTCACGAAAAGCGACGAGACGTTCTTGGCCCAACAGAAACTTAACGAAAACGAGGCATTTTCGAGATGTCAGGGTGGGGCGTTTGATCTGACTCCCCCACAAAAATCGGAAAAGAGCTTCCCACAGTCTGCCAGTGTCGTCTGTATGTGCTGTGCAAGTTGGCGTCAGAGAGACCCCCATCTCTCTCCATTTTTGCTGTGCTAGTCTCTCATTACGTGTGAAATGTCGGCCAACAAAATCGTGCTTAACATTTCGGCGCCGGTCTCATCAGTGCAACAACAAACAATCGTCCCGCCCGAGAGTGCCAAGAAAATGGCTCGCAAAGACAAAGAGTTCTTATGGGAGCTCGATTCACAAGTCAAAGGTATTGTTCGACTTTAACACCTACTAGTCTTACTCACAAAACACACATTTGTATTCAGTATATATTTGCGAATTGTCCAATGTTTTCCCATTTTTAAAAACAAATTTTCAATCATCGTGACTACCCCTACAAAGGCTTGTGAAAACAGTTGAACTGCGAAAGTCGTAAATATAGGAAATGAGTCGAAGTATGCTAGAAGACGCAATAAGGTAGAAGGGCTTTCTGCGGTCGGAAGCCACCGGAAGCATTTTGGTTGCTGTTTTTTTTTCTCTTCCCTTCCTTATCACGGTCTGCGAGACACTCTCAAGGTGATGGTCGTTATCACATGTTTTCGTCGTCACAATAGCAAAATAAAAACAGATTATCCGTTACTGTGTAACGACGCCAGGAATCATTGAAAATCCGACTGTTTGGATCGTCGTGATGATGCTCTCACGACAACGCATTCTGGTCAAAACCGGAAAGGGAAATGGTCCCATTTTTCTTGTGTACCCTCATTAGATACTGTAAATAATTATTTTTGTTAGTGGAGTTTTTTCTCTTTTTGCTTGATTTGACAATCTTTTGTTGCTGGACATTGGTGTTAAATGGCAGCTGCGCAGAGAGTACCAGATGCCATTTTCCATGAAATTGTTGACTGGTCCTCTTAACTGGGGGGTCATGTGGACGTTGATAAACGGGACCTGCCCACTTTTGGAAGTGCTCGAAAGATTTGTCCCAAGAACTGTGGGCTGTATTTCTCGGACTTTTTTTTTTTAAGTGATGCCTTTATCTTACGTCTTGCGCCACCATCTCATGCCGAAGATGCTGGGTGTCGTAGACGGGGGGTCTTTATGTAGTTAAATATATTCTTTCTTTGGCTAGACAGTTTGCCATTTTTTTTAAAGAAGAAAACGAAGAAGAAGAACCAGAGGGGTTGTAACATTCTCCCCCTTGCCAGATGTGGGTGTAGATTTTCTCCCCCTATCCGTCGTTGGCGGAATGTCGAGGATGATGGCGGATGGGAACTAGTTCCATATGTTCTCTCATTCATCCAGACAGTTGTGTCTGTCTGTTAGCAGCGACCGGTTGTTCTTTCACCGTCGAATGTTCACCGGATTTTGTCGTTTTGTTCTCGTCCTCATTTGTTCAGCCGATATAATCCCCCCAACATGTTCCAGTGCATTATCCAGCAACGCAACGGCTGGATTCATCCGGCTTTCGCCGAAACTAAAGACGTCTTCCCAGGTACACACCTCGTTTCCTCCTTACATTCTCCAGGGAACTAATAGACTACTAACACGGCGGTTTTTCACATCCACTTAAAAACAAGAAAGATAGGAATTATTTATTGATCTGTTCATGTGTGTGTTTTTTGCTAGTTGATGAAAAAAGCGGCATCATATATTTACCTCGTTAGATATGCTAAGGGGTCTTTCGACTAACCTTCTTCTTGTCATTCTGAAGCTTATCGTGTATCGTATGTCCTGACATTGAACCCACTACATTTTTCGGCATCGCTGCATCAATTGAAGGTTCAGGTTGCGCATTTCTGCAAACCGGTGTGGTGAGACAGACACCTTCCAAAGAATAAAACGTAGAAAGAAAGGACAGTGAGAGTTAATGAATAACATTCTGAACGCATGAACCGTGACTTTGAAACGTAGTCGGTTAGACCAAGTATAAATGTCTCTTTTCCTGCCGGCGTCACTTGGAGCTAAAAAGATCCCCTTTTTTTAAAGTTCCCTCTCTCCCCTCTTTTGTAAACAATATGTTGTTTTTTTTGTTTGGCAGTAAACAATATAAATCAACAGTTGGGGCTGTAGCCAACTTCAGTCGGCTCCGAGCTTCGTTCAGGATCAGTCACGTCTCTACCTTCGTTTATTTTTTATTCGAAGCATTTTTTCGTTATTCCCATTTCGCATCACCCATTTTTCTGACCAATCGTGTAGTGCATTCCAAATACCTGTCCTTAATGATAGAAAGTGACCCGTTGGGACAAGGCTAATCTCATCGTTATTTTTGAGTTGCTCGTGAAAGCGAACAATTACAAAGAGAGAAAACCTAATCAAAACGTTGTGCATCATCGTAATAGTTGAGAAAAAAAAATTATCAAAAAAAGGCCGAAAAAGAAAGTCGAGTTTGAATTGGGGCACAAGAGGCGCTGTCATCGCCCATCCATAGAAGAGAGTCTATTAAGATTCTATTCCACGATACATCTGAGCGCATACCGTACGTGCCTCTACACTCTCTGCCTTCTTTCAGTGAGAAAAAGAAACACACACAAATTCGGAATAGGCGGGACGTTGGGTTGCGTGGCCCGCAGGCACACGACACCACCACCAGCCGGATTCACGCCCTGTGGCGTTCCCGGGGATAAAATAACACAGAGTGTGTGTGTCGTAGATACTACATTGCCATAGGAGTTTTTGAGCATTTTCAAAAAGTTCCATCGACGCAGTAGAGAGTGCAGTCGTGCTACGAGATACACGTGCCCGTGCGGTGGTCTATTTCCAAAGTTTCACCCTAGTCGATTGTTCCAGTCGCCTAAATTCTGTTCGAGGGTGGAAACAAGACAAACACAAACTGCAGTCGTCTGTGACGAGGACATCCGTTGTTGGCCTGTCTTGTTTGAAAACATTATCGGTGACGACAAAAGTGAACGCGTTGACATGAGGCGCAGCCCGTCAGCCATCTTTAAATTGTAGGCCTCTCTTGTTGATTTCTCCCGAAGTCAAGACGCACAGATTTTGATCGTCATTTATGGTGCTAGCGTTTCGAAGGATCGGAGTGGTAGAATTTTCTTATCAACATGGCCAAGAGTCCAGTGATTCAAATGCAAAACTGGTTTCTAAATAACCAACATCAGTGGTGGTGTGGGCCGCCGATGAGCTACGGACTAGACCACTCGGCCTGGTTCGAATACACGGAAGCACTACAAGATGCTACAGGTTAGCGATTTACCACGAGTGGAACATTAAGTTCCTATCTCGGTTTTAATTTCCGGATTTTGCTTCAACACCGTCACGTTTTCGACATAGTTTTGACTATTCTTGCCATTAGCTTACCTGTTTTGAGGTTGATACCACACACGTGAAGTCAGCCTCTTGATGATTTTCCCCCATGTCGACTGGAATTTCATCTTTCAAAGAGACATGACCTAAAAATAAAAGGGGGAAAAAGATTTTCTTTTTTTCTTTTTAAATCTTTACATCCAACCCGGCGGAGCAACACGCCGCTTCCTTGTTGATATTAATGAGGAAAGATGGCCTAATTTTCTCTTATTTTACAACATCTTTTCTCTTTTTTTATCTTTACAGATATCCGGACACAGCTTAACGAGCAATTGCGATGTCTTGACTACCGGATGGAGACGCAAATTTCTGTCGTTGGTGAATTGCAGGATTTCTTCCGGCGTCGGGCTGAAGTGGAGCTGGACTACAGTAAAAACCTGGATAAACTTTCCAGGAGTTTATCTGCCCGTCACAAGGAACAAAAGCAAAAGTAAAACCCATTTTTGTTTGTTGTCAATTTCGTCCTCCACTACGCACTTGTATTCTTTCCTTAAAAAAAAGCGTTATGAGATAGGGCAGATAAGTTGAGACAGCTTGCATTTGATTTTGAAAACAAGAACTGGTTATGAATAGACCCCTCCCCCAGGGTCTCACGACATGCGTCCACGCCTTGTTGTACGAGCTTGTACAGTGTTTAAAGTGCATCCTCTTATCTGAAAAGCTTCTGTTTTCCCAACGATTTCGGGAAAGATTCTAACGAGTCCACGAAGATGGACCAAACATTCTGTTTATTTGTCAATTACACTGGGAAAGATGAGAAGAAAAAAGGATTGATAACAGCTCGGATATCCCGTTTCATATGGCATTCAAAGTTTCCGGTCGCTGACGTTAACTACATTCGCAGCGGTCAAAATAGATTATAGAGCTGCACCGGTTTGATTGCGGCGTTCCCTCGTGGACGACAAGCATGTGCGTGGGTTTGGGTGGATAGATCGATTTCGGTGACTTGAAGTGGAGGAAAAGCTATAAATACAGAGTAGAGGGGTGTAGTTTCCTCCTCCGTCTATTCCCCCTTTTTTTTACTTCCAAATTTAGACACGAAGAAAGAGAAAAACATCAAAGAAGTTGATTACTGAGCCGAACAGTGAAAGTTGACGTCAGCTTCCAAGCTTGATAAAGGGCTGGCCTCGTTCTCCCTTGCATATACACATTTTTTTTCCCCTTCTTCGAGCAGCAAGAATAACACATTATTAACGAAAACGCCATTTTAAACATCTCCGCCACGCTCGTGGTAATACATTTTCAAAAAAAATTTCTGAGATGCTGTGCGGAACTCCCTGACATCTTGTGAAGCTCAGTTTCGAAAGCAAAGCGTCTGTCTTGTTTAATGATGGTTGCCTTTGTCATGTACCTAGAAGATCGCTTATTTATTTTCTCTATTTTCACGTCCGTTTGTTTTGAAAACAGACGAGAGCAGTGGCACTTGTTTTCCAGCTACGCCTCGTGGCAGCATCTGGTGGCGCAAACGAAACGTCAAGCTCGGGATCACGCCCTACTGAGCGACATCTACGCCAATACCGTCATCCAACGCCTCGGCCAGGTCACCGAAGAGGTCCAGCGCATTTACCGACGCGTGAGTTTGCGTGTTTTTCTTTGTTTTCCCGTAGTCCTCCTAACAAAATAAAGTCATTAGGACGATTTCTAAGTAAAGTGTACACTCTCAACTGACGTTGCATGTATATGGCTTCCCGCCTTCGGTCGTTAAGCTTTTATTTTTCTGCTGCTAAAGTTTCTTTTGTTTTTCGCCTTCCGCTACCGGACGCCATTTAACGTGACTGTTATGAAAAGATAAAAATAAAACGAATAGCTGTTACAATCATTTTGAGGAAAACTACCTATCAACTTTGAGAAATGACGATGCGTTTGTTTTTTTAGTGTCGCGAAGTAGGCTACGAGAGTCACGAAGAGCTGTTGAAGGTGCTACACGAATTACACGCGGCCATGAAGACGTCGCAGATGTACCAGCTCGAGCAGAGACAAGCTGAAACGAAGCTACGCTACGTCGAGGCGCAGCGACAGAAACTGGAGTCGTCCATCGCCCGTGAAAAGCTGGAAAAATCGAAAAAATTCAAGCTGATCGAAAAAGAGATTGCCAAGCGACAGGCAAAATACAACGACGCCCATCTCAAGGCCCTTAAAGCGCGCAACGAGTACGTCCTCTGCATGGACGCGGCCAATTCAGCCGTCCACAAATACTTTATCGACGATCTCTCCGACATCATAGACGTAACTATACTGAAATATTGTTTATTAAAATATATGGATTTAACGACAATTCAATGGTGACAGTGTATGGACATCGGGTTCCATAACTGCGTCGGCCGAGCACTTCAAGTTCACGTTTCGGCCGAAGAAAATATTCGGCGTTCCTTACAAGTACGGCCGTCTGTCGGCAGGCTTTGCTAATTGGATAAGCAAAAAATTCACATCCTTTTTGTTTTGTTTTAGATTAGCGTTGACGGCATGAATAAATGTCTAAGTAATTTAGACTCGAGGGCGGACAAGCAGCGCTTCCTGGAAGCCAATCACGCGGCTTTTATGATTCCCAAAAAATTTGACGCGGCGACCTATCAGAACAAGATCGACGAGGTGGGACCGGTTAGAACGCTAAATTACAATAAACTACGAAAAATGTTTCCATTGTGTAAAGAGGCCATATGTAAAGATACCATAATTGTTTTATGGTTTCAGGGAAGTTTCGAATTGATGATGGTACCCCAGGTGCGCGAAGAGTTCGAGTCGCGCTATTTGCAGCTGCATAATCGTCTGACATCGCTGCGGGCCGAATCGGAGGAGGTATGGAAGACACTGGAGACGGCCGAAAAATCGCTCATGGAGATGATTTCGGCCAAGGACTACGACGTCACGCCGTATTTCGCCGCCGCCGCAACTATCGACGATGACAAGTTCCCACCGTCGACGGCGCCTTTCAGGCAACCAGAAGCCGCCCTGCTCAAATTACGCGCAGACCGCCAAGAAACAGAAGACTTTTACCTTAACGTAATGACCATACTTTCTTTTTAACCACGCTTTTTTGTTGTGTGAATGATCTAACTATCATTTTATGCTATGCAGAAATTTCACGAGTATATTCTCAAGTCCAACTTGATGCATCGGCTGCAGGCCAAATACGAATTGATTCACAAGGCGTTGGCGCAGGATGGTTCCCAGCTGCCCACCTCGCCCAAATTGGCCTCTCTGTCGGCCGTAGCCACAACACCAAACCCATTAGGTGGTAAGCCGCGAAGGCGAAGAATTGGACGCACACCACTCATCGGTCAACCTAAACTCTTTGGTGGCAGTCTGGAAGAATATTTGGAGGCCACCAATGAAGAGATACCTTTGGTGATGAAGAGTTGCATCCGTGTCATCAACCTTTATGGGTTACATCATCAAGGCATCTACCGTGTCTCCGGTAGTCAGGTGGAAATTAACAATTTCCGCGAATCTTTCGAACGTGGCGAAGATCCGTTGGCCGACGTCACCGACGCCTCCGATATCAATTCGGTTGCTGGCGTTTTTAAATTGTACCTGCGCGAGCTGAGGGAGCCCCTCTTTCCAATCCTATTTTTTGATCAGTTCATGGAATTGGCCCGTAAGTCTAAATATAAATACTTGTTCCAATCGGATTGCTCATGTGATATTTTTACGACAGAGCTCGCTTCCAAAGAAGATTTCAAAACTCGCATGAGGGAAGTGGTTCAAACCTTGCCACGGCCTGTCTTTGTCGTCATGCGCTATCTCTTTTCGTTCTTGAACCAGTAAGTCAAGGTCACGTGATAAGATTATTCCGTTCCCGGCTTCTAATTTGTTTATTTGTTTATTTTCTCTCCGTTTTTTTTACTACGATAGCTTATCCGAATATAGCGACGAAAACATGATGGATCCATACAATTTGGCCATCTGTTTCGGCCCAACTCTAGTCCCGGTTCCGGAAGACAAGGATCAAGTGCAGTATCAAAATTTGGTTAATGAATTGATCAAAAATATTATCATCAACGCCGAAGACATCTTCCCCAACGACGGGGGTGTTCTTTATGAGCGCTACATATCCAGAGAGCCTGATGAAGGGTACGTTCTGACATGTATCTTTTCTTTTTGCTGCTAGTCGCTGATATATGCATAATTTGTTATCGCGATACAGGGAAGTAGGCGAAGCTCCATCTGATACCATGTCGGAAGAAGTGGATTCCGAAGTCTATCCTTCAGAAGATGGTAAACACAACATACCAATTATGACGCCCCCTCTTATTTTGGTCGTTTTTCGGTTGCTTTTTTGAGTTGATTAAATTTGTTTTCCCTTTTTTTTTTGGTTACCATTTTAGATTCAGTGTTTCGTGAGAAAGACATCAGCTTGCAATTGTTTGGAAGTGAGTTTTTTTTTAACCCATCTGAGTTTATTTTTTCATTTCATTTTTTTCCCACGTTTGTTCGTCGAACGTCGAACTTAATTGTTTTTTTTTTCTTTTCGTAGAAGCGGAAACGCTGGAAGCGATTGCCCAGTTTGATTTCACGGCCCGATCCCAACGTGAGTTAAGCTTCAAGAAGGGCGATCTCTTGACGCTCTATACTCAAGTGTCGAGTGACTGGTGGAAAGGCACCAAAGACGGCCGAGATGGGCTCGTTCCCGATAAATACATCATGTTACGCATCAGGGACGAGGACCGCGAACGTCTGGAGATAGGTAAACTTTCCACCACCAGTGGAAGTAGCAGCTCAGAAGAGTCTGCTGCAGCCGCTCGCCGTCGGACGTCAAGTTCCAGCGATGCATCTGCTTCCTCGGCGCGACTCTCCAAAATGCGCCATGACAGCCGGGTGCTGACGGGTTCAGAATCAATTGAATCGGAATCACCTGCTCCATCACTGCCATCACCTAGGTATTCATGATGAATCAATAACGCATGTCACAAGAAAAACAAAAGCTTGACTGTTTCCTTTTTGCTTGGCAGCTTGGAGAAACGTGTGCGACCTGGACCAACAGTAGCATTGGTGCGACCGACAACCCTTTCTTGTCAGGGACCTACGCTTAATCCACCGCCCAGTCCGAAACTATCAACATCTCAATCATCAGTCACCATCGTCTGCAATAGCAACGGATCCTCCACCGTCGTGTGTCCAATAGTAGCGACATCTGCGGTGATGGAGAATGTTGCCAAAGAGGTAGTTCACACCTCTGTTTGACCTCGTACGTGTCGCTTTCATTTTTTTTTTTTTTAACCTCGCCTTTGTTATTTTTTTTTTCTCCTGTCTTATGTCCATTTGCTTTATGCACGCGTCAACCTTGACCGTATTGCTTTTTAGAGAACCACCGCAATCTTTTCGGGCTGTGTTTAATCGTTTGCATGTTGGTGAGCCTTTCCGAGTTATTTCTCTTTCTCTCTTTTTTGGAATGATGCCGTATATACATATTCCGAACACCATCGCCATCATTTTCTTCTGTTATTTTTGTTTTTTTTCACCGTTCTGCGTGATGGAATGTTTCTTGTGCTTTCAAGTGTCTTGTCCTTCTTCTTGGGCGACCAAGTGTGAGAAAAAGCATAGAAAAACAACAGCAATAATTTAATACCTGGACTGCCTGTGTGATCGGGGGAAAAAAACACCTTCACTTCTAATGGACTCACGGTTACGGTGGAGTCTTTCTTCTAATTTATTTACCGGAATGTAATTCTTGATGTGTGTCCTTTTAGCAGAGCGTTCCAGCGGTAGCAGCAGCGATGGAGGGAGCGGTGGTAGCAGATCCGGTGGTGCCGTTGATGACGTCAGTGCGGAGTACGGAACAAGCAGTCAACGAGATCATGAGTAATGCAACCCCAGTGACGCATTTGGACGATAGCGGGGACAGGGACAGCCTGACGGAAAGCTTGACGCTCAGCGACGAGAAGAGCCTGTGCGATAGTTTCACTAGTCTAGACACGCTGGACCAAGAAATGGATCCTGAGTTGTCCGTGCCCGTCGAAAAGGCTCGGCTAGATCCGTCTAATCAAGCTGGCAGTTTACAGAATTTGGAATCTACTCAGGAAACTGAAAACGTCCCCGTCTTCCGCCGCCAGAGATGGGAGACAAGGAGTATGACTAACCTGGAACGCTCGAGTGGGCCCGAAAAGCCGAACATTACAGTAGGCGGTTGGAATGTAGCCAAAACGACTGAAGGTGCGACGGCTGCCAATGATCTCGGTCCCATATCAGGGCCGACCAAGGGCTCTTTCGTTCGCAGGCGTGATCTTTGGGAAAAGAGGACATCAATCACCTCTGCGTCGACGGCATCAGTGGCATCTCCGGCCATACCTTCACAACCGCAAAGGCCGAAACATACTCCCGATTTGGTTATGGATCTACCTCCATCTTTGCCCCTGAGTTCCAGTCCCAAAGAAGGAGATAGTCTGGTTGATCCGGCCAGCCGGCAGAGGCATGAATCGGAGAGTAGCAGCGGAAGTAGCAACAGTTCCAGTCCGGGCAGTCCAGATATGACAACCGCCGCTGAAACCTTTGCAATGCAGAATCAGAGTACGCTGAAGAAGAGCACCATCAAACAGATAAAGAAGGACAAAGCCGATGCCGCCGTTGCATCCGCATCGGCTGCGCCAACAGACCCAACCCCAGCCGTAATGGCCGTTACGGTTTCCGAAACACCGCCGCGGCCATCGGTTAAGGTTAGCGTATCTGCCTACGGATCTGCAGCGCCCATTTCGACCGGCATCCGCCCCATCACGCCCAAGATAGCTAATCGGTTTCCCCACAGCATCAACCTCTACGCTACCCCGATGCCCGTTCTTCCGGTAGCGTTTGCAGCCGAAGCGAATGCTGCGTCTGGAATGTCACCGGGCTCAGTTGACGCCATCCGGCCGCAACTAAAAATCAAGCCGCAAGTTCTCAAAAAACCCACTTTGCCGGTTTCGTTGAGTTCACCGGAATCATCACGCCGATCGGGTTTCGACCAGGATTCTCATGTTTGAAACGCTGCTTGAATTTTAGAGTAAGGTAGCTGTACACACATCACAAGGTATTGATGCGGGACCACACCCGAGAAACCAGATCGCTTCCAGAATCCTTGCCAAATCTCCCACACACGAGAATAGACACACCGAGTCCTAAAGGGGCGGATTTTTTTTCCTGAAATTCTTGCCGATGAATTGTTTTTTTGTTTCAGTTTTTCTTATGCCATTCGCGTACCTACGAATGTCACGAGCCAGTCAAATGGTCCGATTCCTGCGCTTGTCAGTTTTTTTTTTACGTTGTACTTTCTTCCACCATCGCTGTCTGGTTAATCCTTATGCGCCATCTCCCCTTTTTTAAATCTCTACATTAAAAAGTCCTACTTTTATTAAGAATCAAGATTAAATATCGATTCCCTGTGCTATTTTCTATCCAACAAAGTGCAAGTATTATCACGATTCGTTTTAAAATTCCATTCTGCCAAATTGCAGAATTTTCCTCCATTTTTTGGTATTTTTTTTTTCTTTCTTTCGTATTCTAAACACCTGTAGACCAGAATACAATATTGATCTTTTGAGCCGTGACTTCTGTTGTGGACACACAAAATAGTACGTAAGCGTTTCATATATTTATGGAACAAGAAAAAATCTCGCTAAACTATACATCTTTTTTTTTTGGTTAAAAAAGAAAAAAAGGCAAAAAAAAACTGACGATTTCACCTGTTGAGAATATTAAGAATCTCTAACTTAATTCGAACCCAGCTCCAGATTGGAGGGCATAGATCAATTTATCTCGTAAAACATTTTCGTCGTGGAATTCGGGTAGTTTCAGTAGATTCATGCAGGTGCTCGCGGTTGGAAGTCGGTCGTCTGTACCGGCATTTTGAATGCAGAAAGGCGGATCCAACTCTTTGAAACCGAGGAGGGGAGGTCTAGAGCAACTGGTGACAAATTTAAGCAAATGCCGCTTTCCGGAATCGTCAAATTTCGATACGACTCGCCAAAATCCTTGGATAACCGGATGTGTTGACGTGTAACCGCCGGCGTAGTGGGTGTGTTGTTTCAAATCCTCCAGGTCGACCGGTGTATATGCACCTGACACCAACACCTGGAGTTCTCGATAGCTAAACGTTTGCAGCCATTCGATGTCAATGACGTTTGCCAGACCCTGAATGGCGACAATAATGAACGATGAATGGCTGGTAGCCAAGGGCGTAATGAAGTCTTCATACCTGACGGAACGCATTGCATTGCAAGCGGATCTGTTTGTTCAGTTTATAGTCTGCCACCAAATGGATATATTCGATGCGATTTGAAGACGTGACGGGAATGTTTGAGCCATTCGGCTTAAGTTCTTCCACCTTGAAGATGGTTTGTAAAAAATGAAACATAAATGGATATAAACTAAACTTCAAAATGAAAATTATTTCTTACCTTAGTTTCACCTAATTCGCTACTCACTATGGTGAAATCCAGTCCTAATTCGGTGACATCACCATCATAATGCCGGAGGTAAAGAAGGTTCTTATGAAGCACTGGGTCTAAGGAAGCCAAATGATGAACGTCTAAGCTCGCGCTTGCCTGGCCAAGGATCTTAGAGAGGAAAAAATCCGCCATTGGCAACTCTACTAGCAGATTCTCATACAGCGCCTAAATGTAAAGTATCATCAGTATTTCATACCAAGTAGCAACAAGAAAGCATTATCGAATCTTACCTTGCCCAGCATACGACCAATAAAATAGTAATGGGCAGGGAAATCCGATACAAGCACAGCCACACCGGGATTCGGGTAGAGCAAGTTATCATGGGTTAACCGGAAAAATCCACGATTCGGATCGAAGCTCGTCTTCAGTAGTTCAGACAGGAACTCACGAAAGATACCCCCGCCATCTACACCTGCTTCGTCTAATCCTACAGCGTTCGTTAGTTGGACTCTCATCTTCCATCTCAGATTTGGTTCTAATGGAAATTTGAATTATTAATCTTCCATGTTAAAAAATTTAGACGGAGAGTTATACACCACCATTTTCAAGTGAAAGCTTATCGAAGGCGTCTTCGTAGATGTAGTTCCGGCGTATCATGACCTGGATGGATGGGCCTCGTAGAAAATTTGCTTCGCCTTGTTGCTGCATTTTATCGTTGAGGATCCACTGCTGCCACATTTTGACTCGGTCAGTGAAAGAGAATACGAATGGAATTTCGCGAAGAATAGCTAGAGTACGCACTTCTCTCGTCGACAACATCGTATTGCCTTCCTCTTCTATTTTCAAAGGAAGTTAATTTTCGTAAGAGAAAGCGAGTTTTGAATAATTAATTACCAATTTCGTTTCTCGTTAAGGGCCGTATAGCCCTAAACGGGCGTTGGAGTCTACCTTGCCTACGGAGAGACATTTGGCCATTCCTCTCCAAAGGTAGAGCAATTCTTCCAGTTACCCAAAGTCCACTTTGGCAGAATGGTCGGCGGGTATCTCTTGTATGCAACTGGCTAACAAGATTAACTGTCGACTATTTAAAGGGAATTAGTTATGGCTTAAAAAAAAATTCAGTCATCTTACTTTGAAAAGATGCATCCATATTCTGGTATCTTCTTCAGAGTTACCCGTGGAAGCGCGGGTCTTAATGAAGTTGAAGGAGGTGCTGGGTCGTGTGTCAGGGTACGCAAGTTCTACCAGCCCAAGGCAAACATCTCGTAGCGTTGAAGCTAGTTCTACCACTTCTGAGAGCTTAAAGGGCATAGCTCCATTCACCGGATCTAATTAATGACCAGAAAATGTTTACACTATGTCGCTTTTGCTGGGTAGTAATCATTACGAACCCGACTCGTTATAAAATTCGGAATCGTCCAACGTTACTAAAAGATGGCTGAAAAGTGAACAGAAAACGTCTAAAACTGGTACGATCCTTTGACTTTCCGAAGGTGTCAGATGTACACCTTTGGCCAAAAGCAGAATCAAAGAAGTATCGGATGAACCAAATAGCGATATTTGTTTTTCGGATTTGATATGGACGAGTAACTGTTGTAGGTAGCATGGTTTGAAAGCCAGGGTATACAGTAACCTAGGAAAAGGGGTTTACTTTAAGTAAGAAAGTCAAAATGTAACAAAATGCCAAATTGTACCTGCACTTGTGAAGTGCCAATCGATCCGACAGCAAAAGATTGTGGGCGATGACACACAAGTCAGGAAGAACATCAGGGATTCGTAGAGCTGATACCAATACATTCACCGTATTAATATTATTAAGAATTTCACAGCAGCGAGTCATTATCTGCGAAGAAATGTTATTTTGTAACCCCTGAATTGGAAAATGTAAGATCAATTTTTAAAGTAGTACGTCCTGTTCTGCAGCTTTAAATAGATTAGTTTTCATGTCTTCTTCGTCCGAGTCGTCATTGTCTTCTTCAACTTCAACGGTATGCATAAACTGAAGGCATCCACTCAGCCGGCTTATTGTGGCGACGTAGACTGCAAGCACCCTGTCGTGTTTCAATTCTAATCGAGCAATGTTCTTAATTTGCGAAATTTTTCAACACGTAACCATTACAAGTTACCAGGATGCTTTTCGGCAAGCACTAGAATACTGTGAAGAAGCCAGGGATTTCTTCCACAAACTTCATTATTTTCCAACATGCACAGCAGAGGAATTTTGTGATTGTTCTGCGTCAAGCATGGAAGAATGAAATTTATGATTGGTTCTGAATAAGCCGGTTCCAAAAATTCTTGGCGAAAGGATTTAACTATAGTATTCCTGAAAGAAGAAAACTGTTTTAGCAAAAATTTGGACTGCAAAAACACATTTTGATTAACGTCACAACCGGTGGTTCATATCGAGCGTGCCACATGCAAATTCTAGAGGCTGAATAAGGAAATCCAACAGGCACCCAGAAAGTGGGTTAGGTGCTCTTGTCGTTGGCTCAACTAGCGGTGGTACTTTGGCGTCGATTATTTGACGTAACCTGGCAAAATAACCTAAAATTAAGCGGAATTGTTAATAATCAAAAATTTTTCACAGAACCATACAAATTGTCACCTTTCTGAGACAATGAGAAAAAGATTGATCCCAAAATGATATCAGCTGACTGGATTCCAACAACTTTACTCCAGCCCTCAGCATTCAAGAAGATTTCGAGGACCCTCCAATGGGAGCCTTTGCTTTCTCCAGTTGATGAATTAATTGTATTACATATGTAACTGAGAGTCAAGCTGAGGAATTGAGCAAGGGTAAATGTGAATGGCCTCTCAGTCTGGCATTGTTTCATTATATTAGATGAGTTTTTAATAACCATCTGGGATAACCAGATAAGCTTGTTGGCATCTTTCTCTTTATCAAAGAAGAACTTCAGGTGTTTGATCAAAGATGTTAACAGTTGCAGGTCGACATTTTGAAGATGGGCAGCTTGTACAGTTTCAAACTCTTGACGTTGGATGTGCTTCTGAAGGGCTCTTGCTTGACAACCTCGAAAAAAAGCCTGAATGATAACAGCACTTTGGTTTTGACGTCGTAAATCCTATGTTGGTAATTAGACAGTTAATGTTTCTTCGGGAGGAGAAAAAAGAAATGATCTAGTACTATTTACTTCTCTTTTTTGCCTTTCTAGTTGTGTTCTCTGGAGAAAAATATCCCTTTGACTATGTTTTGATGCTCCACCTAAACTTTGAACCGGCTTTCTCCGGTATTCTCCCTCAAAACTAAACATTTCAAAAATAACGATATTGGTTTTGTTCTTCTACACTATTTTTTCGTTGCGGAGATTGGCTCTTTTATTATGATGATTTGGAAGTTATGAGTTGCAGACGTCTTTCACTGATTCATGGAAAATCCTCAGAAACGGAAATTTCATCAGCGTTGCGCGACTGAGTTTTCAGTTATGAACAAGGAAAAATACTTTTCGCACTGTTTTCGTCACCAATAGTAGAAAAGTATAATTATTTTGAAAATATAGACATGCGATTTTATTTACAATCAAGTTAATAATTCGATTTTCTTAGGTCAAACAAAACAACGGTCGACGGACGAGCCACCGCCAGTCCGCCAACAGCAGCCTCTAGCAGAACATTTGCATAGGTAGGATTTGAAAACATCAGAACATGCATGTTCTTCGGATAAGGTAAATTTTTGTCGAAAAAGTCACTGTGCTTTATCTTCGAATACTGTGCAAATATGGGAGTTCATGGATTATGGAATCTGCTTGAACCCGTCGGCAAACCTGTTCCTCTAGAAGCACTGGAAAACAAAGTTCTTGCTGTTGGCAAGTTTTTAACAAATTGTTGTAATAATTTAATGTTGTGTTGATCCTTATATTATTTGCTTCATATCCAAGATGTGTCAATATGGCTACATCAAGCAACAAAAGGGTTTCGGGATGCCCAAGGAAATCCATTACCAAATGCACATCTGTTAGGTAATCAATCTTAGGATCTTGATTTTCTAAACATTATTTTGGTACTTCAACTATTTAGGCCTATGTCATCGCCTTTGCAAGCTTTTATTTTTTAAAATAAAGCCAATATTTGTTTTTGATGGTGGTGTTCCAGTGCTGAAACGACAAACTATGGTATAGTCCTTGACATAAGTCCAACATATTTTATTTAGACATCCATTATACAAATTAGGCTTCCCGCCAAAGCAGGAGAGATACTGCAGTAAAGAACAATGATGTGGTAGCAGAAAAAATCCTGACAAATTACATTAAATCAGAAATAATAAATAACCAACTTGGGAAAACCAAAGGGAAATCTGGAGCCCCATTATTAAAAAAGAAAAAACAAGAACCTGATTTATTTCAGCTGCCACCCCTCTCAAAAGACTTTGTTGAGTAGGTGCATTATAAAAAATATGAAATAGAAGCAAAAGATGGTTAACGTTGAATGTTTGTTGCTGTCCATATCCAGAGAAACAACGGAAGATTCAGATTTCGAGACTTCTGAAGATGATGTTACCGGGGACATGGAATCGGTTTCATTTCACATGAAAGGACACAACATACATTCCGTCGACGTTACAAGTGAAGCGTTCCGCGCGTTACCAACGGAAATACAACATGAAATTCTTTTGGAACTACGAGACACTCGCAAACAGTCTTCGTGGAATAAGCTTGATCAAATGCCTCAAGTAAACCATCTTACTCAAAATAATTAAAAATTTTTTTCAGAAATTGAATCACACTCCGAGTTCTTATTGCGAGGCTGTACGAATTTCGGTTCCCGGATCACTAATTATGCATTTTGGTTTATTTATAACTTGCAGGAAGCCGATGATTTTTCTGGATTTCAAATGGAAAGGCTGTTGAAACGACGAAATCTGCAACAACGTCTAGATGAGGTGGTAAAAGAAATTGGTAAAAAAACCCACGAACAGTTTTCCCTAACCAAAGGAGACGTGTCCGAGTCTTACAAAATAGCTTCCGATAATGCAACCCATTACGTCTTGATTAAAAACGCATTACAGCACGATAAAAAACCGACAGAAATGTTATCGGGGAAAATCGGGAATTCCAAACTATCTGAGGAGTCCGTTCCAAGTGTTGACCATGTTGCCATTGAAGATTTCATGGAAGTTGAACAAGAGGAGTTTAGTCAACAAGAACTGTTTGCAATAATGAAAAGCGAAAAACAGGCAGTTGCGTCTTCCAGTTCATCTGATGAGGATTCAGATTTTGAAGAAGTCCCGCCTGTCATACATTCCCCAGTAAATAGGCTCGTCCTAGACATCCCAATCAACCCTAGTTTGACCTATGAAGAAGAAGATGATATGTTTGCCGATGTGTTTGCCCATGCAGCACCACAGAAAACAGAAAATTCAGCAAACCGTGCGAAAGTCGAAGAAAACGTATTGGCGAATGAAACCGATATTTTTCCTGTGAAAGAAAAATCAAGGGTACAAACACAAGAGCCTCTAAGCACCTTCCAATCGACGGGAAGCAGACCTTTATTCGATGTACTTGAAGTGGAAAAAGAGTGTGGCCATTTAGAACAAAGTTCGACATGTCTTCCGCCAGAGGAAAAAAATGGAAAGAAAAATGCCGAGATATTTTTGGAAGGAGCATCATCATTTCCCGAAAGATGCGATATTAGCTCATCCGAAAATTCTGCGACTGGCATTTGTCGTATTGGAGCGCAAGATGCTAACGTCACATTTGTTGACAAAAATATTGCGGCAATTTCCACATTGGGCCCTGTCATAGAAAAAGCCACATATGTTGACGAAGATATAGTATCAGCAACCACAATGGGTGCTTCCCAAGAAAACACTATATTTGTTGAAGAAGACCTTACATCAGCTTCCACAGTGGATACTGCCACAGAAGAACCTTTCCCATGCGATAATTTACCAACTGCTGTGTTAGTCAGTTCCAGCGTTGAAACAGGTAAAATCAACGTTAACAACAAAAGAAATGATACAGAAGAAGTAATCGCCGAAAAAACTGAAGCAAACGTGATCAATGTCATAGACAGAAAATCACAGACGGGTGATGGTACTTCAGCTAACACTTCGAAACTTGTTGAGCGACCTGTTATTTCCAACAAAAGAAAGGAAGAACTTGAAGACATGAATAACCTTATTCAACAAGAGCAATCAATTCTAATTCAGCAACATGGAAAGCAGGAACGCCTTGCTTCTTCTATTACTGACCAGATGTATTGCGAATCTCAGGTAAAGTTAAATTATTATTTGTTAAATTTAGTTGCTCAAAGAAGATAGTAAAAATCTAAAATAGCAATCGGTTTGTCGCAGGAATTGTTAAGATTATTTGGAATTCCTTTTCTTGTGGCTCCCATGGAAGCTGAAGCGCAATGCGCCTTCTTAGATGAAGCTGGTCTAACTCAAGGCACCATAACGGACGACAGTGATATTTGGCTTTTTGGAGGACGCAGAGTGTACAAAAACTTTTTCAATAAAGGAAAATTTGTAGAATTCTTTGAAGCAGAAGATATCCATAAAGTTTTCAGTAAGTTTTTTTTAACATCCCTCCGTTCTCCCTTCAAGTTCTTTATTTGATTTGTAACATTATTTGTTCAGAACTAGGACGCGAAAAACTTGTTCATTTTGCTCTTTTAACCGGCAGCGATTATACAGAAGGTATTGGTATGCACAAGAAACGAACGGCGTGCGCGTATTCAGCTTTGCTTCAATGTCAAAGGTATTCAAGGCGTCGGGCCAGTTTGTGCCCTGGAGATTTTAGCAGAGTTCCCAAGTCAGGGATTGGAAGCACTGGAGCAGTTTCGGGATTGGTATTTATATGCTTTCTTGTAGTCTTTTTAAAAACTTTAATTCAAGAATTATTCAAGAACCAAGTGTGACAAATCGTTTTTTTTTTTATCTGAAGGATTCATAGTATCCAGACGAAGAAAAGTGGACCTCCAGAGAATAAAATCCGACAGAAATTACGGAATCTTCGAGTTAATCCCGGTAAGTCCCATCATATAACATATCTAAATTCACAGACAAAGAATCTTTCGTCCCAGCCTAGTATTTGGTTTTATTTTATCCTTTTCGGGAGCGCAGTACTAGAATCGATTTTAAGCAATCATATCGCGTGCGTAATTTTGCCACCAGATGGCATTTCGTGGGTTCCATCGTTGTTTTCGTTTTTGTCTAAAGTTGTCCGGCATCAATCAGTTGCTCAGTAGTCAGTAACTACAAGTTACATTCGAAATGGTTGTAAGTATCAGGATCGAACATTTTTCTGGCTACGGTGTCTGTAAATAGATAGGAATTGTTATTACTTTTCAGAAAATAGGATTGAAAATTAGAGCCAGGCTCGAAAATGTCACCAAGTTGCGAGCTGACGGAGACGATTTTCGTTGGTACCTCAAGGTATAAATCTTGATATGTGGCCACTTTGGTTTTTGACTTCGATCAAAGTCTTCTTTTGTGTTTTCAAATAGGTAAAATGTGGAAGTTGCAATGAGGTGTCAGATAAATGGATTTATATCACTCAAACGGAAACAAATGAAGTGAAGGGAGGGAGAGGGACAGCAAACATAGTTGTCAAGTGTAAGCTTTGTTCCCGAGAAAATAATATGGGTATTAACATCACATTATTATGGTATTTACCAGTGTGGCTTACATTTGTTAATACTATTATTTTCTTCAGATATAATTCCTGAAAGTGTAATGTCTTATGATGATGAAGATCAGGGTAAATTTAAAACCATCGTTAAATTTGATTGTCGTGGTATGGAACCTGCAGATTTTTCGCCTAGAGTACGTTACATTAGTTGATCGAATTTATCAGAAGTTGCGTTAACTAAGGTTCTTTTTTTTAGAATGGTTGGGTAGTGGAGGGACTTGAAAGCGGAATGAAATTCAGCGATATCGACTTGTCTGACAAAGAGTGGGTCGAATACGATGAAAAGGCGAAAAATGAAGTTGGCATTTATGATATCGAACATGAGTTTTCTCGCGAAAAATAATATTGTACGAAGGTTGAAATGAAATAAATGTGCTGCGTCATCCAGTGTTTGTAGATGAGAACCATTATTTGGTTGTTTACAAGCACATTAGCGGTGATCAGGTATTAATTACAATATTTCTTTGTGCATTTACGTCTCAGGCTTTCCCAACCGCGCAGTTGTTGATGCATACAAAAATCCAGAAGTTAACGAATCTCTTGGTAAGTTTTCATGGAATGAACCTGATATGGATGCGTTGCGAGATTTCCTTAACGAAAAAATTGGCTGGAATCGGGATAAATTTAACTCAGTGGTGATTCCAGTTTTGGAAAGATTCAAAGACAAACAAGTACTGTATATGTTTTATACGCTTATAATCATTGAAACATTTTCTATAATCTACGTGTTTCTTATTTCAGTGTCAGACTAGAATAGATTCTTATTTCTCTGTTAAATTCCCACCGAAAGCAGCTACCATCGTAAGCAAAAGAGTGATGAATGCGCTGCGTAAAGCGGATTTTGGTGGAGTACAAGAAATAGACAACGATACCGATACAAAAATACCTACCAAATTATCTGAAAAACGAGGTATTTACAGTTTTTCCTTAAGTTCTATAGTTATCGCACCAGGCTTTGATGCATTTATTTGTTTTCCAAATAGGTAAAACACAGCAAAATCGGCATCCCACGAGGAACCATAAGAGCTTGGCTGTGAGGGGTAGTGAGCCAATCGCGTCAACGTCGGGTAACAGCAGTAAAGCAGCCGAAGTCATATGGCAAAAAGAAACTGACAAGCAAAAACTTGTAGCCAATAAACTGAAAGCAATCGAGTTGTTTAAGAAATCAAGAGGTCGTGGTAAGCGACCTACTCATCGACCGCGACCGACGTCTTCTCATGCACACTTGTCGGATTCAAATTCTTCGTAAATATGACTTCAATAATATGGTTTCATTTTTCCATTTCTGTTCTATTTTACGACATGCCATAATTTTCCAGGTTGAAACATAGATTGTGGTATCGCTGTGTGCAAAGCAATATTGTGCTCTAGCAGGAATAACGGTTACATGTAAGGTGGAACCATGGTGGATGTCGCGTATTGGGAGGACATACGGGTCCCCGATTTGCGATTTGATAGAGAAAAGAGATTGGGGCTGAGCCTTACGAAATATGGCAACGTCGATGTGTGACAATTACATCATCAGATTACATGGATTTTTAATTTGGAAATTGGTCAAAAAGTGAAATCTGGTAAGTTGCAACGCGGCTAGATTTTTAAAAATTATTCATCCGTATTCCGTAGTAGAAGCACTGATTAGTGATTTAGGGTTCACTGGCCCTCAGGGTCATGGGTTAACGTTAACCTTCTACTGGTAAAACTATTGAAACAAAATCTTGCTGCTGCAGCGCTCGGCTCCGGTATCATTCATGTTATTAAGCATCATACCGGTAGCTCCTGTGTACGAAAGGAATTTTTTCAATATTGATATTGATGACACTGTTTCTCAGCAAATTTCAGAATTAAGAAACCTACATTTCAAACTTATTTCACATTTGGATACAACAGTGTATCGGATGTAGTGGAATAATGTTACAGAATTTAATTTAACTCTTTCGGGATCGATCCCAATACTTTCGGCATGCGTTGCCGATGTTCAACCATTTAGCTACGAATTATGTTCTCTTTTTCAATATTACTAGAAAACATGAGAAGAAAATATTTTAAAGGCAATATGTGTAGGGTCATAATAAAGCTATATCTAACCTGATAAAGATATGTATAAAGATCACAGCTCTGTGGTAGAGCTTTGGTATACGGATCGAAAGGGCTCGGGTTCAAATCCCGGCTGAAGGCGATGTAAAGAATTCAATGGTTATATCATACTTATTAAATCCGTATGCTGTGTCTATGTGCTGTAACACAAATTTAACTTGGATCATGCTATAAAAATTGTTCCAAGTCCAAATTTATGGAATTCAATTCACATGAAAATATAGACAAAATTTCTTTGTGACTCGTGGCTCAGTGGTTGAGCATCGGCACGGCATGCTGAAGGTTAAAAGTTCAAAACCGAAAAGAGTCAAATAATTAATCCTAAATATCAACTGGTATAGTTGAATAATCATATTACACTCTTGAATAAAATTAATATTAACTAAGCAATATACACGATGTTACTCGGTAGAGGATGTCAATGGTTAAAATCCGTTACAAATTGTTCAAGTAAGAATAAACGCAATACATCGATAAATCAATTCAAACTATTTTTCAAAATTAGTTGATGGATTTCATATCAAACTTTCCCAAAATATCCATCCCGTTACTTCGTAACGGGGAAGTTTCTCGACTCGACTTGCAGACGTGGAAGGTGGACACCTGGGAAGTTGGGGTCCCCGGACTGGGAATCGAACCACAGATCTTGGAGTTGTCAGTCGGATGCGTTACCTTCCTGGTAACCCCCCCTATCATCCCCCCCATTGATTTCTGAAAGTCATTTGACTGGACCCCATTAGTTACTTGAATGAGTTGAAGACTTAGATGATGAGATAGCAACTCTCGTAGCTCAATGGTAGAGCGTGCGATTGGGATACTGTACAGCTTGGGTTCGAATCCCAGCCAGGTGAATGAGGTGAAATTAAATGTGAAAACATTGTTCGTTTAAAAGGTTCAAACAATAAATTCAAGGCAGAAATCCTTACATAAGGAATTGATTTATTGTCCCACCTCCACCCACAATTCCACCACTGTTTTACAAGACACACATACAATACAAGACATACATACATATACAATGATAGTTAACCCGTTGGCTGCCACGCCATGCAACCCGTAGGTTGCGTTTCTACATTTGCTACGCGCCACTCAAAAGGAGTGCGCCAAGGCGGGGAGGGCCGAGGGATTGCGACTTTGGACCACCCGACAGTAGCCCCCGACGGTATCCCGACAGTGGCCCCCCACGACACCATCCCCCCCGACAGTGTCCCCCCACGACACCATCCCCCCCGACAGTGTCCCCCCACGTTTTTGAATGGGGGGCCACAGACGGCGACGGAGTCGACACCAGCCCCCCATGGCAATTGAGGCTGGTGGGCCTGTGTCGTGTAGGCATCCGACACCAGCCCCCCAAGTTTTAACGATCAAGTGCGTAGGGGGGGCCAGTGTCGTAGTATCATGCGACACAGGCCCCCCCCCCCCCAACCACTATTTTTCCAGTGCATAGGCCATGTTCCAGTGACAGTGACGCTTTTCTACATGCTCTGTAAAGTCTAAAGTGAAAGACTGTTCAATACGTGGTTGGAAATTAGTGCCCTATTACTAACTATTGCCAATTAGTTCTATCTACGTATTATCTGGAGGTAAGCTTTCTTTTGCGTATTCGAAGTTGTTTGGTAAACATATATTTTTCTTTGTATTGTAGAGCCTACAAATAAAACAAAACAAGCTGGTGGTAGACTGGTAATAGTCTGATGAGAGTCAACATCCTCTCCTAATAATAAAATGAAAAATATATGTTTACCAAATTACTTCGAATACGCAAAAGAAAACTTACCGCAAATAGAAGTTTTTCTGTATTTCGTGGGGCACTAATTTCCAATCACGTATTCAACCGCGCTTTCACTTTACAGAGCATGTAGAAAAGCGTCAGTGTCACTGGAAAAATAGTGGTTGGGGGGGGGGGGGGGCCTGTGTCACATGATACTACGACACTTGCCCACCCTACGCACTTTATCGTTAAAACTTGGGGGGCTGGTGTCGGATGCCTACACGACACAGGCCCACCAGCCGCAATTGCCAGGGGGGGCTGGTGTCGACTCCGTCGCCGTCTGTGGCCCCCCATTCAAAAACGTGGGGGGACACTGTCGGGGGGGATGGTGTCGTGGGGGGCCACTGTCGGGGGGGATGGTGTCGTGGGGGGACACTGTCGGGGGGGATGGTGTCGTGGGGGGACACTGTCGGGGGGGATGGTGTCGTGGGGGGCCACTGTCGGGGGGGATGGTGTCGTGGGGGGCCACTGTCGGGATACCGTCGGGGGCTACTGTCGGGTGGTCCAATGTCTGCATGCCGAGGGCCGACAAGTTCAAGGAGACCATTACGGGAATGCACACCCCTGGTCTCTATGAACTTGTCAACAAACGGAGTCCCTATCGGGTGCATTGCCTAAGGCGCCCGAAGGCGAATTTTGGGCAGTTACGACTGTCCCACCCCATTGCAAATACGCCATGGAGCAGAACAGCGCGGCCCGTCCCTAACAGCTAAAAAAAAAAGGGGAGCAAACGGGGTGGCAGCCAACGGGTTAACTAGTACATACATAACAAAAAACAATACCATAACAATCACGGTGTTCCACGATGAAATCCAATGCCGCCGCCAGGGTTGTTTTACATCCAGAAGCCTTCAAGGATGACATGTTACCTAAAAAAAAGAACACATCAATTAGAATACTTGAGAAATGTTTAATCATGAAACTAATTTAACTCACCTGAAGATTTCCTGAAGGATCCGAGACTGCTTTGGATAGCAATTTTACTTCAGGAACAAAGATGAACACCAAGCTTTCCTCTGACAGACATGTTACATATAAAATAAAAACAACTACAAAAAATTCAAATCTAAGTACCATATGATGATATGATGAGTGACTTTGAATTCAATGCATGATGACAGATTGAAGAGATATATGACGGTTGGCTTCGTGGTCATGCTGCAAAACTCAACACACAGGAAGCTAGCACCTCAAATCAGATGAAGGATCCACAGTTGCAAGAGAATTCAAGGTTTCATACCAGGGACAGAAACTAGAATTTTATTAACCTATTACAAAAGCTAGAATCAACAGTGGTGTTCAAGTTTTATGAATTATGGTCATTGTTTACCTTTCTTCAGTTTCACCGTGCTCTTCACTTTTTGTTTCTTAATCCATATTTCAACAGATGAATCATGTCCGACTTTCTTATTCAGAAATGAACATGGCCGAAGACTAGGAAAGCCCTGTTAACACAAAAAAGCAACCCATGTGAGTTTTCTCTTCTTTCGACGGTTGAAAAAAGGAACACTTAACAACAATACCATCACTTTAGGTTAAACAATCACCGAAGAACACCAAATAAATAACAAAGGAAGAAACATAGCTAACACACACTTTTTTTTGGTCGCGCCTATTACCCCTCAACTTTTGAGGGGTAATAGCCAAAATGTCAATCGACCTTTCAGCTACTGCACCTCAACTCTAGATGGCAGTAGTCACAGGGAAGGGTGGACCTACACCTAGGTACTTTTTGAATTTCAAAGGGCTTGAAAATAGTCATCAGCGGTTGCGGGGGTTCGTGTTGCCATTCCTATGCAACTTCACCTTGAGTTTTAAACTGCAATGTATTGTTCTTTTTGGATCAAAGAATTAAAAAAAAGATGTCTTGCAACACGTTCAAAATGGGCGGAAAGCTGTGGGGTATTTAAGCGGAATTGCTCTACCAAAGCACTCTTCACAATGCGACCATTTAAGGGCAGCAAATAATTCAATCATTTTCTCATCAACTTCACGAGTTGGTTTTTCTTCAAGTTGCTTGTAAACCCAACGTAAGGCTTTTCCGTAATGTTTTTGCACTAGCGCAGCGTGGATCGAAAATTTGATAACCTAAAGCATAATTGACAAGCCCGTATTTTAAACATGTGGTAATTTCACGCGAAACGTATGTCCTTTGCTACCTTTAGATCGGATGGTTCGACAAACTTAGCAACGTCATTAAAGATATTTTTTATATCTTCAAGAATAGTTGTCGATTTTTCTATGTTCTCTTCGGTTTGGTACATTTCACACAAGGCAAGACCTTTCTTACATAAAGCCTCCAACAAGTAAGTTTTATTTTTATCCATGCGGCTATAGAAAAGAAAAATTAGTTTGAATAGCACTGCAAAACTAAAAATATACCTTTTGATTTTAGTTGCGTCTTTTCTAGTATCTGATTTCAAGCCATAGAATTCCAGTAGCTCTGACATATTGATCTTCTTTAGAGCAAGATCTGCAGTTTCCACGATAGCCTTCAGGTTTCGTTCCTTCTCGGACTCCAGAGCTTGCAAGCGCGCTATGTAAATAGGAATATGTTCCGGGAAATCAGTTTTTAATTCTTCATACATTTCAGCACTGGTGGTTCCTGAATCGCCTGTGAAAAATAGAAACATTTGTATATCTGTTAAGCTGAATCCAACAGGGGTTAACTACCAAGTTTGGTAAGCCATGAAATTTTGAGATCTCGGAGGGATTCAATCATTTCCTCTTTTGCATTTTTCCCTTTTTCACCCTCCTTTTCGGTTTTATTTCCATTCGGTTTTTTAGGAGGCTCAACAAGTGTATAATCGAAAGGATACGTCCCCTAGAATTTGTCAAGAATATGTGTGAATGAAGTATGTGGGGATAAAAAAAACATAAATAAAATAAAGACATTACCACTTTTTTTCCTTGTTCATCTTTGCAGTACGAAATAGTCCCTGAAAAGTACTGGCCAACGCCAACTGTCTTGGTACACCTTTTAAAACAGCAAAACAATCATAATTATATATTTCACTTCTTTTCCTTTTCAGAATAACTCACTTGTCCGAGCTCAATGGCGCGATGTAAATAGGGACTGTAGCCCCTTTATGGATGGTAGCAGACGTCAGCTTCTTTCCTTGAATCAATGCTTGGCTATGCGTGCCATATACGTCCAATGTTATTGGCGATGCTAATTTCTGACTAATCAATACGGGCATATCCTGAAAAGCAACAAAATTAATTTGAAAATGTCTGCTAAGTGATTTATTGATACATACTTGAAGTTTCTCAAGAAACTCTTTTTTTTCGTGGCGGACATGAAGTCGTAGTGTGTAGTCGCCCTTTTCCAGCTTGGCAGTGTACTTAAATAAACGGATTTTAAAAAGTTCGATTAAAATTTAGGCAAACAACAAATAGAAAAAATTTTTTTTTGGCTAAGTAGCAAAAGTAAACCTACGTTGCTAGGATAAGCATCGCCTGCGCTCATGTACTGCTTGTTTGAATCAAATATCATCCAAAGCTGTGATTCAAATTCGGATTCGTATAGTGTGTCACTCAGTAGAGAGCTAAAAAGGATACAAGGATAAGGCAATTGAACAAAAGTTCAGCACTATAACTTGTACCAGTTGGGAACGACTTCAGTTGCTTTTGCAATATTGAAGCCGTAGGTCAATTGTAATTCGTAGATTTGCCTTCCAGGGAAAATGATATCGCGACAGCCAAGAGGCACAATTTTGAACTCTGTTGGTCTGTTGAAAATAACAATAATAATAATAATGTGAATCATCACTTATTCAAAATAATGAAAAACGATTAATAGATCAACTTTTACCTAAAAGGTTGTACTTGATGCTTCAGGGTAACAACTGGAGCGATTTCTTCCGTAGCTAAACCAGCTTTAAGATCTACTCTCAAAATTCCTTGGCCAGCGTGCATCGACACAGCGCTACCTTTGTCACTTGTGACACCTCGGAATGAGACCGAATAGGATATTTGAACTGTACCCAGGCTAGCCCACCATTTTGTTAAACACAGTTCCATGACTCTTCCGCCCTGAGAGACCACAAGTTAGAAAAATTAATTTTCATTGGCAATAATACTTGATTCTTACCTTCACTGCAAACGCTAGCGGAGTGTTAGATTGCTCGTGAAGATCTATCAGCTTATAGAATTCCATTCCGGCTTTACAATTCAATTCCGGAACGAGTTGAACAGCGTGCACTATAAATCTTGCATTGTTCGCTTCCGCCTCCATATTCTCAAGATGAATTGTGAGAACTATTGCCAAAATAAATGATTTTAGCCGTATCCCATCACAAATTTAACAGCATTTTTGCCTTACCCGCCCAAGAGGCACCATCTGGAACGTTGATGAATCGGCGTTGAATGTCACCAGGCATAAAATGTTGTTTGGGGTATGAGACTTCATTACGAACAGTTTCTGGTTTGACTATTGTGACTGGCACTTCAAATACAGCGCCCTTTTCAGGACAAGCTGAATCGTACGCCTTGATACTAGAACCAAAATGGTAATTCAACAATTGGTATTTGCAGCGTTTGAGGAAGAATCTTACCTAGTGTAGTGAACTCCAGGTGCTAATCCTGTGGGATCTACTTTAACAGAGAAACCCCGTACCATATACATCAGGTCGAAGTGTTTGGGTATCTGAACCCAGGACGCACTACACGCCAGAGACAATTGGATGTTGAACTTAATTTTGGAGTCGGCGTCACGTTCTTCATAATTAAGAAAAAAGGGCTCCACGGATATGGAAAACTCTTTGGGTTTTGATGTGGGCATATCTCTCATATAGATTCCTTTCATCGTAGGACCGGAATTTGCTACAGTTACATGGAAGCGAACGTCACGCTCCTGTTGATCTTGATAGGCTACAAGATGGTCAAAAGCACGATCCACTTGGATTAAACCATGACCTTGAGCAAACACTTCGACACCGTCTAGAAAGACAGCTGTTTGTTCTAAAGCTCGTTTTATACTAAATGGAGAGAAAGGTACTCTTCTGGCTTTCAATCCAGAAATCAGTAGAGCTATAAGAATTAAAAAAGAGGTTATAGATCCTGTTTGTTAGCTGACACAAAATCGTGAAAATACCGACAACTCCCGTGACGTGAGGTGCTGCCATGGAAGTGCCGTTCATCAGTTGAGAGCCTCTCAACATAAAATTAGGAACCGACGTGATAGCACCACCCGGGGCGCATATAGAAATGCCCATACTTCCATCCATGCACGGACCTTATATGAGATGTACCAAAATATTGATTAAGTGGTACATAATTTGGAATTTGCTTAAATCAACCTCTGGATGACCACGTATAAGGCATGCCTGGCAACTTTTCCCGTAAAGAATATTCTGCTGCCATCATTTCAGGGCTGACGTAAGCTCCAACACCTAAAATCACACAAACCATTACGGTACTTAATAAATTAAGAAAATGACAACATCGTTTACCAATTAAGCTGGTGGTGGAAATAGCGGGGGGTGTTCCTACAGTTGACAAGGCTGGCCCATGGTTGCTTCCGGAAACAACCCATACTATTCCATACTTATTGACGACGTCTGACATAAGCTCGCCTAATCGACTGTACGAGCAAAGTTGGATGATAATTATTGTTATTTATTAAACAATTTTTTTGTATACCCTGAGTGAGCCCAATGAGCATGTTCGCCATAGCTCATATTGATTACATCCACCTTATAGTGCGTCTGTTCAATTACTCTGTTCATGGCCCGCACTAAAGATGTTCCCGTCTCCATGGAACCCAGTCGATTGTCACCGATAGCAATGGATACAATTTGGGCACCAGGAGCCAAGCCGTTCTTCTCCGGTTCATCCGGGAAATAAGCAGACGCTATTGAGGCTACATGAGTTCCATGGCTAGCTGTACAAAGGACATATGATGAGTTTTTGGAAGAACCAATGGTACAAAATGTTAAGTAAGTTGAAGAACCTACAACACATGGAGACGATTTCCAGTATGTTCTCCTCTGGATAAACGTTGATAGAGTAGGACAGCTGGTCTTCCTCTGATAGGGTGCCTACATCAAACGTCTCGCGATAAATACCCATTAGTTTACATTCTGACAATCTGCCGGAATAAGATGTATCCAGGCACGCTCTAAAACGAAGTTTATTATTCATATATTCTAAATTGTATAAATATTTGCCTATATACCTCCATTGCTGGCCATCATTGAAAACAACACAGTCAAAGCATGGGCCTAGGTTGCTAAATTTCTTTTCCAAAGTGTTTAACATTTCAATCTGCATTTCATAATCTTCTTTGGTGGCTTTCTCTGACCCTGAAGGGTCCGGATTTGCTAACTCAAATGCTTGGAGTTTTTTGGTTGTCTCCGCAAGTGTTTTTTTGTGCAATGGATCCCACTTGTTTTCTTTGAAATCTTTAAGCATTCTTTCCCTGAGAGCCGTTGGGTAAAGCTGATATAGACTTTTGCAACCTATACCACACAAAAAAGAGTACTATAAGAAAATTTGAAAAACACATTAGAACATACCAATCCGATATTCCCCACTTGGATTTGTCCAAGAATCTGGAATCTGAAGAAAAAAATTTATATGCAGAATAGCTTGCATGTGAGACCAAGAATCTTGCTACCTTTAATGACCTCCCACTAAGACCAGTGATAACACCATTCTTAACTTCGGCTGGAACCAGAGCAACATCACCAGATCCAGTACCATCAAAACAATCAATAATTTTTGGTTTTCCATCACTTGTAACCTAGTTTACAAGAACATGGTGAACTATATTGAACCTCTACAGTAGAAAAAAATTTAATTTACTTGTAGGCCAGGTGCTCTTGGATCCACGCCGGAATCGAATATTGCAATGACAGTTCCCTGACCATTGTAAGACGGAAACTTGTTCAGGTAAGATATGGCTCCTGTCTCTTTCTTTGGCAAAAGATCATCCCGAGGAAACGAGGTATCATAAGATGTCATAGCTTGCCCAAAATTGCGATAATAATGAGAAAAAAAAGGGGAGAAGAAAACAATTTGGCGAACCACAGTCAATCTATAAGCAGTCAGCATCAACTTTGCAGCCAGCAGACTACTAAGAAATGTTAAGCAGTCATCCAGAAGGTTGCCAAGTATCAAAATGTCAAAAGTGTTTTTTAATATTTTATTTTCAATTTTGAGATTTGAGATTTCCCAATTTATTAAGCTGAGTCAAATTCTTAGAGCCAGGTAGAGTTATAGAAAGGTTAAATTCACATAGACTATAGAAGCAGCCACACTGATTGGAGAAAAGAACATAGAGCTAAACTGCATTTGGTAAACATGAGGGTGATCAAATATACAGCTTTTTAAAAGCTTATTGAACATTACAAATATTTTCTTGAAACAGAACGTTTTTTTTTCTGTCATCTTTGTAACCGTTTTTTTCCACAGAATATTATGCGTATCTTTTTGGACTCTAATTTGGACGGCATCCAATCAAATTTAGGTTTTCCGGTTTCATTAGTGCTTCAAGTGCCAGATAACAAGCAGAAAATTAAATATGATATCCAACGTCAGCCATTAGTTATATAATCAAAAAATTTTTGCTTTTCTTTGAACTTTTCGTTCAGAAAAAAAAATATTGCAGTTACTGAACCGAAAATGT